>BSBN01000339.1:28555000-29755000 GCA_027924645.1 Cunninghamia lanceolata | reverse complement strand
ATGGTAGGATACTCTTCAATAGGCTTGAGGGGTTGTGGGATATATGATATATTTGGAGGACTAGACATGTTGTTTGAAGGCTTGTTTATAGGCTCTTGGATAGGTGTTTGATGACATGGAGATGGTTGATTCCTTGCTAATAGCCATTGGATCACATCCTTCATAAGATGTGTAATATAGTGGATGAATAATAATGGTGGATGGTGTTGTAGGCTTAGGATTGGGAATTGGTGGAGGGATAATAAGGGTGGATGTTGTAGGCTTATGACAAGTATTAGGTGGAGGGATTATGGTATTGGACATACTAGGATTGGAATTGGATGGTTTTATTAGGGGTGGCTTAAGCAATGTTGTTTGGATCAATTGTCATAGGGTCATCTCTGAGGGATCCTTTGGTGGAAGATTGGAGGAACATGGGGATGAAGGTAATGAAAGGCTTGATGGATCAGAAGGTTGATGGACCAATGGACTATGGTAGGGGCTACATGGAGGTGTTAGGATAGGACTAGCAAGCTCTTGGATTGGCATTTGATTGGATGATGATGTAGGGTACCCATAGGATGCATAAACTAGAGTGGTTTTTCCCTTGTCAAAGGTACTATGAGGAATTAAGGACATGTGATCTTGGTGCAAAGGGGAACTTGGACTTGCATGTTTTTGTTGTGAAGGAACTTGATATCCTTGTGAATAGATTTGGTGGTGAAGTGAATGTTAGATTCAAGACAGACAACTGAGAGGGGGGGTGAATCAGTTGTCAAAACTTTCTTTCCAACTACACACTTAAAATCTTCTTAGTGATTTAGCAACATATCAATAAATCAATCATGGAAACATAATGCATTCAATCAAGAGCAAAAACACATCAACACATAAGACACCAAGATTTTGACGTGGAAAACCCAGTTAAGGGAAAAACCACGGGGTGATTAACCCAAGATTGTATTCTCTATTAGAAGAATAGAAAGAACAAAATGGCACATGCCAATTAGGGCTCACTACTCGAGCACACTGCTCACAAGAGGCCCACTACCTACAAGAGACACACTGTCTACAAAAGAATAAGTATCACATACTTGAACTGGAAAATAGCATCTTCACCATGCTTGAGTCAGTTCCATTTAAGCCCAATACTTTTGCTCTGTCTTCCTCTCTCCTCCTTGCTACCACACACTCATCTCTACAACACACTTTGAAATGACTTCACAATTCCTTATTTATACAAGACAACGACTTAGGAATAATCATGTAAGTCAGCAAACAACTATAAGATCATCCGCAGGATGTGTAACTCATCCGGTCACCAATCTCAGGAAGAACACCATCATCTGGAGGTTATTCTTCAATTGCGAGCTCCAACTCCAATGCAGACCACCATCACATGATGGACACGATCCAAGGACCTCCACAAGATTTCTTGAATCATCAAGAACATCCATACTTCATCTGCTTACTGAAATCCTTTTCTCCTTCATCTGGAGCCTCAAGAACACAGTCTATCACCACTGTCACAAAGTAATAGATGCTTACGGACCTTCAAACCATGAACCAATTGAGTTGACACTTCACAGAAACTTCCTAAATACTCCCTCAAATCCGCAGAATAGGATAATGCATTTCTGGATCTCACCGGACCTATCTGTGTCACTCTGTCATCTTTGAACACCTGCCGGAACCGGTTTTACTTGAACGGCCACAACTTCTTCAGATCTTCATGCGGACCTCTGAAATCTTTACTAGATCACTTTAGAACACATATCTACAAACCCTTTAAACCGCATCCTCTGATCCTCATCTTATCTTGGAATTTTGCCTTACTATCTTCATTGTTCTTGATTAGGACTAATTTTCTCAATATCCTTAGCACTCAGCTCATCCAATCCTTTTCATCAATGCAACAGGAGTATGTTAACATCAATGACAACACCGGTTAGGCCCATACTTGCAACAATCTCCCCCTTTGTCATTGATGGCAACATATGATGTGAAAAATAGTTTTGACCATCAAGACAAGAACTTTTCTTTACTGACACAACTCCCCCTATCGCCAACAACCATTCACTTGTCTTCTCTTTCTTTACTGCTCCCCCTTTGATCAGCCACCACTTGTTTTTCACATGTCTTCTCTCCCCCTTTGACATCAATGGCAAACAGCTCATACTTACAATTTCACCATTTCAGAATCATACCAGCTGCTCCCCCTGAGTAGTAGCTCCCCATCATCAATCCAGAGCATAAGATATGACTGTGATATCCACCAAACTAATGCACATCAGTGCACCTTAGTTCATCACCTAAGGGGCAATAACCCCTAACTTCTCCCTGAGATATTCAAAAGAGTCCTTAGGTAGAGGTTTAGTAAAGATGTTTGCAATCTGATCCTTGGAAGGCACAAACTCCAATCTGACTTCATTGTTGTTCACTTGCTCTCAAAAAAAGTGAAACTTGATGGATATATGTTTAGTCTTTGAATGCAACCTCGGATTCTTAGATATATTTATTGCACTTGAATTATCACAGAAGATTGTGATAGGCTCCTCATACTCCACTCTCATGTCTCTTAGCATTTGTTTCATCCACAAAACTTGAGTGCAACGACCTGTTGTTGCAATATATTCTGCTTCTGTAGTGGACAGAGATATTGCCTCTTGTTTCTTGCTTATCCAAGAAACTAATCTCTTCCCTAAAAAGAATGCTCCACCACTAGTACTCTTCCGATCATCCACATCTCCTGCCCAATCAGCATCTATATAGGCATGAAGAGAGAAATCATGATCTCTAGGGTACTGTAGACCATACTCAACTGTCCCTTTTAGATATCTAAAAATCATCTTGACTGCCATGACATGAGATTCTCTAGGATCAACTTGGAATCTAGCAACAAGACCAACAACATTCATAATGTCAGGTCTAGTGAGTGAGATACAACAGTCCTCCAATCATTGACCTATACTTTTTCTGATCAGCCTTGGGAGAGTCATCTTCTTTGCTCAACTTACATCTGGTTGCCATGGGAGTATTCATTAGCTTTGAGTCTTCCATCCCAAATTTCTTCAACAATTCTTTCACATATTTGGTCTGAGAAATGAAGATTCCTTTCTTTGTTTGAGTGATTTGTAGACCCAAGAAGAAATTCATTTCCCCAAGCATGGACATCTCAAATTCACTTTTCATTTGATTTACAAAGGTTTTACACATACCATCTCTTCCTCCAAAAATGATATCATCAACAAACACTTCAAGAATCAAGATATTTTCATGATCAATTTTGAAATACAAATTACTGTCAGCAGTACCTTTGTTGAAACCAATCTTCAAAAGATGTTTATCCAATCTTTCATACCAGGATCTTGGGGCTTGCTTCAGTCCATACAGTGCTTTCTTCAACTTGCAGACCATATTGCCATGATTAGACAATTGAAATCCATCCGGTTGCTCAATGTACACTTCTTCCAAGTCACCATTCAGGAAGGCAGACTTGAATCCATCTGATACACTTTGAAATCCTTGAAGGCAGCAAATGCAAGAAATAATCTGACTACTTCAATTCTTGCCACCAGAGAAAAAGTTTCTTCAAAATCAACTCCTTCTATTTGAGAATAGCCCTTACAAACCAATCTAGCTTTATTTCTGATTACTTCACCAACTTCATTCAGTTTGTTCTGGAAGACCCATTTGGTTCCAATCACATTCTTGTTTCTAGGTCTAGGAACAAGATCCCAAGTGTGATTTTTCTCAATTTGCATAAGCTCTTCCTCCATTGCTTTAGTCCAATTTTCATCATTGGAGGCTTCATCTACCGTCTTAGGTTCAATCTTTGAAATCAGACAATACTCATCTAAATTTTGAGCAATTCTCCTTCTAGTTTGTACACCTTTGCTTTTGTCACCTATGATCTAATCTTCAAAGTGGTTCAGTCTTACATACCTTGGAACTTTTAGAGTTTCTTGCACTTCTGATTCTTGATCAGGCTCATTAAAACTCATCTCTTCTTCCTGATTTACCGGATCAGTTTGAATCTATTTTTCAGAAGAGGCTTAGGCTCCTTGAATCAGAACACCATTCTGATCATCTTCATCATATTCATAAAACCTTGAGGGTTTTTCAATTCCTTCATCAAGCTTCACATTTGTACTTTCTATAATCTTTCTCAGTCTCTTGTTATAACACCGGTATGCTTTGCTTTGAGTAGAGTAACCCAAGAATATTCCTTCATCACTTCTAGCATCAAACTTGCCTAGATCTTCATCTCTTTTAATGTAACACTTGCTACCAAAGACTCTGAAATACCTCATAGTAGGAGTGATGCCAAACCAAAGTTCATAAGGAGTCTTACCAGTATTTCTTCTGATTTGTACTCGATTGAGAGTATAGACTGTAGTGCTGACAACTTCTCTCCAATAGATCTGAGGAACATTTGCTTCCATCATCATTGTCCTAGATGCCTCCTGGATGGTCCGGTTCTTTCTCTCAACTACTCCATTCTACTGTGGAGTCCTAGAAGCAGACAACTGTCTCTTTATTCCATGCTTCTCACAGAAATCTATGAACTCACCGGATGTGAATTCTCCACCTCTATCAAACCTTAGACATTTCAATTTTAATCCGCTTTCATTCTCTACCATAGCCTTGAATATTTTGAATTTCACAAGAGCTTTTGATTTCTCTTTCAAAAAAGTTACCCACATCATCCAGGAATAGTCATCAATTAGTAACATGAAGTATCTATCACCTTGCACACTCCTGATTCTTGCCAGACCACAAAGATCAGTATGAACTAAGTCTAATAATTTGGTAGAAGATTGTTCCTTGCTTTTAAATGAGACTTTGCTTTGTTTTCCCAGCTGACATTCTTTGCACAAACTGTTTGTAGGTTTCACCAGTTTAGGAAGATCTCTTACAGCCTGAGTATTGCTTATCTTGATGATATTATCAAAATTCACATGACACATTCTTCTATGCCACAACCAACTCTGATCAACTTGAACAAATAAGCAACTTTTACCAGAACCAACTAAGTGGAAGATGTTACCTTTAGTTTGAGTACTGAATGCAATCTCTGTTCCGAAACTTTCAAAGATTTTGCATTTTCCATTCTTGAATCAGAGATCATAGCCTTTGTCCACCAACTGTCCAACACTGAGAAGATTGTGCTTTAATCCTTCAACATACAGAACATTACCGGTTTTGTTCTTTCCATCAAAAGAAATAGTTCCTCTACCTCTGATTCTACCAGTAGAATTATCACCAAACTTTACCACTCCTCCTTCATACCTTTCCAAATCAATGAATTTACTTTTATCACCCGTCATATGGTGAGAGCATCCACTGTCAATGACCCAATCATCCTTTTCTTCAACTTGTGCAGCCAGAGCTCTTTCTATAACTTTATGATTGACAGATTCAGAGAGCATTGGATCTTCTTCCTTGATGGAAATAAACACCCAATCACTTCTAGATTTGTTTCCTAATTCTAATTCATCATCTGTTACTCCTTCATCATCATCATCTTCATGAACATAGTAGCAATTCTTTTGGAACCTTGATTTGTTAGGTTTTGGCCTTGAAAATCTTTCTGGACATCTTGAGGTAAAATGACCAATCTTATTGCAGTTAAAACATTTAAAAGGTAACTTCCCTTCATACTTACCGGATCCTTTTGGCAGTCTTTTTGCAATAAGGGCTTCAAGTTGAGCAGTTTCTACTTCCTCTTCTTCTAGGTCTTTTCTTGCTTTTTCACACCATGAGAGTTTCCTTGAAGAGTTCTCTCCCGGATCAAACCTTTGTTTACCTTTCATAGAGGCACTGGCTTTGAATGCAAATTCAGTCTTAGGAGGGGCATCTCTCCAAACTTGATCATTTCAAAAGCAGCCAATTTACCAGCCAATTGATCTCTTGTGACGGTTGTATGGGCTCTGAATTCTTCAATGGCAGCAACCTTGATCTTATAAGAAGCAGGAAGGGATCTGAGAATTTTGCCAACAATCTCATCTTCATCCAAGACTCCACCAGCATTTCTAATTCCACAAACAAGCTCATTTACTCTTGGCATAAAAGTAGTGATATTTTCATCTTCAGATTTTTGAATTTTCCTTTCAGACTTTGTAACCTTGCACATTTGACATACTTGTCTCCTTCATGCAGAAGTTCTAGTTTTTCCCAAATCTCAATAGTAGTTGGTAGGTCAACAACATTTGAAAGCTCTGAATCAGATAATGCGCTTAGCAGAGCTTCTATAGTCCGCATATTGTTTTTAGCATCTGTGATTTCAGTTGGGAGTATACTTCATTGAAGCCATGTTCTAGTACTGCATTCCCATACATTTCAAGTGACATTTCATGTGACTTTTCCAAAGATTGAAATTGGTTCTATCAAACTTCAGACTATCCTTCTTGTAGGATGACATCTTGGATCTCCTCAAGCGATTAAGCTCTTTTTAGAGGAACTTAGCTCTGATACCAATTGTTAGATTCAGGACAAACAACTAAGAGGGGGGTGAATCAGTTGTCAAAACTTTCTTTCTAACTACACACTTAAAATCTTCTTAGTGATTTAGCAGCATATCAATAAATCAATCATGGAAACATAATGCATTCAATCAAGAGCAGAAACACATCAACACATAAGACACCAAGATTTTGACGTGGAAAACCCGGTTAAGGGAAAAACCACAGGGCGATTAACCCAAGATTGTATTCTTTGTTAGAAGAATAGAAAGAACAAAATGGCACATGCCAATTAGGGCTCACTGCCCGAGCACACTGCTCACAAGAAGCCCACTACCTACAAGAGACACACTGTCTACAAAAGAATAAGTATCACATACTTGAACTAGAAAATAGCATCTTCACCATGCTTGAGTCAGTTCCATTTAAGCCCAATACTTCTACTCTGTCTTTCGCTCTCCTCCTTGCTACCACACACTCATCTCTACAACACACTTTGAAATGACTTCACAATTCCTTATTTATACAAGACAACGACTTAGGAATAATCATCTAAGTTGGAAAACAACTATAAGATCATCCGCAGGATGTGTAACTCATCCGGTTGGCCAATCTCAGGAAGAACACCATCATCTGGAGGTTATTCTTCAATTGCGAGCTCCAACTCCAATGCAGACCACCATCACGCGCTGGACATGATCCAAGGACCTCCACAAGATTGCCTGAATCATCAAGAACATCCGTACTTCATCTGCTTACTGAAATCCTTTTCTCCTTCATCCAGAACCTCAAGAACACAGTATGTCACCACTGTCACAAAGGAATAGATGCTTGCGGACCTTTAAACCATGAACCAATCGAGTTGACACTTCACAAAGACTTCCTAAATACTCCCTCAAATCCGCAGAATAGGATAATGCATTTCCAGATCTCACCGGACCTATCTATGTCACTCTATCATCTTTGAACACCTATCGGAACCGGTTTTACTTGAACAGACACAACTTCTTCAGATCTTCTTGCGAACCTTTGAAATCTTTACTGGATCACTTTAAAACACATATCTACAAACCCTTTAAATCGCATCCTTTGATCCTCATCTTATCTTGGACTTTTACCTTATTGTCTTCACTGTTCCTGATTAGGACTAATTTTCTCAATATCCTCAGCACTCAGCGCATCCAATCCTTTTCATCAATGCAATAGGAGTATGTTGACATCAATGACAACACCAGTTAGGCCCATACTTGCAACAGTGAAATACTAAGATAAGGAGTTGGATGTTCTTGAGGTATGGGTGGATATAGATAGTGGTTAACAATGGAAGAAGTGGGATAGGTTGATGTAGGGGTAACATTATTGGTGGTTGGATTAGGTTGGGTTAGATGTTCTTGAGGTACAGATTGATATAGATAGGGGTTAACTATGGAAGAAGTGAGATAGGTTGATGTAGGGGTAACATGATGTGTGATTGGATTAGGCTGGGTTAGGTGTTCTTGAGGTATGGATTGATATAGATAGGGGTTAACAATGGAAGAAGTGGGATAGGTTGATGTAGGGGTAACATGATGTGTGGTTGGATTAGGTTGGGTTAGATGTTCTTGAGGTATGGATTGATATAGATAGGGGTTAAAAATTGAAGAAGTGAGATAGGTTGATGTCGAATTGTCTTGATGTGTGGATGGACTATGTTGGTATGATGATAGAGGTGACACATGGGATTGAGATGAAATTTGTTGATATTGTGTTTGTGTTTGTTGGATTGGGATTGGTGGGTGGCTATGAGTTGTTTGGATTTCGACTAGGAGTTGTTGTATTAGAGGTGATTGGTTTTGTTGAAGTGGTTGGATGATGGTTTTTAGTTGTTGTATGGTTTGTTGGTATAGGGGTTGTGGCATTTGGTGAAGTGTTTGGATGATGGATTGTAGTTGTGGTGCTAGGATCGTGTTCTCTAGTGTTGGCATGAACTTACACATGTGATTAAGTCTTCGTATTTCAGCTTGTTCCTTAAGATATGCATCATAATCGACAAGGTTCTCATGATCATTATTAGAGCTAGAAGGATAGCCTCCTCTGATTGTTATTTTGGGTTTTGGATTTGACCTAGGTTTGTTAATGATTAGAACCATTTTGACAAGTGATGGATTAGATGGGGTTCAAGAATAGGATTATATTGTGGTGAGAATTAGAAGAAGTTAGATTGGATGATTATTATGATGATGTGGATATGGATTGGATGATTAGGATTTGGATTAGGATGACAGTGATGACAAGGATACTTAGAATGATATAGAATGTAGTTTATGTTGAAGGCTTGACTTTGGCAATTTCAAACAAAAGATTTCACATGTACATGCATGAATCACACACACAAGACATAATAGCAAGTTTATATTTCAAGATTGATTGGTATGATTATGAAGACACTTGAAGACACATCAACAAGCCTAATATTAATCAAGTGGGTATGGCCAATAGGTCTTAGTCTAGGATACGCAAGTGGTCTAGGGATGTCCCCAATATACTCAAGGTACGAGGGTCCAATTCCATGAAATGAAAGGGAAATAATGCCACACAACCGGGAGAAGAGGGTAACCCACGCTTGACCTTCACTTCCCAGAGGTATAAAGTTCTTGGGGGCTTAGCCCAAATGACAAGATTTCAACTTCCAAGAGGTGTGTCTTTCGATTCACTCCTCACTGTTTATAATCTATCGGAACACAAGAGTTGAGGTCGTCCCTTGGAGTAGTGTGTCTCCAAGTAGGCCTCTTAAGAAAGGTGACAATAACAAATCAATTGGTGTTTTTGATCTCACACACTTGACTCACACTCGCAAATGTTAATTGACCCTTAGAAATTGAAATGTGTGTGTGAAGAGAAATGGATTAAGGGATGTTTTTTATTCTCAAGATCACACGAAGTGAATGAGAAGAGCATACACACCCTGAATCACACTCAAATCCACCAAGCATTTCAAGCAAAGGTTCGTTGTAATACCCAAATCCAAATGTGCTAATAAATACACATGTTCATTTAAAACCCAATGTTAAAGTGTGAGTGCAAACAATAGTTCATTTTAAGCCCAAATCGAAGTGTGATTGCAAACAAGGTTTTTTGATTAAATGAAAAGACAAAAGTTGTGTTGAGTGCACCTAGAAATTTTGGCTTTAGATCTGATGTGGATGTGGATGTTGCGCAGCTCCTGATGTCCTAGATTCCACCAAAAAAAAAGAACAAAGAAACTGGCAAGCCAACTTGTTAGGGAAAAATGCACAATCTAAAAAATTTCTAAGAAATATGATTAGTGAAAGAAAAATGGATATGATGATAAGATTCTACATGAAATTCTATGCAATTTTAAAAAAACCGTCAAATTTTGTTAAGAAATGCAAAAGTTATAGCGATTCAAAGATTCCAAACAAAGGGGAGGTTTGACTGATAATACCTAATAAATTTGATCAGATGGGTTGAAGATACTTGTACTGTTGCAAAGCTGGATGAACCAACTTTCCAACACTTCTAGTTTCACGAAATTCTGATATACCTACAAAATGTTATGCATAAAAGAAAAAAAATAGCCTATTTGGACATGTAAAGGCAAGCTAGGTCAGACCTGGTAGTCAATTAACAGCTAGTGGTTTGCAAAAGGTGTGGTCACATTTGGCAGTTTAAGGTTAGCGGTTAAGTTTGTTGCTAAGGGGTTTTAAGGCCCCTGGTCACCCATGTGACTAGGGGCTAAGCTTTGGAAAAATATATTTTTTAAATAAAAATAAAATTTGAAAATTAAAAATTAAAATATAATGGTTAGGGTTATGTTTTTTTTTGTTATTATTATTTTTTTATTGTTGTTTTTGTTTTTGTAGGGAAGAGGCAGTGGGGAGGTCGTATCCGGTGTAGGGAGTACAGGGAGCAGCGTGGAGAAATGGGCAAAGTGTAGGGGAGAGGCATAGGGCAGAGTGTTAGGGGAGCAACAGATTGGGGTGTTTGAGTAGGGGGCAGAGGGCTGGGAGAGTGGAGGCTGCAAATGGGGTGGAGGGTTAGCGGAGCGGGGGTTGAGGGGAGAGCAGACCGGTGGTTGAGGGGAGAGCAGAGGGGTTGGAGGGAGGGCACCGAGAACTGTAAGGAGTGAGTGATGGGACTGTGGGGTGGGCAGGGGGTTTAGGCAGCAGAAGAAGGTGTTTTGCAGGTCACGAGGGGTTCTATGAGCGGAGAGGGGAGAGGGTGTGGGAAGCGGGGAGGAGGGGTGGCTAGATGGTGGGGAGTGTGTGGAGTGTGGCGGGAGATGTGAGTGCAGTGAGAGGCTAAGGGAGGCAACCTGTAGAATTATTATTATTATTTTTGTGAATCAAAAAATCAAACCTAAAGTTGTTTACACTTTGCTGTGTTTTTTTTTTGTTTTTTAATGTTTATAATGTTTAAAACTACCTATAGCGCCTATGGCCTGCTTGCACAGGTGGTCGTATGGGTCTGTACAGTATAGCCTATGTGGGGGGCCAAAAAAAATTTGTAAAAATTTATAGTAACATAAATATAGGGTGTTTTATATCAATTTTCACTTGCGAGGCCTCCCGAACTCAATAGTGAGGTCAAATTGAGCGTACGAGATTGTTTGTGAAAGTTGATTCCCAAATTTTGTCCAAAAAAGACTTGAATCTGCAACAAAAAACCTTAACAAATGCTTACAAATAGGAGGGGTTAGATGACCAGGCATGCCAAAATGTGATATGTGAAATTTGCAATGCAAACATAAATGAAAGAAATCAAAATCAAGTACAATTCACCTTTCCATTGCATAAACAAATTTGACTTCATTGATCGAGCGTACTGAAGTGGACCCTACTCCAATCGATTGCTCTTTGCTCTTTGATTATTGTGGATTGCTCAATTAAATAGAATAACTTTATTTTGTGAGGATGATAAGATCTAGAGTGATTTCTACAACGTGATGTCATATGAAGATCGGAGGGATAAAAAATGGAGAATGAGGTTCAATTTATAGGTTTCTAATAGTGAAGATCAATGGTGGAGAGTGATTAGAGAGATCAATGGCTAGAAATGGTTGAGAGGATGTGCACTAATGATAGAGGGAGAAGTGTCCTTGTCCTCTCATGCATCAGGGGAGTTAACATAATTAATTGGAGAGTTGACTGAGTTGATTACTTAGTTAACTATATTGATTGATTAGTTGACTAGATTGACTAACCTATTAACTGATTTGATTGATTTAGTTAACTAATTTGATTGATTAGTTATCTAAATTGATTGAGAGTGAATTATGGAGGGGATGGAATAATAGGAAATTAAATAAATAAAATATTTAATTTCATGCACATGGATGAATAAATAAAATGTTGAATTTTATTTATCTTAAAGAAATGGAATAGTAGCTTTAATTAAATAAATAATTTAAATTTATTTAATTAATGTGAGGAGAAAATTTGATTTTATTAAATAATCAGAATTATTTAATCAAATATGGAGGATAAATTGATTTAATTAAGTAATTAGAATTATTTAATTAATATGGAGGATAAATTGATTTAATGAAATAATTGATTTAATTAAATATGAAGGATAAATTGATGGTGATCGATAGATGAACTTAATCAAATAATTAAGAATTATTTAATTAATGAAGTATGACAGATGAAACCCTGATCTGAGAATGGGTCAATTTTAGGTGTCTACAGGTGTCTTACCTAGATTGACACCCAAAAGGTTGTTTCATATGTTGGATCAAAATCTATCATCCAATGATCTAGGTACAGACTGTTGCCCAACCCATAAACCAATAGCCATTACAAAAATCAGTCTTTATTCTCTTTGGCTGAAAAGGTTGCAATGAAAAACCACTCCCACACAAGGAAATGTCAATATTGCCTTGGATCTTTGGTCACCGTTCTTTATCTACCTAGTTGTTCAATGATTTGTAAGGGGGCCAAACACATGTAAACTTGCCCACTAGAGATTTCTCAAAATACTTGATAGGTAGGTCCATTGATTCACCCACGTGTATAACAACATAAGGAGTATCATTCCAACATTGTATCATTCAAAGAGTTTCATCAACATTCTCAAGAGAGGGGAGATTTGTAGTAGTAATAGAATTTAATGTAGTTTTCATCTTAACACCCACTTGAGCAACACCCTCTTTTTTTGGTAGATGGAGCTGTGATCTAATCAAAATAAAGTAGTCATCGAGAAGAAGTGATGCTAGCAAGTATGCCAGGAAACACAAAACTAGAGAGAAAAATACACAATCTTTGGCCATAATAGACACAACACCTAGAATAGATATATTAGCAAGGAAAACCAATATCGACAAGTTGTGGCTAAGCCAGGTGGTGTTTGGCTACAATCGCAACCCTAAACCTAACATGCATAAGCACTCTCCCATTCTCCTCATCGATCGCGTCAAATCTTCATGAGACATGTTGTTATGTCATAGTATTTAAAGACATTCATTATGCATTTAAAATCATGTGAAAAATAATACTAGGATCATGATAAAGGATAATAATTAGAGCACACTTTAATTCTAAAGGGCAATGAAGGAATCCAATTTGCATCATCATATATGCCACCCACATGTCTGCAAATGTTGTCTTCAATCTTTCTCATCGTCATTAATTCGGTCCACCAAGGGATTTGACCTAGGAGAACCCATTCACCTATCAAGTCAACAAGCTCCTAAATTTTTTTTCTAGACATCACCTTGACTTCTCATATATCTAATAGGCAAAGGTGAACTGAATTCTTAGGTGCATTTTTGGTTAATTCATTCCCATATGTCCTAGATTAGTTCCATGCATCAAATTAGTCTCATGGAAGTTAAGATTGATTATGCATAGCATATCATTGATTCATAATAGTTTTCTGTAGTAGTTTAAACTCTTAGATGTTCATTAGATAAAGACAATGTTGCAAGTATGTGTTATCAGTGTTGTCATTGATGTCAACAAGTTTGTATTGTCATTGGTGTCAACTGTGTCAAGAGTATAAGTAGTTTGTGTTGAGCAGAGATCAGAGATAAGGTTGAGCAGAGATGGTATGAGTTAAGAAACGATGCGAGTATAAGTAGTTCGTGTTGAGCAGAAATCAGAGATAAGGTTGAGCAAAGATGAGGACGTTGCAATGATATGAGCTATTTGATTACGTTGCCTTGTTGAAGGTGATTTGGTTGCTTTGTACAGGTGCTGAAGATGTTAGGAATATGCTTCTGTTGGTTGGTTTCCAAGTGCTTTTGATAAAATTTGATTAATAAAGGAAACAGTGTGTTGAAGATGTGTTATGGCTTAATAAAGTAGTGTTCTGGTTTTGCTCCGCATTTCTTCCTTATTGAAGATCTACTTTTGCGGTTTGAATATGTTGTTCAGAGGTGTTCAAAGTTGTTACATTCCAAATTTGGTTCTCTAGTTCATT
This sequence comes from Cunninghamia lanceolata, assembly GCA_027924645.1. Taxonomy (NCBI): domain Eukaryota; kingdom Viridiplantae; phylum Streptophyta; class Pinopsida; order Cupressales; family Cupressaceae; genus Cunninghamia; species Cunninghamia lanceolata. The sequence goes on along the minus strand of BSBN01000339.1, from coordinate 29,741,135 downwards.
GTGTAGAGAAATTTGTGTTCACTAGTGTGTGGACTGTGTTTCTGGGTTGTGTAGAGGTGTCTGGGAGAAACTATTTTGCTCCGCATTTCTCCAGAGATTTGTTTCTAGCTTTGCGGTTCTAGATTTATGCTTATAAGGTCTATACCTTTCTTTAGTTCAAGTGGTTCATGGTTTGGTGCTCCGCAAGTTTGTTTCTTGAGTTGTAGTTGATAACATAGTAATCTAAGTGCTCCGGTGTGAACTTTCTTTAGGTGAAAGTTGTTGCAAAGGTTTTTGTTGGTTCTCAGGTGGTTGTGGATGTTTCTAGATCATGTTCAAGCTTGGTGCATGGTCCGCATGTCATCTTTTGGTTTTGAGGAAGCATGCACTTAAAAGTTCATAGTGTTAACACAAGTTTAGCTGACTTGGTTGTTTACACTAATTGTGGTTACATGCTTCATTGATTATGGAAGCATAGAATAACGTGTAAGAGTGATTTAGGTTTGTGCTAAGATGTGGTATGGTCTGCATTTTTTCCTTTCCTCTGCAGGAATGTTTAGGTCCAAACCTAATTTGAATTTTCTAGGTTAAGATGTGTTGCCGACCTTGGAGAATGATTTCAAGGTTGACGATGTTATAAATAAGTGTCAAGGATTTGTGACTATATGAATGCACGATGGATACGATGTCTGTGATTTGAATTTGATTAGTGTAGTGAGAGCTTTCATGTGTTAGGCTACTAGATGCAGTGAGCATAAGGTGTCTACTATTCTTCAGTATTGTTGTGAAGGTGATGTTTGTGTTGTGGTGAAAATTGAGATTCATTGGAATTGTACTCCATGCATTTGTTAGATGCAATTATATCAGTTCATCCCTAGCAGTGAGCCTCCTCTTCTATCTCTTTCTTTTGGCCAACGGGCCTTTCTTTCTTTCTTCTAGGTAGCGAGCCTTCTAGCAGTAAGCCTTTTGTAATTCAGTGTTGCTACTACTTTATTGTGAGCTAATCCTCGTCGTGGTTTTTCCCTTCTTGAGTTTTCCACGTAAAATCTAGTGTTGTCTTATGTTTGCTGTTGTTGAGATTCAACTTCTGTTATTTGCTTTTCATGCTTAATCATCATAACAAGTTTAAGGGTTAATTAAGTGGATCTAAATGTTTGTGAGGGTTTGAAATTTATGATACAACTGATTCACCCCCCTCTTAGTTGTTTTGTGCATTCAACAATTGGTATCAAAGCCAAGTTCCTTGAAAGAAGCTTTACCACTTGAGAAAGATCTTGGAGGTTGAATACATGGCAGCTAGAAAGTTTCCTACTCCTCCGAAAGAGATTTCTGCTATTGAATCTTTAGAAGATGAGTGCATGTCTGTCAGTAATGAAGAACTCGAGGTTGCTCTTGAGGACCTATAGAGGACTGAAGAAGAAGTCAAAGATTTGAAGGAGAGTGTCAAAGAAGTAGATGGATGTATCAGAAAATTAAGAGAGCAAGTTAAGAAGTTGAAAGAAAGACATAAGGAGGTCAATGAACAATTGAGGCTAGCAAATGAATCTATGAATGGTTTGAAAGTGCAAGTTGAAGAAAATGCAAGGATTGAGGAATATTTGAACCTAATGGTGAAAGACAAATATGAAGAATGTATAAGGCTTGAACAAGAAGTTATGAATCTGAAATCAGATTTGGAGAAGGCAAAGAATTATGAAGAAAAATTCAAGATAAGTTCTGCAAGGCTTGATGAGATGTTTTCAAGACAGAAAGGTCCCAATGATAAAGAAGACTTAGGATTTGAAAAAGGTGGAAATTCAAAATCAGGTCAAGCATCAAAAGCTGAAAACAAGAAGAACAATGGCAAGCAGATCCAGAATCAAAAGAATAAAGCTAGAAGACCTCTGATCAGACAACCAAATGCTCAAAGGTACCCATCTTTCAATGGTTTTTGTCATTTATGCAATAAGTATGGACACAAAGCAATAGAATGTAGAAGTAGAAGGAATCAAAATGTTCCATCCTTCTCTAGTCAATGCTTCACATGCAATAAAGTTGGTCATATAGCTGTTGTATGCAGAAGTAAAGTGAGTTAGAACTCTATTAGGTGTTTTGCACGCGATAAGATGGGACATAGAGCTAATAATTGCAGAAGTCAAATGAGAAATGGCTATGGGAAGGATAGAATAGTTAAATCTTTCAATGGCTACTGCTATACATGCAAGAAAATTGGGCATAAAGCTAACCAATGCAGATCCAGAATGAATGGAAGGAATACTAGTCAGAGGAATGTTGTGTGCTACAATTGTAATAGATTTGGACATACCTCTAAGTTCTGTAGAAGTAGAAGCACGAAGAAGGATAATCTGGTAGAGAAGAACAAACCAATACAAAAGGTTGATCTGATAGAGACTAAGAAGGAGATGAGTAAGATTTGGATTAAGAAGGATGTAACAAAGGCTAAGGAGGCACTTGTGCCAACTTCTGGTGCAGATGTTTCCTCTAGAAACTAAGATGAGACCTTTGGCTCAGGGGGAGCCTTAAAGAAAATCTTTCCCCCTTGCCAAAGAAATGGTGCTGATGCCTCAGCACGAAGATATAAGTTGTGTATCGTCATACTTGATCCATTAGTGAAGACTGTGGTGGAAAATCTCCTAATGCGGAAGTTTACAGAGGCATCACTCTAAAGACTAGAACATTGGTGATAAGAGCAAAGGTGTATTGACAAGAAGGAGAGCTACCGAAGAATAGGTGAATCTATGTTTACTTTCTAAAGTTGAACCTAAAATAGTTGTTAAGGCATGCAAGGATGAGTATTGGATCAAGGCTATGGAAGAATAACTAATGCAGATTAAGAAGAATCAAATTTGGGAACTTGTCCCAAGACCAAAGAACAAAAATGTGATTAGAACTAAGTGGGTATTCCAAAACAAATTGAATGAGAATGGACAAGTGGTAAGGAATAAGGCAAAATTTTTGTGTAAAGGCTACTCATGAGTGGAAGGAATAGACTATGAGGAAACTTATGCTTTGGTGGCAAGAATGGAGGCCATTGGGATGTTTTTGGCTTTTGCAACACTAAGGATTTCAATGTATATCAAATGGATGTGAAGTCGGCTTTCTTGAATGGTGAGTTGGAAGAGGAAGTGTACATAGAACAACTAGAAGGATTTCAGTTGTCAGATAAAGCATATATGATCTGTAGGTTGAAGAAGGCACTATATGGATTGAAGCAAGCCCCCAGAGCTTGGTATGCAATGTTAGACAGGTATTTATTACAGCAAGGATTCAATAAAGGTACTGTAGATAACAATCTGTACATCAAAATAAGTGAAGATCAAATTTTGATTGTGGAAGTGTATGTAGATGATATAATCTTTGGAGGAAATGAAGGCATGTGTAAGAGTTTTGCAGATGAAATGCATATAGAATTTGAAATATCAATGTGTGGGGAAATGAACTTCTTCCTTGGGTTACAAATCAATCAGACAGATAAGGGTATTTTCATTTCTCAGTTAAAGTATGTAAAAGAATTGTTAAAGAAGTTTGGAATGGAAGATTCTAAACCAGTTTGTACTCCTATGGTTACTGGTTGTAAGTTGAGCAAGAATGATGAATATCCTAAGGTTGATCAAAGAAAGCACAGATCAATGATTGGAGGATTACTATATCTGACTGCTACTAGACCAGATATTATGCATGCAGTCTGTCTTGTGGCTAGATTTCAAGAAGATCCTAGAGAGTCACATGTTATGGTAGTGAAGAGGATTCTAAGATATTTAAAGGGCACTCCAGATCATGGCTTGTGGTATCCAAAAGATACTGACTTTACTCTAAGTGCTTATACAGATGCAAATTGGGCTGGTTGTGTAGATGACAAGAAAAGTACAAGTGGTGGTGCATTCTTTCTTGGATGCCGATTGGTGTCTTGGGTAAGTAAGAAACATGATTCAATGTCTTTATCCACTACAGAGGCAGAGTATATTGTTGCAGCATCATGTTGCACATAGGTGTTATGGATGAGACAAACCTTGGAGGATATCAAAGTTGTGTATGATGAGCCAATTTCTATTTTCTATGATAATACAAGTGCTATTAATATTTCAAAGAATCCGGTGATGCATTCAAGGACAAAGCATATTTCAATTAGGTAACTTTCTGAGAGAGAAGGTTGCAGAGAATGAAGTAAAGCTTGAGTATGTGCCTATAAAGGATCAGGTTGCTGATATATTCACTAAGGCTCTTCCTAAGGATACATTTGAGTATCTCTGGGAAAAGTTAGGGGTTATTACCCCTCCTTCTTTGAACTAAATGCATAAGGAGATGCATCAGTCTTGTGTGTATCAAGATTCATTCTTTGTTATGGACTGATGTTGGAGGCTACCTCTCAGGGGAGTAGGTAGTGGCTTTGTTGGTTGTTACAGACAGAGGGAGCAAAAAGAGCGGTGAAAGAAAAAGATGTTGCAGAGCAGTAGTGAACAGTGCAAGTATGCGCAGTATCATAAAAGGGGAGAGAGTGAGAAAGAGTTGTGTCACCCTTTGCCATTGATGTCAAAGGGGGAGAGAGTTCAATGTGAAAAACAAAGGGGGGGAAAGAGAGATTAGTGTGGAAAAGATAGCCAAAAGAGAATAGCAATCTGAAGGGGAGCGAAAGAGAAAAGAAAAGAGTCAATGTTGATGATTCTGTTGTTTTGATGATTTTTCATATTAAGTGTTGCCATCAATGACAAAGGGGGAGATTGTTGCAAGTATGTGCTATCAGTGTTGTCATTGATGTCAACAAATTTGTGTTGTCATTAGTGTCAATTGTGTCAAGAGTATAAGTAGTTTGTGTTGAGTAGAGATCAGAGATAAGGTTGAACAGGAATGGGGACATTGCAATGATATGAGCTATTTGATTAAGTGGCCTTGCTGAAGGTGATTTGGTTGCTTTGTAGAGGTACTGAAGATGTTAGGAATATGCTTCTATTGGTTGGTTTCCAAGTGCTTTTGAGAAAATTTGATTAATAAAGGAAACAGTGTGTTGAGGATGTGTTTTGGCTTAACATAGTAGTGTTTTGGTTTTGCTCCACATTTCTTCCTTATCAAAGATCTACTTTTGCAGTTTGAATTTGTTGTTCAGAGTTGTTACATTCCAAATTTGGTGCTCCGGTTCGTTGTGCAGAGAAAGTTGTGTTCACTAGTGTGTGGATGGTGTTTCTAGGTTGTGCAGAGGTGTCTGGGAGAAACTGTTTTGCTCCGCATTTCTCTGCAAATTTGTTTTTGGCTTTATGGTTCTGGATTTATGCTTATAAGGTCTATATCTTTCTTTAGTTCAAGTGGTTTGTGGTTTGGTGCTCTGCAAGTTCATTTCTTGAGTTGTAGTTGATAACATAGTAATCTAAGTGCTCCGGTGTGAACTTTCTTCAGGTGAAAGTTGTTGCAAAGGTTTTTGTTGGTTCTTAGGTGGTTTTGGATGTTTCTAGATCATGTTCAAGCTTGGTGCATGGTCCGCATGTCATCTTTTGGTTTTGAGGAAGTGTGCACTTAAAAGTTCATAGTGTTAACACAAGTTTAGTCGACTTGGTTGTTTACACTAATTACGGTTATGCTTCGTTGATTATGGAAGTGTGGAATAATGTGTAAGAGTGATTTAGGTCTGTGCTAAGATGTGGTATGGTCCACATTCATTACTTTCCTCCGCGGGAATGTTTAGGTCCAGACCTAATTTGAATTTTTTGGGTTAAGATGTGTTGCCGACCTTGGAGAATGATTTCAAGGTTGATGATGGTATAAATAATTGTCAAGGATTCGTGACTGTATGAATGTGTGATGGATATGATGTCTGTGATGCGAATTTGGTTAGTGCAGTGAGAGCTTTCATGTGTTAGGCTATTGGATGTAGTGAGCAGAAGGTGTCTACAATTCTTAAGTGTTGCTATGAAGGTGATGTTTGTGTTGTGGTGAAAATTGAGCTTCATTGAAACTATACTCCATGCATTTGTTAGATGCAATTATATCAGTTCATCTATGGTAGTGAGCCTCCTATTCTATCTCTTTCTTTTGGGCAGTGAGTCTTTTGGCAGTGAGCCTTTCTTTCTTTCTTCTGGGCAATGAGCCCTAGGCAGAGAGCCTTCTGACATCGAGCCTTTTGTAATTCAGTGTTGCTACTACTTTATATTGTGAGCTAATCCTTACTGTGGTTTTTCCCTTCTTGGGTTTTCCACGTAAAATCTGATGTTGTCTTGTGTTTGGTGGTGTTGTGATTCAGCTTCTGTTATTTGCTTTTCATGTTTAATCATCATAACAACTTTAAGGGTTAATTAAGCTATTGTTGATCTGAATGTTTGTGAGGGTTTGAAATTTATGATACAACTGATCCCCCCCTAGTTATCTTGTGCATTCAACAAACAATTGATTTTTCAATAGTTGAACAACATCAATATAATTTATCTATTATCCTTCCTAAAACTAAATACGCTTATGTTCTTATTTAACTAGTATATTTATATTTAAAAAGGTATATCTAAAATATGCCGAGGTATATCGTTTTTCATAGTTTCTTTGATTTTCTCTTGCAATTTTTTTTTTGGTTTTTATTTTTTAATTTTTCCAATTTCTTTTTTGCTTCCATAGATTTTCTGGAGCTTTTTCTCCTTCCCAACAATTTCCAATTTATTTTTTCATTTTCATTTTTTTATTTTTTCCAATTTCTTTTTTATTTTTTTATTTTTTATTTTTTCCAATTTCTTTTTTGGTTCCATAGTTTTTGTGATTTAATTTTTTCTCCTTCAACAATTTTTAATTTCTTTTTTAGTTTTATTTTCTTTGATTTTCTTAAGTTTTATTTTTATTTCCTTTTTGATATTTTATTTTTTTTTCTTATAAATTTAAGCAGAAAAAATGAGTGCTCTCATCCCCACTCATCCCCACCCGATATGACTGTATAACGCCTCTCGGCGTAATTAACACTTTTATTTCAATCTTAATATCTATCCTAACCCTATTTTTTTTTTACGAACATTAAACCTTTAAAAAAGAGCTTGCTTAACAATTATTTTCTTCTTTAAAAGAAAGCCGCGTCAACTTTGAACACATCACCATTTTCTCCACAAGTTAACATTAACCATGGTTAACATTAACCCAGAGTGTCTACGTCGTCCCTCGAAAACTGACATATAAACCACATTTAAGAACGAAAAAACCCTAATCGAAACCCTAGCAAACACAAATATATTTCGTAGCAGAGCTCGCGTTTTCTAATTTTGGACAGCGTCAATCGAAGTGACTGTAATCAGGTCGCGTTTTCTTCCTCTTCGGCTGCAAAAATGGTTCAGGTAAAATACCACTGGAAATGTATTCTTCAATTTTTTCCTTTTTTTGCTGTAATCTACGATAAGTTTCTCTGCCTTTGATGGGGTCGATGTTTTCCTGTGTGTGAATGTACCCAGGGAGATAGCAGGAACTTTTCTGGACCAAAGCGTCCTCGAACGGACGGTAAGTATTCTTTGCCAATCTCTTTGCAGGATAATTGTTTACAAACGTATTTGTTAGGGTTAATACAATCATGAATGATTCTGGCTTCAATTTATTCGATCCTGTTCTGTTTCATCTCCAGACGTGGTTATACAGAAGAAAAATGGCTATATGCTAGTAACATAACCCTAGGTTAAAGTGTAGGGCCATACGTTTTTGCTTCATATCTAACATTTTTGTGCCCCAACTCCTTTAAATATAAAGAGAAGTCATGTAAGATTTGAGAATAGCTAGTTATAATTCAAGAACTCTAGTTTGCATAAAATCTTTACTAGATTGCATTTGGGCGTCCTGATTTTTTGAAGAATATGAAAAACGACAAGATTCCGTCAGTATGCCTCTAATTCTCTGTAATTCAGAAATTGAGTAGGGTCCTGTTTCCGTTAAGTGGGTAAAATGCTAAATAAACTGTCTCGTCAAACGGTAAATTTTTTTTGCCTTATCATTTTCATGTAGAAGTCAATAAAAGGTTTTCAGAAACCTCTCTTGATTTAGAATGTACCAAGGATTTGTGTAAGCACCAGTATTCTTTAGATGTTGTTTATATAATTGTTATTTTAAAGTTTGGTGTTATCATGGTTCACCATTGAGTTAAGGAAGTTTATTGTGGTTACTTGACATTGTGTTAATAGGTCCTCGAAATGAAGGTGATTGGACATGCCCCAGTTGCGGCAATGTCAATTTTGCATTTAGAACAACTTGCAACATGAGGAACTGCTCTACATCTAAGCCAAATGACCATCCTCTGGTAAGTTTACATCTTTTTTATGTACCAGTGGTACATGCTCTTTTTGACGCTTCTCACTAGATGTGGAAAGAAGCTTTTTCTGCCAATTTATTGTTCGTGTAAATCCTTAAACCATTGGGAAATAAATTATGTCTTATATGCAGTGCATGGTTGTAATTAAATCTATTTTAACCTGAATTCTACGTTGCTTCTTTTTGAGAATTATGGATTACTGCTACGCCAAAAGGACTGGGTTGAAACTTGAAAGTGTACTAAGAATCCTAGCTAATGGACTTGATTTTATGAATTCAGAAACCTATGGGAGCTCCTCATCCAACACCTTATGGACAGGCCCAACCCTCCCTGTATATGGGTCCTCCTGCTGGTGGTGCACCTATGTATCTCGGCGGTCAAGGATTGCCATCTGCATATGGTTCATCGCTGTCCTTTGGGGCAGCGTCTACTTTACATTATGACTTGCCATTTTCCGGAGCCTCTGGATTGCATTATGATTATGGTTCGCATGTTAATCCAAATGGGCCATATGGACCTCTGCATATGCCCACATCATATGGTCACGGGGCTGTTATTGGTCCAGGTATTATTATGTGGTTTGGATTTATGAAGCTTGAGTTTTATCTTTTTGTAGTATGCTTGTTTCCTCAAGGATCTGGATTCAAGAAATATTTGTTTGATGCTGACATGACATTTGAGGTGTCTTTGATCTTCGTAGGTCCTGGGTATGGCGCTGCTCCTCTTCTGGATGGATATGGCATGGGAGTGCCTCTTGGCCGTGGTGCTCTGGTTAGTAATTAGGATATATCAGTATAATTTATGGTTGTAAACTCTTTTCCTCTGAAATTTTTTTCCACTGTGTTCGTTTCCTCTGTTTGGAGGGAAAGGATACAAAGAAGTCTGGATTCTGTTTGGAGTTTGTGGATTCCAATTCTTAATGATTTGCTTTATCAGCTGTTAAATTTGCGCTTGTTTTGAACTTAAAAGCTAATATAAAATGCTATTTTGGATTGGAGGTTTTAGTTTGATATGTCTGGCATGGTACTTTCACTGAGTCGAGTGCTTGTGTGATTCCGTTCTGTATTGCTCTAATAGAGTGTTGTCTGGGGAGGAAAAAGGGAACCATAATTGATGTAATGTTTGTCCATATTGATGCAGAATCTTGGGGTCATTTTGTCTTTGGCATAAACATGACATTGCAATTGCCATGTGTCATAATGGTGATTACTCTAAGAAATGAAATATGATTAATTCTTTCTAATTGTTATAATGTTTAATTTTGGCCCAGGGTCTCAGGCCTGGAGCTGTGCCAGATGAAAATGGTTCCCGGAAGAGAAGAGGAGGTATGTTGTGTCTTGATTTTATTTATGGACAAACTTTTTGATATGAAAATGAAACCAGGGAAAACATTGAGTCTGATGAGATCTAATTACTCTTCTCATTCAGATGGATTATCTGATGGTGATTGGGTCTGCCCCAAATGTGGCAATACTAATTTTGCATTCCGTACGATATGTAACATGAGGAAGTGTAGTACACCAAAGCCAACTGAGCATGTATGTCTACTTGTAGTTTTATGGGAATTGTTTTTGTTTGAACTATTGCATATGTTGCTTTAAGCATCAGCACTTTATATCATGACTTTATGCAGAAAATAATGCCTACCATAAATTACATTTTGCGGCAATTGTATTTAAATTCTTGAAATTGAGCATCTTTTGTTTGTTCCTTATATTAATTTGTTTAACTATTGTTGTCTTCTTTCAGACCACTAAATCTTCTAGTGGAGCAGCCAAAAATTCATCTAGTAAGTTACCTTTTGCTAAGTGAAATGTTAATTTGCTTGTTTGGGCATATCTATGCAGCTTTCTCTTATTGATATGGATTTTTGGTATGATGCTTTCTTCAGAAGCACCTCCGGAAGGCAGCTGGACTTGTGAAAAGTGTGGTAATGTAAATTATCCTTTCCGAACTAAGTGCAACAGGGCAAACTGTGGTGCAGAAAAGCCATCAGATAAGAATGATTCTCCGAAATCAGATGATGATGATCAGGTTTGCTGCAAATCCCACCTTCTTTCTGTTATGACATCTTCTATTTATGCTGTTAGAAATTCAAATTATTCTATAACTTCTAATTATGGCTGTATATATAGTTCATTAAAGTGGCAATATATAATTATTTGCTCATCTGTATCTTTTGTTATAGCCAAATGGATCATTAAATAGTAGTTTTACTGTTATTTTCTGTCAAAGGCTATAGTCATTGATTTTCCATTTTGTTACTGTTCCAGTGAGTGCTTTTTGCACTTTGGGTCCGGAGGTCCAGAGTTGTCAACACTGCTCACGTATGGGTCTCAAGTCAGTTATTTGTCCTGTTGCGGCTGTGTCATCACTACCATCCTTAACCACCTTTGTCAAGTTATTTCAAGTTATAGCAGCAGCCAGTCAGTTTCTTGATATAGCAACTATGGAGTGGATTCTGGTCTTTGCCGGGCTTTGGTACTGTCAGATGTCAAACAGTTTGAGTTGTAGTATCTGCGGGTTCATTTGAGGTTGCAGGTTGTTATGCATGAAGGCCTGTGCTGGTATTCTTTAGAAGAGTTTACATAGCTTTAAGGTTGTTGACTAGTTAAGAACTTTCATGTTTTGAGTAGATAGCAGTTATGGAAAATGTTTGAAGTACTCATTTTCTCTGTACTAGCTGGACAGCTTCAAAGTATGGTTACATAAACTTTTATCCATTCTCTCTATAGGATGGTATGGTAAGTTGTGCAGTAAGTGGTCTCCATGTCTTTTATAGTAATCTTTTTGGGGCAGTTTGGTTCTTTGTTTGATGCCCAATGCATCTTATTATTAAGAACAATGCAATCTCTTAAAATGCATGGCATTAAGGAGATTTATGTTTATGTGGTTGTCATGGTTAGTCATTTGAGTTATGCACTGTAGGTGCTAGCATTATTTAGAATTGCAGACTGTGATGGATTTTGAAGCCCTAGGCCTTCAATTTGTTAAGTATGCCATGCATTAAGCAATGTCTTGTCTGCTAAGATTTACACTAGTAGTACATCTGTTCAGGGCATTTTAGTTCTTTTTTTGATGTTTAATGTTGTAATCATTATCTCTTTAATATGTCCATGATTAAAGAGATAATGTTAAGGTGGATGTCATGGTTCATATCATTTAACTTATGGTAGGTGAAAACATTATTTTTTGACATACAATCCATTCTCCATTCTTAGTTCCTCACTGTTCTTGTCAGCCAACTCAGTATGAGCTGTTGTTGTTAAACTAAATAGAAAGGTATACCATGTGGTTGTCCTGTAATATAATTGTTACCTACACAGCCTGAACATATTGTTACCTATACAGCCTGTTGGTGAAAAACTTGCCCTCTTGAAAGGGAGTTCACAAGTTCGAGTCCTGCAGGGGTGGGGTATGTATGCCTCATATTGAAGCACAGTTAGGTGCCTCCTTCAACACCAGTGGGAGTATGAGATAGTCCCATATGCTACAAGCCACCTATAAGCTAGGTCGTGAGGCATCGTGGATTCCATTTCCATTTCCCATTTCCAAGATAAGCTGTGGTCTATGTCTACGTGTCACATTGAGAAGCCTAAGATAATAGCTTGCTCCTCATTTGGCTTTTTCCAATCAAAATGTCAAATCTTGTGCAAAATGATGTCACATTGTTCCTTTTTAACTTTTTGAGGACTGCAAATTTGGTTTGTTCGGAGTAGTGCTTACGTGATATCTTTTTCTTTTATAATATGATAGATTTTCTTTTGGCAGTGGATTGTCTAATTAATATTTATGCAATTATACATTTTAATTTCACTCTAATTTTTTTTGAATATGTTTATGATTTACTGGTTAAACGTCCCATATTTTCCTATCAAATTATGGTCAAGTTAATAGAAAGTAATAATTATTAACAGCATGTTTCTAGGGTTATAGAATCTTGTCATACTACTTTTACGTCTGGCAGTGTGAACAATAATTATACAAGCCTAGTTCAAGATTGGTGAAAGGTTAATTTCCATGCATTTGCCATTTAAGCTAACACTTCGATCATGTGATGTGATCATACATGTGAGTGTTTGAAATAGATATGGACTGCAAGTCAGTAGTAATAATAGAACTTTTACGATGGATGTTGTCGAATCAACATCCTTGTTGGCCAAATATATGTTCTTCCATTAACGGCATCGATGGCTGTATGTATATTTAGCTTCCTATAAAATATGCAGCGAATGTAATTCCTTTGTCTTTTTTCGTCTGTTAGAGAAAAAGACTAAAATCTTGTTTTACGTTATAATATGATTGGATTTTGTAGTTTAAATCTATTTTGTTGATTCTTTTTGTAGTTAAAATCTTTTTTGAAAAATATGATTGGGTTTGTAGTCAATTTATAGTTTGATATGGTATTTTTTTAATAAAATCTATTAGCTAGATTGCAATGTGCCGGCTCAATGTTGTTTGTAGGTAATTTTGTAAGTTTCCAATAAAAAAAGTTTTCTTTTACATGGAATCTTACCACTTGCTAATAATGTTTTACGTTATAATATGATTGGATTTTGTAGTTTAAATCTATTTTGTTGATTCTTTTTGTAGTTAAAATCTTTTTTGAAAAATATGATTGGGTTTGTAGTCAATTATTTTAGTTTGATATTGTATTTTGTAGATAAAATCTGTCAGCTAGATTGCAATGTGCCGGCTCAATGTTGTTTGTAGGTAATTTTGTGAGTTCCGAATAAAAAAAGTTTTCTTTTACATGGAATCTTACCACTTGTTAATAATGTTGGGTATTTAGAATTTTGATGCACTAGATTTGTCTATTATTAATCTATAAGGACACTTGATATAAAAGCTATACATTTTCTGAAAATTGTCTTTGTTATTGTGAAATGTATTTCTAAAAGTAGACCTATTAGAAGAAAGGAGTGAATGTATTAGTCAAATTGCTTGGCCTTTGGCACCTGGAGATTTGATCTACTATAACTGACACAGGTATCGTATTAGAGGAGACTATCTGGGCATCTCTTGTAATTTTTTAATGACAAAATTATGGATGCATTTATTTTAGCTGCACGCTTAATGATTTTATAAACTATTACAGTGGCCTTAATTAAAGCATCTTGTGACACTATGCACGCTTAATCATTATTTGACTAAGTTTAACACTAGTTATTATGCGAATGGTTCCACGATGAATTCTTGGTATGACGTCCATAGAAAGTTTGATTTCAAATATTATGTTTGTTGTAATATATTTATATACAATATTTAACCATTACAATAGCGTACAGTGAATGCTTAAAAAATATAGATGTTAATTTAATGACGCACATATTTCAAGTTATATAGAGGTATCAATGTTCACAAAATACTCTGAAATTTACACAATCTTACTATTAAGTTGAGCAATGCAAGGTATTGAACTTATTAAACCCTTAATTATTGCATTGTTCAGTTTTTCGACTTAACATTTATCTAGGCTATAGTATATAAATACGATTGAAAACAGAGACATTAAACAAGATAGTGTATAATTACTGATACATGCTTCTTAATGTTTTGTTTTGTGTGAGACATACATGTGGTCCATGGTTTAATTAATTTTTGTATTTAATCAAACACGAGAGTAAATTTTATGATTTTTATTACAATGATTGAAAGTACTCGTAATGATTATAGGACAAGATTGTTAGTTCATTGGCTTAATGCTAAATCAATAAAAACATGGTGAAATGATGCACATTCTCTAATTGAAGAAATTTCTTCATAAAATATGTCCATATATTATTGTAAAAAGCTATATGTTATTGTAACAACCTCGAGAGGTTTTAGTTATGGTCATTTGAAATGTTTGTACGTTAGTACGTTAGATGTGCTACATGATATTGTAGAGTAAAAAATGGCTGTTTCATTTTGGGTTATGGTTTTGAATGTATGTTTTTAGTGTATAATTAATTTGGTTATTTTGGCATGCAACATTATTATGTTCAGAATTTGTTTGACCGATTTTTCAATTTGTTTTGGATTTGGATTTGGATTGTGCCCCTTCTGTCTAAAATTCAAATGACTTTTTAAAGCCAATTTGAAAATTTTATTTTTAGTGTATAATTAATTTGGTTATTTTGGCATGCAACATTATTATGTCAGAATTTGTTTGATCGATTTTTCAATTTGTTTTGGATTTGGATTGTGCCCTTTTGTCTAAAATTCTAATGACTTTTTAAAGCCAATTTGAAAATTTGATTTGCATTCTTTAGTTTGGATTTTGAAATTTGAATTATGTCCGAGGCTGAACGTGATGTACATTCTAAGAACGATGTACAAGGATTAAGAGTATGTTTTGATAATGCATCAAAAGCTTTTCTCTTTTTGTAGTTATTAGTCATCAAGCATTGGGCACCAACAATTTTTCAATAATCAACAATTAAACATTCATTATCAAGGTACATTCCACGTACACATTCTTTGGGATGCATTGGCTTTTATCAAAGGTAAGAAGCCCATCATTTTAAGAACGACTTATAAGGATTAGGAGTGATTTGACAAGGCATCAAAAGCATTTCTCTTTTTATAGTTAATAGTCATCATGCATTGGGCACCAACAATTTTTCAATAATCAACAATTAAACATTCATTATTAAGGCACATTCCAAGTACACATTCTTTGGGATGCATCGGCTTTTAGCAAAGGTAACAAGCCCATCGTTTTAAGAACGACGTATAAGGATTAAGAGTATGTTTTGACAAGGCATCAAAAGCATTTCTCTTTTTAGAGTTAATAGGTCATGCATTGGGCACTAATAATTTTTCAACAATCAACAAATAAACATTCATTATCAAGGCATATTTCGAGTACAGATTCTTTTGCCAAGTCCACATTCTTTGGGATAAGGATTAAGAGTATGTTTTGACAAGGCATCAAAAGCATTCCTCTTTTTAGAGTTAATAGGTCATGCATTGGGCACTAATGATTTTTCAACAATCAACAAATAAACATTCATTATCAAGGCATATTTCAAGTACACATTCTTTTGCCAAGTCCACATTCTTTGGGATAAGGATTAAGAGTATGTTTTGACAAGGCATCAAAAGCATTTCTCTTTTTATAGTTAATAGTCATCATGCATTGGGCACTAATAATTTTTCAACAATTAACAAATAAACATTCATTATCAAGGCATATTTTGAGTACACATTCTTTGGGATAAGGATTAAGAGTGTGTTTTGACAAGGCATCAAAAGCATTTCTCTTTTTATAGTTAATGGTCATCATGCATTGGGCACTAATAAATTTTCAACAATCAAGAAGCAAATATTCATTACCAAGGCATATCTTGAGTACACATTCTTTTGCCAAGTACACATTCTTTGGAATAAGGATTAAGAGTATGTTTTGACAAGGTATCAAAAGCATTTCTCTTTTTATAGTTAATAGTCATCATGCATTGGGCACTAATAATTTTTCAACAATCAACAAATAAACATTCATTATCAAGGCATATTTCGAGTACACATTCTTTGGGTTGCATTGGGTTTTAGCAAAAGTAGCAAGCTCACAAGTGTTTCTTAGCACAACCAAGTTTTCCTTGCTATAGAAAAATCTATAGTGAACATGCCCTGTAAGTATCAAAAGCCTAGATTGTTAAGAATGATGTCCAAGGATTAAGAGTATATTTTGACAATGCATCAAAAGCATTTCTCTTTTTGGAGATCAACAATTAAACATTCATTATAAAGGCACATTCCAAGTACACACATTCTTTGGGTTGCATTGGGTTTTAGCAAAGGTAACAAGGCTGTTTCTTAGCACCACCAAGTTTTCCTTGCTATAGAAAAATTTGTAGTGAACATGCCTTTCAATATTAAAGACTCAATTTTGCTTAAAATTGTTATGCGACATACAAGTGTCACAAGATGCTTTAATTATTTAGAATTTAATCACCTCAACTCCGTCATTCTAGATTTAGTATTGGATTCTAGATGCTTTGTTACAATGTGAATTCAAAATCAATTAAGATCTATTTTCAAGGCTTTGTTGCCTTAATTTGTTTCATTAGATTTTTAGCATGTGTTTCTTTAGCTTTTGTCATTTTATTAAGGTAAACTCCTATATCTTTTGTTATTGATGCATAATTAATTTTGTTCACTTGATGGACATGTGGATGTTTTAGAAGGGTTGCTTTATTTCCTTGCAAATGTATGGCTAAATCTCTTGGAGAGAGAAGTTAAAGCATAGAGGGATGTTTGTGTGCATTCCATCCATGTAAAAGTCAAATAATAGAGTTTGGAAAGACTGATGCCATTTTTAAATTATTAAAAGAGATGGATCCATTGCGATCCTTACCCTTAAATATCCAAAAATGGTTAAAAATTTAAAACACAATTGATCTTTGAAGTTAGATACAATAGATTAATGGATAATTACTAAAAATTTCATTAATTGAAGATTACACACATTAATTAGCCTTAAATCCTCCTTGGGTGCATATAGAAGAGAAACATTAATTAGCTTTTGATGCTTCCTTCTATAGACACAACTAGCCAAGCAAGCTATCAATATCTCTTAAAACCACATTCTTGCCTTACTCCTTGGCCACATATACAAGAGATACATTAATTAGCCTTTGATGCTCCCTTTTATTGATGCAACTAGCCAAGCAAGCTATCCAAAGCACTCAAAGCCGCATTTTAACATTGAGTCACCAATAACACTTTCTTTAAAAAAGAATTATTGTGATTGTCTTTTGTTGGCTTGCCCTAGAATTACCAAGTGGGAGTTGTTGGCAAGTTTGATCCAAGTCACCCTCAAAGTTTTATAGTAGTAAACAAATTAGGGTACCAGGTCCACACACCACAGTCTAGGGTTTGGTCTTTACCATGTGCACGTTCGCTTCTTGTGGTGGTATGTGGTCAAGAAGTATTAGATTTGCAGATCTTAAGCACGAAGTGATTTGTAGATTCAATGGTTTTTGGCCCTCTTCTTGATCTTAGCAACTGGGTCATGGAATCTTGGAGACCCTTAGTGGAGGGACAAATTGAGCTTTTCCCTAGTGCTAGGAGTTTCTTCATTGTTACCTTTGCTTCCATTGAGGAATGTGATTTAGTGCTGGATGGAAGGGTTTGGTTGTGGGGAGAGCATTCACTCTCCATCAAGCCATGGGCTCATTCCTTTAATCCACTTGTCGAGTTGCTTCATATCAGGCCAATATTGGTTTGTTTCTCATATCTTCCTCTCTAGTCTTGGGAGGAATCATGCTGAGGCCATAGATAATGCTATTGGTCATTGTTTCTTGAAGGAAGATACTACAATTGCATGCATAAGATGTTCTATAGTTGCTCTAATCTTAGTGGA
Organism: Cunninghamia lanceolata; assembly: GCA_027924645.1. Lineage (NCBI taxonomy): Eukaryota > Viridiplantae > Streptophyta > Pinopsida > Cupressales > Cupressaceae > Cunninghamia > Cunninghamia lanceolata. The sequence continues at coordinate 29,723,553 of BSBN01000339.1, read as the reverse complement.
CATTGACATGTCCAGACCCCTTCATGGAGATGTGGTTTAGTGGTAGGGGATAGGCCTTGGACACAATAGTTAGAATATGAGGATCTCCTCTTCAGATGTAGACGATGTCTCTCTATTGGTCACTTGGCCTCCGGTTGTCCTCACTCTTGTTGTAAGGGTGTTGCAACTTGGTGGAATGCACTCAGCGAGCACTTGATGATTAGCGCTTACCCAGTGGATGGATCTTCCCAAGAGGATGAGTCTTCCTAGGAAACTTTGCCTACTCCCCTTGTGGAGTAGGTTGTAGTAAACCCCATGATTTCTTTTGATTCTTTTTTGTTCCCTCAAAGTGGGTATCCTTCATTGGCCTTGGTTGTATCCTTGACCCCTAATCAAGGCTAGACTGCTATTTTGTCGAGTCTTGTTTTTTCCTTGACTTTGTTGTCTTCTTCTTTGGCTTTACGCGAGGTCTCTTTGGTTGCGATGTCTGCTGAGGAGCCCTTCCTCTTGCCTCTTTCAGAGGAGTTGGACTCAGAGTTTTCTTGGATTGTGGTCCAACAGAGAAAGAAAGGCCTCCTTAAATCTATTGCTGCTTCGAGACCTAGGGTCAAGGGGGTTAGATTCGCCTGTTCGGGATGTGGTGTTGTGTAGATCCCTTTTGTTGGTTTAGCTATTTTCTATCAAGGCGATTGTGCTCGTGTTGTTATGTTTTTGTTGTTGGAGTGTTGTTTGTGCTCTATTTTTTTGCCTCCTGGGCTCTGTTGTAAAGGGATCAACACCCTTGTATTGCTGCTTATCTTAATCAAACACTAGCTAGTGTTCATAAGGAAATTGAGTACTTCATTCTCTTCACAATAACAATGAACCCCAAAAAAAATGCTAGAAAGCTTTTTACATAGAGTAATAGCCTCATCTAGCCTTCTTTGGAGATTCCAATTTACTCAAACTTGTTGAAACCCGTTAATTACATTCAATGAGTTACCTTCTACGTTAATATTATTGCATAAGAGTCAAAAGCCATATTAATTTTAGTGAGAAGAACCCCCTTGGATGACAATACTCGAGGAATCTTAGAGTAATCCCACCTGTAGCTTGATCGAGGTTCGCCCAAGCAATGTTGTCAAAGTTGAGCTAGAGGGAGCTAATAAGAGGGGGTTTCCATACAATATTGTCTCTACCACAGTTTTTGATCCTTATCCTATTAATGAGGGAGAAAGATTGATCCCATTATTTTAAAAATATTTTTATATTTAGGAAATAATTTGGTTTCTAGAGCAATTCAACATCATTTTTTAAAATGCATCCTTATTGAGATATTAATATAATAATTATTTTTTAAATATCTTCACTTTATGAATGAGAGAGATTGATACCATTACTTTATATTTTTATATTTAGTAAAAAATTTTGGTTTCTAGATCCAATACCATGATCTTTAGAATGCCTTTTGCTCCCCTTCAACCATGCATAGCTCTTGCCTCATGGCTCATGGCAGATCTCCCTTTCACGTGTCATAGGGCCATCACTTAATTCAACAAAAGGTTTGGTGGCATCTACCATGCCCATTGTCGTGTCTAACAGTCTTCTTGATGCGGGTTCTTTTGGCCATGCCATTGATTGTAGTGTGGGTGATGATGTTGTCCTCTTACTTGATTGGATCTTAGTGGTTGCTAGTGTGGATACAGGGTGTGTTTCCACAAATGGTAGTGGTGTGAGGTTGGATAGTGGGCCCCTTTGTCTTATGCGGACATGGCCGAGTTGGGGATTCCTTCTTCTCGCCATCCCCTTTATACTAAAGCTTGACCACTCTTGTTCTCAAACATCCCTAGTCATGGTTTGTAGATATGATATAATTGATAATGAAAATTTTTATGCTTGTTGAGGTCTAATTTGTAGACTTGACCACCTTTGGCCTTCTCTTTTGACGTTGCATTAGTGGGTGTTTGAGTCTTGGAGGCATCTCACAAATGGTAAAATCAAGCTTTTTCCTTGTGCTAAGGTATTTTTTTGTCACGAGCTTTGGATCTTTTGATGACAGGGATGTGGTGCTAGATGGTAAGCTTTGGTTGTGGGGAAAGCATTCCCTCACTCAAGTCATCATTTCCCTCTTTCAACCCACTTATTGAACCGCTCAATATTATCCTTGTTTGGGTCAAATTGCCCAATCTACCTCTGTAATTTTGGGATGATTGTTTTGAAGATATTGGCAATGCTATTGGTCGTTTTTGAAGGTCAATTTAACCACTTATAACATGGGCCACTCTACGTTTGCTCATCTTTTGGTGGACATTGACATCTCCAAGGCCATTCTTCAGGGTATTGTCTTGATGGTGGGAGATAGGTTGTGGACTCAACTATTGTACTATGAAGGTCTCCCCTTTTGTTGTAGATGATGCTTCCCTATTGGACACCTTGCTTTTGAGTGCCCTTGTTCTCATCACAAGGTGGGTTTGACTACATGGTGGAATTCCCTCTTGACTATTTGATTGTTGGTGATTTATTGGACTTTGACTCTCAAGATGATGAGTCTTCTTGTCTTGTACCCTTGATGACAGTTCATGGTGTGACCCTAGAGGCTCTTCATGAGGTGGCTTCCCTTGGGGCTAGTTCGGCGCAGGCTTTGATCCATGCTAGGACTTCTTTTGTTCTTGTCCAGGTGGTTCCTTCGTTGGAATCTTGGGCAGATTGTGGGAGGATCTTTGCTCCTTTGTTTGTGGTTTCTGTGCAGTATCTAGCATCTTCAATTAGACATTTTTCCTCATCTCATGAGGTGACTCTAGATGAGGTGGCAATAGATGATTCCCCTCTCATTTGTCTTTGTTTCGAGGAAGTAGATAATGGTTTCTTGGATGATTGTTCAAAGGAAGAAAGGTCTTCCAAAATCAGTTTCATAATTCCATACTTGAGGGTGTGTAGATTGCTAGGTTGGGGTCAGGCGTTGTGTAGATTGTTGACCCTTTGGTGGTTTTTCTTCTGTAGCAGCTTGGCCGCAGTTGTGTTGTAGAATGGTTGTGTGGCAGTTTGGTTGCAGTTGTGTTGAGGGGTGGCTGTTTGTTTGTTGTCACCTTGCCCCTGCAAAAGTCCTTTCAAAATCTATCTTTATCCCTAAATAAAAAACATTAGCTTTTTTAGTGCATCCTTATTGAAATATTACTATAACTATTATTTTAAAAATATATTTATTCTATTCATTAAGTATCAATTATAGAAGAAAATATATAAGTCGCAACCATTAATTGAGTTGTCTCTTAGATTGCTATTTAAATCTTGATTTGTGGTACAATGTTATGTTTACAAGCATACAAGGAACAAGAACCAAGAGGGTTGAGATCAAGATGCAAACCTCATTATAATATCATGAGGGAGACTAGATGAAGCCCTTATGGGTATGTAACCTTAAGTGAAATAGATGGTAGAATTGTGGAATCTTTCACAAATCAACAATCATAGGTTAACATAAGTCAAATAACAGTATATCTATATTTTCCCCACATCTCCTTGAAGATAATATCTAAATCCTTAGGGGTGTTTTAATGTAATTTGCATTTAGAAATTCATCAATAATAATCATTGTTAGTGTATATGTAGGATTGGACACTTTAGAACACAAGAAGGGTCAAATTCTTGCAATATCATAGGCTTGATAGAAATCTTAACATATAGATGTTCCATTCATTTGGCTTATTATAACCTCTCCCTTGTAGCATGGTAAGCTTGAAGTAAGGGGAGAGTGTTGTAGTTGGCAAAGATTGTTTCCTCCATGAGGGGAGCATTGTTACAATCCAACTCATAATATATGTTAGGGAAATTGTTATCTTGCTCTTAAGGGAAATTGCTACCTTGCTATCATTTATGGCGTTATGTCATCACTATCCACTAGCATTCAACATAGAGACCATCAACAAAATCTCCCCATACAATTTCGCTAAGAGACAAAAATATTTCTTTCACTTTTAGTGATTTTTAAACCTTTGTTAGAACCTATTCAAATCTCTATAAGCAAAGCCATAGGAGGGATGTTCCAAGGTTAATTGTGGGTCTAATAAGCATGTTGTCAAGAATGTTGTGTTATGCTTATATGGATGTCCAATGACATTGCCCATATATGCACAAAATGATTGAATGATAATGTGTAATCAAAATTTGAGCCTACGCATAAGCCTTTATAATAGGCAAATACAAATATGGCAAATCACTATAACTAGTAGGGAGGTTGTCTTTGACATGATCAAATATGCGGATACTTTTGCTGCTAAAATACCTAATACTGACATTTCCAACAAGAGACCTTGCAAGTGATAATGTTGAGATTTCGTAGATGACCATGGGGAGGAGGTTGATAATCTTGTGGATATTTGAGGCTAAAGGTTGGGAGTTCAAATCTCTACTTAACTTTTAGTATTCAAAAATCTCTTTGGCCAAGTCATGGTTCTTTTAATGTTGGGCAATGTGTGAATATGCCACTTGACAAGTTTAAGATTATATACACTAGCTCGTGAATTGTTTTTTCCTTTGAGTTTGAAAAGCACCTAAAAAGGAAAAAAATAAACATAACATCCCTTAGGTTGACTTTAAGTTAGGCTATTTTACTAAACTATTTTTTTGAAAAAGCAGTTTAATTGTCATGGTTGAAAGCTTAAGAGATCCCTTTGCCTTCTGATGAAAAACAAATTGAAAATATGGATGAATTAAAAAATATTTTCTAAACCCTAGCTTGCAAAAATAAAAAAATAAAAAAGAGAATGTATACATACCCTCCACTTAAAGTTTCCTTATGTTGCTATGATTTCACATGTGCAAAAATATAGAATTAAGTGGAAAAAGCAAGCAATTAAAAGGTAAAAAATAAAGGTGTGAGGAGAGAAAGAGACAATCCTAACTCCTAATATTTATAAGCTTCTCTTGCCAAAATCCCTTTTCTTTAGCTTTTGTTAGAAATAGATGTGATACTATTCTTTTTTTTTTTTTTTATATATTTACTCATTGATGGATGTAGAGGTATATATTTATTGTTAGTATAAAATTGATTATACCTATAAATAAATTGATTATTTAAGACCTTTTCATTTTGTACATGTATGCCATGTAATTGTAAGATCTTTTTTGGAACATCTTATGTGTTTAGTACCATAGGAGATTGCATTTCTTTTTTTTACAAAGTATTGATCAATTCAAATTATTATAACAATACATAATGTAAACTTAAACAAATTTGATCTATAACAAAAAAAATTATAGGAGTTAGGAAGTGTTGTGTAAATAAAAATGTTATACAAATTAACTGCATAGAAAGAACATTTGCTCTTTGAATATACAATTTTGACTCTAAAAATGTACTGAGGTTAAAAGATTGCTTTGGTAAGAATATGGGTTTGATATGAGAAATTGTGAAATTTGGGTAGCGTTGTATATTAGGGGTGCCAGTGACCCTCTTGGGCATTGGTGTCAGCATTGTTGCAAGTCAAGGATGCTAATAAAATAGATTATCTTAGTCAATCCCCTATTTGGTATATTTCAAGCTCTATAGAGCACACATGGAACTTTGGTGTGTGTACAAACCTAGTGACAAAAGTGTAAGTGGTGTGTGCAAGATTTGTGTTCACAATGACAAAACCTTAGTGGGCAAACTAAGCACAAGTCTTGTGTGATGTGATGGAGACACAAGTATGTGATGATGATCATAATGAAGGATGTAAGTAAGAGAAGGATGTGATTTGGTTTAGACTGAGTAGCAAAATAATGGCTAGGATTTAGATATATGGCTTGGGCGAAGGAATGGGAAATGGCTTCCTATGAGGAGAATGGTGAAATGGATGGGAGAAATGAAAAGAGGGAAATGAGATCATAATGAATCCATAACTTGAATGGCACAAGGGGCTTCACAATCTTCAAACGTCATATTCTTATCTTGATGCCCTACTCTTTGATGGAGTCTTTGCAATCATCCATGTTGGAAGAGAGTGGAGTGGCAGTAAGTTTTGCAATTGTAAGTGATAGCGAGTGCTCGAGGGAAAAGGATCAGAAATAGGTTTTTATATTATGTTTTCAGGAAGATGACCATTTAATACATACGAAGGATTAGGGCACAAACATGTGGGTGAATTCACTTTTTTAAATTTGAACAAAAACATTAGAATTGGGTCAATATGTGTCTTTGAAGAGTCAAGACTCCAAAATTTTCGGGTTGCCTAGTGAGGTGTTCCTAAGGTTGAGACTGCTTGTATTATCTTTCTATGATTGGGGAAAAGGTTAGAAATATGTGAAATGGTCCTAAAACACAATGAGGGGAGTGGACACCTAAATGAGTGCATACATGTAAGGTTGAGATTGTGAAGTAGACAATTTCCTACCTTACAATAATTTGTAAATAGCTCATTTAATGCGTGATAAATGCATGTGCTTAAGAAATAAGCCTCAATTTGCTTATTATTTACTTATCCATTCACAAATTTTCGTGTCAATATTGTTCACATGGGTCAATAATTATCTAGACTTTTCCTATTGTTTAGTGCCAGGATTAAGCATAAGTGTATGGGTGAAAGTTTAAAGTTGTGTCCCACTTTTATAAAGGAAATGACTAACATTGATATAACTTTACATATATGTTTGATATTGATAAAAACAGGTTTTGAAAGGGCTTGGTCCCTTCTACAAAGAAACAACCAAGAGGCAAGAGGAACATGTTACATGAGAAATGGAATTGAAACAACCAAGACCATTAACGTTAGAGACAGTAAATATAGAACATTGACTACCAAATAGCCATAATATGAAGTTTGCAAGCAAACTAGCATAACGAGGAACATTGAGGCTAGCGAGCTACACAACACTTGACCTTGACCTAGAAAATTGCACACCCAGGGCTAGGAAGATGAAACTAATTTAGGAAGGCCTTTGTTCCTATAATGTTTAGGAAAGTGACATATACGTTTTGAATTTTGAAATAATGTAAATTAATAAAATGTAGATTTTTTTGTGTATTTTATGTTTGTATTTTAAAAAACAATAAAAAAATTATTTGAATGTATAATATAGGTTAAGTAGGATGCCACCTTTTATATGGTAATTTTTTTCCTTCAAATTTTTTCATTTATAACTTGAAACTTAAGTGCATAGATTATTATTTTTTTATTTCGATAAATATATTTTTAAATAAATCTTAAAAAATTCCGTGTACTAAGAACACAATTATTTTGATAGGACACCATTTTTGTATTAACTAACTATTTATCCAAAATAAAAAATGATTATATTGTCTCAACATGGAATCTCTTCTTTAATGCATCATATTTTAAAAAAAAAATTTAAACAAACTTTAATAAATTTTCTTGAGAAAATAATCAACCTTGTATTTTTGTGTCGATGACCTACATTTAGTAAAAATTAAAGAGAAAATAAAACATTAATTAAACTATTAAAGAATTTATATTTTTGAAAACTACATTTATAAATCTACAAAAAAGGTAATTTTAGTTTTTTTAAAATGTTATTGATATTAGTTAAGAGTTTTAAGAACATTAAGTTTTTAAAATTTTTTTTTTGGTAAAATTTCCCTAAAGTGATGTTACGTATGTATCTAGTGGACACCTCCAATAGGAAAAAGTTGTGACCTAGATCTAATTTAGCTAGAATGAATTCAGTGAGAACATATGTTTGACTGAAATTGACTTTTAGTTGGAAATGCTTAAATTCATTTGTGCTAATAAGTTGACATGAAATGGGACACAACTTTGAACTTTCACTCTATAATAATTTTTTGATGGCCCTACTTTGTCTTTGGTGCAAGCCATTGCATGATATTAATTATATGCGATTAAGTCCAAGTGGAATACCAAATTATTGCTTAGGATCATGCATTTTATAGCCCATATCTAGGAAGAACCTTGATATGATTGTTGGTGCCCAATTGCAACATTTTGAATTAGTGCCATATATAACACCTAACTTAAATAGATTGCACATGATTTTGTATTCATGCATTAAGTGTGGATAAAGATAAATAAAGCATAAGTTATATTTATGTACAATGTATATTCTAAGATCCATGCAAGTAGCTTTTTGTGTGAATATGTTGCTTGTGAAAAATGTTTTCAATCCCTTGCAATGGAGTAGTACCTCCTCATGCACCAAGATGCAAGGTGGAAGAGGTGATTGGCTCATAATTAAAAAATAGTATAGTGTAGGAATGGAAGGTTGTAGGTTATGTGTGAGTTGATTGGAATGTAATGGAAGGTGGAATGGAGAAAATGAAGTTGCAATCATGACCATGTAAGAGAAGCAATCCAAGAGAGCACAATGTTCCCAAAATAGGTTGCATAGAGACATATGCGTTGACAAAAAAGGTCACACACATGTTCTAGAAGTATAAATTGGGGATACACATTACATAGAGAGAAGATCCTACAACAAAAGGATAACAACCTACATTCCAATAGTCAGACATTGCTAGTTATGAGCACTTGTGAGGTGAGTTAAGCACAACCTTACCATAACGATTTAGTGTGGACTTGTCATCATTTTGGTACTAGTTAGAAAGTAGGTTTGATTTTAGAAGATAGAAGGTAGAAAGAATACAATGGATAGTTGAGTTAGTAAAGCAAATAATGTGACCAATTTATACCATAGTAGAAGTATGGCTCATACAACAGTAGCAGGGCCAATATTAACAACTATTAAGACATTCATGGGGAGGAAGATTCCCTCAACATTAGAAATCTTGTGAGATAGCTTGGTGGGTGAAGAACATCACTAACATTGCACTCAAGATAAACCTCTTTGCAACCACATTAGGTCACACACAAGACTTGTATACAACAATTTCTATGAGTTTGAATACCCTTAAGGAGTTGAAGCTACAACATGGAAAATCAATTTGCAAGTATGACTAGCGTTTCAAGGAACTAGTAGTAAAGATCACACAACCCATCAATCTTACACTTTAGTGGGAATGGTTCATTGGAGGTTTAATGACTCATATACAATGAGAGTTAGTTTAGAGGACTTTCATGAATTATAAAGTTGTGCTAGAGGCATCCTTGTGCCTTGAAGCAATGGGCGAGCCATAGGAGTATGGAGTCACAATGTGGTTGGAAGAGAAGATGAGTATCATGGTTGCATGAATGGAGCAACTAGCAAGTGTGTAGGATACTAAACATAATGCATGGTGTTCAAAATGTCATGTAGAGGGGCATACGATAAGTGATTGTTTGATGGTGAAATCTTGGGTGGTCAATATTGTTCAACAACCCCTACAAAGCCAAACCTGCGGTATTTGTCATGAGCAGTAGTGCATCAAATGCCATGCTTTACTATAGTGGATGAAAGACACCATTGTTAATTATTGGTGTGACGTATTTGAGATTCTTACTCATGATACTGATACTTGTAGGATCAAGCAAAACTTGCATGTCAAGATGAAACTAGGTGATGAATTCTACTATCCAACAACCAGTCTCGTAAAAACATTGTGAATCCCATCCATGATATGCACCACCTACCTACACACCTCAATAATAGTGTGCACCTCAACAATTGTGTGTGCCTCAACAACCATATGCACCTAGATGGAAAGGGAGAGGTGGAATCCAATAAGATTGTGATGGTGGAAGAAATAATTATGGTTGAGGATTCACATGTTTCAAGTGTGGATAAACGGTCATTATTTGTGCAAATGCACCATGCTTTTGACTTGCAAATTTTGTGATGCATCACACTAAACATAGGATTATGTTGCCCTATTGCTGAGCTTTAGTTACACTAGAAGGCTGTGTAGATGATCAATGCGAGAAAATGTAAGACAAAGCATGCAACACAACTAGACAAGCTTGTTCAAGTAGTCACACAAAGTGATGCTTGTACCTATAATGGTGCACAAGTTGATCTACATACAAAGAAGGGATCCTAGTAGGATAAGGTGGCACCACTAGAAAGACAGAAAAAGCCTATTAACCTAGTTGAATGGCGCAAATTATTTAATGATGTTACACTTGTTCAAAGAGGCCCAAGTAGAGATAACATCTAAATGCAAGCTAGAAAAGAAGGAAGCATAAGTCATCTATGATAATATAATTACTATGCTAGGATGGTGTACTCCCAAGTTTAAAGAAGCTATTATAACAATTGGAGATTTTTAGTAGCAAAGAATCATTCGACCCAAAACTTAGGAAGGTTGCCCACACATTTAAACCTAGGTATGATGTTGAATTATTACTAAATTTGGAAATTTTAGGGTATTTTTGCACAATGTAGTTATTGATATAAGGTTTGTGTGCATGTGTTGACACGATATGCATGAGTGGTCATGGGACAATCCACACTGGTTCCTTCTCCACATATATTTTACATGGCCAATAACTTGCGTGAGCACCCATTGGGGTTGCTCAAAGATGTGGATATTAGTATTGAAGGGGTAGCATTTTGAATTGAATTCAAATTCATTGATATAACACAAGCAGTGTGAAATTTGGTATTGTTAGGTTGATCCTTTTGTTTCCATATAGGTGTAGTGTACATTTTAAATAGCACACAATGAGTTTTGAGAATGATGAGAAGTGTGTCATTGTTCACTTTGATCCTACACATGATTCAACATATGTGGAATTAGTGTACATTAAAGAAAAGGATATTGAGGAACTATATAGAGTTATTCTTGGTGATCATGACATATTTGAGCCAACATAAGAAGACATGCTCACTTGGGAAGGATCTTTAAAAGTTTATTTGAAGGTAGTTTTTGAGCAATGGATGGTCAAAGATTACAAGTTGATGGGAAAGTCATGCATACGTGTGCACAATGCACCTAGGCACATCACTAGTCATGTTCCCCAACATCAACTAAATCGAATCAGATAACATTAGTATGGACTAGTAGGTAAAAGACTACACCAAAGAAGAAACAAAAAACTTAAAGGAAGGCAAATCCATTATGAAGTGCAAAAATAGTTCAAACATCGGTACTAGATTCAAAACCCACTACTAGTGTATAAATGTTTTAGGGTATGTACAACTAAACTATTGTTTGATGTAGAATCCAACCCTACAAAGTGTCACACGACCATGGAAAGTGCTTTTCTAATGAACATGAGCACATCACAATTATGTCCTACTCTTTTGGGAATACCCTAATATAGTAGTGGTGGATGATGCATCGATCAAAGTTCAATGAGTGGACTAATTTTACCAAGGATTTCAAATGTAGATTTGTTGAGGTTGGAAAGGCATGCATATTGGATTACAATGAGGTAGCTTTTTCATAGTTTGATGTCTTTGTGTGAAGGTGTTTGGGGTCGTCTAGTGGAGAAATATGATAGACTACTATGGATACATAGGCTTGCACAGACACTCCTTTAGCTTGCATTTATCTGGTACTTGGAAGAAAGAGTACCTCTAGGAGATTTCCACATGGGAATAAATTTTTGCTAGATTTATGCACACTTCCAACTTTCATGACCTAAAGTGGGATGGGCTCTCAAAAGTGTGTGCATTGTCTTATTTTCAGAACAACCTAAGATGTTAATGACAACACACAAAATGTTTAGTGAAGATCTTTGCACAAGAAATGAATGATAGGATATAAAGAGAACATGGAGTGTGCCACACAAAAGTGGAAAGGTAAGGAGGTTGAGAAAAAAGAAACAACTTTTGAAGCATATTTACTATGCAACCTAGACATTCAAAGTAGTGAAGGTGAACTCCTTGTTGTTGACTCCAAAGACATAACATCTTGCTATATTGATCCACTAAAGATAGCTCAAATCAATATTGATTCAAAAGAGGCAATGAGGATGACCACAATAGGAGATTATTTGGGAGATGAGTAGTTAGCACACATCGTTCAAGTATTTTTAAGGGTTTTAATTTTCATTAGCTGAGAATTTTGTACATTGTATGAAATCCATGCACTAGTATGGATCCATACCCAGTCATATACTATACCATCACCATTAATTCATTGCATAGGTCCTTTAGGTCTTTGGCTCAAGTTTGACACATTACCTTGTAATTGCTTGTTTTATTCAGTGTTCGGTTTTCTAAATCTGGTGGGCTACTTTTTTATTTGACGGTCTTTTCTTTTGCTGACCCATGGTTAACAACCAGGTGAGAGTTTGCTAAAATGTCAGTGTCATCCTTTTCTTGCTTTCTTTCCTTTGTGAACTCATGATCAAATCTTATCTCTTCTAAATTATTTACATTTTTTCTTTGAGTTCACTTTAGTTTGCCTGAATTTTCATCTAGCTTTTTCCTTATCTCTTTGTCTATTCATGGAATTATTTCTATTTCTTCTTGAGTTAAGAATTTCTTTTGATCTTATCTCTTCTTCCCTTCCTTCCCATTTCTACCTATAGATACCTCTTTATTCTTCATTACTTCTCATGCTTCAATCACTCTCACATGCAAGCTTCTTAGCATCTTTTTCTTCAAGCTTCTTGCAAGCTTCTTTACAGGTCTTGAGCCTTCTACTTTCAAGATCTTAGCTCAAATATCCATAGGTTAGATATATCATAGGAGCTCTAGTTCATCCAAGCTTTTCGAATAGGCCTTGAGCCTCTTTTCTTTTTAAACCTTACAATCCTTTGTGCTTAATTTATTTTCTCTTTTCGAATATCCTCAAATCCTTTACCCTTTTTCTTGTCATCAAGCAGAGAACCCGACTACTATAGAGAAGGTTACCAAATAGTTGGACCTCTAATGACCTTTTTCCTGGCATTGACACCATCACTTTAGGTTCTTCAATTGCTTTCTAGAGTAGAATTAGTAATTAGAAAACACCATTGCTCTTAAGGAAGTAAAACATTGCTTTTATTTCTTCTTGATTTCTAATTACTTTTCTAGTCTAGGTGAAAGGTCTTTGCATTCTTAGATTAAATTGCAATCTTTCTTTCTTAGATTAAATCATTGCAATATCAAAATTCTTGAAAAACACAAAACATAGAAAACTATATCTAGGAAAAGACATAGTTGCATACATTTTCCCTTCTTAATAATTAAATGACATCAAAATAAAAAAAGAACTAAAAGTGCATGCATTCATATAATTATAGCTCCATCTAGAGACTTCATCTTTAACTATCAAAAACATACAACATTCAAGCCCTCATTTTCACCATGAGGCATTCAACATCACAAATTTCAAAACAAGCTCTTGGTTTCATCTCAAGGCACAAACAACAACGTAAACTTTCAAATTTTCAAAAATCTAAATCTTCTCCACTACACACTTGATGTGCCCTGATGTGAGAGAAGACTGGATACAACAAGTCTTGGAAGAAATCAAGGCAAACCTCCTAGAACAATAAAACCTAATATAAGAAGATATTCGAGAACAAATTGACATCTTGGATCAAATTAGACAAGAAACGATTAGAATGCACATTAACAAAATCTTTCAAATCCAAGATCAAATCTTCAACAATTTTCATCAAGAAGTCATGCACAACTTAAAAATCATAAGAGAGAAAGATAAAATAGACCTCAACTTACTTTAGGAATTAGTCTCTCAACTATGACAGTTAAACACAACACCCATACAACAAACTGAACAATTCATTAAGAACGACTGCCATGAAAATAACACAAATGTCCAACATATAGGCATGATCACCCTAACCAAGACCCATGAAGTATTGCTCCTGAGGGAACATGAGAACCCCTTGGTTCTACTGCCGCTCAATCGACTCTTGTTGTGAGAGGAGTGATTAGGAGGTTGCCTCTACAAGGGTTCTTGATCGCATGTGCTCTCTCAGGGCTCAACTCATTCACATTGTGCTTGGGTTGTATTCTGAACACCACATATTTTGGTGAACTTGACATGAAGAACAAAAGCTTTTTCTAGAGTTTTTTGCATCCCTGTCGCTTTGATCCCAATCTGCTTTTTCACCTTACTTTTTCCATATTTACTTTTTAATTTTTCATCCTACTTTTTTGCTGCTTTTTTTGCATCCACTCCATTTTATTCTAAGGTGTTGCACAACACCCTTGAATATTATGGATTGAGATAGTGTTAGACTTAAGGCACGCAACTGAGAGGGGGGGTGAATCAGTTGTGCAAAAATTTCTCCAATTCGCACACTTAAATCCTCTTAGTGATTAGCAATATATTAAATATGAAACATAATGCATTCAAATCAAAAGCAGAAACTCATCAACACATAAGACACCAAGATTTTGACATGGAAAACCCAATTAAGGGAAAAACCACGGGGTGATTAACCCAAGAATGTATTCTCGGTTAGAAGAATAGCAAGAACAAAATGGCACATGCCAAATAGGGCTCACTGCCCGAGCACACTGCTCACAAGAGGCTCACTACTTATAAGAGACACACTGTCTACAAAGAAATAAGAATCACCTTCATGAACTAGAGAATAGCATCTTCACCATGCTTGAATCAGTTCCATTTAAGCCCAATACTTCTGCTCTACCTTTCACACTTCTCCTCGCTACCACACACTCATCACCGCAAGACATACTTTAAAATGACTTCACAATCCCTTATTTATACATGACATCGACTTAGGAACAATCATCTAAGTCAGCAAACACCTACAAGAACATCCGCAAGACGTGTAATACATTCGGTCGTCCAGTTTCAGGAAGAACACCATCAACCAGTGGTTATTCTTCAAATGTGCACTCTAACTTCAATGCAGACCACCAACATGAACTAGACACGATCCAAGGATCACAACAACCTTTCCTGAATCACCAAGAACATCCGCACTTCATCTGCTTACTAGAATCCTTCTCTCCTTCATCCGGAACCTCAAGAACACAGTCTGTCACAAAGGAATAGGTTCTTCCGGACCTTCAAATCACAAAGCAATGTACTTGACACTTCACAAGGACGTCCTCAACACTTCCTCAAATCCGCAGAATGGGATAATGCATTACCGGACCTCACCGGACCTATCTGTGTCACTCTGTCACCTCTGGACACCTGTCGGAGCCGGTTCTACTTGAGCGACCATAACTTCTTTAGATCTTCATGCGGACCTCTGAAAAATTGACTGGAGCATCTCAAGACTTATATCTACAAACCCTTTAAACCGCATCCTCTGATCCTCAACCTATCTTAGACTTTTACCTTGTTGTCATCACTGTTCTTCACTGTTCCCGATTGAGACTAATTTTCTCAATATCCTCAGCACACAACTCATCCAATCCTTCTCATTAATGCAACATGAGTATGTTGACATCAATGACAACACCGGTTAGGCCCATACTTGCAATAGATAGACCATAGGGGAATATCCCCTCGAGTGAGCCTATAACTTTTACTTTTGAGAGATACATGCCAACTAATCCTCTGGCACCCATAATAAAGTATTTTGATTATGAAGACTCCGATTACAAGTGTGGTCATCTAGAGCCACGAATATCTTTGACATTCAACAATCAAACTTGGGAATAAGACACAATCATCCAACTCAACTATCACATCCAAAGTCAACCCCACTAAATGAGATTAGAAATCTACTTAAACGACCATTCCATTTAGACATACAAAGAAATGACCATATAAATAGATGATGAAGTAGGTCATCTTGAAAAGAATTTGCAAGAGGTACGTGAAGACCTCCATGTGGCCTATCAAATAGAGAGATCCATGAAATGCTAAGTGTGAGTAGAGAACATTCTTGGAACAAATGGGGCCACTCAAGCCCAAACTCAAAACAATCCACTACAATGTAGTGAGAACCAAAGGACTAAAAGAGCCACCCTTGTAGATTCATAGATAATCTAGTCCAACATATTAGAACATCAAAAGGAGGTGTTGAACAACCTCAACTAAAAAGACCAAGAATACAAAGGAATCCTTTCACTGAATCGAGTTAGGGTCAAATCAACTCCCCCTTAAACTTCAATTCACAAAACTAAGGAAATGAGGCTTTCATGCCTCATCAAAACCAATACTACACGATGCCACTGACATTTTGGAAAACACACATGCAACAAATGTATTCGGTCATGCGTGGATATCAACAAGATCTTCAAAATCAAACCTTTGCACCCACAAAGCTTATGTTCCCTATAATGAATTAAACATCTCAAAATTATTTTATAGGATCATATCTTGAATATTTAAATGAGCCCTTAGACTATGCCATTCACAACATGCTACTTCTTCATCCTCTCCTAGATTTACCTAAGTTTAAAGGGGAGGATGATCCAAATTCTCATATTAAAGCATACACTATAGTAGTAAGAGAACTCCTCCCTAGTATGGAGTCATCACATGAATATTCTTGAAGACACTTGAAGGAAAAACCCTTGATTGGTACTATCGCTTCCTTGAGGCATCTATACATTCCTTCACAAAGCTCATTTGTGAGTTTGTAGCTACGTTTGACATGAACAAGCTCATCAAAATTGGAACAAGAGAATCTTTTAGTATGAAACAAGATACCAATGAATTTGTAACTCACTTTGTGACAAGATGGAGGAAAGTCCTCTACTCTTCAACTAGTGCATCGAATATGGACCACATGGAACTTTGTGACCTCTTTCTACATGCCCTTAATAGAGGTACAAGGGAGGAAGTATAGAAGTTGCCTTACAAGTCATATGAGGAAGCCTTAGAAAGTGCTTTAAGAATAGAATAGACCAAGTTGTATAGAGAGTGGATGGAAAAATTATAAAACAAATGGAAGATTGATAGCGCAAAATGACAATAATGAAAACAACCAAGCAACTATCAAAATTTGAAGATTAACCAAAGTGCAACAACTAACAAAGTGACTGATTAGCCTCCCACGAGAAATAGGGTAAACAAAGATGAGTACAATGGAAGAGCCTATTACCCTCAAAACATCAACACTATAGATTACCTTAGGAACAATTACCCTCAAAGGAATAGTCAACGACATGGTAACATAAATGATAATAGTTATGAACCCTATCATCGACCTTTTGACCTGAATCAATTTTGCATATTTCACAAGGTGAGGGGACACAACACTAAGTCTTTTAAAGAGTACAATAGGTTTGTTTCAAGATTACCTAAAAAGAAACAACAACTATTTATAGAAATGTTTCTTAATCCACAACAAGTGACACCTAGGAATGGAAATAATTCTCAACAAGCACCCATTGCTCCCCAAAATGTGAATATGAAAATCTTCCACAACCCCTTTCCTGCACATTAAAACAATGAGTCAAACACTCAAAACACTTCAAATTTGACATAGGGAAACATGACAAACATGGGAGAACCTGTTAGAATTAGGCAGAACAACTGAGAGGGGGGGTGAATTAGTTGTCCAAAAACTTTATCATTTGCAACAATATCACTTAGAATTGATTAACTCATTTAAAGCATGAGTCATCAACACATGAGCAGAAACAAATAAACACACATGACACAATGATTTTTGATGTGGAAACCCGGTTAAGGGAAAAACCACGGTGGGGCTCAACCCACAAAGATTATACTCTGTTAAAAGTATTACAATTGGGAATGCACATGCATTCGGGCTCACTGCCCAGAGCTCATTGCTCAAAGAAAGGCTCACTGTCTATAGGAAGAAGATTACAATGTAATTGAACTGATAGTTAGCATCTACTAATGCAAAGATTCTGTTCCAGTTAAGCACAGAATATCGACTTGATACACTTCATCTTGTTCTGCCTTGTTTACTGCTCTGCCATAATCCAAATCTTAGATTTCTTCTCTTTCTCTCCCTTTATCTGCTCTTTTTGCATTTACTTCATATTCATACACACACACTCTCAATACTCAAATCCATTGGCT
This sequence comes from Cunninghamia lanceolata, assembly GCA_027924645.1. NCBI lineage: Eukaryota > Viridiplantae > Streptophyta > Pinopsida > Cupressales > Cupressaceae > Cunninghamia > Cunninghamia lanceolata. The sequence goes on along the minus strand of BSBN01000339.1, from coordinate 29,705,825 downwards.
CTATATATATATCTGCTTCAAGTAATTCAATCACTTTTCTGTCAGCCTTATGAAGAACTTGACTAACAATACAAGTACTCTTGTTCTGTCAGCTGAATCCATGCGTCAATAATGATGCGTACCAAAGATAACACTTGAAGGTCACCATTCATGTCAGCCACTAACATTATATCCCATATGCAACTCACTAAACCACTTCTCTCAGATCCGCATAAGGATCAAGTTAGCCTATTCTTTATTAAACTGTTTTGTCATATTATGACCTGGTTCTCAGATGCTTATAACTTTTACTCCCTTTGTCACCAGAGGTTAAACTTCTGGATTAAGCTTGCCCTGAAAATCCTTATGACTCCTTCAGATCCGCAGAACACTCTGATTGACCACCGGAGAGATCCAGACCAAGATATCGGACCCTGTCACATGCTCTGTTTCTGGCTACCTGGACTTAGATAAATTCTAATTCTGACTTTCGGTATGAACACATTATGTTATACGGATGAGTGGAATAGTCTTAGTTGCCATCAATGACAACACCTGTCATGCAAAGTAGTGTCTCTTGCCAACAATCTCCCCCTTTGGCATTGATGGCAACACTTAGTGAAAAATGACTAAGTGTCAGTGCTACTCCTCCTTACTCTGTACACTTGCATTCCACTATTTCCAAAGCTCCCCCTTTGCTGGATTTATCAATTTTCACTGCTCTTCACTCCCCCTTTGACATCAATGGCAAAGGATGGGGTCTACAAGCCAAAATTCTTCCAAAAATTCTGTAAATAATGCTGCATATGTACAACCAGTCATTAAGTTATATTTACATGAACTTGAGAATGTCTGCAAAACTATTTTTCAATTGCTCAAGTTCAGAGGCCCAAGTTATTTTCATGCCATCCAAAATTGAGATGTGTCCACTCAGTAAAAATGCATATGCTTCTGCCTTTTTTAGATCTGAAGGATCACTTGTCTGAACTGCAGTCTGAGTTTCTGATAAGGTATTATACATTATCTCTAACTTGGGGGCAATCAATCCCTAGAGCTTACACATTCTCTTCATAATATTACCCTTTTCTTTAACAAGCCTCTTTATCTCATCGATCAAGCTGATTACTTGACATTCCTAACTTATAGGAGAAACTGTTAGAGGATCAAAATTTTGAGATAGATTTGACAACTTCTGTTCTCGCTCTTTTATCTTCTTCTCAATATCCTCACTCTCTTTGGGCCAAGATAGACAAAACCTGTATATATCATCACCATCACTTAGAGCATTTTGAATACTCTTTATACTGATACCAAGTATCATCCTATCATTCCTTATTAGGCTCTTTATTTCACTAAATTTCTTATCCAAAAATTCACTTTTGACTTTAGTCTCTGCAGACTTCTCAAAAGACTCAAAATGTGTACTTATAGAACTTACAAGATTCTTCAAATTTCCAGAAGGAGAGTCAAAAGGATTCTTCTGGAAGGTTGGCATTAACTTCTCCAATACTCCGATTGCAAGGCCTAGTAGCTCACTATCCTCAATGTGAGATTTCAACAACTTTTCTCTTGCCTTGGCTTGCGTAAAAGATGCAATCTTCATTACTTGAATTGAAGAGTGAGCATCTAGATTGATCGGTCCTTGAAACAACTCTGGTTCATCAAACTCAAGCATTTCTTTACTTAGGAGACCTTTTATTGCATTTGCAGTGTCTCTTGCTACAATTCTTGAACCACCTTCCTTCCCTTGAGATTTCTCAGCATCAAAATTTATTTGTGTGGGTGCATTAACATTTGCACCATCTTCTTCTACCTTGCCTTCTTTACCCTCTTATTTCTCTTCCTTTGCTTTTTCTATATCATTTGTAGGGGGAATCTTTTCTTTGTCTTCACCACTTGCTACTTGTTCAGGAGGGCTTTGAGTAAAGATATTATCTTCTTTTTTGGATTGACTAGGTGGAGTTAGAGTATCTCCTGCTTCATCAGTTTTGTCCGTCATCTCTGTGTCTTCTTTGTTTATTTGCTCCTCTTCCGGAATAGAGGAGTCATCAACTTTAGTTTGTTGTTCACTGACGATTACTTTTTCAACATCTGGAATTGATGAATCAATCCCATCATCTGTCTCCTCATAGGTTTGCTTTGGAGGATCTAGAGTATCACTTTAGTCATCCTTTCCTTTTTCAATCTCTTCTTCTGGAGCTTCTTGATTCAGAACTGAAGGATTGTCTTTCTCAACTTGTTCCTCTGAAACAATATAGTATTTATCTTTATCTAGGGCCTTCCTCAAGATTTCCTTTGTTTCCTTTGCAACTTCCTCAGTTTCACCAAGCATTAGCTTGTTCATCCAGATCTTGCTTCTGAATTTCTCCTTAACTCCCTTGAGGATTTTATCTACTTCCCTTCTGGTCATTATTGGACATAGGGTGGAGAGGACATATTCTCTAAGTTCTAGATCTTTGACCTTGGCTACTTCCTTCCTCATTTCCAGTATTTTCCTTAAACTTTTAGGAAGTTCTTGTAAAATTTCTGGTAGAGCTCTATCGAACTTATTTAAGTATATGATGGCGACATCTTCCAAAATTTTCTTATTTGCTTGATCAAAATTATCATAATAAACTTTGATAGGCTTTAGATTTCCATGAATAGTAATTGTATTTACAATTTCATCAACTGTCATAGCAACCTTACCAGTTTCTTTCTTTTTACTTACCTTTTTGCTTCCGGAAGGCTGGTCCTTAGAAGCCTTTGAAGTCTTGGCTTTCTTGGATCTTATTTCTTTAACTTCTTCATCTATCTCTGCCTCTTCATCATCTTTTGTGCTCACATACATTCTTGCAGTCTTTGTTTTCTTTCTCTTACTACCTTCACTGGTTGGTCTATTTTCTGGTTTTGTAGGTTTAGGGGGAACAGAAGCAACAACAGAGCTTCTAGTAGTCCTTGAAGTGGAGAATGGTTCCATTGAAGCATCTTCTTGTTTCTTTTCCTGCCTTTCCTTTTCAGCTTTTTCAATTCTTTCTTTGTTTTGCTTCATTGCTTCCTTGGTTAGTCCAATGCTCTCAACATACTTTTCAACTTGCTTCTACACTTTCCTTTTGGTCCCTGGCTGTCTGAGCTCCACATGCAATTTTAGACTTAGCTCCTTGTATGTTACAAACCTTTCCACAGACGTGTCTTTTGATTTGCTTAGGAGATGTTGAGCATACATTTACAAAACTTTCTCATCAACCTCATAGCCCATTGGCATAATCCATATGGTTCTAGGTTCCACAACCTCTATCAGGCACTGATCAGTGTCAACCATAAAGCATATTTCATTCTCATATTTCTCCACAACTGACTTAGGGATTCTCTCTCTTGCATGCATCATACTTTGAAAGTTTTTGAAGTAACCCCAAATGAATTTCTTTTGAGCTTGGGAATCACCAAGGCTAAGTAGATGATCTTTTATTTGCCATGCAACTGGCTTGTCATTTGTCTAGTGCACACTTTGAACTCTAGGTACTTCATTCATAAAATAGAAGAACAAACATGTAATCAAGGAACCATACTTGAAGGTATTTGTCTTATCTTTCTTTATTTTGCTTAGATTTTCAATCAACTAATTTTGTAGCAGTTCACATAGGTCATAATCAACATTCTCCTTCAACATTTGATAGGCTGCATATATTGCAGTTTTGGAGACAAAATTTTCCCTGTTGGAGTAGTAAATCTTGTACCCAATCACCATGGAGGCAAATTTAACATCTGGTTCTATAATATCATTGATGGTCATTGCCCTTTTGTTAAACTTGGCACCAGTAGCATTAGTCACTGTTTGGTTTTTCACAGCTTTCAGCATGGGTAATCCACTAGTTGAATTTAACCCAGTTACAATCTTGATAACATCCTTTGTAATCTTAAATGGTTTCAATAGCCATATGAACTCATCATGTATTCAGCTCAAGATATATCGAACCCATTCATTCTCATCAAATATCAGAAATCTAATGACTTGCAGAAAATGTTTGCTTTCTAGGGCTTTGTATTCCAGTTTCAACTTATAACTATCATCCCTTGGGTAGTTGTTAAACAAATCCAAGAGTTTCAGGTTTCCAAATTCATCAATGCTATAGTGGATGTATGCCCTAATATCCTCAACATGTAGTACACCATGTGGAACTCTAGAAAATGCACCTAACGGTTCAACTTCAACTGATTTGTATGGATGCTTCTTAAATATTGGTCAGCGCCTTTCAGTTACATCAACAACTAGAGGTGTAGCCATCTCAACAGATTTTAGATTCAAGGCTTTACAGAGAAGTACCTTTTTCTTCCGCGGGGTTAGGGTTGATCAATTACCGGTTGAATTCGCTCTCCGTACTTCAATTTTTGGATTTGCAACTCAAATACACTTCTTCTTGTTTCCTTCTAATGCAAAGTGATTCAAATGCATGACCAAGTGACCTTTTATCCTCCGCAAAACCTAATTTGACATTGTAATAAATGCGTTGCCCTAACTTCATCTGGTTACTCTATTTTTTAACAGTTCTTCATGAATCACTCTGTGAATTTCCATATCAACATCTTTTCTTTCAGAAATCCTTCCAAAGTTTCTGAAACAATTCAAAATATCTTCTCATTGTGCCAGATCCAGGCACCCACTTGCTGGCTGGGGGAATTTACTTTTCAATGTAGCTCCCCCTGAGCCAGAGCTCCAAATTCAATTCCCAGAGGAATTATCAGTACTAGATTCTAGCACAAACTCGTTACTATTTTTTTCAATTGTTTTCTTAACCCATGTCTTGCTCATTTCATTCTGGATCTCATTCACATCAATTTTTCTTTTGCCTTTGTCTTGTCTCTGCTCATCCAGTTTTTTGGTTGCTGGACCTCTTCTTTCATTATTCTTACTTCTGCAGAATCTTGTAATATGACAAGATCTATTGCAATTAAAGCAAACAACATTTCTTTTCTTATATGCTTGATTTCCTCTTGATCTGCATTGATTAGCCATGTGTCCATATCCATTGCAAGTAAAACAGTAACCATTGAAAGAGTTTCCATTTTCTCTAGAGTTATTCATTATCATACTTCTACATTTATTTGATCTATGACCATACCTCTTACACTTGAAGCATTGATCGGAGAAGGATGGACCATTTTGATTTACTATGCTTTTGCATTGAGTAGTTCTATGACCAAATTTATTGCAATTAAAACAATTTCCATTGAATAATGGATATCTTTGAGCATTAGGCTGTCTTACCGGAGGTCTTCTAGGTCTATTTCTCCCATTCCTTGGTTGAAATTTTTTTTGTCCGGATCCGGAGCTTTCACCTCTCTCATATCCAAGACCATGCTTGTCATCAACCTTTTTCTGTCTTTCAAGTAGTGCTTCAAGTTTAGCTGAGCTTATCTTGAATTTCTCCTTGTATTCATTTGCAACTTCTAGGTCATTTATGAGAATGACAATTTGCCTTTCAAGTTCTTTTTCATTGTCTTTGCTTTCTTGTAGGTCAGACTTTAGATGGTCAGCTACTCTGTCCAATCTACAGTATTCTTCAGTTCTTTCTTTTAGAGTTTGATTCAAGTCTTCTTCAGTCTTCTTCCTTTGCTTAATTTCTTTGGTTAGCCTCATTGCCCCATATTCCATCTCAATTTTTAGAATAGAAACTTCTTTTGACAACTTCTCACACTCCTTTGTCTTTTCTTCCAAGGCTTCTTCATTCATGCCATTATCTTCAGTTAAATTGGATAACTGCAGAAGTAGCTCCTTTCTCTTTTCCATAGATTTCTTTAATTTATCTTTTAACATTTCAATGGTATCATCAACATCTTTAAGCTCATCTTTTAGATTAGATACTTCTGCTTTAGACTGACCAAGATCTTCTAGGGCCGACCGAAGTTGATCTTTGAGTGAACCCATTGAAACTCCTTCCAAGATCTTTCCTTAAGCTGTTAGGCTTCTTTCAAGGAACCTTGCTCTGATACCAATTGTTAGAATTAGGAAGAACAACTGAGAGGGAGGGTGAATCAGTTGTCTAAAAAATTTATCATTTGCAATAATAGCACTTAGCACTGATTAAAACATTTAAAGCATGAGTCATCAACACATGAGCAGAAACAAATAAACACACATGACACAATGATTTTTGACGCGGAAGCCCAGTTAAGGGAAAAAGCACGGTGGGGGTTAATCCACAAAGATTATACTCTATTAAAAGTATTACAATTGGGAATGCACATGCATTCGGGCTCACTGGCCAGAGCTCATTGCCTACAATAGGCTCACTGCCTATAGGAAGAATATTACAATGTAATTGAACTGATAGTTAGCATCTACCAATGCAAAGATTTAGTTTTGGTTAAGCATAGAATACTGAATTGATACAGTTCATCTTGTTCTGCCCTGTTTACTGCTCTGCCATAATCCGGATCTTATATTTCTTCTCTTTCTCTCCCTTTATCTGCTCTTTTCGCATTTACTTCATATTCGTACACACACACACACTCTCAATACTCAAATCCATCGATTATATATATATATATATCTACTTCAAGTAATTCAATCACTTTTTTGTCAGCCTTATGAAGAACTTGACTAACAATACAAGTACTCTTGTTCTGTCGGCTGAATCCATGAGTCAATAATGATGCGTGATAGAGATAACACTTGAAGGTCACCATTCATGTCGGCCACTAACATTATATCCCATACACAACTCACCAAACCACTTCTATCAGATCCACATAAGGACCAAGTCAACCTGTTCTTTACTAAACTGTTCTGTCATATTATGACTCGGTACTCAGATGCTTATAACTTTTACCCCCTTTGTCGCCGAAGGTTAAAATTTTGGATTAAGCTTTCCCTGACAATCCTTATGACTCCTTTAGATCTGCAACACACTCTGATTTACCACCGGAGAGATCCAGACCAAGATACCAGACCTTGTCACATGATCTATTTTTGGCTACCCGGACTTAGATAAATTTTGATTTTGAATTCTGGTATGAACACATTATGTTATGCAGATGAGTGGAATAGTCTTAGTTGCCATCAAAGACAACACCTATCATGCGAAGCAATGTCTCTTTCCAATAGAACCAACAACATTAGCTTAGTTAGGCCATAAGTGAAACAAAAATGTTATGTGTGGTGGAAGTTAGTCACAAGGAAGTTGAAATATAATATGATGTGGTTTAAGAATCTAATTACCATAGAAAGACCATACTGACAGTTGATCCCACCCCATCGCCAATCAAACCATATGACCTCATTGAAGACCTCTGATGTAGGAGTATGCCTGGTTCAAGAGTAATCTTGCATCAACCAAAAACATTTGCATTTCAGTTTGTTTATAGTTCAGTTTGTTTCCTTTCATTTTCCAGTTCAGTTCAGGTAGTTCAGTCAGTAGCAGTTTCTATATTTTGGTCTGCATTCTACCGCAGTTGCATTCCACATCTTGCAGAGCTGGACTTAGCGTCTTGATTCATTCATCTACATCATATTCAAAATTTACAGTATTTGGATCAAGTACCAGAAAGTTATCGCTATTAGAAGATCGACTGTTTTCTCAGAGTAGAGCATCCTGGCAGTCTCAGATAATCAGATAAAGGAGAAGACTTGCAGAGCATTCCTTAACTTGTGGAGCCTAATGACACATCATTCAATGACCTTTGGTTCATGGCTGACCTTCCTCGAGATCTATACATCATTCCATTCATTTGCGGAGGATTTCTATGCATTTAGGTCTGACCTATCCATGTACACATGTTACAACTCTTCATTAGAGTTTGTGATCTTCCTTGGCCGACGCAGAGGAATCTTTTGTACCAGAGATGATATATAAGGATGTAATTGATCCCTAGGAAAGCAGTTAGGATAGTTTTCATGATTTAGAAGATAGATGGTTTTGGGTTTATTGCGAAGGAGCTTCAACGCTATATCTTGGGCATATTTTGATATTCTGTAATTAGGCCTTTGAGCCCTAATTGTAAGCCCACATGATGCCGGCTAGATTGTATTTGAATTCTAGGATATATTGAATGACTGAATTTGCATTTGTTTCATATCTTTGAGTTGTTTCCATTGTGTTTAATCTTGCTGCACGGTTTGGACAATTCATTCTGTGAACCCTCCTACCGTGACTACACCAAGTGGTATCAGAGTGAAAATTTGAATCTTTGCAGTGAATTGAGAGGAGTTTGCAAAGGAATTTTGTAAGATCTTTCTGTGGATAGATCACCAAATTGAGGCAGGTTACTTGTGTCGCAACCGATCGCCGATTGTGAGGCAGTTGTCACCTTGTAGCTCGATCGCCAAACTTGAGGTAGTTTTGCACTTGATCCTAGGAAGAATGCCACTGAGGAGAGTTGTTGATGTTGGAAAAATGGCTAGTAGAATGGATGAGATGATGGAAATGATGAGAATTTGATTGGATGCTATTGAAGAAGATAGACGAAGAGGATTGACACTGAGACCTAATGTTGAAAGTGATGATGAAGAAGAATTTCAATCTGTTGAACAAATTGGTGAAACCCTAGGAGGTGATGAAGAAGAAGAATCAGATCAAGTCAAGATGTTGTGAGCTATTTCAAAAATTGGAAAGAGACCTAGAGTTGATGTGCCAAACTATACTAGTAATTTGAACCCTAAAGAATTGATCGACTGGATAAATGACATGGAAGAATACTTTGAGTATGAAGAAGTTAAGATCCAGAGAAGGTGAAATTTGCAAAGGAAACGTTGAAAGGACATGCTGCTATATATTGGAAAGAAGTTTAGTTGGATAGAAATAGAAGAGGAAAAGAAAAGATTACAAAGTGGGATAGGATGGTGAAAAAATTGAAGAATCAGTTTATACCTACTGACTATGAGTTAGAACTGTTGAAAAGATTGTAGAACCTGAGACAAAAGGAGAAATCTGTGAAGGAGTATACTAAAAAATTTCATAAGATGATCATAAGGACATGACACAGTGAAGAAAGCAAGGAGAAAGTGGCTAGATACATCAATGGACTGAGATTGAACATTCAAGAGGAACTAAGCTTGGTAAGGATGACATCTCTGGAAGAAGCATATCCGTTTGCCTTGAAAGTTGAAGAGAAGTTGAACAAGAGGCATGATCAAAAATTGAGAGGCAGAGGAGGTAAATTTCAAAGAGGTAGAATATTTTCTGGAGGAGACAGATCACATCTGGAGTAGAACAAGTTTGACAACACATTTAAGAAGGATGATAGAGATAGAAATACATACCAGAGCAATGACAAAAATTTTCATCACAGGGGTAATTACAATTCATAACAGAATGAAGGATACATAAGAGAAGTAAGAGGATTTGATAAGAGAACATTTAGAGGCACCTGTTTCAAGTGTGGAGGTGAAGGGCATAGAGCATTTGGATGTAATCAGGGGAGTACAAGCAAGAGGACAGAGAATAGTGGAAGAGTAGCTTATGTAGAGGAAGAACCTGTTGGATTGCCGAGTTCAATTGGAAAACCAGAGAAAGGAGAATCACTTGTGATGAGAAGAGCACTATTTCAAGCAGAGACAACTGAAGAACCACCACATAGGAAGAGTTTGTTCAGAACTAGATGCAAATCAAGAGGTAAATGTTGTCAAGTTGTAATTGATAGTGGTAGTTCTGATAACCTAGTTTCAGAGGAGATGGTGACTAAGCTGAAGTTGGAAAGACTGAAACACCCTAAGCCCTATTAGATAGCATGGATTCAGGATGATCATAAGGTATTGGTGAGTAAGCAATGTTTGGTGAAATTTCATAGTGGATCTTATCATGATGAAGTCTTGTGTGATATTATGCCTATGGATGTATTTCATATCTTGTTGGGTAGACCTTGGCAGTAGGATAGAAAAGCTATACAAGATGGGAGAAAGAATACCTACACTATAACATCAAATGGGAAGAGAATTACCTTGATTCCTTTGGAGGATGATCCTAAGAATGAAGTATGCGGGAATGCTAGAATCTATTTGGTGGATGGAAGGAAATTTCTGGATAGTTTGAGACATGAGAATATGTGTTATGCTTTGATTCCTAAGACACCTGAAACATTGAACAAGGAGACTGAAGAATCACAACTGGAAGAGATAAAAGAATTGTTGACAGAGAATGAAGACATCATATTGGATAATGTGCCTAAAGGGTTGCCACCTATAAGGAGTATCATTCATCACATGGATCTTATACTAGGAGCTAGTTTGCCTAACAAAGCATCACATAGAATGACACCGGTAGAGAATGAAGAATTGAATAGATAGATACAAGAGTTGTTGCGAAAAGGTTTGATCAGAGAAAGTTTGAGTCCTTTTGCAGTACCTGTAGTGTTATCACCGAAGAAAGATGGAGAATGGAGAATGTGTATTGACTCTAGAGAAATAAACAAGATCACAGTTAAGTATAGGTTCCCTTTACCTAGGATGGATGATATTATGGATTGTTTGAGTGGAGCAAGTATTTCACAAAGATAGAATTGAAGAGTGGATACCATCAGATCAGAATCAGAGAAGGAGATGAATGGAAGACTGCTTTTAAAACAAATGAAGGATTGTATGAGTGGTTAGTGATGCCTTTTGGATTAACAAATGCACCAAGTACTTTCATGAGATTGATGAATGAAGTCTTGAAGAAATTCTTAGGTAATTTTGTGATTGTATATTTAGATGACATTCTGATTTTCAGTAAGACAAAAGAAGAACATTTGTGGCATATTAGACAAGTTTTGTAGAGGTTGAGAGAAGAGAAATTGCTGATAAACATCAAGAAGTGTAGTTTCATGAAGGAAGAATTGGTATACTTGGGGTTTGTGATTTCTACGGAAGGATTAAAGATGGACCTTGAGAAAGTAAGAGCAATTGTTGAATGGCCTACACTGGAGAGCAATGGAGAGGTTAGATCATTTCATGGATTAGCTAGTTTCTATCGGAAGTTCATCAAAAATTTTAGTTCAGTTTGTAACCCTATGACAGAGATAATGAGGGGCGACAGAAAAGACTTTAAGTGGACATCAGAAGCAGATAAAAGTTTTGAGTTGTTGAAGCAGAAGGTGATAGAGCAACCTGTTTTAGCATTACCAGATTTTAATAAGGTATTTCAAGTAGATTGTGATGCAAGTGGAAATGCAATTGGAGTAGTATTAAGCCAAGAACGTAGACTTGGAGCATATTTTAGTTAGAAGTTGAATGATGCAAGGAGAAGATATTCAGTTTATGACCAAGAGTTCTATGCCATAATTCAAGCCTTGAAGAACTGGAGACATTATTTGCTGCCTAAGGAGTTTGTACTATATACAGATCATCAAGCTTTGCAATATTTGAACAGTCAAGGTAAGTTGAATCATAGACATATGAGATGGGTAGAGTTCATGCAGAGTTATACATTTGTGTTGAAGCATAGGAGTGGCAAATCAAACAAAGTTGCCCACACCTTGAGTAGAAGAAGAAACTTGTTGACAGAAATGAGAGTTGAAGTATTGGGATTTGAAGAATTGAAGAACATATATGAGGGAGACATTGATTTTGCAGAACCTTGGAAAGCATGCAAGGAACTTGTTGTGACAGATAGGAGTAAGTGGTTGGACTATTTCATTCAAGAAGACATGTTGTTAAGAGGAAATTAGTTGTGCATACCTAGAAGTTCAATGAGAGATAATTTGATCAAGGAGAAACATAGTGGAGGATTGGCAGAACATTTTGGCATTGACAAGACAATGGCTTTGATGAGTGAAAATTACTTTTGGCCTTAGATACATAAGGATGTTAGGAAATTTGTGTAGAGTTGTAGAGTTTGTCAAGTTGCAAAAGGGAGTAGTTAGAATACTGGATTGTATAAACCTTTGACAGTATCGGAGAGACCTTGGGAAGACATAAGCATGGATTTTGTAATGGGATTGCCGAAGACATAGAGAGGACATGATACAATATTTGTAGTGGTGGACAAATTTTCAAAGATGACTCATTTCATACCTTATAAGAAGACAACTGATGTAGTGCATGTAGCAGACCTATTTTTCAAAGAGATTGTGAGATTGCACAGATTACCTAAGAGTATAATTTCAGACAGAGACACCAAATTTCTTGGATATTTTTGGAAGACACTTTGGAAGAAGATGAAGACAGATTTGAAGTTTAGTTCAGCTTTTCATCCACAGATTAATGGACAAACATAGGTAGTGAATAGGAGTTTGGGAAACTTGTTGAGATGTTTGGTTGGAGAGAAGGTAGGAAGTTGGGATTTGATTCTTTCACAAGCAAAATTTGCATACAATAATTTAGTAAATAGGAGAACCAGAAGAACACCTTTTGAGATTGTTACTAGAGTAAATCCTAGAGGAATTGCAAAATTGAGAGACATCAGTATGACAGAAAAGAGAAGTGCAGAAGTAGAAGAATTTGCAGAACATATGGAGACAGTGCATAATCAGGTGAAGAAGCATTTGGAAGAGATGAACAACAAGTATAAGGAGTAAGAAGACAAGAAGAGAAGACAAAGAATTTGTAGTTGGAGATGAAGTGATGGTATACTTGAGAAAAGAAACATTTCTAGTTGGAACATATAACAAGTTGAAGATAAAGAAGTTTGGACCTTGTAAGATACTCATAAAATTTGATTCAGGAAATGAATATGAAGTGGAGTTACTGGAGGCATTGGGTATATCACCTATTTTCAATATTGTAGACCTATATCAGTATCATGAAGCAGAGTTTAGTGACAACCATGAAGAAGATTTGAAGAAACAGTTACCACAACAAGCACCAGGGTAGATGGAATACATCTTGGATAGTAGAGTTGGACACAACACTAGAGGAAGACAATACAAAGAATACCTTGTGAAGTGGAAAGGCAGACTGAAAGAAGATTCAGGACCATCTTGCTTCTCCCCCAGCCCCAACAAAGTGAGGGACTCATTTTTTTAATAACCTTAGATGTCTGATGTAGGAGCATCCCTGGTTTAAGAGCAATCTTGCATCAACCAAAAAAAATTGCATTTTAGTTTGTTTGTAGTTCAGTTTGTTTCCTTTCATTTTCCAGTTTAGTTTAAGCTGTTTAGTGAGTAGCAGTTTTTGTATTTTGGTCTGCATTCTACCGCAGTTGCATTCCACATCTTGCGGAGCTAGACTTAGCATCTTGATTCATTCATCTACATCATATTCAGAATTTAGAGCATTTGGATCAAGTACCAAAAAGTTATCGCTATCAGAAGATCAACTATTTTCTCAGAGCAGAGCATCTTGGCAGTCTCATATAATTAGCTAAAGGAGAAGACTTGTGGAGCCTAATGACACATCATTCAATGACCTTTGGTTCATGGCTGACCTTCCCTGAGATTTGTACATCATTCCATTCATTTGTGGAGGATTTCTATGCATTTAGGTTTGACCTATCCATGTACACACGTTACAACTCTTCATTAGAGTTTGTGATCTTCCTTGGTCGACGTGGAGGAATCTTTTGTACTGGAGATGATATATAAGGATGTAATAGATCCGTAGGAAAGCAGTTAGGATAGTTTTCATGATTTAGAAGATAGATGGTTTTGGGTTTATTGTGAAGGAGCTTCAATGCTATATCTTGTGCATATTCTGATATTTTGTAATCAGGTCTTTGAGCCCTAATTGTAAGCCCACATGACGCTGGCCAGATTGTATTTGAATTCTAGGATATACTAAATGACTAAACTTGCATTTGTTTCATATCTTTGAGTTGTTTCTATTGTGTTTACTCTTGTTACATGGTCTGGACAGTTCATTCTATGAACCCTCCTACCGCGACTGTACCAACCTCAAGAAGACTTACATGAAGATCTCTTTAATAAATCTTCTTAGAAACTTGCCTTCACACCATGCAAATATTTTAGAAGCTATTGGATTGAAACATCTTGACAAGATCAAACCACCTCCTAATGAGAAAATAAATTGGGTAGACCTAGATCTAGACCTTAAGCAAATACCAACCGAGGTTGAATTGACAAAGAAGGGGAATCTAGTCTTTTATTTACAAGTGTGGATTTATGACATGTACATAAAGAGAACCCTAGTTGATGATGGAGTAGATGTTAGCACCATTCCATTTATTGGTGCTCAAACATGTAACTCCACAAATCCTAAAGACCAAACTAAAACCTAAGGCTATGGATATGTTGACAAAGGTAATGGACAAGACTTATGCTTAGATAGTGGTATGAATGGAGCAATTATCATGATTGGGTAAACTCACCTTCATCTTTAAGCTCCATAAGGCCAAGGTGGGTGTTTCCTAAGGTCTCAACAACATGACAATTGAAGAGAAATAACAATTTAAACTCTAGGCCCCTAAGAAGCCATACCCAATATGCTATGAACCCCAAGATTTATCAATAAGTTCATTTCAACATTAGCTACATAGAGGCCTGAAAAATATTTAATAACATATAATAATTCCACTCTTACAATGCACCAAAAGATATAATAGCTATACTATATTAATCTCCAGTAGATGGCTCCACTTAACATACACATGGTAGGAGGAAAAACACACTAGCATGATTTTTTAATGATATTCTAGTTTAGCACCACACAAGATATGACAATTTATAATATTAAATCATGTAGGTATGGTGTAACCTAACCTACTCCTACAACTAATATGGGAGAAGATTAAAATAAAATGTGTTTGGTGCTTCATTAATCAAATCGGTGCCTACACTATTGGGCAACAGAATCACAACTGAGAGATAGGATGGAGAAGATGTCTATAAATCAGTATTAGAACCATGCTTGCATATGCATACAAACTGATTAGATAAGGAAACTTGTTAATGGATATTCTTAATTATCCATTTCAAATCAAAACACACCACATTGAACAAAAGAAGACCATTGCAAAAGAGTTTTCAATGCTTTAGAATGCCAATCAACATTAATCAAATTTTGTTACAATCATGCTAGAAAATGTGGCAAGTGAGAGACAACAACTAGGTTCGAAGCCCCTCCTGAGATATTATAGCATGTTGATGGAGATACCATTTACAAGAATAACCTTACTAGACTAACCCTTCCCCTAATTTACAAACATGCTTCATCATTTATAAAGTTGGACATTCATCATTTGATACCCTATAATCTACTTGAGACACTTACAATCAGAAATTGGCTTAATGACCAACCCTAATTACATCTTCTTTTCATGTATATATAGCATTACAACATGATTTTCCAGTCTCCTATGCCCAATGCATCATCTTCATGTGGATTTGCACTTGGGGCCATACCCTCTACATCAACAACCTATAGCTTTGCACACAAATTGTGTCGACACGGGGTCCATAGATACCTGGAGGTGTATGGAAGTCATCCTCCATCTTATCACATCAATTAGAGGCCATTAATGGTAGTCATAAATTATGTAGGGGAGTTGTTGAAGTGGGTGAAACTTTCTGAAGAATTGTAGAAATTCGACATAGAACCAGATGAAGTGAATGTGGGAATGTGGTGAAGAACTAAACATATAAACATTTGGAAGCAAGGGAAATGTGTGAAGGAAATTTAGAAGTCTATCAAGTTTTTGCAAAGGAAGAAAATGAGTGATTTGATGATGCAAGGAAATATAGGGATTCATTACGGAACTGGACAACAAGATGGGATATGGGGTGAAAGGAAGAAATCTAAAAGGATGGAAAAGTTTCACAAATGGAAGGGAATGGAAGATATGAAGGTGCAAGAAAAGCATGCTGGACCAGAGGTAGGAAGTGGATGTTGATGAGCCCTATAATTGTCTTTTTAATCTCAGTCTTTCCTATTTTTAAGATACATTCCTATAGATACTTTCATTCTTTCCGAACCAAGACTTTATATAATACTTGGATAAAACACTATATTAATTGTATGATGTTTTAATAGATGTTGTATGTTTAAATAGTTATTTTCATATATTATGTGGTGTGAATAAATGTGTTACAATGATCCTTAAGATTGGAGATTTCTCTAACTCCTTCCTGCAACAAATAACACTAACATACAACAAAGGCCACAAAGTTCCTACAGCCAAGTCAGAAGAAGTTCCTGTAGCCAAGGAACTCATCTCCTGCAGCCAAGAGAATCAACCTACAGTAAAATAGGAAGTCACGAATAGTTGTCCAACAACAATTAATATCATCCTTTATGAAAAATGAAAAGAGGATATGTGGTAGTTAGTAGATGATAAGGGAGGTGCGAAGATGGATAATCCATGATTGCTTAAATTTATAGTTTCAATTAGTTTCTTTTTGTGTTGTAGTCTGATTGGGAATCTTCCTCTTTGATTATTTTGAAGTCTTAGTTTCTTGACATGTTTTTACGTCCTTAGAATAAAGAGTCCTTTCCCTTGTTTTGTGGGAAGTGGACCAAGTAGCAGTTAGTTTTCATAAATGCATAAAACTGTTGAATGGTGTATATATATGTTACACCCAACATATCTAGAATAATGGATAGATATAGATTTTCCAGTGATTGTAGTAGATTCTCATTTTCAGTCAATAAACATAATGTTATTTTAGATTGTCTATTATGCTTATTCTTGATCTATGGTAAAGATGGAAATGCATTGATATCATTAAGTAATTGATAAAAGGAAGGAAGTAGTCAACCCATGTTAGGGCCCACTTGCAGAAGGATATCACCTATTTGTATTAGATTCATGTTATTAGGTTTAAATCTTAGCAATAGATTTGTTGATTTTGTTTCAGTTATTGTTTTGATGCAATTGAGAAATGGTTAATTAGATTACTTTCAGAACTCATAGATAGATTTCTTATTTCAAGTGTTGAATTCCTTTTGTTTCCAAGCATTCTAGTAATTCTCATTTGTTAGCTATACACAACTGCATAGCCATAATTCTTTAGCTGTACATATAGTACTGGTATCATACCAAGAAACACGTCCCTGGGTTGATAGATTAAATGTATCATATATTCACTCATTGAGTTGCTTGATTTAGGATGAGTCCATTCATTGGGTTACATGCATGCCTTAGCTGCATTAGGGTCAGCGAGAATTGACAATGCTCCAAAGATGTGTCAAATGGAAGAAGTCTGAAAGTTTGACAATATCCTGTAAAAGAGATTGTGAGGAATGTAGGAAAGGAAGGGAGAACTAGATGTTGGAAAGGAAGAACGAACTCTAGAAGACTTGGAAAGTTCCAAAAAATGGAAGGGAATGAGTGAGCCAAGGATGTGGGAAAATGTATGAGGAAGGGATGTAGGATGACAGGTGAACATATCTGGAAATATGAAGGAACTCTACATAATAGAAAATAAATGGTTCAATCATCAGGACAAATGTGGGAAATTGATGTGGAATATGATGTTAGGATGGGATATTGGTCAAAAGAGAAGAAGTCCTGAGGTCAGTGAAAAGTCCACAAGCAAGAGGAATTGGTCCAATTAAGGTTGCAGGAAAACAATGCGGGACCAAAGGTAGGAAGTAGATATGGCAAGAGGAGAGGATGTCCAATAGTTTGGGAATGTTTGGCAAAAGGGGTTGGAAGAGATGTAGGGAAGTGAGGAGGTTCCAGAAGTGGAAATGTATGGTACACAAAGGAATTTCCATAAAATAGAAATGAAGAAATACATAAATATGACAAAGGTTGAGAAGTCAAGAAATGAGATGAAAACAAAAGAAGTCTTTTAGGTTTTTGTCAAATGCAAAGTAAATGGATTCAAGAGAAAGAATGAAGGAATGAAGGTTGTAGAAAAAAGGAAGGGGATTGGAGGATCAGATGGAATGGAAATAGAAGGAAAGTGGAGGTGGTCTGAAAGAACTTTTCAATTCTACAAAGTAGAGGGAAATGGGGACATGGAATGGGATGAAGGAATAAAGGATTTGTGGGGAATGCAGAAGAGAATAGGATGACTAGAAGTGGGAATTAAAAATATGAAGTCTAGCAGTCCATTAGGATTCTACTATTTTGAAGAAACGGGTGTAGCAAAAAAGACTAAGGGTCTGATAGATATATGTGGGATTTCTATGTGAGAGAGGATGTAGGAAGAGAAGAATACATCTAATAGTCTAATGAAATTTCACAAACCTAGAAGAAATGGGTGGAATGAAAATATTAAGGACCTGATAGAGTTCTATGAAACTTTTATGTAGGGAAGGAGGTGAGGACATGACGAGAGATGAAGAGAAAATGTTTTGTAGTGCATTAAAACTCCACAACTTTGTAGAAACACCCAAAATGACTTAAAACACCCAACACTTAGAATTTTTTGGACATCTCAACATATGATAGGAACATGGAGAAGGTAATGCATAACTCCAAGACAAAAATATGACCAAGGAAGAACCCATTGAAGGAAATCTTAGATCAATTATTAGTAATGGGTAAAACATTTACAGGACAACAGAGGGACACTAAAGTAGAAAATTTTCACATTTTTGGGCAAGTACCAACACCATTCTCCCTTCTCAAGAGGATGGGATATGGGAACACAAATATCACATCTTGTTGTGACACTTATAGATGCTATGACAATCTAAAGGTAGCCACAATCAAGAAAATAACTCTTCTAGTCTCTTCTCTCAGTCCCAAGACAATCCCAATTGTGTTCTACGTTATTGACAAGGACATGCAATAATTTGCATATTGGAAGGCTGTGGATTCATAATATGAAGGCAATCCATTCTATTTGATTCCAAGAAGTTCACTTTCCACATCTTAGGAGAGTCTATGTTGCAAAATGAGACCTTGTGCCATTTAGCATGTTGAAGATTAACAGAACGAAAAATAAAATTGGTATCCTAATTGACTATGCACTATCAACCAAAAAGAAAGCAATACCAAAGCTAACTTCACAAATCCTATAGTTGAACCAAAATAATGAACAAATCAAAATAATGACAAATGTAGGAGTTAAAATGATTGATAAAGGGGAACAGTCACAACAAAAATTGATAGTTTCTAAGGAAATGATGATGAAAATCATGGAACTTCTTGAGAAAGATAGTCCCTTGCAATTCACCCTAGACATCTTTACCATCAACATAATGAACAAATAAAAGGAGAAAAGATAAGTATAACCGAATCAACTAGATCAACCAAATGAAGCTCCTCCTCTTATTAAATTGGAAATGATTGACTTGGTACGGATCGACCTTGATGTCTTCACTGACATGGATGAAGACATGTCAGAAGGATATACTCCTTTAATTCAACCTGGGAGAACTTTGTTCAAAAAGTCTTACAATCTTCTAGAACCAAATGAATCATATACATCCCTCACACCCCCTAGTGAATCTTATACTCCTATGACTTTGCTGACCCAAATAGATTTTGATGATCATCTTTATGCAAACTCTATCGACAATGAATCAACAAATGATCTAGAAATTTCATCTAGAGCTTTTATAGTTCCTAATGATCAAAATCAGCCTTCACCTCCTAGCTCAATGTAATCAAATGACACTTGGCAACCACCCAAAGTTTAAATTAAAATGGTTGAAAGATTACTTGATAAATATGAGGTGAGCAAAGGAAGATTTAAGAAAGACAAGAAATTGAGAGTAATTATTGGGGAAGAGCACCCCACTATTCTTGAGTTGCGCAAGAATTATATTGGATACTCAATGGATTTGTTATGTCAGAAAAATGCACCCTTGGGGGATTTTTCCTTTAAGGTTTAGCTCCTGGGTCCTTAGATTGCATTTAGAGCATCTTGCATGATAATTCAGACTCCCAATGAGAAAACCCTTAGGTCTTGTGACAAATAGGACCTAGGGGGTGCTAATTTAATGATGCCAGAACAAAGATAGGGGGTGGACAAGGGTGCTAGCGCCTTAGTCCAACCCTATTTGGGTCTTCCCTAATTTCAAATCTCAGGTTTTTAACCGTTATTTGGTTTCCAGGCAGACATCATAAGTTTCAAATATGAAATTCTTGGCAGGAATCTTAATAGTTGCATATATAAGCATGTTTAGGTTATCATTTAGAAACTAGAAGATGACTAGAAGATGATTGTGAACTTTAGGCATACTTGAGATTTTTGTGATATCATTGTGTTGCAGAGCATAGCATTGTTATTGTGTTTGTTTTTGCAAGTTGGATTACATCTTCTCCTCATGGCATTGAAGAGCTTCTTCCTTCCATGAGAGCTTCATCATCAAGGTGACATTTATTGTGCTTTATCATCATTATCATTTGTACTTTTACCTCTATCCCACAAGGATACACACTCTCTCTCTGACAATGGTGTTTGGAAGACTTGAATGTCTCTCCAGGGCTTGACTGAGGCAAGCCTCTAAACACCACAACCCCCTCCCACACTCCTTCTAATTGTAGGTTATAGGTATTGGATCTGAAGAAAGTGGAGTTGCAGGGAAGGTAGGGAAACATTAAAGATTCAGGATCTGAAAAGAAGTGGACACTGTGCGGGATTCTTGGACTAGGGCTCCATCAACCTTGTCCTTTGCATTTTCATTGCTAGAAACTGAAGATATAGCAGAAATCAATGTCGGAAGGAGATCGAGAATCCATAGAAAAAGTAGTACCTTGGACTAGGGCACCATCACCATTGTCCCTGACATTTCCATTTTTTGCACTGCGAAAAATAGTGAGTTAAGGTTCTCTACCCTTTGTCTAATTCTGGTAACATTTGTCGTAATTCACAGATTTAATTACTGTTTTACTTAAATTAGGGTTTCAAGAGTATTAAAGCATTAATTGACAACATTGTGTGATAACTTCTAAATTTTGCAGTAGAAAACCAAGTGGCAACCCAATCCGATAGATGACTCTCCTCTCGATAGGAGAAGCACTTGGTTGCAAAACCCTTGGAATGTTTTGTGGAAAGGAGGATTCAAACTAAGGCAACCACACATCAAAACCCCCCTTTGCACATAAAACATGATCTAAGACTAAAGCCCAATGTAAAGACAAGTTTAACCTTTGTTCCTTTAGAAGAACACATGCAACCTCAAACTCCCTTTGAATTTTTTCAATTTCTATAGAATGTTCAAGAAAGGCCTAAGGTCAAAGTCTATATGAAAGATGAGTTTGACCTCATGATTGAGTTGTTATTAGAGGATGGAACCTTTTATTAGACTCCACCCATCATCAAACATATCAATGCCTATCCCACCTCATAATATCTCAGCTTGTGTAAGCAACTACAAGTATTCATGTAGGTCAAAAGGAACCAAAATGACCATTTGTATAGTGCTCAGAAAGGGTAGCATTAAAACAAAAGACATTAAAGAAAGATAAGATTTCATGAGGACTGGAAATGTCCGTATGTGATCAAAGAAGATGTCAGAAATGATGCTTACCTACAAAGCACTATGGAAGGACAAGACTTTGGTGAGATGGTTAACACCTTTCATCTAAAGAAATATTATATCTAAAAAATCAAAAAATCATAAAAGTACAAAAAAAAAATTTTTATTCATAAAAATTATAAAACATGAAAATCAAAAAACATGCATTTTCATTTTCTTCATCATGCATATGTTCGTAACATGCTCTTGTTTGATTTTTGTCTTAGCAAGGAGTCTAAGGTTGTCATGTATAAGCCTTAGAGATTCCCAAAACTTATTATCAATATTCCCTTTACATTCCCAACAAGTTCAGACAAAGTCAAGCTTTTGGCTTCATATCGACCCTAGTCTTAACAATCATGTTGTCAAGTATAAACAAAGTAGGTTTTCAAACCCAGAGTGTCCAACAAAAGCCAACATGCAGGTTTGATCAATTCTTCTTGGTATGAGGGAAGTTTTAGGAGTTGGTTATCATTTTTAGTTAAATCTAGTCCCCTACTTTCCTTACCTAGTCTTTGGTGATGAGCCCTTGCTTCTTATTGGTCGTGTGAGGTTAGGTCAAGGTGATCAAAACTCCAATCCCACACTTGCCTAGTTTAGTCTTCAGTGATGAGCCCATGTATCTTACAAGTTGCATGGGGTTAGGCTATGGGGGTGATTACATAAATAAAAAAATAATATCTGTACTCACAAAGTGTAGACCCGAAAGGTTGAAGCTTTCGAAAGTGGCTAAAAAATGAAAATAGAGTTTATAAACAAAGAGCACACACATAAGCTAGGATAACCAAAGAGTCAAGATTGTCTTCTAGGGCTATCCTTTTTGAGTGATGAATCCAAACTTGACTTTGTTTTCCATCCTTAGATTTATGTCTTGCGATTACCCATAAAGTTTGCTAATATGTCTGCATAAAAAATTGGTCAAATTATTTTTATAGATAATGATTAGTGTTTATCCTTTTGGAAAATCAAGTTTCAAAGTTGTTTCATAGCCTTTCCATTTCCACTTGATTCCTAAATCTAATTTGAAACAGTTTAGTAGGTCACCTTATGCTAGGTCAACTTACAATCCCCTAGGTCAAAAATCCTACTTAAGAGAAATCACATTGTTTGTCCAATTTGTATACATTTCAAAATACAAAGCAATAAAATATGTCATCTCATCATGGCATCTATCATTTATTAAGAATAGTACTTTGCATTTTCATATATGTGAATCAAATGCATCCATACACATTGTATACATTATAAACAAATTAGATAACAAAAACATCATCATATGTGTGCATAAACGTAAGCATCTGCATAAACATAAATAATAAGTCCTATCCAACCATGTGCACCAAGAGAAAAGTAAAGTAGAAGATATTAACTAAGAGAGCATATAGATCAACATAATCTAAAGTTTGATGTCGTAAGTGCAAAATAAGTGTTTCAATTGAAATCTGCTCCATTAAGGGAGCCCAAAAAAGAGAATAAAAACTGTGCACACATGCATGCTAATGTCCCCGTGCAAGGGGGAAACTTTCTAAAGCAATGTAATAAATAAGGTCCCTCAAGGACATCTCTAATTAAAAAAACCCTTAGGGCTCCTACTCTAATGTCTCCTACTATTTGCAACATTTGAAGATCTAGGTGTCTTGTGAGTGTGAGCTGACGAAGGAATGTGATTGTGCATTTGTGAATGTGATGGTCCTGTAGTAGTAGCTCATGAAACTAAATACCATCTTTAGAAACTGTTGGTGCTCAAATGTGTAGCTCCACAAATCCTAAAGACCAACACCAAAACCTAGGCTAGGGATATGTCAACAAAGGTAATGGGCAAGACTTATGTTCATTTAGTGGCATGAATGGACCAATTATTGTGAGTGGTTAAACTCACCTTCAACTTTAGGCTCTACAAGGCCAAGGGGGGGTGCTCCTCGAGGTGTCAAAAATATGACAATTAAAGAGAAACAATAATTTAAAATATAGGCCTTTAAGCAACCATACCCAATATGCTATGAACCCCAAGATTTGTCACTAAGTTCATGCTAACATCAGCTACATATAGGCCTACAAGACCTTTAATAATATATGATAATTTCACTCTTACCATGCAACAAAAGATACAATAACTATATTGTATATTTCCTAGTATATGACTTCACTTAACATTGCATACACATGGGTAAGAGGAAAAACACACCAACATGATTCTCTAATGATATTATGGAGGTTAGGACTCCATAAGACATGACAATTTACAATGTTAAATCATGCAGGTACGGTGGAACCTAACCTACTCCTACAACTAACAAGAGAGAAGATTAAAATAAAACATATTTGGCACCTCACCAATTAGACCAATGCTTACTCCATTGGGCAACAAATTCATAGCTAAGAAAGATGACGGAGAAGGTATTTATAAATTAACACTAGAATCAAGCTTGTATATACATACAAACTCATGAGATAAGGAAATCTATGAATGGACATTCTTAATTATCCATTACAAATTAGAAACACCCCACATGCTGCAAAAAAAACCATCACAAAATAGTTTGCAATGCTTTAAGATACCTGCCAACATTAATAAAATTTTGTTACAATCATGCCAACAATTGTGGCAAGTGAGAGACAACTAGGTTTGAATCCTCTTATGAGATATTGTATCTTGTTGATGGAGACATACCATTTACAAGAAAAATCTTATTAGACTACCCCTTTCCTTGATTTATAAACATGCTTCATCATTTACAATGCTATACATCCATCATTTGATACCCTAGGACTTGCTTGAGACACTTACAATAAAAAATTGGCTCAATGACCAACCCTTGTTACATCTTTATTTCATGTATATATAGCATTATAATCCATCCTTGTTGCTTGGATGGGAATCCTAGTGTGATCAACATGATTTTATAGCTGCCCATGCTTGTTGCATAATCTTCATAGAGATTCGCACTTGTAGCCATGTCCTTTACATCAAAAACCCGTGTCTTTATACATAAATCATGTCCACATGAGGTCCAGAAGTACCTAGAGGTGTATGGAAGTCTTCCTCCATCTTCTCATGTCCATTCCTAGATCATGTAGGGGAGTTTTTGAGGTGGGTGAGGCTTTTTGGTAAAATGGTGAGAATTTGACATGGAACTAAATGAAGTGAATGTAGGAATGCGGGGAAGAACTAGACATTTGGACATTTGGAAGAAAAATAAATGTGTGAAGGAAATATGAAAGTCTATAAGGTTGCAGCATAGGAACAAAATAAATGATGATGCAGGGAAATGTGGGGTTTGGTTGTAGAATTGGACAACAAGATGGGATAGGGATGAAAAGAAAATATATTGAAGTCCATGGGAAGTCCACAAATATGAGGTAATGAAAGATATGAAGGTGCAGGAAAAACATGTGGGACTCGAGGGAGGAAATGAATGCATTAAATGGAAGAAGTTTAGGAGTTTGGTCATATGCCATGAAAGGGGTTATGAGGATCACATGAAAGAAATGAAAAACGAGATGTTGAAATGGCAGGAAGAAATCCTGCAGCCTTGGGGAATTCCACAAATGAAAGGAAATGAGGGAGGAGAGGATGTAGTGAAATGGATGGGAGAAACATAAGGAAAATTTGCAAAACAATATGTTAGAATCGGTTATGAACACATCCATATAGTAGGAATTTTGCATGTAAGAAGGAAGTGGGAAATCAGGCTAAGGGAATGTTGTAGGAAATCATGATAGAACAAGAGGTGGGAAGTGGAGGTGCTCAACGAAGGAGGTTTGGAAGTGTGGAGATGTCCCAAAAAAAGGATTGTGAGGATTTGGGAAAGGAAGGGGGAACTAGAGATGGAAATGTCTTTTTCAAGAGTGAAATTATGCAAATTGGGTTTGAAGGGAAAACAAAGAATGTAGAAAAATACCAGGATGTCGAAAGAAAATGGATGCAGTCTAGAGGAACTCTAGAAGTCTCCAAAATAGAGGAAAGGTGAAGGGAACAAAGGGACAAGATCTGTGGAAATGCATAAAGGGATGGGAGGACTAGATGTTAAAGCTTAAAAATGAATGTTCAATAATCCAACAGGGTTTCACAAATGGAAAAATGAGAGAAGCAAAAGATGTGAGTCCCGATGAAATATGTAGGGATTTTAATGGGACAAGAGGTCAGGATTGGATGTAGAATGAAGGGAGGATGTCTAAAAGTCTAGTGGGATCCCACAAACTAGAAGAAATGGGTGAAATGAAAAAAGACTAAGGACTTGATAAGGTTAAATTGCAAAATTTTTATGTGAGAAATAAAGTGAGGACCAGATGGGAGGTGAAGGGGGAATATCTAAAAATTTAGTGGGATTCTGCAAATGAAAAAATGAAGGAAGCAAAATATGTGAAGGGCCCAATGAAATTTGTGGGGATTTTAAGCAGAACAAGAGGTTAGGACTAGATATGGAATAAAAAGATCATGTCTGGTAGCATCCAAAAAGTCCACAAATTCATAGAAACACTAGAAACTAACTACAAACAAACTTAAAAAATTTAGGGATTTTACAATTTAAGCAAATAACTAAAGTATAAGATGGAACCAAGCACTACACAAAGTACATATTTTGATCAAGGGGGGCCCATTGAAGACTTCTTAGATCAGTTATATATGATGGGCACACTAGGACTGATGCAACATAGGGGCACCAAACTTAGGAATTTCATGCACTATTTTGAGGCATTTGAAACTAGGCTTCAACATTGGCTCTAATTGGGGATGTGTGCCTCTTGTAGGCACAACAAGGATCCAACTATCTTTGGGATCAGAACAAAAAGGCAAAAGGGATGAGGAGAGAGGGTAGACCAAACAAACCAATATACAAGATAAAGACACAACAAAGGACTATGTACAATACAAGCTATAGCCAATGACATGAGGGCATCAAGACATTTGTGAGGGTATGGTTGTGAAAAAAAATTGCAAACACTTGTAGGTTGAACCCTGTAAAGAAGATCCATACCACAAGGCCATGGGCAAACTATTGCATACGACTTGCCTCTATCAAGAATAAGTTGAATGAAGGAGCTGATCTCCCTCAAAATCAAAGTTTATTCACCACCCAACTACAACAAATGATATCCTTTACATGCATGCACTAGTTTGTGAACACTGATTGTGAAGTGAAGGCTAACCTCATCATTTAATTTACTACTGTAGGGAAACCATAAATAGTAGTTGCATGATCCATTCCATGCATCAACACCACACACTTCATACATCTTAGTAACATAGGTGGATCACGAAAAACTAGGTCAATATCAACACACATGGGTGAATGCAAACCTCCATCACCCATGGATACAACACTACCCTACCTACTGATCTCTTCATGAGAACTAGGGAAAAATGAGAACACCTTCAATTTACATGGAAAAAATGTAAACCTGACTGTAAACTTTGTCATCACAAAGAATAATATCTTGATCCATTCCAATTTGGAATGCCTCAAGCTCGAGTACACCATCAATCTCGGCTGTAACATATTGATATTCAATTTCATAAATATGTTGCAACACATTATTTTCATGTTGGACCCATATAAATTATTCAAATTTAGGCACATCATCATCATCCATAGTACTAGAAGCAATACATTCATAATAAAGGAAAGCTTCATAATCACTAGTATTCACATCAAGCTCTTCGATAACATGTGGCTAACATACATCATCATTGCATATGTTGATGTTTTTCTCAATTCTTGGATTAGACACTTGATCCATATCTTCATTATCATAATCATCATAATAATCATACTAAGGCACCTCAAGTAATGGATTGAATCCATCCCATTACCTCTCTATTTCAACCCTATTTTTGCAATTTGCTACATTACAACCGCTGTTGCAATCAAACACATAACTATCCTCTTCTTCATCTTCCTTCTACTCATGAGCACAAAGATATGCTACAATATAAGGAATCTCATCTGCAACATGCAAAAATCAGTCAGCATCAAAGCTCACATCATGGCAGTCACACTTGCTAATGTTAGGAATTGTTGAATCATCTAATTGATACAAGTTAGTGTGTAGGTCATTAGAAAAAAAAGGACTGAAGGATACCATGTCAAACATGAGGAATTCGAACCTCCACATGAACACTTGCAACATTGTCCTTATCTCCATCATTGTAAACATGAACAAAGCAAGGAAGTTCGTCTAACAAGTATTTATCATTAATTTTTCCATCATCAACTAACCTATCTAATTACAAATCAGTGCAACCATTGTAAATATCATTAGAATAGCTATAAAATGATGCAATATCCTCCTTCCCATCTTCCATCAAAGATTCACTAGCCACAACATTCTCTTGTGCATCCTCAATACATTGCATATATTTAGCTTTAACCTCTAGAGTTAACAACCTCATCACATATTCATCTCTTGTTCTTTCAAGGTGTTTAACTAATTCATAAGATTGCTGCAAACTTCTAAGATTTAATTCATCTAGCATAGAGCTTAAGCCAACCTCATAGGCCTCATAGAAAATGTTACTGCATATAGATATGTTAGGCCTATAATCACTTGGGATTTTGTAGAGTGCCATAGCAAACCTATGACTGAAGTCTTTACTAGACTCATCCTCTTGCCTTTTTATGTTTACAAGTTCATTGACAAGAGAGGCAAGGTCCACCTTACTTGTGCATTTCTCATCAAATACAGTCATAAGGTCATACCATTTAGAGAAGTGATGAGAAGGGAAGCCACTAAGCCATAAAAGTACACTTCCATGGAGAGACATAACATTGAATCTCATCCATATGTCCTCATCACAAAATTCCAGAACTTATTCATAAAATTTACAAATGCCTTCACATGAGTACCTTCTTGTGTGCCATCACATCCATCAAAGAGAGGCATTTGAATTAACACCCTATGTGTGGTAGTTTGCATTTCATAGTTAACCTGGGAGATGTCAAGTTGTTTGTAGGTAGTGTCAAGAGGAATGGTGGGGGATTGAACAACTTGGTTGTTTATGGCAACAGGATGAGAATTGGATAGCAATTTAGATTCAAGTAGCTTGATTTGGATCCCATTTTCTTTATGCTATCTAAGAAGGTCATTATACTCATGCATGGGTACTTACAGGTTCTAGGAATAGATTGGAGATGGATTATGACTACCAAATCTAGAATAACATGTATCACTATAATAGCATAATACCTAGGCTTGAGTTACAAGAATGTGGATATGAACGATGAGCCCTAAAGGAACTTTCAAACCTAACGACCATGATTATAAATTCATAACATGCTAAAACAAGACTATGCCATTACAAATATTCATAACATGCTAAAACAAGACTATGCCATTACAAATATAAGTCTCCCTTAAGGAAGAAACAAAATTTTACCACGAAGAAGAAAACATTCATGTACCTTAATCTACTACTACACCAGTATGGAGTAAAATTTGCAACACCACCAATAGGAATAGTTACCAATAACAAAATCTTTGAAAATAGGACAACAAAGTCACCACCTCATAAAATGAGGAAGTCCTTGGAGTAGTTAGAAATGCCAAGGTAGGAAAATGTTTTGGGTTTTCCTCCACTAGCAGAGTCTTTAAAAACTACAACCCTTTAATGCATTCCATCAACATGTGCCAAATGTCTCCTTGGTAATGATGCCATTCTATTGGTGTAAATTGACAAGGTGCCAGCTTAAAACACCAACCAACTGAGAATGCCACAAATTTATTTCAAGTTACCAAAGTCTTCAAGATGAAAGACAAACTAAATCATCCCCAACAATATTGCCATTATAATGGTGTAAGTTGACAAGATACCGACTTAAAACACCAACCAACTAACAATGTTGCAAAATCTTCTCTCAAATTAATAGGGTATTTAAGATGAAAGATAAACTAAATCATCCCCAACAATGATGCCATTATGTTGGTGTAAGTTGATAGGCTACCAACTTGACACATAAGCAAAATGCAAACCTTCTTCACTAAATCACTAGGGTCTTCAAGATAAAGTAGATTAACACATCCTTGACAACAACACTATTTTATTGGTGTTCAAACATGTAGCTCCACAAATCCTATAGACTAGCACTAAAACTAAGGCCAAGGATATGTTGACAAAGGTAATGGGCAATACTTATTTGGAGATAGTGGCATGAATGGACCAATATCACACTATCCTGACATTCTCCCACTTGATATTATACATTTCAATAACAACTATAGGAAACATAAAATAAATCAAGTACATGAACCAAGGCCCATGGCCTCCCTACACCAAGAAAACTTATCTATGCTCCCCACCCTACAATCAAAATAAACTTTGGAGCACAATCTTTGTAACCATATTACCTCTTTACACAAATATGTAGTGGTGGAAAAAGTAATTGTAGGTTTCCTCTTACTCATCTAAATAACTACACTTCCAAATAAAGAGAATAAATAGCCACTAGTGAACCTTTGACTATCTGAGTTACCTACCCAATTGACATCAACAAAGCCATGTATGTCTAATATTTTAATCACATCATTAGTATTATGATAACCCAAATAGTAATTATAAGTCCCTCACAAATATCTAAACATCCTCTTAACATGAGTCTTATGCTCTCTACCAAGATTAGACATAAACTTGCACTCAAATCTCCCACAACTTGGGCAATATCTAGTTTAGTGCAAACAATTACATACATCAGGCTACCGATAGCACTAACATAAAACACATTAGACATATCCTTAAAATCATTATCTAATTTAGGTTGCATATCTAATGAAATATTAGTACCAATAAGAAAGAGATACTCATAGGTTTACAATTATCTATTCCAAATTGTTACAAAATGGTATCAACATACTCTAACTCAACCAAATCTTTATGTGGATTTGATCTCTATTGATTTCCATCTTAAGGGTGAATTTTTCTACCCTTAAATCCTTCATGTAAAACATATCAAAAATTTGAGTTTTGAACTCCCTAATCATCCCCTTGCTATTACCAATAAACAACATATCATCCATATACAAGATAATGATTAGAAAATGATCACCAATAATTTTAATCTATACATAGTGATCCTCTTCACTCCTAATAAAACCCAAATGCAATGCAAAAGCATCAAAATTTTAATACCAAATGCAAGGAGACTATTTCAAACCCTATAAAGAAAATTTCAATATACAAACCAAATGTTCCTTCCAATTAACAATAAAACCATTAGGTTGTCACATATAAATCTCCTTTTCAAGAACCCCATGCAAGAAAGTAGTTTAACATCCTTTTGCTCAATATCAAAATCACAAGCTACAAAAATAGATAATAGGAATCTAATAGAAGATAACTTAGCAATGGGAAAGAAAATTTCACTGAAATCAAATTCCTCTTTGGGAGTATCCCTTGGCCACCAACATGGCCTTGTAACTCTCTAACTAGTGTAGGAGCACCTTGTTCACTGAATGCCTTCAAAAGGCAAAAGTGTAAAGTTTGAGTTTTCAAATGTAAAAGCATATAAAAAGGTCAAGATGAGTTCATTTTAATGTATTTGGATCATTTGATTAGGTTTAGGGGTCAAGTTGTTATCAAATACAAAATGCAAGAAAAGCAAAAAGATGAAGAGTCATGATTGGAATGATGAAGATGAAGGGACAATTATTGTAACTGATGTAAACATCTACTTAAGGCCTTGTGAAGGCGAGGAGAAGGGGAGCCCTCAAGGAGGGTATTCTAGCATTGAATTGCGTTGTATCCATCGTTAGAAAGAATAATAGATTTCTTTTATGGTGCAGGAGTACCTTGTTCACTGAATGCTTTCAAAAGGCAAAATTGTAAAGTTTGAGTTTTCAAATGTAAAAGCATATAAAAAGGTCATGATGAGGTCATTTTAATGTATTTGGATCATTTGATTAGGTTTAGGGGTCAAGTTGTTGTCAAATACAAAATACAATAAAAGCAAAAAGATGAAGAGTCATGATTGGAACGATGAAGATGAAGGGACAATTATTGTAACTGATGTAAACATCTACTTAAGGCCTTGTGAAGGCTAGGAGAAGGGGAGCCCTCAAGGAGGGTATTCTAGCATTGAACTGCGTTGTATCCACCATTAGAAAGAACAATAGATTTCTTTATTATATTGAATCTAATTTCTGAGTATCTGTAGACTCCAAATTGTTGTTTTGTGATGGATTCAGGCTTGTTTGGGTTCGATTGGTGGTAGTTAATCTATTCACGAACTAACTTCTGTATTGCATTCAAAACCAAGAGCCATTATTTACTGTAGATCTATTTATGGAGAATGACGCTAAGACATATATGTTTTATTTTTGAGTATTAATGTTCCTTAATTGTTGGTTATGTGTAATATAATCTTTGTATCAGTTGTTAAAAGGCCTGTGAAATGGTATACATGTATTGATATCTTTATTTAAAGATTGTTTCTATTCTTAGTTGTAGATCTGTCGCACTGGGAGTAATTTCTTTACTTTCCCAAATAGAAGGAAGCACAAAATCGGGCTTCTAATTAGTATCGACCTGCAAATGGAAACTTAGATTGCTTGCTAAAATGTATGATGGCAGTTCTTGATGCATAAAGACTCTGTGTTGGCATTATACAGTGCATGCATTCAAATCCAATCCTGTAGGAGAAAGGAAATTTGTCGTTGCTCCAACATTTTGAAGAAGATTATGAGAGGAAAACTAAAATTATTCATTGGCTCTTGTATTTCATAAACTATCAAATGCCTGCGGGAGGGAATAAACCTATCCTTGTTACCTCATTTTTTCAGAGAGTAATAAAGGCAAAAAGTAAACTTTGGAAACAAACAAATAATGTTGTGAGTTTTGTCAAATGAGATAGAGAAACTGAGATGTCTTCTCCTGGCCTACATCACTAACCATCTATCCGCTTTAGTTGTCTTGTTATACACCCAATTACAACCAATGGGCTTTCTTCCCTTGAGAAAACTAACAAGATCCAAGGTGTCACATATGTCTAAGGCCATCATCTGCTTCTACATGTTTTGTATCCAAGACTCACTATCCTTTAAAGAGATTGCCTCCCTAAAAGATCTCAATTCATCATCAATATATAACAAAGTAAATACATAATAGAAATTTGGTGAGTTGTACCTGTCAATTGGGTTATATTATCTTATGGATTGTCTCAAGGTAGGAAGGAGTAAGGGGATCTATGTAGTTCCCCAAGATATTAACAATCAAAACATGGATGAATAAATTTTTCATGATGAAATTGTGACAAGTCACATGACATGCCTACTCAATATGCTATGGCATAACACACCACTCAAGGTATGTAATTCTAGTGCATCAAGCATGGAAACATAAGTGGAAAAATTTGCCATGTCATGTCACAAGGTCACCACAATGCACATACAAGAGGATAGATTTTCCTCTAAGGCACAGATCAAATACTACTTCACAATCTCATTCTCTCATGAACACAAGGATTAGAATGAGTGACACTCACTTCATCACACATCCCAAGATGACACAAACACACAAAGGTAAACATTCCAACACAATGGAATGGATAATGTGCAAGGAACCTCAAAGGGTGGAAATGAGGTCACACAAACCAATATAAGGGTAGAGCTAGGTTGAACAAGCCTTTAGCATGCTAGCCTCAAAATAAGGCATGACAACCTTGAGACAAGAGCTGACTAGAAGAGGTTTGGACCAAACATTTACTTGGACTCTAAGTTCAACAACATGCATAAAAATTCACATAAAACAAGGCATTTATTTTAACCCAAAATGTTATTATACACTAGTACACCCATTTGCCTTGTATATGACACAAGAATACATGACAAGTTTTAACTCTTACAAGAGTCAAATGCACAACATAAACTAATGATTCTACTCCATAATCATAGAAATGTTCCAACACAACATAATTCATAAGCATTGACATCATACATCAAATATGACAACCATAAAAGAGCAATTCAACTCCTCTCAATATCAGATATATAACAACATTAAATTGATTACATTTACTCATAACATTCAAATGATAAAAAAATAGCTTCTAGCTTCATTTCAAATTCATAAACAATTAAGCCTAAACATCTCATAATCAAGTTTGCCCAAACATGTTAAATCCCTTCTAGGATGTTAAGAAAATGCTACTCAAATAATGACATACATGCATTGCCTTGAAATGAATCTCATCCCAAACTTAGATGCTTCTAATTCCAAACAATATGATTCAATAGTATTGAATTAAAAACACCAAGATTCATCATTATGAATATCAACTGCAATTTTCTTCTCTTTACAAGGCTAACAAGTCTAATCTAACATGCTAGTAAAACACAATATAGAGCCTAACTTTCCATGCATCATAACTAAGCAAGTAAATGGTATAATAATGAATCTCTTTATATTTTGATAACACAACTCAATGCTTAATTCACATAAATGTTTTCTTTCCAAATAAGATCTAGTTCAATTGTGCAATGCATGATATCGAGCCTAATCATGCTACAACATATCAAATTGACCATAACCTAATGGAAATAAGAGTTGGATGAACACCAACCACAGCATGGGGCGAAGTTAACATCTACAACACATCCATGAAATTAAATATCACTTAAGAACTTTTTCCCAAAAGCATGAATAGTAACATCTATGATGCTCAAACATAATTAACATCTACAATTACAAGCCCACATCTGATGAATATAAGGATGGGCACATTAAGGGATCAATTGTGTGCTCAATTACATAATTCAAGAAATAAAACAAGATGATAAATATGCCAAATCAAGGGCTCTTCAAGCTCCCAAATGGTCTTCCAAATGGCAACCAATAGGAAATGTTACCCCCCTCCCAACCATATTATCATCGTCAAGAACAATAGATTCTTATGCCACTCTAGGCAACTCCCAAGCTATGGAGATAGACGATCATGAATACACTTCTAGCACGACCAAACTCATATACAAACAAAGGTCTCACACGAGACACCAATAATCCAACCATGGTTACACATGGCTATCACACACCATCCAATTCATAACACCATGGGAACACTAATCCAATAGAATTCAATGCAAAACCGCACTTGAATACACACACATCAAGGGCCCAATACATAAATCACCACATGGATACTCATGATCCAACCAAAAGTAAGAGAAATGAATAGCCTAATACAAGGAGCATCAATATTTTTAATCCAAATACTTTTCCTTTACTATTCATCAACACTAATTATTTCATTTCAATTTAGTTGAGGAAAGAAATAAAAACACTCCAAATCGATATTACTTTCATCCATTAACACATGCTAAAATCATCATTTACACCAAATGGTCATAGCACGAAAAATAAGGCACAAGATCATCACGTCAATAATCATACATAATGCAATCAAGATAACATAATAATGCACAAGGGTTATTCCCTCCAACCAATAACACACAAGAAGGCATGGTAACAACCACCAATATAGAGCAATGAGTTGGTACTAGTGACTTGGCAAAAAGTAGGAAAGGAACTACTAGTTATCCAATCCTAAGTCTAAAAGTCAACTTTGACCAAAAAATGTCAAGGAATGGAAACCAAGGTCAAAACACATATCCAACATTACGCCTTTCAAAAAGTCAACTTTGACTAAAAAATGAAAGCATAGAGAAAAAGGCTGAAAAACATGACACTTGTATCAAAAAATGTAGAAAATCACATTTTCAACATGAGACATTTTTCCCACAAAATAAAAAGGTTTTTTAACGTGACCTAAAAATCCTAAATTCATATTTTTCTAATTTCAAGAGCCATGCTAAAATCTCAATCACCATTAAAAGAAGGTTCAAGCTTTTCACTATTCACTAAATTTTACCATAAATAAAAAGTGCATAATTTCAAAAATAAATTATACCCTCTTACTCTAAATAGCCTAGGGATTTGGATAATTTTTGAAGGGTTTTTGGTCCATTTCACATTTCTCAAGAAAACTAGAAGAAACACCCAATCAAGTTTTTAACAATACTATTTTGTTCTAAATCCATCCAACACCACAAATATTCAATCACATAAATCTTTGACAATTTTTTCTAGCATAACGACATCATTTTGAAAATTCCATAAATAATATGAAACTACAACTAAAGAATTGAGAAAATCTTCAATTCTAAAAAATGCTTAACAAAATGAATTCTTTGTAAATCCAACTCAAGAATATTCAAATAAGCCATATGCCTATCCAAAATGATATGGAAGCATGGCCAAACAAGGAATTTACATGATGAAATTGCATTATTTTATTAAAAAGAAAAGACCTCTTTTTGTGCAAGCTTTCCCATGGATATCCTTGAAGTATAAATCAATCGCAAGCAAGAACACATGCATATCAATCCTATCTTCAAGAAATCTAACTCATACAAGCTCCCAATCCACAAGAAAATCCATTCCGATCTTTATTTTCTTAATCCAAGTGTCCACACACACAAGAGGGAAAAAAAAGAAAAATAGAGAAAAAAGAATGAAATGATAAAACCCCTCCTTTTCCCTTTGTCACTCCCAAAATTCTCTAAACCCCATTCACTTTCTTTTCCATTTCACACTAACATGTTAATTCAAAAGAGGATATTTCCGAATAGATATTTTTCTTTTGTTATTTCACTAATCATTTAATTCTAATGCATTTGCAAAAATACCTTTTTAATGGCTAACATAGTAATTTCTCAAATTAACTAATGCATATAAGAATTTCCTTTAAATAGCTAACATAATAATTTCTCAAATTAGCTAATGCAGTTAATTAAAATAATCTTTTAACTTATAACATTTTCCAAATATTTCCACAATATTAAAATGCATAAGACTTTTCATGAAGGTAATTAAACAACTAATTTTTTTTATGCAAGAGCATCCTTAGGGAACAAGAGCAATCTTGAATCACCCAAAATGTTTTGTTTCATTTGTTTTATTTGTTTATAGGTTTTTATTTACAAATTAGTTGTAGAAGAAGTCACCACATTTTACTACATTACACACTTTAGTTTTGTGGTTCTAAGATAATATTTTATTTGAGTATTTGGATGACATGTTCATGTTTGAGGATGATTAGATGCATATAACTACCTAATTTGGTTTGAATACCTACACTAGACTAGTAGACTATCACAGTTACAAATTTACCGTTAGTTCCAAGCATTTGAAGTTTATGATAATCAAGGATTACATGTGAAGAATTATTGGACCCATGGGAATTAACACCAAGTGTCGTACATATTTCTTTTTCATGCTCATGGTTTTGTTCAAGGAATTATCCTACTTCAACTGACTACACATTTCTTGGAGTATTGAACTTTGTGCCACCTTGCAACTAATGTAGATCATTTTAGAGGTTTGATATTGATACATATTTTTTACTCACAACCATTTGAGATTATCGAAGAGAGATAGGGAGAATTCAACAAGGAGTGAAAGGTCTGAGTGTGAACATGAGAATGAGGGTTTAGGATGGAGTTTGAAGATGAGGATACAAATGCCACTAAATGTAACTTTTATTTGAATATAGTAATTTTTAAATTAGTAATAAAATAGTTATGGTCTAGCATGTAAGAAGCCCATTGTGGTAGATTGTAATTAATTTTAGTTTTAATCCAATAAAGTTCACGTTACTGTTCCATTAAATTTTTTTGTGTGTTTTAGATCTTGCTACATGGTTGGACTATCCTTCAGTAGATCTTCTACCCATGACTACATCAAGTGGTATCAAAGAGAAAGGTTCAAATCTATAGGAGGTTAAGGGGGTGTTTTGTGGGTTCCTCTTATGAATAGATAACTAAATTAAGGAAACCTACAAGAAACATGTCAACAAATCGTCGACTAAGAGGTAGTTTCTAGGGATGATTGTGGGTGGACCACTGAATTGAAGAAATTTACAACTAATCCTAGAAAGATACTACCACAAAGAGTCCAAGGAGTTGCTATCATCACCAGAAAGTTAGATGAATTACTGAAAGAGGTATGAGAAAACTATATTAGGTTAAAAGCTTTGGAGAAAGGTAAAAAAAAGGGGTCAAAGCCCAAGGGATCATGATTAAAGTGATTTGGAGGAAGACGTTAGAGAAGATGTGCATGATTTGGAAGATCAAGAAGAAGAATTAGAACAAGTGAAGGTGTTAAAGGTCATTTTCGAAATTGGTAAGAGACCTAGAATGGAGATTTCTAACTATTGCAATGATTTGAATTAAGAAGAATTGATTTCTTGGATAAATGATCTGGATGAGTATTTTAAGTATGAGGAAATTGAATACATCGAGAGGGTTAGGTTTGAAAAGACCAAGCTAAAGGGACATGTTGTTTAGTGGAAGGAAATATAATTAGAAGGAAAGAGGAAGGGAAAGAAAGGAATAACAAAATAGGATAGGATGGTTGTAAATTTGAAAAGGAAATTCATACCCATGGGCTATAAATTAGATCTACTAAAGAAGTTGTAGAGTTTGAGGCAAAGAGATAGGATTGTGAAGGAATACACTGAAGAATTTCACAAGTAATTATTAGGATGGGGCATAGTGAGGCATGCAAAGAAAAAGTTGTTAGATAAATAAACAGGTTGAGAGAAAGCATCTAAGAGGAACTAAGTGTAGTTAGGATGACCACCATAGATGAAGCATACCAACTTGTGATAAAGGTATAAGACAAATTGAACAAGAGGTTTAAGAGTAAGTAGAATTGATGAAGAGGATGGGAGGAGAGGCCTTTGAGGGAGAGGTCATGATTGGCAAGAAAAGTACATACCAAGAAGATAGGAGAACATAAAATATCTATTGTAGAGATAGTGACACTGCAATGAATGAGTCATAACACTTACCAAAAGGACCAGGAAGATAGAAATTACTACCACAAAGACAAAAGAGGAGGTGATACGCACAACAGAGGTGGATATCAAAGAGGTAGAGGATGATATGAGAGGAATGATAGAAGACCCTTCAGGGGAACATGTTTCAAGTGTGGAGAGGAAGGGCACAAGGTGTTCAAGTGTTCTGAAGGTCAAGGAAAGTGTTCAAAAGGTAGCAGTAGAGATGTGTTTGGGGAGGAAGAACCTCAGAGATCATATGAGTTAGATGATGACCCTAAACATGGAGAATCACTTATGATGAGAAGGGCTTTACTAAAGTGCCTTGAGGAGGAAGGACCAATGCAGAGGAAGAACCTATTTAAAAATAAAATCAAATCTAGAGAAAAGTGTTGTAAAGTTATTCTTGATAGTGGAAGCACAAATAACTTGGTATTAGAAGAAATGGTTTAAAAGTTGAACCTAAAGAGGTAAAAACACCCAAACCCTAATGTGATTACCTATCTATAGAAAGAACATAAGGTAATGGTCAATGAACAATGTTGGATAAGATTCAAAATAGGGGTTACCATGATCAAGTCTTGTGCAATGCAATGTTGATGTTCACCTACTATTAGGGAGGCCATGGTAGTTTTGTTGGTATGCTATACATGATGGAAGAGAAAATACATATACTATAACCAAGGATGGTTAGAGACACAAGTTGATGCCACTAAAATACATGGAGGAGCATTTTATTAACAATGCTAGGATATGCTTGGTGGATGGAAGAAGTTTTTGGATGGACTAAGACATGAAAATGTGTGTTTTGCATTGATTCCCAAGACATGTAGCACCACAGATGTATGAAGCACCACCACAAGTGATAGGAAGTGTTGCAAGAGATTTTAGATTTTTTGAAAAAATAGAAAGACATCATATTCGAAAACATGCTAGAAGGATTACCACTAGTAAGGAGTATCAGTAATTATATGGACCTAATTCCAAGAGTTAGTTTTCCAAAGAAATTGTCACAGGATAACACTAGAAAAAAATGAGGAACTAAATAGAAAGGTACAATAGTTATTAAGGAAAGGCCTAATCTGGGAGAGTTTGAGCCCATGTACAGTACCAATAGTACTAGCATCCAAGAAGGATAATGAGTGGAGAATATGTATCGATTATAAAGAAATCAATAAAATCACTATAAAATATAGATTCCCATTACCAAGAATGGATGACATAATGGACTGTTTGAGTGAAGTAAAGTATTTTACCAAGATTGACTTGAAGAGAAGCTACTCCCATATCAAAATAAGGGAGGGAGACAAATGCAAGATGGCATTTAAGACCAATGAAGGGTTGTATGAGTAGCTAGTCATGCCTT
The DNA here is from genome assembly GCA_027924645.1 of Cunninghamia lanceolata. NCBI lineage: Eukaryota > Viridiplantae > Streptophyta > Pinopsida > Cupressales > Cupressaceae > Cunninghamia > Cunninghamia lanceolata. Next base: position 29,666,392 of record BSBN01000339.1, on the reverse strand, counting down.
TTGTGTTGACTAATATGCCAAGTAGATTTATGCAGTACCAACCATAATAGCATCTAAGAAGGATGGTGAGTGGAGAATGTGTATTGATTATAAATAAATTATTAAAATCGCTATAAGATATAGATTCCCATTGCCAATGATGGATGACATAATGGACTGTGTGAGTAAAGAAAAATATTTTACCAAGATTGAATTGAAGAGCAACTACCACCAGATCAGAATAAGGGAGGGAGATGAATGGAATATAGCATTTAAGACCAATCAAGGGTTGTATGAGTGGTTGGTTATGTCTTTTGGGTTGAATAATGTGCCAAGTACAATTATGCAGTTGAGGAAATTCTTGGGTAAGTTTGCAATGGATTACTTGGATGATATCGTGATTTTTAGTAAGACTAAAGAGGAACACATGGAGCATATCAGGTTAGTACTACAAAGGTTGAGGGGAGAAAAATTGTTGATCAACTTTAAAAAGTACAGTTTCATGAAGGAAGAATTAGTGTATTTGGGATTTGTGATCTCTGCTACAAGTTTGAAAATGGATATGGACAAAGTCAAAGCCATTGTGTAGTGGCCTACACTAGAAAATATAGGGGAAGTGAGATATTTTCATGTATTGGCTAATTTCTAGAAGAAGTTCATCAAAAAATTTAGTAGCATTTGTGTTCCACTAATTGAGATAATGAGAGAAGATAAGAAGGAATTCAAGACAATTATAGGAGTTTATAGGATCTTTGAGTTGATAAAGAAGAAAGTAATATAACATCTAGTGTTGCCATGCCAGATTTCAATAAGATATTCCAAGTTCATTGTGATGCAAGTGGGAACACAATTGGGGTATTACTTAGCTAGGAAGGGAGACTAGTAGAATACTTTAGTGAAAAGTTGAATGGTGTCAGAAGATGGTATTTATTCTATGACCAAGAATTTTATGCCATAGTAAAAGCATTGAAGGAGTGGAGGCATTATTTATTACCCAAGGATTTTATGTTGTAGACTAATTAGTAGGCACTATAGTACTTGAATAACAAAGTAAACTAAACCAGAGACATATTTGGTGAGTAGCATTCATGAAGATTTACACTTTTGTGTTGAAAAATAGAAGTGAGAAGTCAAACAAGGTTTTTCATGCATTGAGAAAAAGATAGAATCTGCTAACAGAAATGAGGGTAGAAGTAGTTGCTTTTGAGGAGCTAAAACATTTGAAGAAGTTGATCTTGATTTTATAGAGGCATGGAAGGCATGCAAGGAGCTATTAAGCATGGATAGGAGTAAGTGGTTAGATTATTTGGCTCAAAATGATATGTTATATAAGGGAAGCCAATTATGATATTACTAAGAAGCTCTATGAGAGAAAACTTGGTGAAAGAGAAACATTGTGGAGGTTTGGCTAGACATTTTGGGATAGACAAGACATTTGCTTCAGTTAGTGAGAACTATTTTTGGCTACAAATATACAAGGATGTGAGGAAATTTGTTCAGGAGTGTAAAACATGCCAAGTTGCTAAAGAAAGCAACCAAAATGTGGGATTATATCATCCATTACTAGTACTAGAGAAACCTTGGGAGGACATAAGTATGGACTTTGTAGTGGGATTATCAAGAACACAAAGAGGAAATGGTTCAATAACAACAGTGGTGGATAGGTTTTATAAGATGATAGACTTCATTCCATATAAGAAAAGTAATGATGTAGTACACATAGCTAATATATTTTTTAAAGAGGTGGTAACATTGCATGGTTTAACAAAGAGCATAGTTTCAAATAGAGACACTAAGTTTGTGGGATACTTTTAGAGGACCTTGTGGAAGAAAATGAAAATAGAATTGAAGTTCAGATTAGTATACCATCCATAGACTAATGGGAAAATGAAATGAGTGAAGAGGAGCTTAGGGAACTTATTGAGATGCTTGATTGGAGAAAATGGAAGAAATTAGACATGGTCCTATCACATGCAAAGTTTGCATACATAATTTAGTGAATAGGAGTACTACCAGAAAGACACCATTTTAGATTGTAAAAGGTATTAGTCAAAAGAATGTATCAGAACTAGGGGACATCAGTAAGGAAGACAAGAGGAGTGCAGAGGTAGAGGAGTTCATAGATCACATGAAGAAGATGCATGCTTTGTAAGGAGCCACTTGGAGAATATGAATGATAAGTACAAATAAGAATCTAAAAAATCCAAAAGACACAAAGATTCTCAATAGGAGATGAAGTGATGGTGTACCTCAAGAAGGAAAGATTTCCATTCAAACATACAATAAGATAAAGATGAAGAAGTTTGGTCCTTGCAAAATTATAAGGAGGTTTGATTCAAGAAATGCATATGAGGTAGAGCTACTAGAAGAATTGGGAATGTCCCCAGTGTTTAACATTACATACCTATACCAGTATCATGAGGGAGACTCACAAGGAGGTAGCACAAAGGATCAAGGACAAAACCCCATGGTACCACAACCAAAAGAAGAGATTTAGGAGATATTGGATAGAAAAATTAAAACAAGTACTATGAATAGAAAATATGAGGAATATTTGGTGAACTAGAGAGGAAGGTCGAAGAAGACTCAAGCTAGATTTCTTGGGCTAAGGTAGACCATCTTGGTTCCCTCTAGTCATTGGAAAGTGAGGGAATCACTTTTCAATTAACCCTAGGTGTCTAATGTAGGAGCATCCTTGGGGAACAAGAGAAATCTTACATCACCCAAAATGTGTACTTTCACTTGTTTTGTTTGTTTGCATGATTTCATTTACCAATTAGTTGTACAAGAAGTCACCGTATTTATTACATTACACACTTTGGTCTTGTAGTTCTGAGATAATGTTTTACCTAAGTATTTGGATGACATGTTCACATTTAAGGACAATTGGATGCGTATAACTACCTAATTTGGCTTGAAGACCACCAAATTGGTAGACTATCACAGTTACAAATTTACCATTAGCACCAGAAAATTTAAATTTTGTGATAATCAAGGATTACATGTGAAGACTTACTAGACCCATGGGAGTCAATATCAAGCACCACATAAATTTATTTTCCATTATTATGGTTTTTCTTGAGGAATTATCCTACTTTAGATGATTACATGTTTCTTGGAGTATTGAACATTACACCAATTTGTGACCAACACAAATCATTTAGAAGGTTTGAGATTGATATATATTTCTTACTCACAACCATTTAGGATTATTGAAGATGGATAGGAAGAATTTAGTGAGGAGTGAGAGGTCCAAGGAGAACATGAGAATGAGGGTTCAAGATGGAGTTTGAAGATAAGGATACAAATGTCACTAAATGTATTAACTTTCATTTTCAAATATAGTAATTTTCAAAATAGTAATCAAACAGCTACATCCTAGCATGTAAGAAGCCCACTTTGGAAAATTGTAATTGATTTTAGTTTGAATCCACTGTTTCATTAATATTTGTTGTGAATTATCATGTGTTTTGGATCTTATTGCATGGTTGGATTGTTCTTCATTAGATCCTCCACCCATGACTACATCAATTTTTACCAAGCATTTAGGATTATTCCACAAACACTCCATGACAAGCATTTTGAAAAATTGATAAAACCCATCCCGTGCTAAAATAAGATCTCAAAAACAGGGTATAAACATTCATCAAAGGATAACAGAAGGAACATCGTTGCATGCGCCCTCATTGACATGAATGTAAAATGTGGAAACATCAAATGTAGAATATCACAGACAAATTTTATAAATAGAATACCATAAGGAATTTATATTTTAATGATCATTAGATACTCACATAATGGGTAACAAAGTCAAATTCCAAGATTGATAAAACAAAACACATCATTGATCGTAATAGATCTTCTTGTAGATTTCATACCTCTCTTTACCCAGATCTTTTACAAACTCCATGCCTCTCCTTTTTGTTCCTGAAAACCAATAATCCAGACTACACCCAATGAAGTATATTTTCTTCCAAGAAATGCCTCCTCTAGTACACCGAATACTTTAAAGGGGAGTTTGGAATCCGAAGTCAATGTCACCTTGAACCTTTTGAGAAACACAATACTAAAATCTTTCACACAAACCCACTAACTATTCCGTTTGAACTGATATTGTAAGGAGGGACAAATATACTTGTATACATGTACTGGTACATGTTAAGAAGATGGAAGAGAAACTATCATAATTGGGGTCAATTAGTCTCTTTAAAAAAACATTAGTATTCCAGATCTAAAAATGGATCTACTAAGATATTATAATAGGAAACTACATATCTGACTCCCACAAGATGTTCATGTTGTATGACAAACCCATAAAATACAAGATATTAATTTGAAATTGAAAGATACAAACATATAGCAATGATGCCACTTAAAGGAAAAAGTAACATAGAAGTACCTGAACATGTAGATGCTAACATTGACAGGCTTGGGTTAGATGGATTTTCAAATACAAACTGCTCTTTATATCGTTTCACAAATTCTTCACACAATATTATGAGTGACAAATATCTGCTACAGCTTGTAACAAAACTATCTTGACACCAAGAGACTTAAGATAACCAATAAGCTTCTTAAAAACTTGATCCAATTTACCATCTTTTGCTTGAACAGAACATAGTTCTTGATTCAGAAATCATACTCAATACAACCTCTCCCCCTTCCTTGTTCCCCACTCTCCTCTTTTAAAACTAAATAACATAGCTTTTCATATGCCAATCATGACTTTTCATTTATCCATCTGGACACCTATTCCCTCTTCTTTCACTAGTTCCACTAACTTTAAATTGTGATAAATACATATATAAATATAAAACATAAACTGACAATTATTTAAATAATTATTTCAAAATAATGTACTTAATTAGTTATTTTTAATAAAATATCATAATTAATAAATAATTTCAAGTAAACCTTACATTTCGCCAATTAAATTTTCTTTTTTCAAATGTAACTAGAAGGATCTAGTCATCCACATGTATTTTATCATTGAATTGCAATGGTAGTAGTTTATTTTTCTATACATGAGGTTGAATTTGCTTTCGAGATAGGATGCCGAGTGTGGATTTCTAGAGATGGTAAACTTCTTTTTCAAGTTTACTAGTGTTATTTATTGCTTTGGCCAAAGCTAGATGTACCATTGAAATAGATGGAAATAAAAGCCTAGTTATATTTATTATTTTATCTCTTCCACATCCTGCATGCAAGACATATGTTCATTCTAGTTTAGAGTGCATATAGGCATTAGGCTTGTATCAAGAGTTTCCCTCCTTCCCATCCATTTCAGGTTGCTAGGCTCCTCGTGTAGGGTTTGGGATTCTTCGAGTTAGGAAGAAACCTAGGGAAGTGTAGCGCTTCGTGGTTGAGTGGAAAAAGCACTGTTGTCACATAGAATTGCACCTAGCTTGGAGAGAGTCCAAGCATTCTAATGACACAATGGGAATGATCTCAAGGTCTGGGACTTTGCAAATTGACATCAGACCTCCAGAGAAGGTTGGTTCCTCATTCTAAGCCGAATGCTTAGAGAAGACCAACTAAACTTGGTGCTAATACTGTAGGGGAAAAGGGTTAGGAAGAAATTGAATTGAAATAAGAGTGATGCACTAGATTTGGTAGGTCAACTGTAATTGACTCAACACAGTAATAATCTCATAGCTGCAAGGACTCACATAGACTAGATTGATTTCAGCAAATGCTAGGACAGAGAAGTAGAGAAATGAAAGGGACCATTTTATCTATAATACATAGCTCACACCAATCCAAAGAGTAGACACAATGCTAAAATCAAAAGAGAGAGGCAAAAATAACAGCTTATATTGATTATAGAAGTCAAATAACTATTACAAAAGAGAGAATAATGCAAGAAATATAGACATAGTGCGATCAATTACATTCATTATTGAATAAGACTAGAGACATGAGAGGCTCAACAGAAGATTATAGTCCATCAAATCTAGCTATTCTTGCAATCGCATTATAGAGGTCTGATTACAAAGATTCTCTATCCTATAGTAGCCCAGAAGAACAACCAACCCTGAATACATCTTTGAGACATGTATATATAGAATTTCAGCACCCTACTGTAGCAGCCATGGTGGGAAAAGGAGAATTCAATGAGAAGAGACATAGACCATGCTGCATTGAATTTTCTCAGAAACCCCCCGTGAATTAGGGCAGAGCCCATACCCCTGCCAGGCCTGCAATCCTGCAAATAGGTTACTTGTGTGAATGAATGGAAGGCACATTAATGAGGAGATGCAAAAAGTCTTTGATTTTCCATTGCGAATAGACCCTGCATCTGCATCTATACCCTAGCATTGAAGGGTTCACCGTTTCATCTACCCTCATCGACTTGAGCCCGAAGAAATTGAATGCTAAGTTGGTAGGGAGGGGCAACTTTTACAACACTTTATAATTTTAACCTTTGAGTCTCTGCATCTGCATCCTCATCGCCCAAGTTGATTCCTTTGAATAATCAGCCTCTGCAAAACCCACCAACTCGGTTGAATGCTTTGGTGCCACCGCGAAGTTTGAAAATCTTGAGTTTGAATTGGGACCATAGGATGAATGGTTAGAAGATTGATGGCCTCGCAAACTCTACATCATACTTTTACCTTTTACTTTGTGTTGCCACCTTAGGATACATGGCAAGATCTAGTAGGCGCAGAAAGAATCTACCTGGCAGACAATATTCCACCACGACACTGCACCACCATTAGATTATCGGCCCCACTGCAACCTTTCCTTTCTTTAACACCTGGCGCCACCTGAATGGGTAATTCACTTCCTTTTAATAGTCGTCGGTGGATAAGGGCCCACCTGGAAGATCCTATAGAGAAGGTACAAGCCTATCACTTGGCAACATCTCGTGGCTGTGCACTGGATTTATAATGTCAGCAAGATTCATCTACGATGCTGTGCTACCATCTGATGGAGTCAATGATTTTGTAGTTGTAGGCCTCTCCCTGATGCACTTTATACATGTCATGATTCTGGAGCCGCACAAAAGGTAATGAGCCATCTTCATTTGGGCTTTACAGAAGCGCGCTAAGCCCTCCACGTGGATCCCCACTACACAGACTTTATTTCTCCTTTGAAAACTAGCCACATGTCATGATCTCACAGTATCGCAGAGGATCTTTCCCTCTGCCAAGATTCTTCTATGGGATTGTGCTACGGTTAGATCATCAGCCCCACCATAGCCCTTCCTTCTTTGATACCTGGCACAATCTTACTGAGGCCTCGATATACTTTATAAGTTTCCTCCTTTTGCTGCCACGTAGAAGGGATGTGACGTCAGCATAAGTGGGTTGTCGGCTTGCGAAATACTGCCACATGGCACCATGGGCCCCAAAGGACTTAAGACTTAGGATTTATAATGAATGTGACCAGATGGGCAACAAAAGGTAACATTAGGACTTGGGGCCGGTCACTTTATGACATAAGGGACTTAAAGTGATAACTTAAGTGACCGAGCACTGAGAATATACGGTCAACTATGAATTAGAACAAAGGTAAGATCTCACCGTGAATCCTTAGGGTTTAAGGAGAAACAAGGGAAACCCTAAGAGGTTTGGAGGGTTTGAACAATTCAGCCTGCATACTAGAGAAGGAAAACACCAGAATTAAGGATTCTTATACTATTTGGCCAGGAAGGCAAAATAGGATAACAAGCACCTTAACCATGCTCTTGGCTTTGGCTTGCGGAAGACCGGTGGGTCATGACAACTGAAGACAGACTTCATATGTTAGGTAATTCAAAATGGATATATCATTGTATTGATCATTATATGGCTTGTTTAGCCTAATATGTAACTGTACTTTTCACTGATGTATTATTGATGTATTTGGAATAATTGGAAAGATGTAATGATACTTTCTCTTATCGTGCTTGTTGATGCACTTTACTTATTATGGAAACTTGCAAAATGTTATATTTATGGATATCCTAGTTAATGAAATGATTCACTTTCTTTATTTGGATTGCATTTTGCTTTTTATTGGTTATTTTTAGTAAGTAGTATTTTCAGACTTTACACATTGTTAAATCTCAACACCTTTATTTTATTATTTAATTGTTCTCAACCAAAGTTATAAATTTCTTAAACTTAGAGAAAAATTTAGATTTAGAATGCATAAAGTAAACACAAGTGTTTCTAGAGGCATCATCAATGAATGTAACATAACAATGAGATTTCTCATAGAACCCACATCTACTAGACCAATCACATCTGAATGAAAAAATTATAATAACCTTTTTGCTCTATAGATTTCAATGGGAAATGAAGATCTATTCTACTCACCAAACACACAATGTTCACAAAAATCAATTTTTCGATTAAAGTAATGAAAAAATTGATCAACCATTTTTTATTAATCATGGTCTAATGACTTTTTTCACCAATGTGGCCCAAACGTTGGTACCACAACATGCATGCATTTTTAGAATTTTTAGTTGCATTAGTAAAATTAAAAAATGTTGAGACATTCATCCTAAACAAAGTCCCAACCCAAGATCTTTTAGAAACCATCAAATTTCCTCACTAAACTACAACTAGACTTTTCAAATGTCACATGCAATCCAACATCATTCAACTTGATATAGAAATCAAATTTCTTGGAAGTCCTAGAATATGCAAAACACTAGTAAGATCTTTTACCCTCCCATCACTAAACACAATTGTACCTTCCCATGACCAATAATTTGATGCAAATTATTGTCACCCAAATACACTTCTCCTCCATCAAAAGCATGGTAGGAAGAGAACCACTCCTTACGAGGAGTCATATGATATGAGAAACCTATGTCAATCAACTAGGATTTATTAAAAATAGTATTAGTAAAAATAAAAAAATCTTCATCACCATCATCAAAGGATTTTTCAGTGGAGGAGTCATAAGTCTTCTTATTTCTGCTCCTTAACATGCCCCCATTTCCACAGTTCTAGCACTTCACTCTATTCTTTCGTAGGGTCTTAGAATGGCCTTAAGACTTATATCTCTCAGTAGACTATTTCTTATCCCATTTTGACACTCCTTTACCCTTGGGCCTTACCCAAACGTGTAATGCATCCTTTGAGCCCCCATCCATGGATTTTCCTCATTTCCTTTGTAAGCAAATAGCAACAGGCAATCCAACCTTGGATCTATCATTGAACCACTTAAATCAAGGATTATATTTTCCCACGATTTAGGCAAAGAGCAAAGTAATCAAATACACTTATCCTCTTCTTCAATTTTAACATTAATGGATGCTAATTGACTTTGAGTCAAATTAAATTAATTCAAATGATCTGCAATAGAGTCCCCATTTTTTATTTTTCAAAGAATATATTTTCCTCTTCAAATAAAGTTTATTTACTAGATTCTTAGTTTGGCAGATCTCGAGATATAAAGTGGCCTCCTCATAAATGTTTAGTAGGATAGAATATGTAAGACAACTGAATGATTTCTCATGCCATTTTATCTAGTTTCTTCCAATCATCATAGAAAACACTACCTAATTTCTCTTTGTTTATAACAAATCTCTATTGATCTCTATCCTGAAAGAGATCCTCCATCTTCAACTTCCACAACTCGTACCCAATGCCATTACACTTGTCAATATTTGAATGAGAACCAAAGGCCATGGTTTCCAATCACTTCAGAAATTTGAAAAACCACTCAAATAAAAAGCTCCCACTACAACCAAAAGACCTTTAACACTTCAAGAAAGGCATCCCCTTCTCCAAAAAACTTGTTTTTGATACCAAAATATTGTTAAATCAAGTTAAACTACTACAAATGAAAGCTCTCCTACGAATATGTAAATCTACTTTTTCTTAATATAACATTAGATTAACCATTATGAGATTATGTGAAAGTGTATAATGATAAATAGAAATCAACAAACCATGGTAATTTAACACATGACACCAAATTTATGTGGAGAAACCCTTTCGAGAAAAACTTTACAATAAAAGAGAGGCTCATGTATGTATTAATCTTCAATGAACAAGAGCTCTCTTCAATCTGACAACATTATAGAAAAGCTTATGAACCTACAAATAACCAATGAAATCTCTATCCAAAGCATCCAATTTATAGGGGAGAGTTGAGAAGAAACCATAAGTGGATTCTTGAAACCATGTACAACCAAAACCATGGTATGGAAAACACCCAACACTCCCATGTGCTCAATCAATACATCCATGAATAGAAAACATAACTCATAAGGTATCTTTGACCAATAACTCTTGATAACTCACATCTCCACATCTAGCACTCCAAAATGGAAGTTACAACTCATGTGGGCCCCATCCATCATACAAAGATCCTCCACTCTTTTTTCTAGTGCCTAGAATTGGGAAAGTGTAATTAGTGAGTTTAATTGATTTGTAACTACCACCATCAGGCTACACCTCTTTTATGAATACCACTACAACTAATATCAAAGTAAACTGGGAGAATATTAAATAATATTATATCTCATTCACCTAAGAGGGCATCCATGTACCATCTCCAAGATGGTTGGAGACATGACATACATTATACATTAGGATTACAATTAAATATCACACTAAACTAACAAGTAGTAGTACTTTAGATATAAAATGGATAACCCAAGGGTTGATTGCTAATGAAAATTCTAACTGGTTGCATGAGAGGGTTTTTATAAATAATAGGTTTGAGGATTGGTAACCCCAACCTATAAAATGAGCACACTAAATCATAATGTTAACCATTGGAATACCAGAGTAGGTATTGTTGGTACTCAGAGTTGTGGCTCCTCAAATTTCTAAACCAAGGTAGTTCTTGAGTGCCAAGGGTGTCAAACTCAAGACAAAGACTTCCAACTTATGAACATGATGAGACAACAATGGACAACAATGGGTAGAACCTTCTTCTTCTTTTGGCTCTACAAGACCAAGTGGGGTATTTCCTAAGGTGTATAAGGATAAAACTAATAAAAACATAAACTAGACCTTGTAAAAAACCATACTCAATGCAGAGGGAACTCCAAATTCATTATCACTAAGCACCTATATGTTGGTTTGAAAGACACAAGGATATACACCTTTAGTAAGTAGATTAGAAACCATGTGAAGAGTCTAAAAATATTTCTTAAGTAGCCCCTAGTGTAACTACATACTTTTGGACATGGATGTGGGTTGAACTTACAACACAAAATAGGGATAAAGATTTAATTTTGTTATATTTTAGTGTGTTGGAGAGAAGAGGAGGTTATACATACAAAAAAATGGCACCTTTATCTAGTGAGGGAAGCAAAGTCTAAGTTATCAACCAAAGGGAGCAACAATGCAATCCACCCTATGATATCTTTGTCAAGATATCAACAAAAGACCATACCTCTAGACTCCATCCATAAGCTAGGCTCTATGCACACCAGTGAGTAGATTCATAAAATTATAGCACATGTAACTGAGTATAGCTTAATAATCTATAAATAGACTCATGATTTTTTTGTATTATCTTGAAAAGATTCCTTGCAGAGGCTCTACAAGGAGTTTTACAATTTTCTAGTTAGCAAACTAATCGAGAAATACTCAAATCAACAAATGTGACTAAGGTGAATTTCTAAAACACTAAAAACTCATGCAATGTTCATGGAGACACTCATTAAAATGAAAAAAATTCCTATTTAATTCATTATTTTATGATTAAAATACCCTATCATATCCTTTGGGAGAAAACCCAAAGAATTTACAATGCAAATGCCCTAAAATCTATCACTAGAAGAAAACCCTAATGATTTATGCTTATTCTTCTTTATTTCTCTTCATCTCTACTCTACAACCTATTTTCCCATCACTTATAATGAATTATAAAATACAATTTATACTCCATCTTACATCAACAAGCCATCACGTAGGGTAGGTTTGGGTCGTATTCAAAGGGAAAGGGGTACCCATTCCTTCTCACACCAATTTCACATGGCTCACACCTGGAATTATTCTTATGTTGGTTATTTGCCTGTGCCTTTTCATCCTTGAGGGGGTCCCTCTATACCTAGAGGAGTATGGGAGTCTTCATCTACTTTGTCACGCCCATTCGAAACCATTAATGGCCTACTAGGCCATGTAGGAGGTAGGTGAGGAGTTTACATGCAGAGCACCATGGTTGTTTGAATGCAAGGCTGACAAAAATCCCTTTTTATAATTCATTTTATTCATGTTGGCACTCTAGGAAAATCCTAAACCATGTAAATTTTTTTGAGAAACCTTGAACTCACTAATGCCTCACCCTCTTCACCCATGTCAGTGAATTGGCAAGTTCTAGAACTTGTGGACTCACTGATCAAAACTTTCCTTGTCGTTGTTTATGTTCTTTTTTGGTATATTGAAGAACTATGAACTTTGTTGGAGGTTCATGAAATTCATGAACCATGAGGAATGCCAACATATCATCATTTTATCTTCTACTTCATCCATTTTATCAACGTATTGATCTCCTTTTAATTTTGTCAACATTTTACTAATTTCATGAACTCACGAAGTCACTGAAAATGCCTCTTTCTTCTATCTTTCTTCTCTATTGTCCATGTTTTGATGAGTTCAAGAACCCATGAACTACTTTTGAACCATGTCAGAGGTTCATGAGGTTCATGAAACTCCTAGAGTGCTGACAATTTCTCCTCTAAAGTCCTACAAGGCTAATACTTAGAATATTTTGAGGACTTCATCAAGGACAAGCAACTAAAGCATGCAAGGGAAAATAGGAACCAAGCCAAAACATATTTTACCAAAGGGCCACCCATTTAAATATCTCAAACGAGCTATAGGCGATGGGAAAAATTATTTCCAAGGCAGAATGAGACACAAAACTTAGGTTTTGTGCAAAATTGTTAGCATGTGCCAATAGGTATGGTGGGATGTAGAGAAGGGAAGAAATAAATAAATAAATATCTAGTAGAGAAGATGATGAAAAAGATAAGAATATGATAAGATATCAATAAAAATTTAGAGTTTTCCATGGAGACCTTAGAGATGCTTAAAGAAAACAATCCCAATGATGATGAAGAAGATAACTTGGGTGCTAATAACAATAATCTATTAAACTAATGAAGAGTTATCAAAAGACACATCCCCAAGCAAAAGAGGCACTATGAGGAGATGAACCCTCTAGAACAAAAGTCACCTCATGTGCCACACAAGTTAAGAAAAATTTCTAAATAGGATATAAGTAGTGAATCCTTGATTAGGATAAAATAAGTGAGAGCAAAAAGTGATGGTATAGGAGATTTTGAAGAGATACTTAGAAGTGATTTTTTGAGATTCAATTGTACAGAGATAAAGGTAGAAGAGATAGGATGGTAAAATAACAAAGGAGTGAAACCAAGTAGAGGAAGCCTGAGGTAAAGAAGAAAAGAGAACAAAGAGTATCGAATAGGCTAAGAGGAAAGAAAAGCCTAAAACTACATAAATTTAAATAAAAAACACATCACCTCCTATAGTTATGGCCACCAGGAAGACCAAACTCCTTATTTTTGGAAAAGATATTCAAGAGGCCATGAAGAACCGATTCATCTTGGATCACTAGAAATAGTCTAGGATTAATGATGATTAGATGAAACTATTTGATTTTGTAGGTACACTAGTATGATGCATTAAAATGATATATGAAAGAATGCCCTAAACATGACAAAACATGGGATGAATTAATTAAATTGTTCCTGACAAATTTGTATTCTCTTAATAATCCATCATAAACGATAAGCAAGATGAAGGATATGATTCAAGAAAAAATGAATTATTCAAGGATTATGACTAAATGTTCAAGAGGGTGATCCAAAATTTGGAGGATCCCTATCAAAAATAAAGAATTAAATGGTCTATATTAGGGTTAACCCCCTATATTAGGGAAACATTAGATAGAAAAGAATTCCTGGGATATAAAGAAGTGATGGAATTGGCAACTAGAATAGAATATTAGTCATGGAGATGGGAGAATGATTCATTAGGGAAGGATTAGATTGAAACACTTAAACTCAAATTGGATAAATTAAGATTGAAATAGGAAATTCTATCAAAGGCGAGAAGAGTAAGACTTCTCCCCATCTAAAAGGAATAAAATTAGATGTACCTATTATAGTAGAGAGGTACATCTAACAAATGAATGCCTGATGATATAATTTACTAGAAGGCCCACCACATTAAGAGTGGATTTTAAAAAATACCATAGAAAAATAGTAGTGTATACTATATAATATGCAGATAGTGGGATACACATCAAACTAATGATTGCTTATTATTATTGGAGGAAGATGATTATGATCCATGTTATTAGAGGATGGTTAGGGATGATAAGGAATGACCATAACATGTAATGATTGGAAAGAGGAGCTTTCTATAAATTAGATCATGGATACTGAGCACCAAAATAGAGGTAGAATCATAGGTAGGTTAATAATATCATTCATAGGCTATCATGATTATTATTCAAAAGGAGATGATAAGAGAATATACTACAATAATAATAGAGGTGGCCAAGGGAGAGGAAGGAACCAAATATTAACATGTTACTGTTGTGGCAAACTAAGAGACAATGCCAACAAGTGTAGGAGTAGAGAAGATAAGAAATCAATTTATAAGTTTTGTGGTGATAGTACACATAATTCATTTATCTATCCCAAAGTTGTACAATTCTATAAGAATGGGTTGGTGCCAAGAATAAAAATTGAAGAATTTTTAGGTCTAAATGCACCACTGGTGTCAAAATATTGACAGAAATACCAAAGGAAGAAGGACAAAATGTTAGGCAATGTAAGAAAATAGATATGGAGAGCATATAGGAAATAGGTGAACCCTCGATAACCAAGGAGGAATGTTAGAAAAAGAATATAAAGATAAGAAATAAAAAATTAGAAGGAATCTTATTGAAGAGTTGAGGAAAAATAAAAATAAAGCAACAATGATCACCCGCAGAGGGGTTCACACTAGCAAAAAAAAACAATCCCAAAAAGAATCAGAGGAAAATGAAGAGGAAGAAAGACACCTAGATAAAATAAAACATGACTTGTTAGTGAGGAAATATAAAGGACTAATTGAGAAAATGTAAAAAATAGAAGAGAATATGAAGGGCTATTTTTCAAAAAAAGAAGCACAAAGTTTAAAAGAATTGGCTAATTTAACAGAAGAGGACTTATTAGAATAAATTAAACAATTTTTAAAATATTGGAATAAACAAATCTTAGAATAGAAAAGAATTCCTCAAGTTAGAAGTATGGAAAAAACACAAAAGAAATGGATAAAATAGCCAATTATATTAGATGCCAAACTAAATGGAAGGCTAGTAAGAAACACATTACTATATTTGGGTGTGGATATTAATATTATGCCAAAGAAGGTTTGGGAAGCTTTTAGAGAGCCAAAATTGCACGAGACACCTTATGACATGGCTCTTAATGATAGAACTCCCAAATGTTCTATAGGAACATGGAGAGATGTAGAAGTGGACTTTATGGGAATCAAAACAAAAGTGGATTTTAAGGTCATAGATATGCACCAAGGAACTCCTAATATATTTAACATTATTTTGGATATAGAATGGTTTGTAGATAATAATGGTATATTTGATGTTAAAAAAGAAGAATCATAATATAAGGAAATGAGAGAACAATAAACATGTCATTCAATGAATGAATAAAAGGATTATATATAGAAGATATATACATTGCATATGAGGATGAGGAGGAGGATGAGCGAAATAAAGGACTACATAAAATTGGGAGAATCTGAAGGTAGGAATTTGATGGGGAACCCACATTCAAAAGGAGATAATTGTAGAAAGTGGCGAATCTTCAATTGATATAGATGATGTGGTAAAGGCTTCAAAGTGGAAATAACTAGGAAAGAGAAAAAGAAAGATATTGTGACTAACAAAATCTTTTATGATGAGAAGAATATCTAGGGATATACAAATTAACACCATAGAAGAAGCATCCCCACCAAAGAGCAAAAGAGGATACTAAGTACAAAAGGGGGTCTCACATATAAAGCTACCACATTATTTGAGAGTGGGAAATATGCTAGGATACCTCCAAGCTATGGAGAAACCATTTGGGAAGGAGGATATACAAATGAAAGCCCTAGGTGATACACAAGTACTAAGTGTAGCAAGATGGTGAAGCACCCATAGGCTGAAAATAGCATCCTGGAAAGTATTAATGATCCTAAACAAAGATAGGTATTTGGAATAAGAAGGAAATATAATGTGGTAGAAGAATATGATGGGACTACAAATCACTAATATCACCTCAATGACTATGGATAAGTTTGGAATAGACTAGAAGAAACAAATGAATAATTAAGGACACAACTATTTTATTGAACTTTAGCCCCTATTGCAAAAACCTAGTTTATTAATCAAGAGAAAAGGGCAAAGACTAGGAGTTGGGTTATGACTAGAATGGATTTCTTGTTGAACACAATGAGGTGTTGAGGGGGGGGTGAGTCAACACACACTAAAACTTAAACAGATATTTGTAGATAAGACTAAATAACTTAAAGAGCAGAAAGTAAATTATGCAACACAAGAATCAACACAAGAACACCGATATTTTTATGTGGAAAACCCTAAAATAGGGAAAAACCATGGTGAGTGTTAGCTCACAATATATTATGCTCACTGCAAAAATATTACAACTTTGTTTTTGGGTTGTAACCCAAGGAAGCTATTACTCCCTGTATTTTGTGCTTACAACAATTACAACTTTGAATTAGGGTAGAACCTAAGGAAGCTACTGCTTCCTGACTATTGTACTCACTACATTTAGGATTTACAAAGATAGATATATGGACTACTGCAAAGTAGACATCTGACTTATGCCGATAACGCAGTCTTCTTTTTCTACTCAAAACATGCCTTCAAACTAATTCTGCACACTTCATACCTTGTCCTCTGCTATCTCATATTTGTACTTACTTCTCTACCTCACAAATGAATTTGATCTTCTATAAATATCCTCTGCAACACTTCAAAACACTAATTAGGTCGACATCATAAACATCACTGGAGGAAACGTGTAACTCTTCAAAGGTTGGCCTCAATACATACAACATGATAAGAAAACTTGTTGCAGACCTTAGGACTTCATGAAGGTATTAAAAACATATCTCCTCACATCTTCCAAAGTCAAAGAAAT
Organism: Cunninghamia lanceolata; assembly: GCA_027924645.1. Lineage (NCBI taxonomy): Eukaryota > Viridiplantae > Streptophyta > Pinopsida > Cupressales > Cupressaceae > Cunninghamia > Cunninghamia lanceolata. The sequence continues at coordinate 29,649,270 of BSBN01000339.1, read as the reverse complement.
AGATCAAGATCTACCACAGATACCAGAGACTTAACCTGTCGGCTCAAACTTCTCAAAACTGCTAATTGTTCATCTTCACACTATCAGGAGAAGCTAGGACCTTCATGTAGACCAAGAATTCAGTCATGTACAATGTCAGCATCATCCATTTACCTTTCTGCTAAAGTATCAAATCAATCTATACAATCACACAGTAAGAAATATGATGAACTACATGAAACAAAGCATTCCGAATCACATGTGACACTTCATAACTCATGATATAAATAAGGAATATCTACATGCAGATTAAACCTAAGATATATTGGAACATGTAAGTGTAGACACATAAAAACAACCTTTACATAATTAACCTTGCATACATCAAATTCTGCTAAATCACTTGCATCTAACGTTAATTAAATTATCTAATTATTTAATTAATTTAATCAATTTCTTCTAATACCCCTAATTCCAACATTAATTGAATAAATTCTATTTATTTAATTAATTTCATTAAATTCCACTTTATTCTTCCAAATTAAATAATTTTAATTATTTAATTTATCCTCTTTCAAATTCCTCAAATCCACATTAATTAAATATATCTAATTATTTAATTAATTCATCATTCAAATTTCTCTTATCCACCATAATTAAATAATTTTAATTATTTAATTAGCTAAACATTCTTCTAAATTTAAATAAATTATTCAAATTTATTTAAGATGACTTTATCTTCTAAAAATAAATAAAACTAATATTTTATTTATATTCCTCTATCATGCAAAATAAATTAAATGAATTTATTTGTTTAATTTATTTTTATCTTTATATCTTATCCTTTCTTCCATCATGTAAGAAAAATTAAATAAATCTATTTATTTAATTTGTTTTATCTTTCAAATCTACTTAAAATAATATTTTCTTCTATGTCCACAATCAGTCTTATTTTTAGCATGTCAAAAAGCAAATCTAAAGTTGAGTTAATTGGCTCTAATCATTATTGTTTTTATCAATCAATTCATAAATTAGAAAAAAAACATTCTAAATTTATGAAATCAAATCCTGTCTTTACCTAAGCAAGCAGTTAACTCAATAAAGCTCCTTTTTGCATGGACACATGTCGTGTGCATGTTCATCATGTCCTCTTAACTCATCTCAACCATCCATTTCATTGATTTATCTCAACCGTTGATCAATCTTTTCTTGAAACCTATATATACCCCCTTCATTGCATAAAAAATCCTCTTTCATCATTTAAGCTTTGGGCATTCTTATAGTGCTTTGAGCATCTACGCATCATTGAGCATATCACATCTTTGAGCACATTATCATACGACTACTTGTTGCAACATGGTTATGCAATTCATTGAGCCATCCACAAAGAACCAAGGGATCTATACAATCTAGGTGATATCTTTTTTTGTTTTGATTTGCATTGATTTGGTTATTGTTTAGATCGATCTCTTGAAGGTTATAGGATTGGGTTTAATATTCATTGCTTGATCTTTATTAATATGATTTTTACTTATGCACATTCTGGCATGCCCGGTGGGACTCGCTAACTTGATTTAACCTTTCTTTTTTTTGAGAAAAAAATGATTTTTCTAGGCACATGTACGGAAACACGCAATCGTAACGAAGAAACTTGCTTCCGATCCAAAGAAATACGCCTTTGGCTGGCAGAAACTTGCCTTTGGGAGATAGTTCTGCACCTTTAGAGTGCAGAAACGTGCCTTTGTGCAATTTTGACTCGCCTTTGGTCAATTAAAGCTCGCCTCTAGTTTTTAGGGTTTTCTAACTTATTTTTGTTCTCGACAGTGATTTTTGACATCTTTATGATCTCTATTGTGTTTGGCAAGCTGTTTTATTTGCTAACACTGATTATATCATACCCTCAAGCTGATTTATTTGTGGGTACCATCTTGCTTTTTTACTAATCGATTACTAACTTGGTTTATTGTCTGATCTTGTTGTAGAAGTACAGATCCATATCATCATCCAACCTCTTGGATCATCATGAATTCATTCATCAAACATTCAATCAAGTGTTTGACCTAATTTTATTGTTTTTTTTGTAGGACTGTCACAAAAAAGTGCATTTTAACAACAAAAACATGCCTTTGCACCGCAGTGACTCGATTTTACAATGCAGAATTTCACCTATGCACAACAGTGACTCGCCTTTGCATGATAGTAACTCGCCTTTGGTTTGTAAAAGCTCACCTTTGCACTCTATTTCTATGCCTTTGGTCTATTTTTTTCTCTAATCATTGACTTTTTTGGAACTAATATCAGCTCATGTAGCCTCTTATCGTCTAGCAAGAAGACAAAAAGTGAAACCCTAACATATTTGGTGCAGGACGCTTGTCGAAGGAACTATCTTTTTACACTAAGTCTTAGAAAACATTTCAATTTCATAAAGAAATTAATGACTGTATTCTATGTTTGAAATGTCTTAAGTATGTATGCTCTTTCCTCGCACTGAAAAGTGACCTTGGAAATTAGAAACACTTAAGTCATTCGTTTACTTGCTTTTTGTGCTTACTTCTCGGGGACTCAAGATAACATGTATGCTCTTCTCTCGCGTCGAAAGATGATCTTGAGAATCAAAAGTGTTTGATATCCTTTCTAGAGGGCCTTCTTGGGGATTTCATCACCTCGAGGGACGACCCCAACCACATATTTTGGTGTGGTATACAAATTTTGTGAGTATCGAAAGACTCAATTTCAAAGGAAAGACCCTTTCAACTCCAAGTAAAATTTTTTTAGGATACTTGGTCTGCCAAGACTCGTATAGTTGAGCGTCAGTTGACTAGGAAACCCCTTTCACAGATTTGTGCCTCCCATACCCAACGTATATTGAGGACTCCCTAGAAGCTTTGTAAACCTAGATAAGACCATCGACCATTTTGTAATGTGATACAAGGGATGCAAAATGTACCCTAAAGTTACTCACCATCCATACTACCTTGAAGGTGAGATAGAAGTCTTCTTTGGACAAGGTGTCAAAACCTCCAAGGAAAGGGATATTGGGTGTACGCCTCTTATCCCTATCTATCTACTTAGGGGGAAATGTTCTTAGTTAGGTAAGAACATGGACATCTATTCAATCGTGTGGGCTCACATTATGACTCAATCCTACTTGAATAATATTTAGTTTGTTGCATTAAAAGAAGTGTTTGGTGTGTCTTCTCTTGTTGTTATCTACCTATAATTGCCATTTGTTATTCGCGGAGGTTAATATCCTCACACAACCAACTCCTTGAGTCAGTCCAAAGGCACTTTGCCTACTGTGTTTTGTCTTGCCACAAGAAATTTTCCAAAATTTACCAAAATCTTGCCTTGAAAAAAACACTGTTCCAAAAACATGCCTTTGAATCACAAAATTTTACCTTTGCAATGTTTTAACACACGTATGAATCATAGAAATATGCCTTTGGTTTGTAGAAGTGTGCCTCTAGCACATAGTAACACACCTTTGTAGTGTAGAAACCCGCCTCTGGTGCGCAGAAATGTGCCTCTGGCTCAGTCAAATTTTTACACAGTCTGTTAGAAAAACTCGCGTCTAGATTATTTTGACATGCCTTTGAAAAATAGTAATATGCCTTTGATCTATCTTGTTGCACCTTTGTTCAACATAAATGCATCTCTGAGTTATCGTGAAACACTTTTGAGCAACAGTAACTCGCCTTTGGCATACAGTCCTGTGCCTTTGGTCTCTGCCTGCTCTCAGTCATCATTTTAACCCAGAATCAGAAAACCATCACTTTTGACAAATTTTAACCACTGAGCTATCATACTACAACACATTTAGACCTATTCAATTAACCATCAGACCATCCCCCTCAATCATCATAGAAAAAACTTGGATTTTTAGAGATATTATCCTATTGAGACTGCAAAAAAATCATCATCATCACCCAACAAGCCTAGAATTTATCCAATCTTTCATAGCTTTAATTTGGCTTCTATCATAGGGTCTAGATCACATCCCCTGATTTATCTTTGATTTGAGAAAGCTTGCCTCTCTTCGATCCTTGAAGGTAAATTAGTAACCATTAGTAGTTTTCATTAGCTTAGAGAATAAACTTCTCCTAAGTTGGTCAAACTCATTAATCCTATTTTCCTCCTTGAGATCATTAGTCTACCTCTTTGAAGGTCATCAAACATCCAAAACAACAATTGATCTAGGTTCTACTCATCTTCTATTAAGAAACCAATCCAAAACATCATCTTAGTAGTCTCAACTCAATCACAAAAGTCCAAAATCAATCCATCCATCCCCCAATCTTTGTCATAGCACATTTGAGTAATCTTATGACTATGACTAGACAACAACATCAATTAGCCATGGAGGCTCGTCAAAATACCCCCCCAATAAAATCCTCAAAATGCTCCTCATGGTAATACCCAAAACAATCCTCAAGAGGATAACAATACATGGATAGATGCTACCTAATTTACCATGGGGTTAAATCCTCATGACTTCTTACTGAAAGGGTATACCATAAGTCAATCATCATCTTAGCAACCTAGAATCCCCAAACAAGTCCAAACATCTCAAGAAGTGTCTCAAGACATTGATGAAAACTTGCAAGACCTCAAAATCTTAGATGCTATCGACAAACTCTTGGCTTCCAATCCAAATCATTTCTTTCATCTACTTGCTAAGAAAGGAGCCAAGTTACCTCAAGACTTTGACACATCTACTCTTAAGGAGCAAGATTATATCAATGATGCTATCAATGCCATGGGTAGACCACAAATCACCCCCATCCAAACTATGTCAACCATATCATCACTCAGTCCCGATTCACCCTCACATGAGGTGCCTTTGAATCCCTTCACTGCCAAGTACATCAACCCCCTTTATCAAAATCCTATGGGAGAAACATCACTCGAACCCATTATTGTCCCTATGGAGATTTACCAAATGCAACAAGAAAACCTTGCAAAAGAAGAAAATCAAGCCAATCCTTTCTTCACCATGTCTCCACCTACACCCCCTCAAAATCCTCCACAAACATCACAAGTCCAAACCCCCATCCCTAACATTGTTAGTGCCACTCCTCTACAAGGGTCATGAGCTCAAACCTCCATATCTCATCTCGCTTATGCCACTCCACCATGAATATCACAAGTGCCCACTTCCATATCAAACCTTGCTTATGCCACTCCACCACAAGTGTCACAAGTCCAAGCACCCATTTCTCAAAACACTTATATCATTCCACCTTAACACTCCCAAAATCAAAACACTTATATCACTCCACCTCAACATTCCCAAAATCAAAACACCTATATCACTCCACCTCAACATTCCCAAAGTCAACATTTCTACATCAATACACCTCAACCTCCCCAAAATAAAAACACCTACATCATCCCACCTCAACAATACTAAAATCAATATTCTTTCACCAATCCCCCTCAACATTCTGAAAGTCAACAGTCCTACATAGCTCCTCCACAAAACCCACCAAACCAAAATTTTTCCATGAATCAAACCCCAAACAACCCTCACAAATCATATGACCCATATAATCTCACTTCATATGGACCCAATCCCAATATCTCCTATGGGACACAAAAACCACCATTCATCCAACAAAATCTTGCTCCACAAACACACACATTGGATCTTGAGCTCAAGTTTTCAAATCTACAAAAATAAATATCTGATCTTTCATTTGGACACATGAAGAAAACTTTATCTTTGGAGGAGGTTTGTACATATCCATTTGTTAGATCTTTACCAATGATCCATTTTCCCCCCAACTTTGACATGCCTAAATTTGACAAATATAAGGGAAAAGGTGATCCAAAAGAACACCTTAGAGAGTTCTATATTGCTTGCTTAGAGGTTTCTCATAATGACACTTATCTTATGCACCTCTTCCCTTGTAGTCTTGGAGGGAAAGCCATAGAATGGTTTTCTCACCTACCCACGGGTATCAAAATATCAATGAATTAGCCGAAAGATTTGTAGCCCACTTTTCCTACAATACTGAGCATGAGATTTCTAAGATAGACTTGTGCAACAATAAACAACGTAATGGGGAAACTTTCATCTCCTTCCTACAAAGATGGAGAGGTATGGTTAGTAAATTCCCATGGACTATACCTGAGAAACAACTTGTTAGTATCTTTATGCAAACTCTTAACCAAGAAATTGGTTTTCACTTACAAATTCAAAGTGTTACCTCATTTGAGGAAATCATCTCTAAGGGTACCAACATCGAAAAAGCCCTTATCACAAAGGGTTTAGTCAAAATCTTCAAAGAGACCAAAGATAATCCTCCCCAACAATCTAATGACAAACCTCGATTTTGGTCAAAAAACAAGAATGTCATCAATGACAATGTTGTGGACTCTAAACATATTCAAACCCTCCAAACATCGGTCAATTTCCAATCAAAACCTACCCAATCTACTCCTCATGAGCAACCAAAACAAGACTGTCTCCCTAGACGTAGGTTCACTCCTTTGGGTGAACTTATTGAATCAGTCCTTAAGAAATTTGTTCAAAGTGGACTTATCACATTGCCTAAAACACGTCAATATGATGAACCCACTTTCAAACCTACTTAGTACAAAGATAATGAGTATTGAGAGTACCATAGAGTGAAAGGGCACAAAACCCCTGGCTTCATGAAGTTGAAAAACTAATCCAGAATCTCATAGACCGAGGTGAAGTCACTATTGACGATCCTCAAACCCATACCACAAACAAAGACCTAGACATGTACAAAGATCCATTCCCTATACATGGTAAAGGTCCTAACCCTTATAAAGGAAAAAGTGTCAACAAAGCTTCATCTTCTTATGACTCCATTGTGGGTCATTTTGAGGAAAGTGGAGTGTCCACCCTTACCATTAAGAGCAAAAACCCTGATTGTGACATCATAACTCGTGGTCGTGTTACCCTTCATGGGCCAAAACCAAATACCCCTATCAACTCTGAATATAATAACATTGATCATCTAGGGAAGACTCCCATACAAATCTCAATCTTAGACCTCTTAAAGTTGTCACCTACCCGTAAAGCAGTGCTTGAAAAATCCCTACAAGAGTTATTAGTTCCTAACAATATAGCTATCACAGACTTTCAAGCCATGATAGGTCACATTGCATAACCTTACCATGTGGTCTTTTCTAAAAAGGACCCATATCATGATCCTTGTCATAACGATGCACTCCACATTGAAGTTCTCATCCATCAACGTAATATAAAATGTATACTTATAGATGGTGGTACTGGTTTGAACATTTGTTCACTCAAATTGCTAAAACAACTAGGATACTTTGAGGATTACATAAATATTGAGCAGTCTATTGCTATAAAAGATTATGATGATGCAGAGTGCTGGTCAGAAAGTGTGATCCATTTGCCTATTCAAGTAGGCCCTGTCATGTTAGAAACAAGATGTGAGGTATTGGACATTGAGCTTCCATATAATATCATCCTAGGATGCCCATGGATCCATGCCATGCGAGATGTACCATCTACGCATCATCAATCTCTCAAGTTCCCATTCAATGGTACTAAAATCACAATCTTAGGAGATCCTAATCCATTTGAGTTTTGTTGCGCCATGCAAGGGCGTTACCAAAATAGCATCCAAATCCCAAATAATGTTGAAGCTCAATCATCTCCATTATACATAGACCCAGATACTTTAAAAAAGTTCTCTGCAGATAAACCCATTCTAAAGATCAAAGTCCACTTAAGAGACATAGGATTTGGTGAATATGACATTTCAAAATCTTGCTGTGTGGGGAAGATGCCTCTTTCACCAAAATCTTATGGAAAACCACCAATAGCAAAGGTCACTAAAAAGGCAAAGATACCAGCTTCCCTAACAACATTCACTCATGGGGGCTTGCTTGATGAAGAATCTCTTGAAGATATTTCCTCTTGGCTATACCAAGAAAAGGACCTAGTCACGCTACCTATCACACAATATGGCACTGGTCTCTGAATTGTGCAAAACATGGGATATGAAGGCAAAGGTGGCCTTAGAAAACATGGTCAAGGAAAGATAGAACCAATTATTGTGACCAAGAAACTCAACAAAAAGGGTTTAGGATACGGTAAGGAGATACCATGTTCCTCGGACATCGAGTTTATTATCAATGAGGTAGCGAAGGCTTTTCCTATAGTTTTGATCTCTAAAGAGGATACTATCGATGACTCTTATCTACACCTAGCAGACCTATTCCAAGAAACCTTGATATCTATGTATCATCCATCTCCCTCACTTCCAACACAAACACCTAGAATCTTCCCCTCATCTACCTCAAACTCACAGATTGGGACCAACAAGAGGCCCCCATTCTAGACATATTTTAGAATGATGAGACTATAGTATAATTTATGGGACTTTGGGATAGTATCCTGCTTGGTGATCATAAAGTTGGGTTTGTCATGGATTTAGCTCAAGCTGCATACTTTGGGGAGAATGCCAAATCCTCCAGTCGTACAAGAGAAAATAAAAATAGATCCCTAGGTGAAAACCACAATGTGGCACCTCCTGATCATAAAATAGTAAAAATAAAAGATGTATCCAATGGTGAAAACCTCTCTGAAGCACGTGAGGATGGAGGATTTGACCTTCCCCTACCAACAAAGTATCAAGAAAAAAATAGCTCTCTTAGTAGAAGGATCACAAGAGATGAATCTAGGCACAGTTTAGAATCCTAAAATCACATTCCTAGCAGCTTCATTATTAGAATAAGAGATGAAGGACTTAATCAAATTCTTCTTGCAAAGGACAATCAATTTTGCTTGGACATATGTTGACATGCTTGGGTTGGACCCTTCACTAGTGGTTCATCATCTAGTAGTTTCTCCGAACGCCAAGCTTGTCAAACAAAAGCTTTGCAAGATGCACCCACAAATAACACTATTGGTCAAAGTAGAACTTGAGAAATTGCTAGATGCAAAATTCATATGACCTATTGATTATACAAAGTGGGTCTCTAATCTTGTACCTATTGCTAAACCAAATGGGGGCATCTACATTTGCACAGACTTTAGAGATCTCAATAAAGCATTTCCCAAATATGACATTCCACTACCCAACATTGATATCATTGTGGATTTGACAACAGGTCACAAAATGCTTTCCCTAATGGATGATTTCTCCAGCTATAATCAGATTATGATAGCACCAAAAGACCAACACAAAACAACTTTTACGTGTCCTTGGGATACCTACTATTGGTAAGTCATGCCTTTTGGTCTCAAGAATGCAGGAGCTACCTATCAACGAGCAATGACAGTGATATTCCATGACCTATTTCATACTTTCATGGAGGACTATGTCGATGACATATTAGGCAATTTTTCTAGGGCATATCATCTACAGGTTCTAGGATAGATATTCGACAGACTAGAGAAGTATCAAGTAAGGCTAAATCCTAAGAAATGTGTCTTTGGTGTCACTTTAGGAAAATTGTTGGGATACATTGTATCTCACAGAGGAATTGAAGTGGATCCAGCTAAAGTCAAAGCTATCATTGAAATGCCTCCACCCAAGAATCTAAAAGCATTAAGGAGCCTTCAAGGAAGATTACAGTCCATTAGACGATTTATTTCACAACTAGAAGATAAATGTCAATTATTTCTACACTTGCTCTGCAAGGATGTCTCATTTCGATGGGATAGCAAGTGTCAACATGCATTTGATCAACTCAAGGACTATCTAGCTACACCTTCATTTTTGGTGCCACCAATTCCTGATAGACCTGTTGGTTTTTCTTTTGAATCAGCATTAGGATTTGCCACTTCTAATGCACAGGTAGATTCAGCCAACTAATACAGGAGGTTGCGTGAGCTCCTCCCCTTCACTTCTGGTTCTGCCGCACCAAGGGGGTGTCCCTATTTGATAAAAGTATAACCTTGACTAGCTCAATGACAGAAAGATTTAACTTGACAGCAACAGGCAGAATACTCTCATGTATGGACCAAGATTTGTGTAACAAATCACAAGGTTGGCAACATTCTTGGACATAATGTCTGGTTGGGTATGAGAGCATGCAAGGGGTTCCTAATCCTACTCCTACAACTAACAGGTGGAAGGATGAAATGGTTTGAATTGATGTTTGGATGCAAACCTGGACCCGGTGTATAACCTCAACACAGAGCTAGATTGGTGCCTATCCAGGGCTTGGAGTCAGTAGACATACACCTGTGAATGATCAGCATGAACAACTAAAATTGGATTTCAAGGGGATTTGTGTGATATCTGCCTTACAGATATCTCCCAATACAGAGTGTTAAGTTATCTCTACTTATGGCATCCCTATTGCAGTATACCCTTCCCAATACTTAATCTGAAAACACTTTAATCTACCCCTTGAGCAGAAGTTGAAAGATCAAGCATTCAATACAGGAATTCTATATTCTAGAATACCAAATACCCCTTAGATATCTAGATTCAGAAGAAGAACACATGCAATACTGGAGACAGAATTAACATAACACATGCAAATATAGCATTACTCATATAAAACCAATCATGAAATCAGTGGATTCATGCATGAGACATACAACAAGTGATACATAAACTCACAAGACCTCCTGTACAGAGCAACCAAAACCAGTTGTATCTTATTACAGAGCCAAAATGTCCAAATTTCAACAACCAAAAAAGAGTAACACTTCCTGCTTAAAATAGCCAAAGAAGCGTACTCAGCATTAATTACATGTTTTTGACAAAAAACTGCCAGATACAGATCCTACAAAGAAATGGTGCTCAGAAGTTTTGCTGCACAGACATAAAGTAGACAAGGGTGGCCTCGAGCCCTGTGCCTCCATCTGGAAGTCTTCATTCACAAATCGAGCAACCTGATCATGCGTACCATCGCCCATACCCCTGCTATAGTTGCGATTTATGGCTCAACCACCCGCAGCCATCGAGAAAACAGTCGCAGCACTCAAAAAAGAACCTCCCGCCAAAACGTGTTTTACCGCAGGTGCAAAATATGCAGGAAAATAATCCCACATGCATGCCACGGAGACCACCTTAGCACTTTAGAAACATAGCTGCATGTATAACAAATGTCAAGCACCTTTTGCCGCGCTTGACGCACAAGCCTTCGCCAAAAACCCATCGCCCAGACCTACACCATCGGCCAACCCTACAGAACTCACCCTGACATCAATAGTCTGGCCGATCGCTACATTACATTCCCCTATCGATGAGACTAACACCATCGACTTGCCCAAACAAAGTCTCACCGATCCCAACGGTCTCTCCGATGGCTAGCCTAGAAGACGATCAACATCCCATCGGCCAGGCATTCCAGACTTTCACCGATCTACCAAGTCTCTCCAATGGCCAAGCAAAACACACCCGTTGCCAAGACAAAGGCCATCGACACAACAAAAATGACGCTCGCCGAGACCAAAATCACAAAGCTCTGAACTGTTGAACCGTTGAACCTTTGAGAAAAGGGTTCAAGCGGGTGGTTCAACGATAGTTCAAAGACACAATTGGAGTGCTTCCAACAAAAACTTTCACCGATGGACAAAACATGATGACCCCTTCCTCAAGAATTGCAGATGCTGAAAAACACTGAAGGGGTGCCAAAACTTAGAACTTTTTGGATATTTTGGGATGGTGCCTGCATGAAAATTGCTCAGAAATTGACAGTCCATTCAGGCACCAACAATGGCTCTGATTGGGGACGTGCAGGTGCAAGACTGCAGCGAGAACCCCAGATCTCTGGGATGCAGACCAGTCCCCTATCCATTGGCACAGAGTCATGAAAATATAATGATCTGCATCACCAAACTCTCTTGATGGCCTAAGGCCACCAAGAAAAGAAAAACATGTATCTCCCTTTGTCAAATATCTTGTTTTCATCTGCATGCACTGGGTCAAGCTTGGAGATACTGCAAAGATCCACCCACAAACAAACCTTGTCATCTGCATACTCAACCCTCTGATTTGGCTTGTCATTGTCACCCCTATGCAGACAACCTTCAACATCATGTGACATGTGGGTGTAGAATGTATCAGGCAATGCATACTCAAATGGTATGTAACACTTGTCATCATCACTATGCATTGCAAAATGATTTCCTAGCTGGACTGAAAATTGAAAACACTCAGAGTCCACCACACAGCTAGGAAGATTAGAGCTCATTGTATATGCTGGCACATCAAAAGAAAAGCTTTCAAAATCACAATTGTGTACATCATGTACACAATCATCTGGTACACCAAGCTGGAAAAGATCTGGCTCTGACACCTCTGTATAATCAGGCACATTTTTACAATCACTTGCCTGATGTATGTTGGTCTCTCTTTCATCAGGATGAGAAACAGAATCCAAGCCAAAAACCATGTCAAGATCCTCACCATACTCAGACAGATCCTCATCACCACATGTGTCATAAATGGGTGATCCAGGTGCATCAACTTGATCATAATATGCCATTTGTTCATGGGCAGCAGAGCATGCATCTTCATCACCAATGGATTCCCTTTGTGGAGAAGTATCAGCCTGTTGTCATAAGCAAAACAGTCATCAAATGAAAAACAACCATGCTTTGCACTAGCACCTATTTCAATCTCTGACTGCTCTTCATAATCTCCATGTGTTTGAAAAGAAGGCAATGGTTCACACATGGAACTATTTCTCTGTTTGCTTATATCTTCTCTGTCTTGAGTACAATACTCACAATTATCTCCACAGCTCCATTCCAAAAGTTGCTCATTGCTGTCCACAACCTCATTGCTATTTTCATGGTCAGATGCCTCAACATTGCAATGGGAGTCCTCACTAGTCCTTTCTTTAGCATCCTCAGTATTTATCTTTTCATCTTCACATGATGCCTTAATCAATTGGTCATTTGCAGCTTCACAACCATTATTCACACCAAAGCCTGGGGACAGGGATTTCAGCAGGTGCTCATTTCTAATTTTTTCTATGTTTTCTACAAACTTGTATGCCACCTGCATACTTGTCACCTTGAAATCCTTCAGTAATGCACTAGAGCCCTCCTCAAAAGCTTCAAAGAATATGTCAACCCAGGCTGAAATATCAGGTCTGAAGACTTCTGGGATCTGTGAAAGGGCTACTGCAAACCTATGACTGAAATCAATACATAGCTCTTTATCTTGTTTTTTGATTTTCATCAATTCTACAACAAGATTAGCAGGTTCTTTTGCAAATTCCTTTTTGAAACAGTCAGTAAGCTCATCCCAACAGGCAAAAAATCTCTTTGGAAAGCTCAAATACCAGTCTTTTGCTTTTTGCATCAAAGGACCTAACAAAAAACCTCATCCACATATCCTCATCTCTAAATGAATGTTTTCCCATGAACTCATGAAAATTTTGGATATGTGCATCCCCATCACATACACTGTGACCACTAAATCTGGGCATCTGACAATATATCCTAGCAGGCATATTTTCTACTTTATAATCAACCCATGACAAATCTAACTAGTCATACAAAGGATCAAAAGGGCTGACAGGAGGTTTAGCTTTCTGACTGGCAGACATAACAAAGTTATCATGATTTAATTGGGCCTGCCTAGCCTCTAAGAATATCAACCTATTTTTTATCTCTTCTATTCTTTTTGTCGACATATCATCCCCTTCTTGACTGAGTTTGGGATAATACATATTTGGATTCATAAAAATTTTACTCTTAGACATCCTTTGTCTGCCTAAGACCTAAGGCTTCTCCCTTGCATCTAACTTATGCAGTAAAACAACAAATATAAGTGGTAAGAAACAGGGTACCTTTTCTCATACAGATGCTGAAGTTTGAAAAGCACATTTTCTGTCACAACACACATCAACTTTTCATGTGCACTTGAATCTTTTGCAGAGTCGCCACCTCTCCAGAGAGGACAAAATTTACAGCAGCTGAAAGCTCAACACATATTTTTCTGAGTTCATACCACTAGCAGAGCCAAGCAAACCTTCACTAGAGGCTGTAAGATATCACTTCATCTGTTCATCCCTAGTGGAGTCACCATTTTGTTGGTTTTTCTTCTGAATCAGCATTAGGATTTGCCACTTCTAATGCACAGGCAGATTCAGCCAACTAATACAGGAGGTTGCATGAGCTCCTCCCCTTCACTTCTAGTTCTGCCACACCAAGGGGGGTGTCCCTATTTGATAAAAGTATAACCTTGACTAGCTCAATGACATAAAGATTTAACTTGACAGCAACAGGCAGAATACTCTCATGTATGGACCAAGATTTGTGTAACAAATCACAAGGTTGGCAACATTCTTGGACATAATGTCTGGTTGGGAATGAGAGCATGCAAGGGGTTCCTAATCCTACTTCTACAACTAACAGGTGGAAGGATGAAATGGTTTGAATTGATGTTTGGATGCAAACCTAGACCTGGTGTATAACCTCAACACAGAGCTAGATTGGTGCCTATCCAGAGCTTGGAGTCAGTAGACATACACCTGTGAATGATCATCATGAACAACTAAAACTAGATTTCAAGGGGATTTGTGTGATATCTGCCTTACAGATATCTCCCAATACAGAGTGTTAAGTTATCTCTACTTATGGCATCCCTATTGCAGTATACCCTTCCCAATACTTAATCTAAAAACACTTTAATCTACCCCTTGAGCAGAAGTTGAAAGATCAAGCATTCAATACAGGAATTCTATATTCTAGAATACCAGATACCCCTTAGATATCTAGATTCAGAAGAAGAACACATGCAATACTGGAGACAGAATTAACATAACACATGCAAATATAGCATTACTCATATAAAACCAATCATGAAATCAGTGGATTCATGCATGAGACATACAACAAGTGATACATAAACTCACAAGACCTCCTGTACAGAGCAACCAAAACCAGTTGTATCTTATTACAGAGCCAAAATGTCTAAATTTCAACAACCAAAAATGAGTAACACTTCCTGCTTAAAACAGCCAAAGAAGCGTACTCAGCATTAATTACATGTTTTTGACAAAAAATTGCCAGATACAGATCCTACAAAGGAATGGCGCTCAGAAGTTATTGTTGCACAGACAGAAAGTAGATAAGGGTGGCCCCAAGCCCTGTGCCGCCATCTGGAAGTCTTCATTCACAAATCGAGCAACCTGATCATGCATACCATCGCCCATACCCCTATTACAGTTGCAATTTATGGCTCAACCACCCGCAGCCACCGAGAAAACAATCACAACACTCAAAAAAGAACCTCCCGCCAAAACGCGTTTTACCGCAGGTTCAAAATATGTAGGAAAATAATCCCACATGCATGCCACGGAGACCACCTTAGCACTTTAAAAACATAGCTGCATGTATAACAAATGTCGAGCGCCTTTTGCTGCGCTCGACGCACAAGCCTTCACCAAAAACCCATCGTCCAGACCTACACCATCGGCCAACCCCATAGAACTCACCCTGACATCAATAGTCTAGCCGATCGCTACATTACATTCCCCTGTCGGTGAGACTAACACCATCGGATCGCCCAAACAAACTCTCACCGATCCCAATGGTCTCTCCGATGGCCAGCCTAAAAGACCATCAATATCCCATCGGCCAGGCATTCCAGACTTTCACCGATCTACCATGTCTCTCTGATGGCCAAGCAAAACATACCCGTCGCCAAGACAAAGGCCATCGGCACAACAAAAATGACGCTCGCCGAGACCAAAATCATAAAGCTCTGAACTGTTGAACCATTGAACCTTTGAGAAAAGGGTTCAAGCGGGTGGTTCAACGATAGTTCAAAGACACAATCGGAGCACTTCCAACAAAAACTTTCACCGATGGACAAAACATGATGACCCCTTCCTCAAGAACTGCAGATGCTGAAAAACACTGAAGGGGTGCCAAAACTTAGAACTTTTTGGATATTTTGGGATGGTGCCTGCATGAAAATTGCTCAAAAATTGACAGTAAATTCAGGCACCAACAAGACCTTTGCTCCTATATATCTCTACTACATCTGCAACATTAGGTGCTCTTCTCACACAACATGATGAGTCAGGTAAAGAACATGCCATCTACTATATCAGTCGTACCTTGGTTGGTTATGAACTCAACTACACTCCTATGGAAAAAACATGTTTAGTAGTAGTGTTTGCTTCCCAAAAGTTGTGACATTACATGTTAAACCAACACACCAACCTCATCTCTAAGATTGATCCATTGAAGTATCTTTTATCAAAGGTAGCCCTCACAGGCAGACTAGCTAAATGGGTCATGATCCTGAGCAAATTTGACATAGAGTATATTGATTAGAAAGCTATCAAAGGAGAAGTTCTTGTAGACCAATTAGTAGAAGCTCCAATGATAGATGCAAACCCTATGATCTCCAACTTTCTAGATGAAGGGCTATTCACTCTTACTACTTCACTAGAATGGAAGTTATACTTTGATGGTTCCCACACACAACATGGTTCAGGGGCTAAAATCCTATTTATCACACGTCAGAATGATTATATTCCAAAATCATATCAGCTAGCATTCCCTTGCACCAACAATATTGCCGAGTATGAAGCACTACTTATAGGTCTCCGTATAGCATTCGAATGGAACATCAAGCAACTTCAAGTATATGGAGACTCTCAACTAGTCATTCGACAAGTCACTGATGAGTATCAAACTAAGGATGACAAGGTGATACCCTATAAAAGATTGGTTGATACATACAAGTAACATTTCTCTAGACTCTCTTTTGAACAAATTCCTCGAGTACATAATAAAGCTATAGATTCTATGGCTACTATTGGATGACTTGTGGATATGCCCACAAACACTCAGCAATGTGAATTATTAATCGAGCAACTGTTGATACCTGTTATTGATGTTCCTTCAATTGAAATCATATGCAAACTTGTTGGTCCCAATTCCCCTTCATACAAAGATATCTATGACTATCTCCATACCAACACCATCCCTTCCAACCTTACATCTACCCAATGCAAAACCTTCATCCACCGAGCCTCTCATTTCACTATTCTGGGTGATACCCTATACTACAGGAGTCTCAATGGAATCCTTCTTAGATGTCTTAACTTAGACAAAGCTAACACTGTCTTAAGAGACATACATGAAGATGTCTATGGATCACATGCCATCGGTCCTACACTAGCTAAGAAGCTGCTCTGTACATGTTATTATTGGCCCACAATAGAACAAGATGCATTCCAATTTGCCAAGAAGTGTCTTCAATGCCAGCAGCATAGAGATTTGATACATGCACTAACACATGAGCTACAACCTGTTATGAATCCATGGCCTTTTTCATAGTGGGGACTCAACCTCATGGGAAAAATCCATCCATCCTCTTTAAATGGCCATAAGTTTATCGTTACCGCCACTGAGTATTTTACAAAGTGGGTGGAAGCTATTCTAATGACCTATACCACTAGCAGGAAAATAGCCAAGTTTGTCCTAAACTACCTCATTTGCCAATATGGGATTCCCCAAGCTATAGTAACTAATAATGGTAGGCCATTCAAGAATCAAGATGTCCATGCCTTGTGCACACAGTACCATATTCAACACCAATTTTCCACTCCATATTACCCTCAGAGTAACACCCAAGCCGAGGATTTGAACAAAACTATACTAAAAATCCTAAACAAAATGGTCAATGAAGCTGGTCGTGATTGGCACCTGCAACTCAACCTCACCTTATGGGCCTATCACACTAGTATTAGAATACCAACTAGTACTACCCCATTTGCCTTAGTCTATGGCACAAAAGCCATTTTACCCATCGAAGTCAAGATCCCATCTCTCAGAGTATCTATGCAGCATCTTGTAGATGGAGAGGAGTGCATAATTTCCAGATTGACTGAGTTAGAGTTATTGGATGAGAGGCATCTCACAACACTTAATCATCTTCATGTCTATCAAAATCGCCTCCATCGTATCTACAATAAGAAGATCAAGGAAAGACGGTTTCAGATAGGTGATCTTGTCCTTAAAGAAAATCAACACAACCAACAAGATAGAGACAAGAAGGGCAAGTTTGAACTGAATTGGTTGGGACCATATGTTGTCACAATAGTCTATGGATCAGGAGCTTATACTTTGTCAACACTTGAAGGCATTCACTTGGATGAACCCATCAACAATGTTCATCTCAAGAAGTTTTATGCTTGATCCTCAGAGTATCCTTAGAAAATTAAAAAAAATCAATATAATAGAAAAAATAAAAAAAATAAAAAATAGAAAAATCCATAAATAATCCATCCTTTGGTGAAAACTTGGTAAACAGGCACCTTGGATAAGTACCATAGAGAAAAACCTAGAAAATAGACGCTATGTGTAGTATCAACATCCACCATCTCTTAAGTCATACATCCATAATAAAACCCTCATCCATCCATATTGACCTTAGCATTTCCACTTTCCCATCTATCATGGCTTGGAAATTGTCAGTGTTAGTCATCATCCATTTGTATTTTCCATAGTCAGTTCATCCATCATCATCCATAATAAAACCTCTACCTGAATGGGGGCACCTTTTTCCTTAACCTAGGTCTAGGAATATATCTTTGTTCATGGTATGACCACATCATCACTCACTATCCTATATCATCAACATCAACAAGAACTACATATCATCATCACGCTCATCTTAAGGTGCCTTGATCCCATGGATATAGGGTATGTAGGTAGTTTGGAATACGAAGGAAGTATCCAGTACTTAGGTACATAAGATGCACCCATCTTCCATCTCAATCCATAATCATTTTCCATTTCTCACTTCATCTATTTCTCACTACTCATCTCATCCAAGCACTCCGAACCATCCCACATCATCACTAGCCAGAACTACATATCATCATCATCATAATCATCATCGTAATGTGCCTTGATCCCGTGGATACAGGGTATGTAGGTAGTCTGGAATATGAAGGAAGTATCCAGTACTTAGGCCCATACGATATACCCTTTCTCTATCCCAATCCACTAACGCTTCCATCTCTCTTCTTCCATCCATCACAATCCGTCTCGTCCACCTCAACTTGACTAACTCAAGCAGAAAATGAACTATGCATCCTTTGAAATCTCAAGTACTTATCAAACCAATACGTAAAAGACTACTCCTAAAGCAAATCCACTTGTCCGCATACCGATTAACACATCTGCTACAACAATCCATCTATCCTAGATCAACAACCTTTAACAAATATATCGTTCCTACAATAAGGTTCCATCTACCCTGAACAACCTCTTTGGTAAGAGAATATGTCAGCTGTGTGTTTAGTTTATCAATCAGTCAATTTCTTTTTGTTTTACCTTTTGTTCCTTTCTAAATACCTATTCAAGACATACCATGATTTTTCTATATCTTGGTGTGTTGCAATGCAGTATGGATTGGGGCATAGTCATTGCTTTCATATACTATGTTTGTGGGATGAGCTTATTATCCTACAATGACTAATATGTATCTTGTTTGTGTTGGAATTAGCATCTTACATATGAATATCTTTTAAATTTAAGGTTTTGAAAAGGCCTTGTGTGTATTAAGATTGTTCTACGCTAAGACTATTTTCCATTCACATTATCCAACAAGGTTCTATTATGTCTAGTAGATATAAGTTCAAACCATGTGTTTGCAGAGTCAACGTCCTGGCATTGGATATACCAAAAACTTGGTCTTTTATACCATGGGGGCATACTATCCATGTGATATATCAAAAATAAGGATTGCTCTTTATATATTTAAAGCATAACCATTGCAACTACCTATCCATCTATCTACCCATATATCCAAAATCAAAATATAGCTTTTATACAAAGATCGATCAATTTTCATCATTCTCTCTATTCTATCTTATTTCTTCTATCCATGCTAACATCATTAGTTGTTTGCAAATCTAGCAAACCCATACATGTTAGGCATCATGATCATAAACATCATAGTATATCATAAGATAAATCCATGATCCTAATATCTATCATCTCATCCATACATCTACAAGCATATACATATCATCATGATATATCCATTGCATATAAAACATCACATGAATCCATAATTATAGTATATGTCATCACATCCATAACATTATCATAGCATGTCATCACCTCCATACCATCATCATAACATGTCATCAAGTATAAGCATCTATAAGTACATCATCATCATAAGCATACATACATACATACATAACATCATCATGAATCATAGAACACCACATATATATCATATATTTCTCATCAAGGTCATCATAAATCATGTCTCATATGTACATCAAAATGAATGATATAATACAAAAAGGATATCATGAGCCATCAAAATATACATCAAATGCTCACAGGCATCATCATCCAAATAAATACATCAGTGATACAAAAGTGATACAACATATGTGTACAAAATCCTCTAGCCATGACTATGCGTATAGCTCCTGGCAGGTTGGTGTCTTTTTGATCCACCTATACCAAGTGGTGGTCCTCATGATAGTGACTTCCTCAGAGGCCCCATAATCCTGACTGATGAGAGGCTGATGCTCCAGATTTGATCCTCTCTCAGAAGCTAGGATGTCTCTTCTCTATGGGGACAACTCCATAGTACAAACCTCTATAGTACTCTACCTCTCACCCTATAGTCGCCAACTCCACCTGTGCTTGAGTCAACTCGCCTTGCATGCAAGTCAACTATCCCATCAGTGTCAAGGTCACCTGGTCTGTACCCAGTGTTGCTCTCACCTTATCTCTCTCCCTGATCACCCTCTGTAGGGTGGCCTTGGCACTTAGTCTCACCTACACAACAACATCCCTCTTAGCCGCCAGTCTAGCCATTACCTCATCATCCACTATAGCTATTGTTGGTGCTGGTACTACCTGCACCTGTGCCTGTTGAGCCTCTACTCTAGTGGTCTCTCTTCCTCCACACTCTAATTAATTTGAGCTCAATCCACGTATGACACGCTGTCTCCTCCTACAAGAGTTGTAGCTTCTCTATCTTTGTCTCCACATGCTGGGGTGCTCCTACATATGGCATCTGTACATTGGGCTAGTCCTGCCCACCCTGTCCTCCTCTGTCATGTTTGGCCTGCACTTGTGTTGGTACTAACACCTGCATCTATCTCTATCTCTGTCGTGCCATTCGGCGAGCTCTCACCTTCTAGCCTCTCCCAGCCACCTCTCTCACAGCTCCTACAATCCTAACATTGTGAATTGTACTAGCTTGTGCTATAACCAATATGCATCATAATCATGCGTCATCCTAGGATCTACCTCACCCAAAATTTAGTCCCAGACCACTGGGGCAAGTCCCCTAAGCTTTGTTAGTGCTGTCACTAACACTATCTTTGGTCCCCAATTAGGAACCTCCTACCGTGTTTGTGCATAAATAGCGTCGCCTACAAGCTCCAACTGGGGCAACCCAAACTGGTGCAGTACATGCTTTGGTAAATATCTCTCAATCGTATACACACTATGACTGAATAAGTACCTGGCATGTCTGCAATATACCAATGACTCTACATCATCGTCCCATGACTTGTAGTCTCGCCATGATCTCCATACAAAGATATCTAACTCGTCGATCCCAATATGCCAGAGCACCTAGTTGCCTTTGTGTAAGCGTACCATCATATAGATGCACAAATAGCTCACTACCTCATCACTAGCAAGGTGAAATAGGCCTCATCACTGGCGAGGTGAAATAGGCCTCATCACGTGGATGTGCTCCCATGCCCAAAGATGTAGCAATGTCACTCCCACAGACAAATTGGTCCCATACCTATAAGTGTAGTAGTGAAGATGATGATATAACTAACCCAACATGTAGGGCCCCATGCATATCCTCTAGGATGGTACCCCATCCAATTGAAAGTCTGCAAGAGTGTCTGTCAGGAACTAGGAAGCCACCAATCAATGCAACGATAAGCCATTGTATCCTGTCATAGAGCCTGCAAACCTGTCCCCATCAGATCTCATGCTCCTCAACACCTAGGTTGGAAGTCATAACCCTGAGTGCCTCCTCGCCCCGTTCTATGTCATAATCAACTTGTGTGCCATAAATGGGGATCTTGAGTATGTGCCACACATCCTCTAGTGTAATGATCGCCTCTCTAGTAGGGAATAGGAAGGAGCTATGTTCATTGCGCCATCGCTCCACTAGTGCAGTCATCAAAGATAAATGTGCTCAAACTGGTGTCATGTGGGCCACGTGCCACAAACCCATCACCTCTAGGAAAACATCCTCCTCCCACTCTAGGTTCTCCACCATGGCCGCATCAATGAAGTGTCGCTCCCTCGATATTAAAGGTGGTAGAATGACCTGCATCCATACAAGTTCAACTTGTTATCCTTTGCACATGACTTAGTCAATACAATTTACCAAACCTAAGTAAAACTCCTAGTCCAACCAACTCAAACTAAGTTAAACACCAGGTCAAACACTAAAAAAACCTAAGTCAAACCCTAGTCAAGCCAAGTCAACCTAAGTCAAACCTATCTTGCATGGTCAAACTGGTCAAAAACCCCATCTACACCAAAGGCGCTTCAACTTACCAAAGGCGCATTACTGTGCGCTAGAGGCACATCACTGTGCTGCATAGGCACATTTTGGCCGCACCAAATGCGCATTACTATCCGCCAAAGGTGCACAAATACATGCCAAAGGCGCATTACTATCCTCCATATGTGCTTCAAAACCCTAAAACCTAGTTTGAACCCACCAAAGGTGCATCAAGAACGCCAAAAGTGCAGTTGCACACCCCATAGGCGCTTCAACTTTCCAAAAGTGCATAATTAAACACCATATGTACATTTTTACCTAAAGCTCACCTTTGGCTAAAATATTTTTCTACCTCATTAAATACCATAATAAATGCACCTAGGGACAAGTTTTAGGGTACATACCACTACTGCTGCTTCAGCTGGTCACCCATAGGACTTGATGCGATCGTCTCAGTGTATGTGGAGTGGAATAGGCATCTCTACTATCGAAAAAGATCCTCTAAGGCTTTGAGCTCAATCTAGCACTAGAAAGAAAAAGGCTCTAAAAATCTATGAACTCTGAGTGTGCAAATGACTTGAAAGTGACCCCTTGGGCCCTATTTATAAAGTACCAACCCTAATTCTTCCCTCCCTTTATCCCATTTTCTCATGTCAGCTTATTTTTCCATCATGTCAGATTCCATAATCCAATCTAGTCCTTCTTAGCATGTTTTTGTTGTGTCTCTATCCCTTTCTTCTAGTCGTGAGTCATCCTAGTCCTTCTATCGCTTCCCTATCTTTCCTCTCGAGGGGGCTTCCTACGCCAGTTACACTAGGGCATAGTTGTAATATCATATCTTCATCACTATTTTCTTTGAAACAACTCTATAAACTACATTGTATCAAAGAGGGGCAAAATATAGATACTTAAAAATGACCTTTACACAATTCACCTTGTTAGGGTTAGCCAGCATAAGATATCAATTAAATGCAAATAAAGATTAAATAGAGGAATGAAAAATACACAGAAATAATAACAATGAGAGACAAGTTTTAACATGGTTCACTCAAACTCGAGCTACATCCACCAACAGAGAGTCCAATATTATTATCCAGTAAATCAAACCGATTACAACTAGCAATCCCTGCAACTCAATACCGCTGCAAAATGCTACAATACAATATATATAAAAAACCCTAACCCTTAGCCGCTTTTATCAAGCCTTATGTCGGTTACAAAATAGGGTTTTTTTTGTGTCGGTCCCGAACCTCAGCGAGGATACATGGCTAGTGTACAGTACTTTCCTGATCAGTCGCCACCTACCAACACACCTTGCATACATCAAATTCCGCTAAATCACTTGCATCTAACGTTAATTAAATAATCTAATTATTTAATTAATTTCATCAATTTCTTCTAATACCCTAATTCCAACATTAATTGAATAAATTCTATTTATTTAATTAATTTCATTAAATTCTACTTTATTCTTCCAAATTAAATAATTTTAATTATTTATCTTATCCTCTTTCAAATTCCTTAAATCCACATTAATTAAATAAATCTAATTATTTAATTAATTCATCATTCAAATTCCTCTTATCCACCATAATTAAATAATTTTAATTATTTAATTAGCTAAATATTCTTCTAAATTTCAATAAATTATTGAAATTTATTTAAGTTGACTTTATCTTCTAAAAATAAATAAAACTAATATTTTATTACACCGAGAGGCGTAACTACAGTGGCAACACGAGGTGAAATGGCATGAGCGTGTTAAGAAAAACAACTTTAAAAATATTAAAAATAATAATAGCTGACAAATGCAACATAAATAATTAAAACATATATATAAATGTTTGAAAGTCTCCCAAAACAACCAAAAATAAAATCACTAATTACAAAGCCACAAACAGAAAATAAAAACAAGAAGCATAAAATCAACAATCAATGAAAATCACAGGTATGAATTTCATAGCCACAAGCAAAAAATAAAAACAAGAAGCAACAAAATCAAGAATCAATGAAAATTACATGTATGCATATTGCTAGAATATTAAAATTCAAATTCATTGGTAAAATATTTAAAACTAGTAAAAGCACCAAAGGTGCTATCAAATGGCCGATAGGCAAAAATATTTATAGGCCTATCCTTAAATAGTATATATTTATATTTTTTCTAGAAGATCATTTAAATGTAATAGCTGGTGGACAAGGCTATAAATACTATAAGAAAATCATTTTTGCAAATAAAATAACGAAATGGTATTAAATAAATAACCACATGAACTAAATCATGAATGCGCCATTATAAAACTAAATCATAAAAAAACCCATATATTTAGTAATTGCAAGATCTTTTCATCTTGTTGAAAGCTATGATTGCCTCATTATGTTATGTCTACAATTTATATAAAATATTTAATACCATAAGCATTTTAAAGAGTAATGAAGACAATAGAAAAATGTATTAAATTGTAAGCTATATGAAATAAGATCACATAAAATATTTTATTTTATATTATTATTATTACATGGACATAATTGAAAGAAAAATTATTATTGTAAGTACAAAGGCCATAACATTATTGTTAACAACACAATGTTCATTTATATAAATGAACAACAAATACATTGAATATTTATTGGACGTTCTCTCAATGATCAACTTAGAGACAACGATTGCAATCGATACTCTTCATCTTTCCTATTCTTAACATAATTTGCATTTTCTATCTTAATGTACCGTTCAAATGAGAATGGTGGTGATATTCTCAAATATAAGTATTATAAGCTAAGAATGGGTGAGCATTATCTTATATCAACAACATAAATACATTGATAATTGAGATAATGTGAAATATATTTTAAAATTGTAGAAGTTCAATTATTAGATATACACATAGTAAATTGATTAAAGATATAAAATTCTTTAAAATTAAAATGTAATATATAACAATGAGACATGAAGGTTAATTTTAAGAAAACATTAATTAATTTTTGCATGATATTTACTACCATTAATTACATAATATTTAACTAAATACCATATATACATTGTATTTGTAATGAACATAAATTGATAATGATATATCTTTTTTATTCAAATTTCATGGAATCATACATTTATTGGCCAAGTAAATGGCCAAAAGAACTAGGGATATTCTTGCATTCATTAGCAAAGTCAATGTTTTGTACCTTATCTATTACACATTTAACCAGAGGCTTTGAATGAAAAGTATCTAATTTTGCGCATGGAAAACATAAAAGACCTGAACAATAACTTTTGTTTGACTTTCCATGGATCCATTTTATGATGCTGAATGTCAATGCACAAATCTTTGCACACCCAACATTGCAATACCCACTTCATTAAAAACTGTCGCCCATATAGAACCTGCATAGTCTTCAAGGCAAACCCTAAATATGTATCTATAATCACATTCAGGAAAAGTTTTTGCACACTTGGAACAGTTCCATCCACCACTTGTAATTTTTGTCACTTTTCGTTGGCATTGTGAATTACCATTCATTAATGGGCATGCTGGATAACTAAAGTTCTTCATCTCATCAACATAGATCAATGTTGCCCTAAGTAGAATGCATTGCAGTTTTCAGTGGTTTTGAATCCATTTTGTATTTCAATAGTAGTCATTTGTGTAAAAATAGGCCCACAAGCATGAGATGGGCTTGTTAAATAATGACATGGATTATTTAACCAAATACCATAAGCATGTTAAAGTTCAAATATTTATAAGCATGTTAAAGTTCAAGAGATTATAGAGGCTTCTATAAGAAATAAATAAATAAATAAAATGAAATGATAAATAATCTTTTGACTTTTATAAGTATTTTTAATTAAAATTTTTATATTAATTTTAACAATAAATTAAATTGAATATAAAGGTCCAATTTATAAACAAATTAATACAAATAAATATGCATTTATAATCAATAAGTAAATTGTAGATTAGAAACATTTACCTTTGATTTGTTCCTCAATTTCAAAAGAATGTGTGAAATTTTTTAAAACAAAATCAAATTAAATATTTGTAAAGATATAAAAATAACAAATAACTTTAAACTAAATTATAATTAATTTTTAGTTTTAATTTAATAGAATTAAATAAAAATTAATTTCAAACTAAATAAGATTAAATTTAAATCTTAACTAAACTATTTTTTTAAAGAACTAAAAAAATTGTAATATTAATATAAATAAACATTATTTTCATATAATTGTACTATTAATATAAATAAACACTATTTTCATATACATCAATGTAAAATCTCCTATATTTTTTAATAGAATTAAATAAGAAGTAATTTCAAACTAAATAAGATTAAATTTAAATCTTAACTAAACTATTTTTTTAGAGAACTAAAAAAAATATATATTTTTTTTAAAGAACTAAAAAAAATTATAGTGTTAATATAAATAAATAAATTTTTTTGGACTAAGGATCCCAAAACAAAACTAAATTTCAATTTTGTGCCATCTGGTATATAGAATAATGAAAAACATTGACAATTATTTAATACTTATTCTTCTTTAATTCTTGTTGTAAGCTATAACTATGTAGAGAAATCTAAAATATAAACAAAGTCCAACGAAAACAAAAAAAATATATAGCATAAATTCATATTCCTACTAAAAAATCTATGCTTTTTCTTTAAAAGACAGAATATTAGTATTAAGTCCAATTAGAATTAAAATAAAGAAAGATTCCTTTAAAAACTAAAGGGAATCATATCAAGGCAAGGGCTACGCTGCAGCTACAATCCTTGCCTAAAAGAAAGAAACTACCATGATCAATTCAAGTCAAATTTTACTTAGATAAAATAGTTTAGTTTCAAGTAATCTTTATTTTCAATAAAGAATGTAGTTGGCTATTTAGGAAAAAAGTATAGATCAGTTCCTGCAATGAAATGTTACCAGCCAGATGTCCTTTTGATCAATCATTTGAATAAGTAATATGCTCTAAAGATTGTTTGGGCCATGTACCACTTTTAAGCTTCAAATTTCTCTAAAATTTGTACCATGTAGTTTTTCTAAATTTATAAGGTATTTGTACCATATCTTTTTTCTAAATCCAATCAGGAAGGGCCCCAAAGATGGCAAACAGTTACCATATGAGGAGACCATATTCTATTCGGTGCAGTTCTATACAAACAAACTCCTTTTTATTAATTAGCACTAATACAAATGAATGTCAAATTTCTCCAGAAACCTATCTCCAAGAAGGCCAGTGTGCAGAAAATAAGCAAAGGATGAACCACTTTGAAGGAGACCATATTACTTGTGAGAATCTAAAATTTATGAAGAAATGCAGACATCGGCACATATCAAAATGGAATAAAAAGGACTTTTTTCACAAAATCTAGTAACCTAATAATACATTTTTCTATATTTATAAGAACAAATATATTAACCACTAGCACTCGGTGAGCAAAAAATATATTTTCATGAAAATTTGGATGTGAAGAGAGATGAGCAGACAATAGGGCAATAATGTATTAAATATAAAAAGTTAAACGTATGAAAATACCCAACACGTAAGTACGATCGAAGGATAAATATACAACAAATAATGATTGGAACAAGAATTTGGATATAAATTGTTCTTCAATTTGGGTTTTATCCTATATATTACATATTGTCATATACCTGTAAACCTAGCATGATTTTCCCAAGATAACAACACTACAAATCTTTGAAGCATTCACCTAATATAGAGTAACAACAAAAGATATATGGCAACAAGTACTCTTTGGTATAATTCGAGAGACAAAAGTTCATTGACAAATCATACAGAGTAATCAAACATAGAAAGTTGGTTGTCTCTTAAAACTGACAAGCAACCATGGTAGAATTTGGAAGAAATCAATTTCTTGACAAAATGACATCAAAATCTAGAAAAACTTTAGAAGACAACACTGTGTAATGTTCTTTGGATCTATGCATAACAACATCCAACTTTCTTCAGGGCTGACACATCCTCCTTATTGTTAACATTTATTATCTGTCATTTGCTGGGCACTGCTACATTATCTTCCCCAACATCAAGAGCTTTCTTACTCACAATCTGATAGATTTTACTAAACACTTCTGTGAAAGCATTCTTGACATTTGTTGATTCCAGGGCCGATGTCTCCATAAAATATGTACATTCTTGTTCTGCAAATGCTTTGGCATCTTCTGCAAAAACATCTCTCAGATGACACAGATCTGCCTTGTTACCAAAAAACATTATCACAATATTGACATTAGTGTGGTCCCTGAGTTCTTTAAGCCATCTCTCCACATTCTCAAAAATTTCAAGTCTAGAAATAAAGCATGCTTAGGGTTATTTTATAGTACTTGGTGGAAATGTCTAGAATTTTTGAGAGAACACTAGCAGTTTGGTTTCCCCAAATTGTTCTAGTTCTTTCCCCGATACTTTGAAAATGGATAAACTTTCTGATGTGAATTTTTTTAACGACGTTAATTTTTTCAGTGTGAGACAATTTTGAGCACTATAATGCTCACATATAAAAGCCTATCGGCTAATGATATTTATTGTCTTGCGCCACACTACAGCAGATATAATAGTCCCGCCTCCCACGATTTCAAGATTAATATGATTTGAGTGTATTCATGAATGCCAACCAATATAGCACCTATTTAATAATTTTTATTCAATTTTTTGGATGATGAAAAATAGTTGAGGATGGACTACCAAATTTGTGGAGGACCAAAAAAATATTTTTTTTGGACTACTAATTTTTTGGCAGTTACAAAATTAATTCACTATGGAATAAAAGGTGGAGAGGGCAAGAAGAAGTTGAATTGAGGAGCTAAAGAGAATGAAACTCCCACCACTTGTTCTTCATTACCTAATTTTATTTATTTATTTTGGAAAACCAAAAAATTTTGGACTACCAAATTTTTGGCAGTTACAAGATGTGTGCACTTATAGATGGCCTATCGGCCAAAAAATAAATTGTTTTATTTTCTGTAACCTAGGGTTTTATTAACTAATCCTTTTATTTTTAATATAGATTAAGACTTTATTATTTTAAAAATATATGTAAACAACTAGCCCAAAGTTTGTAGTTTTTGCATTAATTTAAAAATCTTAGAAGGTAAAACCCTAATTTATAAAATATTATTTTAGGGCACTATAATAAACCCTATACTATTTACTTTGAATGCTTTAAAAAGTATATCTAAGAGAACTAACTTTGAAAAAAGTGGAAAACATAAAAAATATTAGCATTAATCAAAACATATATACAATAGTAAACCAATCAAAGATTATTTACCATAAATTTATGGCACTATAGTTTATTAGGTTTAGAATTCACTAAAACATATATACACATAACCCAATCAAATATTATTTATTGTAAATTTATGGGGTTTAGAATTCATCGTCCTCACTTTTAACCAAGATTTTTCTAGAACTAAATTTATAAAGTCATAAATTTATAAAATGAAATTAATATTACAAGTAATTTAAAACCCTAAATTTTAACCCCTAAAATAATATTATGTTATATGTAATAAAATGAAACCTAATAAAATATAATGTTATAAAATATTACTTTAGGACACTCTATTTTTATAAAACATGAGCCACTAAAAAATAAATAAATTAAATTTTATTATGTAGAAAATAAAATAAAATTAGCATATCTATATTTAAAAAATATATCTAAAATACACAGAGAGTTATGCTTCTCAAGGTGCCTATTTTTTAATCAATTTACCACACATAGGTGGAATAGACGCCTCGAGAAGGAGATCTCTCAGGTATTTTAGATATATTTTTTAAATATAGATATGTTAGTTTATATTCCTCTATCATGCAAAATAAATTAAATGAATTTATTTGTTTAATTTATTTTTATCCTTATATCTTATCCTTTCTTCCATCATGCAAGATAAATTAAATAAATCTATTTATTTAATTTATTTTATTTTTTAAATCTTCTTAAAATAATCTTTTCTTCTATGTGCACAATCGGTCGTATTTTTAGCATGTCAAAAAGTAAATCTAAAGTTGAGTTAATTGGATTTAATAATTATTGTTTTTATTAATAGATTCATAAATTAGAAAAAAAATATTCTAAATTTATGAAATCAAATCCTATCTTTACCTAAGCAAGTAGTTAACTCAATAAAGCTCCTTTTTGCATGGACACATGTCATGTGCACGTTCATCATATCCTCTTAACTCATCTCAACCATCCATTTCATTGATTTATCTCAACCGTTGATCAATCTTTTCTTGAAACCTATATATACCCCCTTCATTGCATAAAAAATCCTCTTCCATAATTTAAGCTTTGGGCATTCTTATAGCGCTTTGAGCATCTATGCATCGTTGATCATATCATATCTTTGAGTACATTATCATACGATCGCTTGTTGCAACATGGTTATGCAATTCATTGACAAATCCACAAAGAACCAAGGGATCTACACAATCTAGGTGATAGCTTTCTTTGGTTTGATTTGCATTGATTTGGTTATTGTTTAGATTGATCTCTTGAAGGTTATAGGATTGGGTTTAATATTCATTTCTTGATCTTTATTAATCTAATTTTTACCTATACATAGTAAGACCTCCACTCAAACATTTATGGCCGATCTTCATACATTTCATCTTCCGCAAAAGCTCAACCATGAGTATTTAGGCTCCGGAACAGTCTGTATTGCCTCTGTCACTTGATTGCTGACTTTGTAGACCACTAGAACACTTGATACTTCATCATAGCATGCCTTATACATCTCTGAGCCTGGTCTTCTAGAGGAATACAGAGCATTCCATCAAGTCTCCATCATTGCTTTGCCCTGTCTAAGTAGTAACTAGTACTCTGTCCCTTGTAACTTTTTCTGTTGAAGATGTGAAGACCTAAAAACTTGGATATATCATTTCAATACCTGCATAAACTTGTCTTCAGAACCACAAGATCAAATCTCGCTCTGTGGAGAAATGCAGACCAAAACAATGTTACTCTACCTTGGGATATACATTGTGAATGCCTTAGATAGATTTTTGGTATTTATCATTAAGTGCAGTTCTCCAAATTGATGAGATATACATGTAGGAATACTGGAAACATGCAAGGACATGAGTATTTACCTTTGCATCATGCTCAGACACAAAGTTGATCACCTTACCATACTTAGACTATTTTCTCTTCTCCCAGACTGATTTGCCTTGACCATGCTAACTCTACCTCTGTACAAGTTTGTCCTTGTATTTCCATATACTATGTTGACATCAATTACAACACATATTGCCAACAATCTCCCCCTTTGTCATTGATGGCAACATATACTACCCCTTAGATGTATATTTCTCTCGCCCCCTTTGACATCAAGGACAAAGGGCTTGATATCATTTGCTTGTATGAATTCAAAAACTGTATAGACTCCCCCTTACAAAATAATTTCTAAAACTGTACTCCCTTGAGTTGAATATTCCTCAAAAATAGATGCTATGTACATGGTGTGACTCTACTATCCTCCGCAAGACTATATACATAAAAAAATGTCTTATTTACATTACTCTTATAACTCATTTGGATGGTATAATGGCCTTGTAGATTACCTTGAGTTGTTGAAGAGTTGCTGTCTAGTTGACACTTTCTAAGGCAAGTATATGGTTCTGGCATTCACACTGCATGCATAGCTCCTTGGGTTCCTCTATGCTGCTTGGGGTTTTCATCTTTTGATCTACCTTTTTTGTTTCCCCTAGTAGATCAGACAATGATGTAAGCCTCAGATTCACTGCCTCTCTCAACTGACCAAAATGTTTCTCTAGGTTTTCTCTTTGGTCCTATAGTTGAGATAGCTGTGCATGAAGGTTTTCCAATTGAGATCTTGTTACTCCATTTTTGTTCTTAAACAAATCATACGAACTAGCCATATGAATGATTTGTGCCTCAATGGTATCCATTTGAGCTTTCATATTCTTTATTGAGTTTGGCCAATTTAGGCAGAATAGATATAATGTGGTGGCCTCATCAATGCAATCCTTGAACTTCTTCAAATTTTCTTTAAGTTTGTTATGTACATTAGCACATTTATCAATCATCTTAGCCATTCTCTTATCACTTATTCTTTTTGCCGCCTCTTGTTCTGCTTTTTTCTTTATGTAGGAAGAATAACCTTTGAAAGAATCCATTAACAACATAAGATTTTGCTCTGGAGGCAGAGAGGGATCAATGGTTACCTCTGGTAACCCTTCTTGAATCAATTTCACAACATCCTCTACCACACTAGATTTCTTCAAGTTGTCTTGTAAAAACTCTTTCCTTGCAGAGGCATGCAGTATATCACCAAGCTAAAATTTGTGAAGAGGAGATGTTTTCCAAGTCAATTTGTCCTTCATGACTTGGAATTCGTAGCAGTTGAGGGGTGATGACTGGTTGAAATTGTATTTGTAAGTTCAATAGGTCTTTGAAAGAATCCATCTCTATTGTACTTTGACCTATATCTTCTATTCCTTCTGATTGCTTTCCCTCCTTTGTTTCTTCCTTATCCTCTTTATCTTTTTGTTCCTCATTCATTTCTGAAGCTTTTTCTTTCTGCTTCTCCTTAGGATTATCTTCTTGTCTTTGCTCATCCTTCCTTATATTCTCTAGAGGAGAACTATCATGTTTTGTACCTATATTTGTATTATCTGGAGGAGGGGTACTTAATTTATCTTGACCCTCAGTATTTGGTGTTCTAGTATCCTCAGGAGGAGCAATCTCCTCATTCTTCTCAGGCTTGTCACTACTTTCCTCATTGCCTTCAGAGATAGACTGATCAGATATATCTTCAATGATTCCCCCATCAATTTTTATTTTCTTAAGAATTTTAATAGTTTTCTTTAGTGTTACCTTTTGCAATCTCTTTATTTCTTCATTGTCTTTTGACATTAGAGTATTCAATCTCCTTTTAGTCCTGAACACTTTTGCTATAATTTTAGATATTTTAACCTTTTCTTCCTTAGAGATGGAAGGACAAACCTTTTAAAAAGCCCAATTCTTCATCTCAACATCTTTATTCATAGCTTAATTTCTCCTTTTAGTAAGAACTTCAGCAAGACTCTCAGGCAATTGATGACTGATTTCAATCAAAGCAAAATTTAAGGCTCCCATGTATTTGACTATTGCCTCCTCAATAGTAGATTTGTCATTTGATGGCCTCTCATTATAGAGTTATACAACCTCTTTCAGAGCACCATGTTCTATGATTGCATTAACTATGGCTTCAAGCTGTGAGGGCACATAATCAGATTTCTTACCCTTTTTTCCTTTTCCTTTTCCTTTCTCCTTTGAGGTCTCTCCTTCTTCAGTTTCTTCTTCTTCAATATTTACATGATTTATCTTGCCTCTTCTAGCCTAACTCTTCTGTCTAGGCTTCTTCTTCTCAGTGTTCTGAGTTTGTTTAGGGATTTCTATGGTACTTCTCTTGATAGGCAATGAAGATCTAGAGGGAATAGAGGAAGTGGCTGTAGATGATGTTGATCTACTTGTTCTTCTTGGCAATTGTGCAGAGGAAATGGTTTGTGCTTCTCCTGCTGAGCCTTTAGGAGATTTGAGTATCTTTTCTAGGTTAGATTTCATTTTCTCTGCCTTATATTTTATCTTTTTTGCTTTCTCCTCTACATCTCTTTTAACTAATTTGTTGATGATTTCATCATATATGCCAAATCCTTCAATGGAAGAGTCCTTAGGTTTTCTTAGTAGCATATCAGTATATCCCATCAAATCAAACTTTGAAACCTCATATGGTAAGGTTTTAATCCAAAATGTCCTCGGCTCAATGGCCTCCATATAACAATTATCTTTGTCAACCATAAATATTATATCATTCTTATATTTGTTGACAACTTTTGATGGGATTCTATCCCCTATTTGCATGTTCTTTTGAAAGGTCTTGAAAAATCCCTAGAACATTGTGTCATGGTTCTTATGATCCAGAAAGCTAAGCATATAATCCTTAACTTGATGAGCAACCGAAGTATCTATTTTCAAGACCATCCCCTTCATACCAGATAATTCTTTCAAAAAGTAAAACATGAGACATATGATCAAAGAGACAAACAAAAATTTGTATTTTGATTCTTTTGTCCTCTTTAGATTGTCCAAAAGTTGTCGCAGAAGCTCACATAGGTCAAAATTTTTTCCTTCTTTGACCATCTGATAGGCTTTATATATTGTGTTGTAGAGGTAGAGTTTTCCCTGTTAGTGTAGTAAATCTTGTATGCAATGTTCATGATTGCATACCAGACCCCTAAATATTCAATATCATCTACAATTAATGTCCTTTTGTCAAAATTTGCTCTGATGAGCTTCATCACTTCTTCATTCTTAACTAATTTTAGAACATGCACTGGTTTGGAGGAGCATAAACCAGTCATAGCCTTTATAGCATCCTTAGTGATTAGATAGGGGTGATCTAAACATAAGAAGCCTCCATGAATTTGACTTAGGGCTATTCTCACCCAAGCTTCTTCATATCAAAAATTTGGAAAACCCTTCCAGATATCTAGGTGCTTGGCAGTAATGTTGGTAAATTTAGGTTTCAACTGAAAGTCATCTCCCAACAAATTATCATTCTTGAACTGTTCAAGTTTCAGATGATCATATTCATCTATCAGTGAATGAATATATATCCAAATGTCTTCGGTATGCAACACATTTGCAGGAACATGTGAGAAGGTGCCAACTTCATTGGTCATAGTGGACTTGAATGGATGCTTCTTAAATTTTGGTCTTGGCCTCTCAACCACATCTATCACAACTAGCGTTGCTATTACAATATCTTTAGGAACTAGGGTTTTAATTGGTGAAATCGAGAAATACCTGAAGATGCAGAGAATAGGGTTTGCTCCAACACTTGCTGAGAATATTCTACTCTTTTTTATCTCTTCAACTCTCTTAGCTTCATTCAAATGAGATAAAAAATGATCAAACATTACCTATATAGCCCTTTCACCAACCAATTTTGATCTGCATTAATTGCCTTCCTAGTTTTGACCTAGTTTACCCTTTTCATATGCATAAACCAATAATCATACAACAATCCTTTGCAAATTAACCAATTGCTCTAGAAATTTGATGAAATCTCTTCATATCATCATCTTACTGTGTTCGTATCAATTTTATCCAGAATGCTGAGGAATTCAGCATCATATTTATTCAGGGGCTTTGGAGAAACTTGCATTTATAACTCCCCCTGAATCAATACTTTATCCTTTAGTTACCAGAGGATCCATATGCACTAGGTAGAGGTCTAAAAACTTCACATTCTTCCTTCTTCTTCCATACTTTTCTCATTTCCTTCTTTTGCTAAGCAATATCAACCTTCTTTTGAGGAGCATGCCTTACATACTTTCCAGAATGCCCTGTTTGGTTGCACTTATGACAAGTGAATTTTGATTGCTGAGCATTACCATTTCTCCTCACCTTAGATCTACAATTAGGTGCCTTATGGTCAAATTTGTTACAATTGTAACAGTATCCATGAAAGGGCTAAGCATTATCCCTATTATTCCTTGAAATTTTACTTCTGCATTCATTAGCCTTATGTCCGATCTTATTACAAGCATAACACCTTATAGAGTTCTAAATTAACTTACTCCTACATTCAACAACTTTATGACCAACCTTATTACAAGTATAACACCTTATAACATTTTGATTCATCTTAGTTCTACAATCAACAGCTTTGTGACCAAATTTATTACAAGCATAGCAATTTCCATTGAAACCTTGAGGATACTTGATAGGAGCAGTTTGTTTAGGTGCAAGCTTCCTAAAATTATTCTTCATATTCTTCCTTTGTCTCTAGATAAGAGTGAATTTATCTTCTTTTGTATCTCTGGAGGCATTCTTCTTAGGATCTTCAATGCAAGCTTCTTCCTTCTTTATTTCAGACTTTCCCCCTGATTGGAAGTTATCATATAAATTTGCAGAAGCACTGATCATGGGACTCTTCCCCTTTTCAAAACCAAGGCCTAATTTTTCTTTTGCTGGCTTTTGAGAGTTGATTATCTCATCAAGGATTTCAGATCCTCCTTTTAGTTTTAGTCCTTTGTCAATCTGTTCTTTTTCCTTTGCTAGTTCTTTCCTTAGAGTGACAACTTCTTCCTCAAGTTTTGAACATTCAACTAATTTCTCATAGAGCTTGATATTTAAGCAATCTTCAATCCTCTTTTCTTCTTCAACCATGAATTTCAAATTTGAGATCATTTCTTCTGCCTCCTTGAGCTTTATGTCACCTCCTTTATCTCCTATTAGAGTTTTTAGTTTGCCAATTTCTTCTTTTGATTCTTTGGCCTTTGTCTTAAATTTGTCAATTGTCTCCTTTACTTTCTCAAGCATGTATTCATATTCTATATTCAGTTCTCTTGCTTCATCCAGTTCATCAAGGGATGACTTGAGTTCTCCTTCAAGGTCTACTTCACACTCATTTAGATCAAGATCCCAACTTTCAAGTTCCATTGCTTCTAGATCAGGTTCCGGTAAAAATATATCATTGTCCATAACTTCAGATTCCATGTGTTCAAGTGCAGAATCTACCTCAACTGCTAGGCTTCTCAAAGGTAGTTAGCTTTGATATCAATTCTTGAACACACCGAGGTGTTGAGAGGGGGGGTGAATCAACACACTAAAACTTAAACATATATTTGTAGATAAGACTAAATACCTTAAAGGTCAGAAAGTAAATTATGCAACACAAGAATCAATACAAGAAAACCAATATTTTTATTTGGAAAACCCTAAAATAGGGAAAAACCACAGTGAGTGTTAGTTCACAATATATTATGCTCATTGCAAAAATATTACAACTTTGTTTTTGGGCTGCAACTCAAGGAAGCTACTATTCCCTGTATTTTGTGCTTACAACAATTACAACTTTGATTTAGGGTAGAACCCAAGGAAGCTACTACTCCCTGACTATTATGCTCACTGCATTTAGGATTTACAAAGATAGATATATGGACTACTGTAAAGTAGACATCTGACTTATGTTGATAATGTAGTCTTCTTTTTTTGCTCAAAACATGCCTTCAAACTGATTTTGCACACTTCATACCTTGCCCTCTGCTATCTCATATTCACACTTACTTCTCTACCTCACAAATGAATTTGATCTTCTATAAATATCCTCCACAACACTTCAAAACACTAATTAGGTTGGCATCATAAACATCATTGGAGGAAACGTGTAACTCTTGAAAGGTTGGCCTCAATACATACAACATGATAGGAAAACTTGTTGTAGACCTCAAGACTTCATGAACATATTCAAAACATATTTCCTCACATATTCCAAAGTCAAAGCAATAGATCATGATCTACCACACATACCAGAGACTTAACCTATCAGCTCAAACTACTCAAAACTGCTAACTACCGGGGAGAAGCCAAGACCTTCATGCGGACCAAGAATTCAATCATGTACAATCTCAACATCATCCATCCACCTTTCTTCTGAAGTATCAGATCAATCTATACAACCGCATAGTAAGAAATATGATTAAACTATAAGAAACAAAGCATTCCGGATCACATGTGACACTTCATAACTCAAGATATAGCATTGCAGTATAGGAAAATAAGGAATATTTGCATGCAGATTAAACTTGAGATATATTGGAACATGTAAGACCTCCACTCAAACATTTATGGCTAATCTTCATACATTTCATCTTCCGCAAAAGATCAACCATATGTATTTAGTCTTTGGAACAGTCTGTATTGCTTCTGTCACTTGATTGCTGACTCTGTAGACCAATAGACCACTTGATACTTCATCATAGTATGCCTTATACATCTTTGAGTCTATCCTTAGAACCATATGACAAAATAATGTCTTTTAGAAGAATGCAGAGCATTCCATTAAGTCTCCATCATTGCTTTGCCCTGTGTAAGTAGTAATCAATACACTGTCCCTTGTAACTTTTTTTGTTGAAGATGTGAAGACCTAAAACCTTGGATATATCATTTCAATACTGATAAACTTGTCTTTAGAACTACAAGATCAAATCTCTCTCTGTGGAGAAATGCTGACCAAAACAATGTTACTCTACCTTGGGTTATGCACTGTGAATGCCTTAGACAGATTTTTGGTATTTATCATTAAGTGCGATTCTCCAAACTGATGAGATATACATGTAGGAATACTGGAAACATGCAAGGACATGAGTATTTATCTCCGCATCATGCTTAGACACAAAACTGATCACCTTACCATGCTTAGACTTTTTTCTCTTCTTCCAGACTGATTTGTCTTGACCATGCTAACTCTAGCTCTGTACAAGTTTGTCCTTATATTTCCATATACTATGTTGACATCAATGGCAACACATATTTCCAGCATTTCCATAGAACTTTCAATTTTTGGGATCAAAACTAAACTATAAATAAGGTGTTGAGAAAAATTAAGGAAATAGTAACCTTATAGATATATGACATACAAAGAAAATTTGAAAGAAAAGAAGCATTAGTGGTACCCATAAGGAAGAAGGCATCTAGAAGATGATTGAATTGGTGGGACAAGCAAATGTGGCACCACAAAAAAAACATGGTGTTTAATAAAGAAAAAAGGAAAAGACCCCATGGAAGGAGAGGAGGACCTAAGAACTTAGATGTGTGGATAGGAGAAGATGAAAGGGAGTTAGTAAACAAAAATGAAGATAAAAACCAATATTTATACTAACCTTTAAAAATAAGAGAAGAAAATGCAGCTATATAAGGGTGATTGTAGATAGCCAAGATTGTAGATTATTGAGGCACGATGAAGAAGTATTGGAGATAGCATAAATACTATAGGAGTATAAAGATATATTCCCTAGAACCTTTATAGAGCTAAAAGGCATAAAGGAGGAAGTTGGAATGATGAGAATCTAGTTAAAAGATGATGTTAAACCCCAAAAGCAAAGAACCTATTGGATAAATCCAAATGTTAAGGTAAAAGTGAAAAGTGAAATAGATAGAATGCTTTCAAGAGGAATTATTAAACTAGCTGAAAATGTAGAGTGGATCACATGGTGGTGGAAGCCCAAATAAATAGAATGTGTAGACTTCTAGAAGTTAAACAAAGCATGTATCCATGATTTAAATTCCCAACCCCTTTCACAGAGTAAGTGCTAGAAACCATTGTCAATAGAGAATTATATTCATTCACTGATAGATTTTTAGGTTGTTACTAGGTGAAGCTAAAAGAATAAGATCAACCCAAAACCACTTTGACCATTGAATTGGGATCTTTCATGTGTGTTGTAATGTCATTCACATTGAAGAATGTACCTATTGTATTTAGCAAGATTATGGTAAATGCATTCAAAGAGTTTATTCATGATAAATATTAGATGTATACCTAGATGACTAGAAAGTTTGTAGGTTGTTAAAATATCATGTCCAAGTGTTGAGATTGGTGTTTAAGAGGTGCTACAACCTCATAATTGCCATAAATTTGAAGAAATGCATATATTCTACTCCATTTAGTACTTTGCTAGGGCATATTATTTGTAAAGAAGGGATGGTGGTGGAACCTCATAAAATGCCATAAATTTAAATTTACCCCCTCCAAATAATGTATTTAAGGCCCTTTTTTTGGGATATACCAATTATAATCACAAATTTATTGGAAATTATGTGAATATTTCAAGACCAATTGAAGAACTCTTAAAGAAGAAGAATAAGAAGAAATTTGAGTGAATGGAAAAATTCTCAAAAATCATTTGATGTGTTGAAAAATAAAATAGTAGAAGCTGCCATCTTAATATTTTTGGATTGGACACATCCATTCCACATGCATGTATATGTATTTAGTATAGTGTAGTACTAGCACAACTGAGAAGAAGGAAAGACCATCCTATTTCATTCATGAATTGAAATCTTATATTGGCTAAGAAAAACTATAATACAACTGGGAGGGAAGCATTAGGAATGATATTTGGTTTGTAAAAATTTAGACACTATCTTTTGGCAACACCATTTATTCTTTATACCAATCATGAACCACTCAAATATTTAATGAATAGACTAGTCATACATGGCCATATATGTCAATGACTAATGTCATTCCAAGAGTTTGGTTTTAAGATCATGGTAAAAATATGTAAAATAAATCAAGGGTTGGATTATTTATGTAGAATTAAAAATGGAGAAGAGGGAGGCCCCATTGAAGATAACTTCACAAGCACACACCTATTTAACATAAATGTAGTACCAACTGAGTTGAAAGAGATTGTTGAGCTACTATCTACCAATAAGTTTTTGGAGAATTGTGGTAAATAAGAGAGAGACTTACTGAACAAAACCCTCCCATATAGTAATAGTGGAGAATTGTATATTTTATGTAAAGATGAAATTTTGAGATGGGTGGTTATGAAACATGAGACATTCTAAGATAAGCTCATGAAGGGATTTCTAGAGGACATAATCCAAGTGATGGTATAGGAAGAAAGGTACTATTAGCAAGGCTTTAATGGCCCACTTTGTTCAAAGATGCTAAAAAGTCTACCTAAAAAAGTGATGTTTATTAGAGAGTTGGCAACCAAACCACAAGGGATGCAATGTCATGTGGCTAGTGTTGGCTATGGTTCCATTTGAAAAATGGGCCATGGAATTCATTATCCCAATCAATCCTCTTGCTCATAAGACTCACTCATGATTTATTATAACTAGCATTGAATATATGACCAGGTGGGTAGAAGTAGAACCAACCAAGTTTATATATAATATATTATCACATGTTTTGGATGTCCACTAAACATCACAAGTGATCAAGGGAAGCATTTTGTAAATAATATTATCAAAGTTCCAACTTTTAGAGACCTTCATGATTGACCATAGTAAAAGTACACCCTACCATCCATAGGCAAATGGAGTGAGTGAGGTATTTAACAAAATTTTGGGAAAAGTACTCACAAAAGAATGTGATGGGAATACATCAGATTGAGATTAAAAATACTTGTGGTATTATGGACCTACTGCACAACCTATAAAAGATTAATTTCTTGTCCATTTCAATTCATATATGGTGTAGATACGACATTATTGATCCAATACATAATTCCAAATTTAAGAATTGGAAATATCCACAAGATTGAATGAAGAAGAATCCATTAAAGAAAGGTTAATAGGATTGGAGAAGTTAAATGAAAACTGGTTGATTGTAGCCTATAATGAAACTCAATAAAAGAGAAAATAAAAAGCATGGCATGACCACAACATTAATAATAAACAATTGGAACCAAAAGATACAATATTGCTATATGATAGTAAGTTTAGAAAACTAAAAAAATTGAAAATGTATTGGCTTGGCCCATACTGGATAGATCACATACAAAGGATGAGAGGCATAAAGTTGAAAACTATAACTAGAGAATTACTTGATGGTTATATGAATAGTGCCTAGTTAAAAACTCATTACACCAAAGATTGAAGGTAAATTAAACATAATTGATATATAATTGACACCATGTAATATATGTATCATAGAGGTACTTAAGATGTATCATAGTAGTTGGACAATACCCATCACACAAAAAAGTAAACACCATAAAAAATGAAATAGAAAAAAGTAACATACAAAAATATGGAAATAATAATGAGGTAGTAGTGACATTAGAAAACATGTCTCAAAAAGCTATAAAAAGGCAGTCAATGGAAGTGTAAAATCACCAAAGTGAAGACAAGTCAAGTAGCGTGCAAGCTAAGTAGCTAAGGTACAAATGATGGTTTTAGAGCTAGGGTCAAACAAAGCATGTTGAACTAAGTAAAATATATGTTATGGAAAGAATTCAATGACCTCAACTCATAAGCACAAAGGATATTTCATGAATTGTATATAAGTCATATCCAAGGAAAGCTATAGAGAATGATCTGGAGGGCACATTCTCAAACATATCAAGAGGATTGGTCTACATGGAAGATGTAAAAATGCATACATGTCCAACTTATGGAGATGGATCACCTTGAATTCAAGGCAAAAAGAGAAAGTTTAAAAAACATTGCTACTAGTGAAACCTAGCCACATATGCAAACATTGTAAGATTGAAGCTTGACATATGGAAAATTTTTAGAATTTCAAAGATAACCACAAATGGATCTAGTTAGTACTTGGAAAAATTTATAGAGATTTTATATACCTAGATTACCGATACCATATAACAAAGAATGCAATCAAAATTATTATGGGTCTTTGGAAGCAAGGAGATAAGATAAAGAAGTTGGAAAATAAGTATGTAACATCACTCACAAGGGCAATATTTGATGGTCAGCTCCTAGTAGTAGGTAAAATTAATGACCCCAAAGTATGCTATGCAATAAAATGCTTGGCTTACAAAAAAATTCACACAAGGGAGAAGACTCTACTACAAATACATGCATATATGTTGCATATAAGATGGTGACTAATGGTAAAGAATGTAATCTCTATGAAACTCTAAGGTAACTACTCATGGAAAATTTGAAGAAAATGAAGGAAAGCCATCACAGTTTCAAGTATGGATCATTAATCATATGCCTTGCATTATATTTTATAAGTGAATTACCTAGTTATGGGAAATGCATATGGAGAATGGATAAACTAGTGGGTAGTCAAACCTATGAGAATATTCATAGTTTTCTACAACGCCCTATGTGAATATGGATGTAACTCATTTTTCACAAAATTCCATGAAAGAATGCAAGCATAGGATATGTTGAGTTACAACATTATGAGGAAGTTGGAAAATGAGGTAGTTTTATGGTAGATAAAGATTCCATTTGCATCAAGGCCATTGAACCAAGAATCTCTTAGGTCCCATAATTTCCCTATAAATCTATTTTTGAGCTATTAGAGTGTACAAAAAGAACCCTCTTTCCCCTTGCCAAAGACCCTACAGCTAAACGATTTATAACTAGGAAGGTATTCATTGATAAGAAAGCTAAGAAGGAGGCCACAAAAAACTTAAGGTGAAAATAGAGGAGGTAAAGAAGGTAGAAAACATGGATAATCAGCGTTGGCCTAAGTTGGTGGTGGAGGAAAGGTTAGACCGTAGGAAAAAGATGTGGATGAAGTAGAACAACAAGTGGTTGAGCAAATGGGATATTAATGTTGCAAATATGTGCCTAAGCAGTGTTGTCATTGATGTCAACATATCCTCGTTGCCATTGGTGTCAACTATATCCTATTTTGCTACCTGTATAGAAGAGTGGATTGTTGAGGATATTGAGAAAATTAATAAGGATCAATGTATGCAAACCATATCACCGAGTAGAGGATTGTCTGAAGAAGCTCCAGTTAAGCTTTGAAGGGTTCGCATGAAGATTTGAAGAAGCTATGGCCATCTGAGTAGAACTAGTTCTACAGTGTTCAGAAGAGACAGAGTGACAGGAAAGAGGTCTGGATTGTTTCGGTTATGTCAAATGATAATTTGCGGATCTGGAGGCATGTTTGGGAAGTCAGTGTGTATCATCCATTCAAGTGGTTCATGGTTTAGAGGTCCACAAGAAATCTTTCTAAAGTGACAGTCATGGCAGACAGTGTTCTTGAGGTTTTGGAGGAAGATGCAAGTGATTCTGATGATTTGGAGGTGTAGACACCCTAAAATGACCATGTCGTCATTGCACCACTTGCTTTTCATAATCTGTCGAATCACCTGCATTTCACACATTAATTAAATAATCTAATTATTTAATTAATTTCACCAAATTCTTCTAAATCACATACTGGCGACATTAATTAAATAAATTCTCTTTATTTAATTAATTAAATTAAATTCCTCTGTTATTCTT
This sequence comes from Cunninghamia lanceolata, assembly GCA_027924645.1. Classification (NCBI taxonomy): domain Eukaryota; kingdom Viridiplantae; phylum Streptophyta; class Pinopsida; order Cupressales; family Cupressaceae; genus Cunninghamia; species Cunninghamia lanceolata. Next base: position 29,605,069 of record BSBN01000339.1, on the reverse strand, counting down.
CCACAATTAAATAATTTTAATTATTTAATTAGATCATTATCCTCTTTCCAAAAATTAAATCCACATTAATTAAATAAATCTAATTATTTAATTAATTCAACAAATTTCCTCTCATCTACAATTAAATAATTCTTAAATTATTTAATTAAATCAAATTTATTCTTCCAAAATCATGCACAACAATTAAATAAATTTATTTATTTAATTTTCTTTCAAATCTTCTAAATTAAATAATTCCAATTATTTAATTATTTCTTCCAAAATCATGCACAACAATTAAATAAATTTATTTATTTAATTTTCTTTCAAATCTTCTAAATTAAATAATTCTAATTATTTAATTATTTCTTCCAAAATATCTTCTCTAAATTTAAATAAATCAATTGTTTATTTAAGTTGCTTTTTCTTCTAAATTTGAGTTATCTCTAATATAACTCAAGCTTTCTATATTTAATAAAGCAAAATATCTTCTTTTCTCATGCAAATCTCTTCTTCTTGTTTTAAATCACTTAACTGATTGTTTTATTCTTTTAATTGATTTATCTCTTCAGTTAGCTCTTTCTTCTATTCTTGATAACTCCTCTCATGCAAAAGAAAGTAGGACACATGTCTTCTTCTCATTCGTTGCACGTTCCTCAACTGTTCTCCTCTGTTGATTCTTCTGAATTATTTGGACCGTTGATCGATCTTCCTTGAAATCTATATAAACCCCCCTCATCTCCTTCATTGAGCCTCTCTCTTCGATCGTATTCTCAGGCATACTTAACAGAGCTTTGAGCATACAAAATGCGTCAATTGAGCAACTTTACGATCTTTTAACATTGATCTTTGAGCACATTGAGCACACTACTTGCTTGTTGCAGCTATGGTTTCGCAACTTGATTAAGCAATCCACACTTCTCCAAAAGGGAACAATACAGGTTTTGGTAAGAGCTTTCATTTGTCTTTGATTTTATGGTAATGGCTTTTATGTAGATTGGTTTGCTTTATGTGATTGGTTTTTAGTTTTATTTAGTTTAGATTAAATCAATTTTTCCTCATACACATTCTGGCACGCCTGGTGGGACCCACTAAATCCCTTTGTTTCTTTGAGAAATTGGTTTTTTTTGAAGTCACAGTACGGTACAGCGCAAATGACATTGCGAAGCACTTCTGGCAGCATCGTTAAGCGCTATTGGAGGTACAGTTCAGCGCCCTTGGGGGCACTGCGGCGCTTCTGGCAGCACAGAGCGGTGCTTCTGGTATAACAGAACGACACTCTCGACAGCATCGTTAAGCACTTTTGGCTAAATTAGGTTTTTGACTTCGTCTTGTGTTTTTGCAGGGTTTTCTCATTACATATCTGTGGATTTGTTTGACAAGCTATTGTATTTGCCTTTCAAACCCACTTTTTGATACTTCCTAAGCTGATTTATTTAGGGGTATCTTCGGTAGTTGCGTTAATCTATTGTGTTGTTACATTTTCTGAGTTTTCTGGATTTCACGATTTAGATCTATCAGATATTATTGCTTAGAACAGTAGATCAACCATGAAATCCCATTTTGATCTGGTTCTTTTGACAAAAACTAATTTTTTCATGATCTGAGACCGTGCGACGCATTCGGCATAATAGTATCACGCTTCCGGATACAAAGTATAGTGCCTCTGGTCCTTGTTCAGCGCTTCTGGTAGTATCCTGCAGCGCTTCCGGTATACACTACATCACTTTTGGCATAACAGTATCACGCTTCTGGATGCACAGTACAGCGCTTCTGGTTATTTTTCAGTGCTTCTAGTAATATTCTTCGACGCTTATGGTCTATGTTAGAACACTTTTGGAAATACAGTAAGTCGCTTCCGGTAAGATAGTGCAGCGCTTTTGGTCAAAGTTGATTTATTTTTGCTAACTTGTGAATTTTTGGTGGAACTGACTGAATTGTTGCAGCTTCTTATTACTCACACAAAGCAAATAGGTGTTTTTAACATGTTCATGCAGGATGAGCATTGAAGACCTCTTTGATTTATCTCACTAAGTCTTAGAAACACATTGCATGCTTAAAAGGATAATTGAACAAATCTTTTTTGCAAATCTAAGTCTTAGGAACATACTGATTTTCTTAAGGGACAATGGACATGTATGCACAAACACCTCAATTTTCTAAGGGATAATGGACATGAATGCTAAACACTTCAATTTCATAAGGGACAATTTACAACTACAAACGTGTGTGTGCCTAGTTTAGTTGCACCTTATTTTTCTTATAACGGGACAATTGAACCTTTGTTTGACGTGCTTGCTCTTACTTTTCTGTACTTCCTTTAGAAGGGCCTGCTTTTGGATTGCGCTTCATCCAAAAGGGATGACCCTAAGCGGAGTTTTCCTTTGAACCGCTATATAAGAGGGATAAGGCGAAAGCCAAGTCCTAACCGACGTCAGCCTTACCTTGTGCCAAACTGAAAAGAGGTGTACTAGCTCTTTGTGGAAATGATTTTCACATTGAGTGAAGTGTTTGATACTCTTAGTAGGATTGGTTAAAGCTTTTAGTAGCTTGTCACATTGCTCGTAAGGCGTTGGTCCCTCAAAGTCACTAAGAACCATTTTAGGTAGAGACTACCCGACCTACCTCCGAACATTGCGGTAATCATCAGTGCAAGGGGAATCGATTTAAGCCCTTAAGATACTCACCATTGGCTCCCTTGAGAAGAGATAGTATTCCCTTGGACACAAAGCTCTTGTGACCTACTTGAGCTTTCCAAGGGGAGGGTGAGATATCCCTACCTATCATCTCTGGCAAAGATACTAAATATTTGACACCTTTATGGAATGATATTTTTATCGACGGAGTATTAAGCTGTGAGCTGATCTACTGCAATGAAACCTTGTCTCTAGGGATAAAAAGTGCTTGTTATTGATTGCAAATTGTCTTATACCTGTGGAAACATTGGGCTTGTTTGGAGCCTCGAACATACACTATTTGTTGTGTCAGTCCCTTGTGTGTGCCAACTTTGTTTGCTGTGTTTTCTCTTGCCAACAAATCCAATCAGAAACAAATCCATCAAAATTTTGCCTTTTAGAAACGTCAAACACTACTTCAGCGCCCCTGGTATTACAGCAGCTCGCCTTTGGTAGTATAGTAGATTGCCTTTGGTATAGCAGTACCTCACCTCTGGCTAAACTCTACTTCAGCGCCCTTGGTATAATAGTAGCTGGCTTTTGGTCACTGTAGCTCGCCTTTGGCATAGCAGTAACTCGCTTCTGGTAGCTCAGTCCGTCGCCTTTGGCATCACAGTAGCATGCTTTTGGTTGCACAGTCCTGTGCCTCTGGTCAAACAGTATAGCACTTTTGGTCTAGTACTTTGTGCATCAAAGTTTGTCCGTTTCTCAAAGCACCTCACAGAAACCTAGCATTACCTGTCTTGTCCTAGTGTATTCCATGGTAACCACTAGGCTCCAGCAAACTATGAAGTCCAAGCAAGTTGTCCCTAAGAAGCGCAAGTCACCTCCTCACACACTGCAATCAGGTCGTCTCAACATTACTCCCAAAGTGACTCCTAGTACACCCGCGGCAAAACCAATCAGCTCTCCGAACATGCCGCTCGTTGACCAACCAAGCAATCCTCAAGAAGGTAGGATCCCTTTGATAAGTACACCACAATACACCACTGGCTTGCCTCAGGATTTTGTCCCTCAAGGTTATACTGTAGATTTAGTCCCATCTCAAGAAGAGCGACACTTTGAAATAGGTCAATCCTCTCAAGTAGATGGGCAAGATCTTGATGAAATCATACAAGAGCCTAGAGTTGTGGCCACCTTTGATAGAATCCTCAGTGAGAACCAAGATTATTTCTTTCGCTTGCTTACAGAGCAAGGTGCCAAACTACCTCAAGATTTTGATTTATCCACTCTCAAGGAGGACAACACCCAAGATACCATACAAGCGGTGCAAACCATGTCCACGGTGACTACGCCCTTACCTACACAAGGCTCGCAGTATAGGAATCCCCTTTTTCAAAACCCAACAGGGGAGAGGCCCATATCACCACTTCTGATTCCTATGGAGATCTATAAAAACCAACAAGAAACTCTCCAATGTCAAGCAGAGTTAGCTAAGCAAGCCACCTTAGCTCGATCGAATATGCAACCACCTCCTAAAATGTCCACACCAATTGCAAGTGGAATCTTGGTTACCCCATCACGCGAAGGTTTCCCACCAAATTACAATCTGGGGAACCATTATGTAGCCATGCAACAAGGGTCTCGACAAATGCCACCTCCTATATCATCACACCTTCATGTCTCTCAACCAATTAGAGTCATGCAACCCCAACCACAACATTCTTCTACTCTCATCCTTAATCAACCCCAACCACAACATTCTTCTACTCTCATCCTCAATCAACTCCAACCATCGCAAATCACGTCTACCTATGTCCCTCCTCCACAACGTTCATCCTCACTCAACTTCTTTCACACATTGCCTAGTCACTCTCAACATTCCCAACATCAAGTTTCCCAAAGCTATGTGCCGCCATCGCAACCTAATCAAACGCACTTTAGCTTTCCTCCACCCAATTCTTTTCTTCAACCATCACAAAGCCAACATTCTTACCTAGTGCCACCACCACCTCTGCCCAATCAAAGCCTCCAATTCCAACCCAATCTGAACCAATCGTACAACCCGTATGATCCCAATCAATCTTACGACCCTTATAACACCAGTGTGCATGGCTTACATTATAATCTTCCGTATGGGCATCAACAACCACTTTTTGGACAACAGGAGATGTTACCAACCCCTCCCACAACTATGGAGTTAAAGATCGCAGAAGTTCAATAGCAGCTATCTGATCTTACATTTGGCCACACCAAAAAGACCTTCTCTTTAGAGGAAGTGTGTCCTTACCCTTTTGATCGGTCACTACCAATGATCCCTTTTCCTCAAAATTTCACTATTCCTAAGTTCGATAAATACAAAGGAAAAGGTGACCCAAAAGACCATCTTAGGGAATTCTATCTTGCTTGCTTCGAGGTCTCACATAACGACACATATCTTATGCGTCTCTTTCCTCGCAGTCTTGGAGGTCAAGCAATAGAATGGTTCTCACACTTGCCCACGGGTATCAAGTCTTTCAACGAGCTAGCAGAGAAGTTTGCCATCCACTTTTCTTAAAATGCAGAGCATGAGATTTCCATGACTGATCTATGCAACAATAAATAGAAAAATGTTGAAACTTTCATTTCTTTCCTTCAATGATGGAGACAAATGGCTAGCAAATTCCCTGTTAAGATTCCAGAGAAACAGCTTGTTAGCATATTTGTGCAGAACCTCAACCAAGAGTTAGGTTTCCATTTGCAAATTCTTAGTGCTACAACCTTCGATGAAATCACATACAAGGGAATCAATATCGAGAAAGCCCTCATTGCTAAGGGTGTGGTCAAAATCTTTAAAGAAATGAAAGATAGCGCTCCTCATCAACAATCGAACGATAAACCCAAATATTGGAACAAGAACAAAAATGTGGTCAACAATGGGGTGGTCGATACTAAACATGTCCAAACATTGCAAACACTGCTGTAGCTCTCCAAACCAAGTCAAGCTCCACCTCAACAACAGCAGCAATAAAGGCAGCCTTATCAAAACCAACAGCAACGACAACAAGAGCGGCCTCAACAAGATTACCCTCCGTGACGTCAATTCACTCCCTTGGGAGTACCCATCGAATCGGTCTTACAGCAAGCTTTGCAGAAAGGGCTCATCACCTTACCTGACGCTCCCCCATATGGAGAACCTGTCTACAAAACTGCATGTTACAGAGACAACGAATATTGTGAGTTCCATAGGAGCAAAGGACATCGAACCGCATCTTGCATGAAACTTAAGCACCTCATCCAAAACCTCATCGACGGTAATCAAATCACTTTTGAGGATGAATCACCAGTTCAACACACGAACAAGGATCTCGACATGTACAAGGAACCATTCCCTCATCACGGTCCACCTCCTCCTCAGGATAGAGGTAAAGGTATCAATCATGCTTCCACGTCCTTCGATTCCATTGTAGGTCATTTTGAAGAGAGTCGAGTGTCTACCCTCACAATCAAAGACAAATCTACAGATTTTGATGTTACTACTCATCATGGTCATGTCACCATTCGTGGTCCTACACCTAGGCTGCCGGTTCAATCTGATTATAATCTTGTCGAACATCTAGGGAGAACACCAGCACAGATCTCTATTTTGGACCTTCTACGGTCATCACCTGCACATAGAGTAGTGCTAGAAAAAGCCCTCCAAGAGTCTTCCGTTCCTAACAACATAGCGGTCACGGATTTCCAAGCTATAGTAGGTAACATTGCTTCGCCCTACAATGTGGTCTTCTCTAAGAAAGATCTCCCATCCCATGATCCATGTCACAATGATGCTCTTCATATTGAAGTTCTCATCCATAAGCGCAAAATCAAATGCATCCTCATAGATGGTGGTGCTGGTCTCAACATCTGTTCTTTAAAGTTACTTAGGCAATTGGGATACTCTGAGGATCACGTCAACACTGTCATAGTATTACAATCAAGGGGTATGATGATGCAGAATGCCATTCAGAAGGTGTTATTCACTTGCCTAAACAACTGGGCCCTGTCATGCTTGAAACTAGGTGTCAAGTCCTTGATATTGAGTTGCCTTACAACATTATCCTAGGCCGCCCATGGATCCACGCAATGAAAGCTATTCCCTCCACGTACCATCAGTCTCTAAAGTTCCCATACAATGGTACGGAGATCACTATCCTAGGAGACCCCAATCCTTTCGAATTTTGCCGTGTCTTGCAAGGAAGCTATAAGAATTGCAACCAAGTGCCTAAAAATGAAAAAGCCCTTGAATCCCCACTATATGTTGATCCTGAAACTCTAACACAAGCCTCTACAAGTGAATCTACACCCCTCCCCAAAATCACAGCTCGCATCCGAGATATAGGCTTTGGCACTTACGATATCTCAGAATCTTGTTGTGTAGGGCGGATGCCTTTATCTCCAAAATCTTACGGCCAACCACCCATTGCCAAAGTAACTAAAAAAGTAGCTATTCCTCCCCCAACATGGATGGTTATTGGAAGAGGAAACTATTGAGGACATCTCTTCTTGGCTCTATAAGGAGAAAGAACCAGTCACAATACCAGTCAAGCAATATGGCAATGGCTTAAGAATAGTAAAAAACATGGGCTATAAAGGCAAAGGTGGCCTTGGGAAATAGAACCAAGGAACTATGGAACCCATTGTTGTGACAAAGAAGCTAGACAAGAAGGGATTAGGATTTGGTAAGAAGGTACCACACGCCTTGGACATCGAGTATATCCTCGACAAGGTAGTTGACACTTTTCCCGCTGATTCGATGTCTACAGAGGATATCATCGATGACTCTTCCCTCCATATGACCAACCTATTTGCAGAATCCTCCATTTTTACGCTATCCTCCGTATCCTTAACCTCCACCACAAACACCCAGAATGTCACACTTGTCTACCCTAAACTTATTGATTGGGACCAATACGGGTCCCCCGTTATAGATGTATTTCAGAATGACGAAGCTTTAGCTGAGTTCATGGGACTTCGGGAAGGTATCCCTCTTGGTGATCATAAAGAAGGTTTTGTAATGGAACTAGAGCCAACAGCTTATTTTGGTGAGAATGCCAAATCCTCCAGTTGCAAAAGTGAAAATAAAGAAAGATCTCTAGGTGAAAACCACATCGTGGCACCTCCTGATCACAAAATAGTAAAAACAAAGGACGTATCCAAAGGTGAAAACCCAACTGTGGCACCTGAGGATGGAGGATTTGACCTTCCCCTACCATCTAAGTATTAAGAGAAATCAGCTCTCCTAGTGGAAGATTCTACAAAAATAAATCTTGGCACAGGACAAAATCCAAAGAATACATTCCTAGCAGCATCATTATCTGAAAAAGAGCACAGAAATCTTAACAACTTCTTTTTATCAACTTTGCATGGACCTATGCCGATATGCCAGGGCTAGACCCTAAGCTAGTAGTTAATTATCTCACAGTTGATCCCAAGGTGAAACCAGTCAAACAAAAGTTGAGAAAGATGCACCCTCAGATAGCTCTCTTGGTAAAGGTGGAAATACAAAAACTGCTAGATGCCAAGTTTATACGACCAATTAACTATTCAGATTGGGTCTCAAACATTGTACCTGTGTCTAAACCTAATGGGCGCATACACATGTGTAATGATTTTAGAGATCTCAACAAGGCATGTCCCAAAGATGACTTTCCACTACCCAACATTGACATTATAGTGGACTTGACAGCAGGTCACGAGATGCTTTCTCTCATGGATGGGTTCTCAGGCTACAACCAGATAAGGATAGCAGAGGAAGATCAACATAAAACAACCTTTACTTGTCCTTGGGGCAATTATTGTTGGTGTGTCATGCCGTTTGGTCTGAAGAATGCAGGAGCAACCTATTAGAGAGCAATGACAGTGATCTTCCATGATCTCTTTCATCACATCATGGAGGATTATGTTGATGATATATTGGCTTAATCTTCTAGGGTGGATCACATACACGTTCTAGGACAGATCTTCGATAGGCTTGAAAAATACCAAGTAAGACTCAATCCAAAGAAGTGTGTATTCGGTGTAACATCAGGGAAGCTGTTGGGATACATTGTATCTCGTAGAGGCATTGAAGTCGATCCAGCGAAAGTAAAGGCTATAGTGGAGATGCCTCCACCAAAGAACCTTAAAGCACTAAGGAGCCTTCAGGGAAGGTTGCAATCCATCAGGCATTTCATCTCGCAGCTAGCAGATAAATGTCAACCTTTTCAACACTTGCTCCGAAAGGATGTCTCATTTCGATGGGACAACAAGTGTCAGGCAACATTTGATCAACTTAAAGAGTATCTAGCTACACCTCCTGTATTGGTTCCACCAGTTGCGGACAAACCTTTGATATTATACATCTCCACTACAAACTCGGCCCTAGGGGCCCTGCTAGCACAAAATGATGACACAGGAAAGGAGCATGCAATTTATTACATTAGTAGAACCTTGGTGGGATATGAGCTCAATTATTCACCAATGGAAAGGGCTTGTTTAGCAGTAGTGTTCACCTCCCAAAAGTTGTGGCATTACATGTTGAACCAACACACAATTCTTATAGCTAAAATTGATCCCTTGAAATATCTACTAGCAAAAGTAGCTCTCACAGGCAGACTAGCTAAGTGGGTCATGATCCTTAGTGAGTTCGATATTGAGTACATGGATCGTAAAGCAATCAAAGGACAAGCCCTCGCGGATCAACTAGTAGAAGCACCTATGAAAGATACACATCCTATGGTAGCTGACTTTCCTGACGAAAATCTCTTCACTCTTTCCAACTCCATAATGTGGAAGTTGTATTTTGATGGTTCTTACACAGCATGGATCAGGAGCCAGCATCTTATTTGTTACACCTCAGAATGACTACATTCCAAAGTCATATCGGCTTGCATTCCCTTGCACCAACAACATTGCCGAGTATGAAGCACTCCTTATAGGTCTCAACACAGCAGTTCAATGGGACATCACAGAATTACAAGTATATGGAGACTCACAGCTAGTCATTCGCCAAGTCACGGATGAGTACCAAACAAAGGATGAAAAGTTGGTCCCCTATAAGCAACTAGTGGACGCCTACAAACCGCATTTTTCTAGCATCACATTTGAGCAAATTCCAAGAGAGCATAACAAAGCTGCGGATTCTATGGCTTCTGAAGGGTCACTGATTGACATGCCTGCAAATACACAGAAGTGTGAATTCTTGATCGAGCAATTGTTGATACCCGCCGTCGACGTTCCTGTTACTGAAATCATCTGCGAACTTGTTGGTCCCAATTCCCCATGGTACGAAGATATCTATGAATACCTCAAGAACAAAACCTTTCCCCTTGACCTATCATCCACCCAATGCAAAACATTTATCCGTCGATCATCTCGTTACATCATTCTGGGTGATACACTATATCGCCGGAGTCTCGATGGTATCCTCTTACGATGTCTTAACGAGGAAGAAGCTGAAGCTACCTTACGAGACATACACGAAGGTGTCTGTGGTGTGCATTCTACCGGTCCTAATCTTGCTAAGAAGATACTCAGAACAGGTTATTACTGGCCTATAATAGAGCAAGATGCTGCACAATTTGCTAAGTGTCTACAATGTCAGTAGCATGGAGATTTGATTCATGCACCAGCTCATGAATTACAACCTGTGACAACTCCATGGCCTTTTTCTCAATGGGGTCTTGACCTCGTAGGACAAATCCACCCTTCATCCTCCAATGGCCATAAGTTTATCATTACTGCCACTGAGTATTACATGAAGTGGGTGGAAGCCATTCCTATGACCTATATCACCGGTAAGCAAATAGCCAAGTTTATCCTAAACTACCTCATATGCTGGTATGGTATTCCCCAAGCCATTGTCACTGATAATGGGAGACCATTCAAGAACCAAGATGTCCATGCCTTGTGCACATAATACAATATCCAACATCACTTTTCCACTCCCTACTATCCGCAGGGTAATGACCAAGCTGAGGCTTCCAATAAAACCATTCTCAAAATCCTCAAGAAAACAATCAATGAAGCTGGTCGTGATTGACACTTGCAACTCAATCCCGCCCTATGGGCCTACCGCACTAGTATCAAAACACCAACTGGTGCCACACCCTATGCCTTGGTCTTTGGATTTGAAGCCATCCTACCTATAGAGGTCGAGATCCCATCCCTCAGAGTGTCCATGCAAGACTTGATTGATGGAGAGGAGTATCGCACTTCTAGATTAGCTGAGCTTGAACTACTAGATGAGAGGTGCCTTGCTGCACTTAATCATCTCCATGTCTATCAAAACCGCCTCCGGCGTAATTACAACAAAAAGATCAAAGAAAGACAGTTTCAAGTTGGTGATCTTGTACTTAAAGAGAATCAGAGAAATCAGGCAGCTCGAGAAAAGAAGGGCAAGTTTGAGCCTAACTGGTTAGGCCCCTTTATTGTGACAACAGCATATGGATCAGGAGCTTATACTTTAGCTACACCTGACGGCATTCCTCTAGATGAGCAACTTAACAGTGTCCATCTCAAGAAGTTCTATGCCTGATCCTCAGAGTATTCCAAAAAAAAAAAAAAAAAATCCAAAAAAATCTGTCCTCTGGTGAAAACCTGGCAAACAGGTGCCTTGGATAAGTACTATAGTGAGAACCTGGCAAATAGGCGCTATGTGTAGAGTCAGCACCCATTGTCTATCAAGTCATGTCCACTCCATGTTCAGTTCACAACGCTTCATCCATCCATCCATAATAAAACCATTGACTTTGTTTGCATTTCCATCTCCCTATCTAGTATAGCTTGGAAATTTGTCAATGTCTCTCGTCGTCATCCCACATCTTGATTTGTGTCAACAGTTTGCACTGTCTGGTCCTAGGTCACAACTTTCTAGGTCTTCTTCGTCAGTCATCCATACAATTTCCTCTACCGAAATGGGGGCAACTCTTTCCTTAACTTAGGTCTAGGATTGGTTCCTTGTTCGTGGTTCGCAACGCACACTTCAGTCTCTTTCTCTTTGTTCACAGATAACACCGTTTAACAGACACATCGCTCCTAAGATAAGGCTGTTATCTTCTCAACACTTTTCCCACATCATCACATCAACCAGAACTACATATTATCTCATTTTAGTCTTAAAGTACCTTGATCCCATGGATATGGGTATGTAGGCAGTCTGGAATATGAAGGAAGTATCTAGTACTCAGGTACATAAGATCCCCTCCTCTTCATCTTGACCCATCTCTTCACTCTATCCAGAACTACATATTTATCACTTTCATCTTTCATTGTCATGTGCCTTGATCCCATGGATACAGGGTATGTAGGCAGTTTGGAATACGAAGGATGTATCCAGTACTCAGGCACACACGATTCATCATTCTCCACCCACCCCAATCCATTAGCATTGTCATCCTTCTAGTCTTTCGTTTGTCAAAATCCATTCGCCCCAACTTGACTAACTCAAGCAACTAGCTAGTGCATCCTTTCTAAAGCAAAAGTCCTTAACAAACCTGAAGCAAAGCAGCTTCCTTCCAGAGTCATCTACTGTCCTGCATACCGATTGCCAGCATTAGCTAAGTCCTGCTTAACCAAAGCCCTAGATCAACAAGCTTGTCTTCTGCAAAGTGTTCCATTGTCGAGACCAACACATGTGTCTCCTGCGACATGTGGCATTTCCTGCAGTGAGACATTGTCTTTTTAGGTAGATAACACCCTTTAACGGACACAGAGTTCCTACGATAAGGCTGTTATCTTTCCTATTCAATCTATCCTGAGCAACCTCTTTGGCAAGAGAATATGTTGGCTGTATGTTTACTTTGTAAGTCAGTCAATTTGCTTTTTGGTTTATCTTTTTCTCCTTTTTCCATTACCTATTCAAAGCTACCTTGATTTATCTATAATCTTGGTATGTTGCGATGCCGTATGGATTGGGGGCATAGTCATTGCTTTCTGTGTGCCGTGTTTGAGGAATGATCTTTAGTATCTTTCTTAGCATTATACTTATCTTGTGTGTGTTAAAGACCTAGCATCTTACATATTAATAATTCTTCTTGCATTTACATGTACTGAAGTTCATTTTATGTTCAAGACTATGGCTTATTCACATGTTCCAACAAGGTTATATTATGTCTAAAGGGATCTAAGTTCAAACCGCTTGCTTGCAGAGTCAACGTCCACGCACTCGGATATTACTGCACCTTGGTCTTTTATACCTTGGTGGAGAACTATCCATGTGCTATATCAAAATAAGGATTGCTCTTTATATACAAATGTGAAACCATTGCAACAAGCTCATTCATCCATTCCCACAACCTTTATATCATTTTCACTGCAAAGATCGATCAACAGTTTGTCTCCATCTCCTCCTGTTCTTTTCTCTAGTGCATATATGCAAAACCCACATGTCAGATATCACTCGTCATCGCATCTATATCATCATATATCTCTATCATCATACATCTGTAAGCATCATATAAGCAACATATGTCATCACTTGAATCCATAATCATAAATACATATCATCACATCCATGACATCAAGGAATGCGTACACAAAAGCATGAACAACAGTGAGCCAAATAGATCATCATATATATCATGTAATGGTCATCATAATACAAAATGTCTATGTCTACACCAATAATACAAAATATGTATACATCCAAATATACATCAAAATAGTACATCAAGGCTATCAAGAGCCTGCAAAATATACATCAGAATGCACATAGGCATCTGTCCAAAATGATACAAATATGATACAATATACAAATGTATGCGCCCTAGTGGGTAGAGTTGCCCTCTTGCTTTGGCCCCTGTCCTCCCCCTGTGCTCGGTGGAGGTCCCCTTGCTGCTCCTCCTCCTCCCCTTGGTGGTAAAAGTGGCCCTCTAACTAAGGACACTGACTGCCCGGTCCTATGGGATCCGGATGCCCCAGATCTGCTCATATCTCTGTAGCTCAGCTCTCGCTGTGCCGCTGGCACCACACCCACATACAAACCCCTATAGTACTCTGCCTCCCTGCTGGCTGATACTAGCTCTCCCTGCACTCGGACGAGCTCGCTGTATAAGGTCCTTTGATCTGCACCTAGTGCACGGCGTGCCTCCTCTCTCTCCCGCTTCACTCTAAAGAGTGTGGCCTCAGCTGTCAACCATAGCTGCACCTCTGCGTCTCTCTCTCTCCTAGCCTGTGCTAGCTGCCCATCATCCCCTGCCGATGTGGGTGCTACCTGTGCCTGTGCCTGTAGTGCTGCCTACACTGCTGCCTGTACCTGGGCCTGTACCTGTGCCTGTATACTGGCCTATAGCTGTGCCAGGGCTGTCTGTGTTGCTGAGGCTGCCTGTGTCTATGTCTGGGCCGTGGCCTCTACCTACCTCACCTCTACCCGCGTTTTATCTCTAACCCTCCTCAATCGTACCATCCAGAGCTCTAAACGAGTCCTCCGGGCTATCTCCTCCTACAGCAATCGCTCGGCTCTCTGCAAATCAGTCTCTACGATCGGACCCATTGCCTCTGCCATCTCCACATCGACCTGCTGGCCGCTACCCTCTCCACCTGCCTGTTGACCACCTGCTTGCTGCTTGGCTGCCCTGGCCTGCCGTCTCATCCTAGCCTCCCCGCTGAGGACTAGTACCTCTCCCACTGCCCCTGCTACACCTGGTGTAGTCAATCTGATCGGCCTGTGAGTCTGCCAATACTGATCATACTCTGGCAGCGTCCCTGGGTCTGCTAGCCCAGAGTCCCAATCCCATCTCACAGAGACAAGTCCCCGTACCTCTGCCAATGCTGTAGCCACTGGGATCTCTGCATCCTAGTCTCCAACCTCCCTCTGTGTCCTCGCATGTGTGGCCTCCCCCACTGGTAGTCCCTGTGGCAATCCAAACTGCCTCAGAACTCACTCTGGCAGGTACCTCTCTATCATATCCATCCGTCTCCCAAACAGATAGCGAGCCTATCTACAATACATGAGCTGCTCATGCTCGTCATCCCACTCCTCACATAGTAGCCAAGGCCTCCATATGAACAAGTCCATCTCATCAATCTGCCACCTCTAATGGCTAACTGACCCCATCCTCCTGTGTGTGATCACTCCATCATAAAAGAACGCATATGGCTCGCCTCTGTCTCGATGGTGCTGTGCCATGGGTCGGATCACTGGAATATGCTCCCATGCCCATACCTGTAATAAAGTCACCCTTGCTGAGAGGCTCCTGCCTCTCCTGTAAATGCAATGGTGCATGTCATGATACAACTATCCTAGTACACAAGGGCCCCACGCATACTGTCTGCCATGTGTGAACATCCCTGATAGCACAGTCCCCCAGCCAACTGATAATCCTCTAGATCTCCTGTCTAGACACAGGAAGCTGCCAATCAATGATGCCACTATCCATCCGATCTTCTCGCAGAGTCTCGGGACGTCTGCCCATCGGATCTCCCCATCATCTATCCATAGGTCATCTATGCAGAAGACCTCTACCATGCCTGCCTCGCCCCGTGCCGGGTCAAAGTCCACTATCTCTCCATCTATCCGAATCCTCAGGATGCGGTATACATCCTCCAGTGTCACTGTCGCCTCCCCCGTTGGAAAATGGAATGATGAGGTCTCGTTGTGGTATCACTCCACAACTGCTGTCACTAGGGCGAGATTCACCCTAATGTGTGTCAGGTGGGCCACATGCCATAGTCCTGCATGCTCCAGGAATGCATCCTCCTCCCAAGTCAGCTGTACTACCTCGTGTGCAATCACGTGGTGTCGCTCTCGCGACATCAGTGGTGGCAAAATCCTCTGCATCCATAACAACTCACTTGTCAGTTCTTCTATAACCAATCCCTCAAAATCCTATCTACCCCTGTGCTATGCTCTGCAACCCCCAACCATCCCTTTCCTCTTTTGACCCCTTGGATAGGCATCCCCTTTTCCCACCCATTCTACTTAACTAATTTTCCCTACTTAACCAAAAGTGCTTTGTTATATACAAATGCGCTGTGCCTCCCTGCCACACGCGCCACACTATCTATCCAACTGCGCTATGATTTTCTCTGCCAAATACGCCTTATTTTTCACAAGCGCTGCACCCACCTACCAACTGCGCCGTTCTGCACTACCAGAAGCGACGTGATTTTCCCGCTTCCCTACCAATCGCGCTAACTTTCCCTACCCACTGCGCTACACTATCTAGCCACAAGCGCTACGGTATTTTGCCAACCACGCTGCGGTGCTAATCCAAACCAGCAAAAGTGCCTTGATTTTACCAAGCGCGCTGCACTCGCCTACCATACGCACTGCGACGCGCCAAAAGCGCCATACGCGACTACCATACGTGCTGCGCCTGTCTAAAGCGCTTTTGGCTAACCTGGTCACCTTGCCTAGACCTAGCCCTAAACTGCCCTAAAACGACAAATTACCAAGGGGTTTTCGATCACTTACCGCTGTTGGAGCTCCTGGTAGCCTCCTGTAGGTCCGTACTAGCTCCACCTGATGTCTGTGTGCTGGAATCGGCATCTCTCCTCGCTGTTTGCTCAACTCTCTCCACCTAAGTTTGGAAGCTCTCCTCTCTAAATTTAGACTCTCCTAGGGTGCAAATGAGGATTGTGGTCCCCATGGGACCTATTTATAGTGTCCCACCCTTAGTTTTTCTTCCCACCCCTTTTCTGCTTTTCCTCCTACCTGGTCGCATACTCTGCTCGTCGAGCGTCAACACCATTCCTCTGTCGCTTCCCTGTCTTCTTGCTCAAGGGGGCATACGCTGGGGCAACTACCTACATTGGGGCATCAATAAAATTGTATCACTTTCAATAATTAAATTCTTTGACGCAATGCTATAAACTGCATTGCATCAAAGAGGGGCAAAATGTAGACACCCTAAAATGACTGTGTCATCATTGCACCACTTGCTCTTCATAATCTGTCGAATCACCTGCATTTCACACATTAATTAAATAATCTAATTATTTAATTAATTTCACCAAATTCTTCTAAATCACATACTGGCGACATTAATTAAATAAATTCTCTTTATTTAATTAATTAAATTAAATTCCTCTGTTATTCTTCCACAATTAAATAATTTTAATTAGATCATTATCCTCTTTCCAAAAATTAAATCCACATTAATTAAATAAATCCAATTATTTAATTAATTCAACAAATTTCCTCTTATCTACAATTAAATAATTCTTAAATTATTTAATTAAATCAAATTTATTCTTCCAAAATCATGCACAACAATTAAATAAATTTATTTATTTAATTTGCTTTCAAATCTTCTAAATTAAATAATTCCAATTATTTAATTATTTCTTCCAAAATCATGCACAACAATTAAATAAATTTATTTATTTAATTTGCTTTCAAATCTTCTAAATTAAATAATTCCAATTATTTAATTATTTCTTCCAAAATATCTTCTCTAAATTTAAATAAATCAATTATTTATTTAAGTTGCTTTTTCTTCTAAATTTGAGTTATCTCTAATATAACTCAAGCTTTCTATATTTAATAAAGCAAAATATCTTCTTTTCTCATGCAAATCTCTTCTTCTTGTTTTAAATCACTTAACTGATTGTTTTATTCTTTTAATTGATTTATCTCTTCAGTTAGCTCTTTCTTCTATTCTTGATAACTCCTCTCATGCAAAAGAAAGCAGAACACATGTCTTCTTCTCATTCGTTGCACGTTCCTCAACTGTTCTCCTCCGTTGATTCTTCTGAATTATCTGGACTGTTGATCGATCTTCCTTGAAATCTATATAAACCCACCTCATCTCCTTCATTGAGCCTCTCTCTTCGATCATATTCTCAGGCATACTAACAGAGCTTTGAGCATACAAAACGCGTCAATTGAGCAACTTTATGATCTTTTAACATTGATCTTTGAGCACATCGAGCACACTACTTGCTTGTTGCAGCTATGGTTTCGCAACTTGATTGAGCAATCTACACTTCTCCAAAAGGGAACAATACAGGTTTTGGTAAGAAATTTCATTTGTCTTTGATTTTATGATAATGGCTTTTACTTAGATTGGTTCGCTTTATGTGATTGGTTTTTGGTTTTATTTAGTTTAGATTAAATCAATTTTTCCTCATACACAGGAGGAGTGCGGATGTTTTTGTTGAATTCAATGTGCTTGTGGAAGTCTCTAGATCGTGTGACTACTATGTTGGAGGTCTGCATTGAAGTTTGAGCTTGTCAATGAAGATTTCCCTTGGTGTTGCTGTTCTTCCCAGTCTTGGCTGACCGGAAGATTCAAGCATGTGGCGGATGATTTAAGAGTATTTCTATGGAGCATGGTGTATTGATTAATGAAGATGAGTCCCAATTATGTTTGGCCAACAAATTAGTGATTCACATTAAGTTAGATGTTTCTAGTGCCGACCTTGATGTTCATTCCAACATTGATGAAGCATATAAATACTTGTTGATGAGTTGTGGAAAATCATCCTTGTGCAAAAATAATATAATCTAAACAAAGGATCCAAAGGCAGAGCAGAGCAGAGGAGATGCATAAGAACAAGAGCTGTTTAGATGAAGAGTTAGAGAAGAACTATTTGAGGCAGAGTAGAAGTTTTGTGAGCATTCAATGAAACTAAACTAGGCATGAAGGAGATGCTATTTATCAGTTAATTCTTTCTATATTAAACATAAATTCTATAGGTAGTGAGCCTCTCTTGAACAGTGAGCTCTGGGTAGTGAGCCCGAAGGCATGTGCCTTCTCTTTTCTTCTAAGTACTTTTAACAGGGTACGAATCTTGTGGGTTAACCCCCACCATGGTTTTCCCATAATTGGGTTTCCATGTAAAAATCCTGGTGTTATGTGTGTTCAGTTTATTTCTACTCATGTGTTATTGATTCATGCTTTAATGTTTACATTATTAATCTGATTACAAGTTGATAAAGAAGATTAAAATCATAAAAGTTTAAATTTGTGAGAGACAACTGATTCACCCCCCCTCTCAGTTATCCAGACTAATTCCAATAATTTGTATCAAAGCAAGGTTCTTCTAAAAGAAGCTTAACCGCCTGAGGAGATCCAAGATGTCGACCTACAAGAAGGATAGTCAGAGATTTGATGGAACAAATTACTCTATTTGGAAGAGTCACATGGAGTGCCATTTGCAATGTATGGGTGATGTTTATTAGGTGATAACCAATGATGGATATAAACCTCCAGAGAAAGGTCCTTCAACTCCAGATCAAATCAAAGATGCTGAAAATAACCTTCGAGCTAAAGAAGCCTTGTTGAGTGCCCTAATTGATTCAGAAATGACAAATGTCTTTGGACTAAAAAATGCTCATAAAATCTGGAAGAAGTTGGAGAATCTTTATGAAGGCGATGAAAATGTCAAATGTGCCAAGCTACAAAGTCTGAGAGGAAAATTTGAAAATCTAAGAATGAGTGAAGATGAAAACATCACAATCTACATGCAAAAGATAAATGAACTTGTGTGTGGTATTAGGTGTGCTAGTGGAACTTTAGAAGAATCAGAGATTGTGGCAAAAGTTCTTAGATCTTTACCTGATTCATAAAAACATAAGGTTGCTTCTATAGAGAAGATCAGGACTGTCTCAAAAGTTACAAGAGATCAGCTGGTTGGCAAAATTTCATCTTTTGAATTAAGTGATTTTGGTGATTCTCTTCCTAAGTCTGAATATGCTTTTAAGGCCAGTGTATATGGAAAACAAAGATATGATCTGGGTGAAAGCTCTTCTGCAAGATAGAAAAATAGATTTGCTAAGGCAAGGAAGGATCTTGAAAATGATGAAATTGAGTCTACATAACTTGAAACTCTTATTGCCAAAAGAATGCCAAGAGGATCTGATAAGTATAAAGGAAAGTTGCCATTCAAATGTTTTTCTTGTAATAAGATTGGTCATTTTGCCTCAAGATGTCTGAAGAAAATTTCAAAGTGAAACCCTAACAGATATAAAGGTCAGAAGAAATGTTACTATGTCCAAGAAGCTGGAGAAGAAGGAGTCACATATGATGAATCCGATCATGGAGGTGCCACTGAAGATGATTGGGTGTTCATTGCTATCAAAGAAGAAGATCCAATGTCTACTAAATTTGCTAGTTGTACAAATGTGGAAAGTGCCTTGGCTTCTCAGGTTGTTGAAAAGGAAGAATGGGTGATTGATAGTGGATGTTCTCATCATATGACTAGTGATAAAAGTAAGTTTATAAACTTTGAAAAATATGAAGGTGGAATTGTGAAATTTGGAGACAACTCAGCTAGTAGAATCTATGGCAGAGGATCCATCTCTTTTGATGGTAAGAATAACACAAATGATGTTCTGTATGTGGAAAGGCTGAAGCATAATCTTCTCATTGTTGGATAGTTGGTTGACAAGGGTTATGATCTCCGATTCAAGGATGGCAAATGCAAAATCTTGGAAAGCTCTAGAACTAAAATTGCATTTGGTACACAAACTAGAGGTAACATCTTTCAATTAAGTAGTTCTGGGAAAAGTTGTTTGATTGCTCAGATAGATCAAAGTTGGTTGTGGCATAGGAGAATGTGTGATGTGAATTTTGATAACATTGTTAAGATAAGTTCTACTCGGGTTGTGAGAGATCTTCCAAGACTTGTGAAACCTGATAGCATGTGTAGAGAATGTCAATTGGGTAAATAGAACAAAACATCATTCAAAAGTAAAGAACAATTCTCAAGTGGGCAATTGGAAGTTGTGCATATTGATCTATGTGGTCCTGCTAGAATTAGGAGTGTGCAAGGAGACATATATTTTATGTTGCTGATTGATGATTACTCCTCGATGATGTGGGTAACTTTCTTAAAAGAAAAATCAAAAGCTCTTGACAAATTCAAAGTGTTCAAAGTTATGGTGGAAAATGAGATTGGTGTGAAGATAAAGTGTCTGAAATCTGATAGAGGTGGAGAGTTTACCTTTGGTGAGTTTGATACATTCTATGAAAAGCATGGAATAACAAGACAATTATCTTCTCCTAGGACTCCTCAGCAAAATGGAGTTATGGAAAGAAAGAACTGGACCATTCAAGAAGCTGCCAGGACCATGATGATGGAAACAAATATTCCACAAGTTTATTGGAGAGAAGCTGTGAGTACTGCTGTCTACACTCTTAACTGGGTGTAGATCAAAGGCAATTATGGTAAGACTCCTTATGAACTCTGGTTTGGTCATCCTCCTACTGTGAGATATTTCAGAGTTTTTGGTAGTAAATGCTATATCAAAAGAGATGAGGATCTAGGCATGTTTGAAGCAAGAAGTGATGAAGGAATTTTTTTGGGTTACTCTACTCAAAGAAAAGCATATCGGTGCTTTAACAAGAGGTTGAAAAAGATTGTTGAAAGTGCTAATGTTAGAGTTGATGAGAACAAGGAAGGACATTCTAGGTCTTGCAGATATGATTCAGATGATCAAGATGAAAATCCAAGTCAAGAAAGGCAAGTGTAAACTCAGATTCAGATCCATATTGATCTAGAAAATCTAGTAATTCAAGAGGATAGTGCAGAAGTTAAGGAACAAGCTCAAGAAATAGAAGTTCAAGCAAATCCCAAAACTCCTAGGTATGTAAGGATGAATCATCCTGAAGATCAAATCATAGGAGACATAAATAAAGGTGTTTAAACTAGGAGAAGAATTGTTGAAGATCAAGAAGAGATTTGTCTAGTTTCAAAGATTGAACCAAAAATAGTAAGTGAAGCTTGCGAAGATGAAAATTGGGTAAAGGCAATGGAAGAGGAATTAATGCAAATTGAAAAGAATCACACTTGGGATCTTGTTTCTAGACCTGAGGACAAAAATGTGATTAGAACTAAATGGGTCTTCTAGAACAAACTAAATGAAGATGGTGAAGTTGTAAGAAACAAAGCAAGGTTGGTATGCAAAGGATATTCTCAAGTGGAAGGAATTGAATTTGAAGAAACTTTTGCTTCGGTGGCAAGAATAGAAGCAGTCAGGTTATTGCTTGCATTTGCTGCTTATAAAGATTTCAAGGTCTATCAGATGGATGTCAAATCAACATTCCTAAATGGAGAGTTAGAAGAAGAAGTCTACATTGAGAAACCAGAAGGATTTCAGTTGTCTGATTAGAAAGACATGGTCTGCAGATTGAGGAAAGCATTATATGGACTCAAACAAGCCCCAAGAGCCTGGTATGCAAGATTAGATAAGTATCTGCTAAAGCTAGGATATAACAAAGGCACTACTGACAATAATCTTTACTTCAAGATTGATCATGAGAATATTCTAATTATTGAGGTATTTGTTGATGATATCATTTTTGGTGGAAATGAGAGCATGTGCAAAACATTTGCTGATCAGATGCAAAGTGAATTTGAGATGTCCATGTTTGGTGAGATGAATTTCTTCTTAGGTCTACAAATCACTCAATTAGATAAATGTATCTTTATATCTCAGTCTAAGTATGTGAAAGAATTATTGAAGAATTTTGGAATGGAAGATTCAAAGCCAGTAGGTATGCCTATGGTAACTAGATGTAAGTTGAGTAAAGATGATGACTCCCCTAAGGCAAATCATAAAAGGTATAGATCAATGATTGGAGGACTACTCTATCTGACTCAGACCAGACCTGATATCATGAATGCAGTTGGGCTTGTTGCTAGATTCCAAGCTAATCCTAAACAATCCCATGTTGTAGTAGTCAAAAGAATCTTCAGATATCTCAAAGGAACACTTGATTATGGCTTGTGGTATCCAAAAGACAATGACTTTACTCTTCATGCATATACAGATGTTGATTGGGTAGGAGATGTGGATGACAGGAAAAGTATGAGTGGTGGTGCATTCTTATTGGGAAGTAGATTGTTTTCTTGGCTGAGAAAAAAGTAGGAGGCAATATCCCTATCTACAACAGAGGTAGAGTATATAGCAACAACAAACAATTGCACTCAAGTCCTGTGGATGAAGCAAACGTTGAAGGACATTAGAATTGTGTTTGAGGAGCCGGTCACAATCTTCTGTAATAATTCAAGTATAATAAGCATCTCAAAGAATCCAGTGTTGCATTCAAAGACAAAGCACATATCCATCAAGTTTCATTTCTTGAGAGAGAAGGTAAATGAGAATGAAATCAAGTTGGAGTTTGTTTCTTCAAAGGATCAGATTGCAGATATTTTCACTAAGCCTCTTCCCAAGGATACTTTTGAGCATCTCAGAGAGAAGTTGGGGGTTATTACCCCTCCTGATCAGAATTAAGATGCACTAGAGTGCATCAGTCTGGTAGAATTCACAGTCACATCTTGTGATCTAGATTGATGTCAAGGAGGCACTACTCAAGGGGAGTAGTCTGCATGTAATTTTTGAGTTTGGTCTAAAACAAAAATAAGGAGAAAAGACTGTAAATATGTGCCCTTTGCCATTGATGTCAAAGGGGGAGAGAAGTTCATGTGAAAAACTAGTTGCTGATGAAAGGGGGAGCAATGAAGAAAGTGATTGCAGAAGTGATAAGAGAAAGGGGGAGAAGGTCTTGTCTTGATGGTCAAATAATTTTTTCACATCATATGTTGCCATTAATGACAAAGGGGGAGATTGTTGCAAATATGTGCCTAAGCGGTCTTATCACTGATGTCAACATATCCTTGTTGCCATTGGTGTCAACTGTATCCTATTTTGCTGCTTGTATAGAAGACTAGATTGTTGAGGATATTAAGAAAATTAATAAGGATCAATGTATGCAGACCATATGGCTGAGTAGAGGATTGTCTAAAGAATCTCTAGTTAAGCTTTGAAGGGTTTCCATGAAGATTTGAAGAAGCTATGGCCATCTGAGTAGAACTAGTTTTGCATATTCAGAAGAAACAGAGTGACAGGAAAGAGGTCCGAAATGTTCTGGTTATGTCAAATGATAATCTGTAGATCTGGAGGGATGTTTGGGAAGTTAGTGTGTATCATCCATTCAAGTGGTTCGTGGTTTGGAGGTCCGCAAGCAATCTTTCTAAAGTGACAGTCATGGCAGACAATGTTCTTGAGGTTCTAGAGGAAGATGCAAGTGATTTTGATGATTTGAAGGAGTGTGGATGTTTTTGTTGAATTCAATGACTTGTGGAAGTCTCTAGATCATGTGACTTCTATGTTGGAGGTCTGCATTGAAGTTTGAGCTTGTCAATGAAGATTTCCTTCTTGGTGTTGCTGTTCTTCCCAGTCTTGGCCGACCGGAAGATTCAAGCGTGTTGTGGATGATTTAAGAGCATTTCTATGGAGCATGGTGTATTGATTAATGAAGATTTGAGTCCTAGTTATGTTTGGCCAAAAACTTAGTGATTTGCATTAAGTTAGATGTTTCTAGTGCCAACCTTGATGTTCATTCCAACGTTGATGAAGCGTATAAATACTTGTTGATGAGTTGTAGAAAATCATCCTTGTGCAAAAATAATATAATCTGAAGAAAGGATCAAAAGGCAGAGTAGAGAAGAGGAGAAGCAAAGAACAAGAGCTGTTTAGATGAAGAGTTAGAGAAGAAGTATTTGAGTTAGAGTAGAATTTTTGTGAGCATTTAATGAAACTAAACCAGGCATGAAGGAGATGCTATTTATCAGTTAATTCTTTCTGTATTAAACATAAATTCTGTAGGTAGTGAGCCTCTCTTGAACAGTGAGCTCTGGACAGTGAGCCCGAAGGCATGTGCCTTCTCTTTTCTTCTAAGTACTTTTAACAGGGTACGAATCTTGTGGGTTAACCCCCACTATGGTTTTCCCTTAACCAGGTTTCCACGTAAAAATCTTGGTGTTATGTGTGTTCAGTTTATTTCTGCTCATGTGTTATTGATTCATGCTTTAATGTTTACATTATTAATCTGATTGCAAGTTGATAAAGACAATTAAAAGTAGAAAAGTTTAAATTTGTGAGACAACTGATTGACCCCCCCTCTTAGTTGTCTAGACTAATTCCAACAATTAATTTCCAAGATTGTCCTAAAACCAAAGCTAAAATTAAACAGTTCATGTTGGAAAAATTCAAGATTCCCATGTGGACTAAATAGCTTGGCCAAACAAAATTGCATTATGTCCAAGAGTTTAACCCCATGTGGGAACATGGGGAAAAATCCTATTTGCATGTCACCATTAAGGGTAAAGTTAGGCTTCTAATTGCGTAGCTAAGGACAGGTTCCCATCATCTAAGGTGCAAAACTGGTAGATGGGAGGTTCCCAAAGAAGTTTGGGAAGATAGGATATGTACTTTCTATAGAAAAAAGGTTGTTGAATCAGAATGGCACTTCATCTTTGAATGTGCTACCTATGATGATATCCACATGCATTACAAAAACATCTTGAAGGAGGGAAGATTAAATGAGCTCTTTGAGGAAGATAAACTCCACATAACGACCAGTTTCTTGGTCAAGTTGCATAGTAGAAGATTCGACATTGAAAAGAGTTCAAAAGTTTCTTAGGGTTGTGGTTTTGGCTCCGTTAGGATGTTGTGGCCTCATGGACATCATTAAAATCCATTCATTCATTCATACTCCATGAATATTCAAGATTATAGAAGAAGAGGTGAAACAAGAAACAAAGGGGGAAGAGTAGAAGGAGGTTAGACAAAATAAGATCCTTGTAATGTCCCTTTTTTAAAATAAAGTCACATTATATGCAGAATATCTTCTAGTTGATAATAGAGAAGAAGTGGATATCTATACAATTTATTGGTGGGCAATGGGTGCGAGAAAGAATGCAAGCACTAATTAAAGTTGAACTCTAACTCCTATTAATTCCTCTGAGATAAAGTGAAATGAATTTCTTTATCCCAATATCGAGCATCAGAGCAGAAATGCACACAAATAGGTGCCATGATATTATAAAATTCCGCTATTATTTAATTTTGCAAAAGAATGTTGACCAAAGACCCCTAATGGAAACTTTTAGGATGATATTGTTGAAGAAGGCAATGGTAACTCTGCTAAAAAGGTAAACAGGAGGTCGCTGATTTAAGGCATATCGTACTGGATAAGAAATAGCCATTATACAAAGAAATGTGATAATAATCACAAGCCATCAAAGTAGTTAAGTAAGTACCTAAGGAGAAAGAATTAATAACTGAAATTAAAAAAGATTAGTTTAAGAATAGTCAACAATTCTATTAAGGGTTGTGTCCCTTGAAGAAGATATGGTAGATCATTCAAGAAAAAGAGGACATCAATTGAAGAAAACAATTTATATATATAAATCTATTCCTTGAAGGAGCATGAAACCATATTTAATAATTTGAGGATAAAACCCCTCATGATTATGCAGTTAAGGGTGAAACCCACTAATTACTATTGCTGAGTTAATGGACGAAAACCCATGATTCAAGTAGACCCAAAGCACTTCAAAATAGACATACAAGAGAAAACCATTGCAATTTGAAGAAGATAAATAGCAGATATAAGGATAAGTTTATTTCTACAAAGGAAATACATTCTAAATCTTAATTTTGAATCATATTAAATTGTTGCAACTACTATTTTCAAACTGATTTCATTTTTATAATTTATTTTGCATTTATTATTGTAAACTAGGGTTATTATATTTTAAGAAATAAGGAAATGTTAGAAAGGGACATTACAATCCTCTAATGGAATTGCACAACTGCAAAAAAAAGAAGACGTAAAAGCCTTAAAGAAACCAATAATTAAAGAAGATTTAAAACAAAAATGAAAGAAAAATAAGGGAATTGAAGAAGAAACTACACAAAAATGGAAAACTCCCCATTACATAAACCACTTCTAGAAGAAATGGCCAAAAAATTATTACAAATGAGCTCAAGAGAGGAAAAGGAAGGAATAAAAATGGAAGTCAAAACCAAAATATAAAAATAGAAAGCTAAAAGAGGACCAATATCATAGGATATATCTTCTAAAGAAGAACCAAAAACTAAAAAAGTAGCTCTATTGGAACCACCATAGAAAAGAGTTACAAGGAACACAATGCTAGGAGAAAAAAATAAAAAGAAGCAAATAGAGGAAATCTTGGATGGAAAAAAGTTATTCAGATCCCTATCTATAGAAGGGATACACTTAGAAATTTCCATATCGTATCCCTCTACTATCATAGCCAATCAAAAGATTGTCATAGAAGCTCTACTTTGCTTTGTACCAGTTAACCCGTACCCACTACAACAAATTACCAAGGATTTTTTTTGAAGAGATGGTAATTAGACTCAAGGAAGAGTTGGTTGTACAATGAGAAGAAGATTTTAAAGTTGATCTCACACTCAAAACCAAAGCAATGGAAGAAGTCACCGCAAAGTTGAAACTTTCACCAAAAACTTGTAGTTCAGTACAAACTATCCAAGACTAAGAACTACAAACAAAGCATAGGTTAGATAAGTACTATTGGTGCTCAAAGTTGATTCTCCCAAATCCCTAAAGCCAATCTATTCCTAAGTTCCAAGGGTGTCCCACTTAAGACAAAAGACCTTCAACTTATGATCAGGTTTGGACAACTTTGGACCAATTTGATAAGGTGGGTAATTCCTTCTTCTTCTTTAAGCTTTGCTAGGCAAAGGGGCTATTCCCTAAGGTGTTAAACTAATTATTAATATAGATAATAACATAAGACCAAACCTTGAAATAAACCATACCCAATGCATAGGAAACTCCAATCTATTGTCACTAAGCTCCTAAATGTTGGTTTGATGAAACAAGGGTTTTACAACTTTATAAAGTAGATGCACAACCATGTAAAGTGTCTAAAATATTGCTTTAGTATCCCCTAATGAAATTGCACACATCTAGACACGGAAGTGGAGAAAAAAACAACATAATATAAATATAAAGACTAGATTTTTTTATTTTTAGTAAGTTGGTGGGATGGGAGGTTGAACTCAAAGCAAGCAGGTGCCTTTATCTAATGAGGGAAATAGAGTCTAAATCTCATAAAACAAAGGGGACATCAATTTAACCCATGTTTTGATACCTTAATGAAGATACCAAGAAGGACTACACTTGGAGGTTTCATACATAAGCTAGGATCTATGCATACAAACATGCAAGTATATGAGATTGTAGAACATCTACTTGAATATACCTTAATAATCCATAAAAAAACCATAAACCCTCATATTAACTTAATAAGATACCTTGCAAAATCTTTATAAGGACTTTTACAGCCTTCCAAATGATAAAATAGTCAAGAATAACAATCGAACCAACAAATGTGATTAAGGAGATTTGTAAAATCATTAGAAATTTACACAATCTTCATGGAGACATTCAAAAAATGTTGAATCTACAGACTTGAATAATTCCTTTCATATTACAATGTCTTGTCATAGCCTTTGGGACAAAACCTAGCAAATTACAATCAAAATTTCTTAGAATCCATTGCTGGAAGAAACCCCTAATGGTCTGCAACTTGTTCTTCTTTATCTTTGCTCTGTAATTTTTTTTCCATCTCCTTTGTTCTGAATGTGCAACTATAATATATACTTTGTACAACATCAACAAGCCATCTTAGAGAAATGTTGGCATCATTTTTGTAACTCACCAATTCTTAAACATTTTACATCAAATCCCTCTATTGAGTTGCTCTTAGTTTCAAATGCTCCAATCATCCTCAAGTATCAAGTCACATGCCAAATTGAAGTCATTGATCTACATGTGTAGTTGCAAGATGTTGGCATCGCATGTCTTCCACACCAATTTTTTGTAATTACCCATCTCAAAAATGTTGTGTTTGGTCATGTTCATGTAAGCTAATGCATCAAGCTTTGAATAATTTGTGCACTAGTTCAAAAGAGTATCATCCATCTTTTTAGTCAAAATCTTAGGAGTAGTTGCATAGTTTGACTGAGATTGATGAAACCAATTAAACTAAAAAATCCATAAGAGCTAGAATAAAATAGAATAAAATCATTTTACAAGGATATTCTTGACTCCATTGAACACAATGTTGTAAATTTTTCAGGTAAAATTCCTTTCCGTTTGAGAAATATTAAATTATCATTTTCATTAAGTAGTTTATAGAAACAATTAAATCAGGAATTTCATAAAATTTGGAGCGAAATGATCTAACAAGGAATTTTATGAGGTTAATATAGATAATGTGGCCAATTTTCAAGTGAGAATATCATTCCAATCAAAAGTTATGGGTTATCCTCTTTTAGAGCATGTTTACAAACTCATTCAAAAAATTTACAATTTTACATTGCTCTTTGTTAGAGGTTTTAGGGTTTATTGAACTCTCAAGTCATTTAAATACTTTATTGTTAGAGAGTTCATGGGTTCAAGAACCCTCCTAAACCTTGACATTACACTTTGGCAGTATTTTTTCTAGTTCAAAAACTCTTTAAAACCTTGAAATGCATTGTTGTCAAGTTTTGTGGTTTGTTGAACATCTTAGTGGCTTAAATACATTGTTGTTGGAGAGTTCATGGGTTCATGAACCCTTGAACCCCTGATATTAGTTCAAAAATTGTTAAAATCCTTGACATTTCACTGTTCATCAACATTTCTTTAAACTCTTGAACTTTTCAAGTTCATTGGTTCAAGAACCCCGCATCTCCGACATGCCAGTATGGATTCATTGAGTGGAGCAAATACAATCTATAAGTGTGAAGCTAAATGCCATGCCCCTCATGCCAACAATCTCCATGTGGAAGGATAGAAGAATGTTGTATTCAAAAGATACCCTAGTATAAATGTATTAAAAATATAGAAGCATTGCAAGCCACACACTATTTTTAGAGGTTGTATTTCATAGTCCACCATAGTTGAAGGATATGTACAATATAGATTTGTTGATAAAATCTCAGAACTCTCAACTGAATGCATTGGCATTTAAAACCAATTCTCTCAACCTATTCAAATTTGCCTGCACCCTCCATACTTGGGTCAGCATTCTCCATGCCCATACATATAATGAGAACTTTGGAACAACACCTAAGTGTGATGAAGATGGATTTTTTCCAAATATTATAGTTGGAATGCTCTGGTGATCATATGTGAAATGTGGAAGCATATACAAGGCACATGAACTATTTGACATAATATCTCACAAAAATGTGGTCTCATGGCCACCATTATGTAGGTCGTAGCATAAAATGGCATTCTTGAACCAACTTTAGAAACTTTCAAATCAAATGCAATTGGCAGGTGTAAGGTCAAATTCCATAGTCCTCACAACTTCCTCCCTACATGTGCCAAAAGGGGATTTTAGAATAGCATATGGACATCCATCCAAGTGTAAAATAGGAGAGTTTTTCCATGGCCAACCTATATGAAAAATGTGGATACATAGATATGTCACATGATATTTTTGGCAAAACACCTCAAAGGAATGTGGTTTCATGGAATACAATGATCGTTGGGTTTTGCATAATACATATCTTCTATAAAGATTTCCAAAACTCTTAAGCAAATGATTTGGCAAGTGTGAAGTTGATCTCATCCATATGAATATCCTACCAACTATGCAATAGGTTATGGATATCCATCAAAGCATAACATATTAAGGAATTATATCAAATGTTCTAATTATAAATGTTATGGTAGATATGAAGACAAGTCATGGAAGCATAGACAACCATATTTTGTTAAAAATAAATCCCCAATGAACATCATTTCATGGAATTTAATGGGTGTAGGATATGTGTAAATGGATTTGTTGAAATAATTTTTTAAGACACTTTCAAACAAATGCATTAGTAGATGTAAATTCATAGTTCCATGACTTGTGCCTACCAAGAAGAGTAGATTACAAAGGAATGCATGGGATAAAAGACTCTAAACTGATGTCTAATGAGACCAAGAATCCCTAAGTTTGATGAGACTATGTCAATAATTTACATATCAGGTGTCCTATGAGAGATCAAAATTATAAGTAAGATGCATCTACAACAATTGCATACAAACTATTTGACATCATTGCATGACAACCATCAGCTCATCAAATTTATGCAATGAGCTAATATTTTATTATAAAGTTATTATTCTAATTTTCATAACAAAATTGTTTTGAGGTGTGCTCTCAGGAGTTAATTGTATTTTATAAATCTTTTATAAACTCCCAAAAGTGAAAAGTGGTTACAAGTTAGGTATTAAGGGTGAGGCTATAAATATAATGATTTCAAATGTAAAAAGGTCTAATTTCTCTAGAAAATAGGGGATTGTTACACAGTGTACAAAAACAAGGGAGTCATAGAATTCTCTTATTTCAACTGAATAAAGAACAATAAAGGCTATTCTATGAGCCAATATGTTATCTTTGGATATTATATTATGCAGTGCTTCTTTTGAGTATTCTCTATCATGTGTGGGATTCAAATGTTTTCTTTATGCAATTGGGATAAAATTATAGGTTGTTATCTAATCTTGGAGTCACGAAACCCCATCTCTTGTATACATTAGATTGCATTTCTTCTAAAAACCCTAGTTGCATTCCTTCTTTTCGAATACTCTTTCCAGGGAAAGGGATCTTGGTATTAGTTTCTTTCCCTCATGAAATATTTAATTATCTTTTCTATTTTAGTTTTAGTTTAGTTTCCTTTTCTGCTTTCTAGTCAAAATCATACCCCTAAAACCCCAAATTTTATCATATGAGGGAGCTACCCCTCTCAAACATAGAGGAAGATTACAAATCCAATAGTGATCTCTCCAACTGTTGGAACATTTGTTGCCACCCATTGGGCGAGTCTAGGTTGTTTGTAGAAAAATATCATAGTGAAAAATTTGTTTACGAATAAGAAGAAACCTTGATCATCTACAAGTGCAATGGCCACCCATGCTTGCTCACGTCATTTTCACATATCCAACACTTGAAAACATGCCCATTCAGATTATAGAACCACACCTTTGTACACAAATCACATCAATGAGGGGTGCACTAGTGTCAAGAGGTGTATGGATGTCATCCTCCATCTTATCACATTCATTGGAGGCCATTAATGGTAGTCCTAGATCATGTAAGGGAGTTGTTGAGATGGGTGAATCTTTTTGAAGAATTACACAAATTTGACATGGGACTAAACATTGCCAAATGGAATAAAAAACATTGTAGAGAATCATTTTGAAATTGAAAGCGGGTAGAGACATTTGGAAGCAAGGGAAATGTGTGAAGGAAATCTAGAATTCCATTGGGTTTCCACAAAGGAAGAAAATGAGTGATTTGATTGATGAGTGCCAGGTAGAGCTCACCAAAGCATTCCATTATATCTCTCTTTTCTGTCCTAAAAACCATTACATCCTTTGATTTGTACCTTAAGGATTGTTAAAAACCTTATTTAATTATGTTAAATACAGATGTAATAGTGTAGCAACTATTGAGATTAAATTATTTCATGTTATGAGTTTTGATTGACAGAAATATGCAGGAACACCTTTATGAGTGTAGGAATCCTTTTACTATGAAGAATGAGGTCTTCGAGAGGCTCCAGAGATACTTCCATCAACTTCGAAGCTCTGCAACAAAACTATTACAAAATCTTTGGGAGTGCTCCCAATGCTATGGAGTTCTACAGAAGACCCCGGAGGTTCTGGAGGAGACTATAGTATTATGGGCTAGCTCATTTTCCATTTGAAATCTCAAGAGATAGGATGACTATTGTTCATGACACTACTGACCCTGATGGGTATAAGGGACCACTAGTTGACTACTCCTGCATGAATTGTAGAATCTTTGATAAATTGATGTTTAAGTTATTTCCCTTTTTGTTAGTAGCCTCCATGACCTATTTTGACTCAAAGTTGAACTCTTATTTTAAGTGCCACCTTCAATGTCACTTTAATAATTTCCTTTAGTTTTGCAGGACTTTTTTTAGAAGTAACAGTTGCATGTTAAAAACATTGAATAAATATTTTGTATCTGATACAGAACTAGGAGTAGAAGAATAACTCTGGAGATATTTTTATTAGAGAAATATATTTGATATATGGATGGAATCTATAGAATATGATATAGATTAATTTTGAAAAAGAGAAGATACTCTATTTTGTTAAGCATACTCTATTTTTGAAAGATCAGAAATAAAAAGGATGGTTCTATATTTGTGATTTGAAGCATTAAGTTGGTCTTTCCTCCATAGGTGTGGAGCAAGGGCCCACTCCCACCAAAGTAGTAGAGATTGGTATTTAGTAATTAGTTTTCCTGCTTTGTTAAATTCTAAAGTTGCTTAGTTAAAGTTCACTTCTTTGATAGTCTTTAGATTAATTTACTGTTTCATTCTATTTACTATTTTCCAGATTTATGATAAAGTAGGTTTTGCTTTAACAATTGTAAACTTTCATATTCTTAGATCAAAATTCTTACAAGCAAGTAGCTAGATACATGATTGTGAATAGATGGGTAGGTTTTTGTTTCTAAAAAGTAGTTTTGGGACTACTGATTAGTAGTTTCTATTGTAGACAACCATGGACACTACCCTGGATTTGACAATTTAGACAATCATTTTATTTAAATACAAGGTACAATAACCCTTGTCATTTTTGGCACCATTGTGGGTAAAGGGAATATAAACAAGCTGGACATGCCATTAAATGAGGAGATTTGTAGGAACTATTCAAGGACACACGATGGAGTTAGAGCATTAAGGTCTCTGAAGGGAAAGAATGAAATAGGATAGTTAATGGAATAAATTTCCAATCTAAAGATAGATATTTTAGTTCAACTAAACACTACTTTAGATGGGATTCAGGTGAAGAATAGAACAATTGAACCACTATCCATCTACTATTCAAGATGGAAGAACAAACATCTCCTGCGTGAATGTCACTTAGACAAAATTGAAATCTATAAAATCTCTGATAAAAACCATCCTACCAACCATTGTGACCAAATCCCAACTTTGAAAAAGTTAACAAAGAAAAATGCTCAAATAGAAGAGAAGTTGAACTATATTGGACAAAAACAACCTGGTAACTTTCCATACAACCAATATCAAAACCAAACGAGGACCACCAAATTGGGGAGTTAATCAATAGAATTCACAATGGAATGGTCCTCTAAACCCACCTTAGTGGGGACCACAATACTAGCAAAATGAAGACTGGCAAAGCCAACAAGGAAAACCCAATAGCTTGGTCAATTGTTGTTGGGTTTGCCAGATTTCAACCCTAATTCAGACCACATAACATGCGTCAATAGTAGTTTCCTCAATAAGGTTATAACTAGTCATCCCAAGGATAAAAAATGCATTTTCTTAATCAATAGTAAGGGCTCTTAACTAGTCTAAAAAATACACCAAATTAGTCCCAAAATGAACCAATTAATCAACTACCCCTAGCTACTCAACCTATAGAAAATCCCAAACACAATAAACAAGGAGCAGTAGTTTACCTAACTAATCAAGAAAATATGGCTAGACTAAATGCTATTCATTTAAACAATCTCCAACTATGTTCAGGACAAGATTTACCAAGACGATCTCCTCTTATGATTGTTGAAGTTTCCGATGAATTAGAATCTTCATATTCTTTTAAACAACAAAACCAAGAAGAGATTACTTTCAATGGAGTGCCTAGAAAAAACCATTGAGTCTTTGTAGAGTTCCTCCAGAGATTCACTCCGGAGCTACTTTAGAGACTGAAAAGTAGGCACCATTTCTTGAATGGCTCAAACAAATTGCTCCTCAAAAAAAAATTCCATCCACAAAAATTTAACCTATCACTGAGTCTAAATTACTTCAAGAAATCAAACAGTTAAACATTGAAATCCCAATACTTCAAGCAATTAGGGATGTCCCAAAACTCAACTAGTTTATTAAACAAAATTGTGTCAAAACCTAGGGTAGAAAGAAGAATTTTCCTAAAACTATCCAGGTGGAAGGTAAGGTTGTTGACCTGGTGGTTGGTGAAATGCTCCTCCCTAAGTACAGTGACCCTAGTAACCCTGTCATTATAGTCTATATCTCAGGGGTAGAGATATCAAATGTGTTGGTTGACTTGGGAGCAACAATCGATGTTATGATAGTTCACACTTCAAACAAGCTGGCTCTTACAGGTATTTAGGCTACTTCCATAATTTTACAATTAGCCGATCAACCAGTAGCAATCCCAAAAGGAGCGTTAATGGATGTACCTGTCATAGTGCAATAATGGGAATTTCCTATGGATTTCTTAATCTTAGAGGAAATAAAAAAATGCTTATCCCTTGATCTTGGGAAGACCATGGTTGGATACTACAGTTACATCAATTAACCATAGGATTGGAGATATGGTCATATCCAATGGGTTAGACATGAAAAAAATCTCTCCATATCCTCCAGCTAATCCCTCTATGAAATATTCAGGAAAAGTCTAGATAGATGAACCCAATAACACAGAAAACAATACCTTTTTGGCTATGGTTGTTAGACTTAGGGCACACAACTGAGAGGGGGGAGGGTGAATCAGTTGTGCAAAACTTTCTTCAATTAAACACTTAACTCCACTTTGTAATTCAACAGTATAATAATAAATCAATCATGGAAACACAATGCAACAAATTAAGAGCAGAAACACATCAACACATGAGACACCAAGATTTTGACGTGGAAAACCTGGTTAAGGGAAAAACCACGAGGTGATTAACCCAAGATTGTATTCTTTGTTAGAAGAATAGAAAGAACAAAATGGCACATGCCAATTAGGGCTCACTGCCCGAGCACACTGCTCACAAGAGGCTCACTGCCTACAAGAGACACACTGTCTACAAAGAAATAAGTATCACCTACTTGAACTGGAAAATAGCATCTTCACCATGCTTGAATTAGTTCCATTTAAGCCCAATACTTTTGCTCTACCTTTCGCTCTCCTCCTCACTACCACACTCTCATCTTGATAAGGACAACTTTTAAATGACTTCGCAATCCCTTATTTATACAAGACATCAACTTAGGAATGATCATCTAAGTCGGCAATCATCAACAAGAACATCCACAGGATGTGTAACTCATCTGGTCGACCAATCTTAGGAAGAACACCATTATCCAGAAGTTATTTCTCAATTGCGAGCTCTAACTTCAATGCAGACCACCAACATGAACTAGACACGATCCAAAGACCTCCACAAGCTTACCTGAGTCACCAAGAACATCCACACTTCATCTGCTTACTGAAATCCTTCTCTCCTTCATCCGAAACCTCAAGAACACAGTCTGTCATTACTGTCACAAAGGAATAGATGCTTGCAGACCTTCAAACCATGAACCAATCAAGTTGACACTTCATAAAGACTTCCTCAACACTCCCTGAAATCCGCAGAATAGGACAATGCATTTTCGGATTTCACCAGACCTATCTGTATCAATCTGTCACCACTGAACATTTGCCAGAACCAGTTTTAATTAAGCGGCCACAACTTCTTCAGATCTTCATGCGGACCTTTAAAATCTCTACTGGACCACCTTAAGACACATATCTACAAACCCTTTAAATCGCATCCTCTGATCCTCATCCTATCTTGGACTTTTACCTTACTGTCATCATTGTTCCTTATTGAGGCTGATTTCCTCAATATCCTCAACACACAGCTCATCCAATCCTTATCATTAATGCAATAGGAGTATGTTGACATCAATGACAACATCGGTTAGGCCCATACTTGCAACAATCTCCCCCTTTGTCATTAATGGCAACATATGATGTGAAAAACCATCAAGACAAAAACTTCTCCTTATTATCACAAATCCCCTTATCAATAACAACCATTCACATATCTTCTCTCCCTTTACTACTCCCCCTTTGATTAGCAACCACTTGTTTTTCACATGTCTTCTCTCCCCCTTTGACATCAATGGCAAAGGGCACATACTTGCAATTCCACCACTTTAGAATCATACCTACTGCTCCCCCTGAGTAGCAGCTCCCCAACATCAATCCAGATCACAAGATGTGACTATGATACCCACCGGACTGATGCACATTAGTGCACCTTAGTTCATCACCGAAGGGGCAATAACCCCTAACTTCTCCCTGAGATACTCAAAAGAGTCCTTAGGTAGAGGTTTAGTAAAGATGTCTGCAATCTGATCCTTGGAAGGCACAAACTCCAATCTGACTTCATTTTTGTTCACTTGCTCTCTCAGAAAGTGAAACTTGATGGATATGTGTTTAGTCTTTGAATGCAACACCAGATTCTTAGATATATTTATAGCACTTGAATTATCACAGAAGATTGTGATAGGTTCTTCATACTCCACTTTGATATCTCTTAGCATCTGCTTCATCCATAAAACTTGAGTGCAACTACCTGCTGCTGCAATATATTCTACTTCAGTTGTAGATAGAGATATTGCCTCTTATTTCTTGCTTAGCCAAGAAACCAATCTCTTCCCCAAAGAGAATGCTCCACCACTGGTACTCTTCTGGTCATCCACATCTCCTGCCCATTCCGCATCTGTATATGCATGAAGAGAGAAATCATGATCTCTAGGATACCACAGACCATACTCAACTGTCCCTTTTAGATATCTAAAAATCCTCTTGATTGCCATGACATGAGATTCTCTAGGATCAGCCTGGAATCTAGCAACAAGACCAACAACCTGCATAATGTCTGGTCTAGTTTGAGTGATATACAATAGTTCTCCAATCATTGACCTATACTTTGTCTGATCAGCCTTAGGAGAGTCATCATCTTTGCTCAAATTACATCTGGTTGCCCTGGGAGTATTCATTGGTTTTGAATCTTCCATCCCAAATTTCTTCAACAATTCTTTCACATATTTGGTCTGAGAAATGAAGATTCCTTTCTTTGTTTGAGTAATTTGTAGACCCAAGAAGAAATTCATTTCACCAAGCATGGACATCTCAAACTCACTTTCCATTTGATTTGCAAAAGTTTTACACATACTATCTCTTCCTCCAAAAATGATATCATCAACAAACACTTCAACAATCAAGATGTTTTCATGATCAATTTTGAAATACAAATTACTGTCAGCAGTACCTTTGTTGAAACCAATCTTCAAAATATGTTTGTCCAGTCTTTCATACCAAGCTCTTGGGGCTTGCTTCAGTCCATACAGTGCCTTCTTCAACTTGCAGACCATATCACCATGATTAGACAATTGAAATCCATCCGGTTGCTCTATGTACAATTCTTCTTCCAAGTCACCATTCAGGAAGGCAGACTTGACATCCATCTGATACACCTTGAAATCCTTGAAGGCAGCAAATGCAAGAAATAATCTGACTGCTTCAATTCTTGCCATCGGAGCAAAAGTTTCTTCAAAATCAACTCCTTCTATTTGAGAGTAACCCTTGTAGACCAATCTGGCTTTATTTCTGATTACTTCACCAACTTCATTCAGTTTGTTCCGGAAGACCCATTTGGTTCCAATCACATTCTTGTCTCTAGGTCTGGGAACAAGATCCCAAGTGTGATTTTTCTCAATTTGCATCGGCTTTTCCTCCATCGCTTTAGTCCAGTTTTCATCATTGCAAGCTTCATTCACTGTCTTAGGTTCAATCTTTGAAATCAGACAATACTCTTCTGAATCTTGAGCAATTCTCCTTCTTGTTTGTACTCCTTTGCTTTTATCACCTATGATCTGATCTTCAAAGTGGTTCAGTCTTACATACCTGGGAACTTTGGGAATTTCTTGCACTTCTGATTCTTGATCAAGCTCATTGAAACTCAACCCTTCTTCCTGATTTATTGGATTAGTTTGAATCTGACTTACAGAGGAGGGTTGGGCTCCTTGAATCAGAACACCATTCTGATCATCTTCATCATATTCATAAAATCTTGAGGGTTTCTCAATTCCCTCATCAACCTTCACATTTGTGCTTTCTATTATCTTTCTTTGTCTCTTGTTATAACATCGGTATGCTTTGCTTTGAGTAGAGTAACCCAAGAATATTCCTTCATCACTTCTAGCATCAACTTTCCTAGATCTTCATCTCTTTTAATGTAACATTTGCTACCAAAAAATCTAAAATACCTTACAGTAGGAGTGATACCAAACCAAAGTTCATAAGGAGTCTTACCGGTATTGCTTCTGATTTGAACTCGATTGAGAGTATAGACTGCAGTGCTGACAACTTCTCTCCAATAGATCTGAGGAACATTTGCTTCCATCATCATGGTCCTAGATGCTTCTTGGATGGTCCAGTTCTTTCTCTCCACTACTCCCTTCTGCTATGGAGTCCTAGGAGCAGACAACTGTCTCTTTATTCCATGTTTCTCACAGAACTCTATGAACTCACCGAATGTGAATTCTCCACCTCTATCAGACTTCAGACACTTCAATTTTAATCTGATTTCATTCTCTACCATAGTCTTGAATATTTTGGATTTCTCAAGAGCTTCTGATTTCTCTTTTAGAAAGGTTACCCACATCATCCAGGAATAGTCATCAATTAGTAGCATGCAGTATCTATCACCTTGAATACTCCAGATTCTTGCCGAACCACAAAGATCAGTATGAACTAAGTCCAATAATCCGGTAGAAGACAGTTCCTTACTTTTGAATGTGACTCTGCTTAGCTTACCCAACTGACATTCTTTGCACAAGATGTTAGTAAGTTTCACCAATTTTGGAAGATCTCTTACAACCTGAGTATTGCTTATCTTGATGATATTATCAAAATTCACATGACACATCCTCCTATGCAACAACCAACTTTGATCAACTTGAACAAATAAGAAACTTTTACCAGTACCAACCAAGTGAAAGATATTACCTTTAGTTTGAGTACCGGATGCAATCTCTGTTCCGAAACTTTCAAAGATCTTGCATTTTCCATTCTTGAACCGGAGATCATAGCCTTTGTCCACCAACTGTCCAACACTGAGAAGATTGTGCTTCAAACCTTCAACATACAGTACATTACCAGTTTTGTTCCTTCCATCAAGAGAAATAGTTCCTCTACCTCTAATTCTACCAGCAGACTTATCACCAAACTTTACCACTCCTCCTTCATACCTTTCCAAATCTATGAACTTATTTTTGTCACCTGTCATATGGTGAGAGCAACCACTGTCAATGACCCAATCATCCTTCTCTTCAACTTGGGCAGCCAAAGCTCTTTCCACAGTCTTATGATTGACAGATACAGAGGAAATTGGATCTTCTTCCTTGATGGCAATGAACACCCATTCATTTCCGGATTTGTTTCCTATCTCTGATTCATCATCTATTACTCCTTCATTATCATCATCTTCATGTACATAGTAACAATTCTTTTGGAACCTTGGCTTGTTAGGATTTTTCCTTGAAAACCTTTCTGGACACCTTGAGGCAAAATGACCAATCCTATTGTAGTTAAAACACTTAAAAGGTAATTTTCCTTCATACTTACTGGATCCTCTTGGCAGCCTCTTTGCAATAAGGGCTTCAAGTTGAGCAGTTTCTACTTTTTCTTCTTCCAGATCTTTTCTTACTTTTTCATACCATGACAGCTTCCTTGATGAATTCTCTCCCAGATCAAACCTTTGTTTACCTTTAATAGAGGCACTGGCTTTGAATGTAGATTCAGTCTTGGGGGGGTCATCTCCAAACTCTGCCATTTCAAATGCAGCCAATTTTCTAGCCAATTGATCTCTTGTGACAGTTGTATGGGCTCTGAATTCTTCAATGGCAGCAGCCTTGATTTTGTAAGAAACAGGTAGGGATCTGAGAATTTTGCCAACAATCTCATTTTCATCCAGGACTCCACCAGCATTTCTAATTCCACAAATAATCTCATTTACTCTTGGCATAAAAGTAGTAATATTTTCATCATCTCTCATCTTTAGATTTTCAAATTTCCCTTTCAGACTCTGTAACCTTGTACATTTAACATACTTGTCTCCTTCATGCAAAAGTTCCATTTTTTGCCAAATCTCAAAAGAAGTTGGTAGGTCAATAACATTTAAGAGATCTGAATTAGATAATGCACTTAGAAGAGCCTCTATAGTTTGTAGATTGTTTTCAGCATCTGTGATTTTATTTTGGGTTTTCAGACCACCTTGTGGAGGTACATACTGTGTTGTAGCCATGGTCCAGTATGCCATTCCCATACATTGCAAGTGACATTTCATGCGACCTTTCCAGAGATTAAAATTGGTTCCATCAAACTTTGGACTATCCTTCTTGTAAGATGACATCCTGGATCTCCTCAAGGGGTTAAGCTCCTTTTAGAGGAACTTGGCTCTAATACCAATTGTTAGACTTAGGGCACACAACTGAGAGGGGGGTGAATCAGTTGTGCAAAACTTTCTTCAATTAAACACTTAACTCCACTTTGTAATTCAGCAGTATAATAATAAATCAATCATGGAAACACAATGCAACAAATTAAGCGCAGAAATACATCAACATATGAGACACCAAGATTTTGACATGGAAAACCCGGTTAAGGGAAAAAACACGAGGTGATTAACCCAAGATTGTATTCTCTGTTAGAAGAATAGAAAGAACAAAATGGCACATGCCAATTAGGGCTCACTGCCCAAGCACACTGCTCACAAGAGGCTCACTGCCTACAAGAGACACACTATCTACAAAGAAATAAGTATCACCTACTTGAACTCGAAAATAGCATCTTCACCATGCTTGAATCAGTTCCATTTAAGCCCAATACTTATGCTCTGCCTTTCGCTCTCCTCCTCACTACCACACTCTCATCTCGACAAGGACAACTTTCAAATGACTTCGCAATCCCTTATTTATACAAGACATCAACTTAGGAATGATCATCTAAGTTGGCAAACATCAACAAGAACATCCGCAGGATGTGTAACTCATCCGATCAGCCAATCTCAGGAAGAACACCACTATCCAAAAGTTATTTCTCAATTGTGAGCTCTAACTTCAATGCGGACCACCAACACGAACTGGACACGGTCCAAAGACCTCCACAAACTTACCTGAGTCACCAAGAACATCCACACTTCATCTGCTTACTAAAATCCTTCTCTCCTTCATCGAGAACCTCAAGAACACTGTCTGTCATTACTGTCACAAAGGAATAGATGCTTGCGGACCTTCAAACCATGAACCAATCGAGTTGACACTTCATAAAGACTTCCTCAACACTCCCTGAAATCCGCAGAATAGGACAATGCATTTTTGGATCTCACCGGACCTATTTGTATCACTCTGTCACCACTGAACATCTACCAGAACTGGTTTTACTTGAGCAGCCACAACTTCTTCAGATCTTCATGCGGACCTCTGAAATCTCTACTGGACCACCTTAAGACACATATCTACAAACCATTTAAACCACATCCTCTGATCCTCATCCTATCTTGGACTTTTACCTTACTATCATCACTATTCCTGATTGAGGCTGATTTCCTCAATATCCTTAGCACACAGCTCATCCAATCCTTATCATTAATGTAATAGGAGTATGTTGACATCAATGACAACACCATTTAGGCCCATACTTGCAACAATGGTAACTATCACTAAACACTTGGGGGACTGAAGGGAAGATATATATATTGAAACTCCTGAAGACATTACTCTTATCATCATAGATAGCAATGTGATGAATTTTGTTTATGATCCAAGAAGAGAAATTTTAATAGTTGCTCATTATTCTTTGGAAAATGTTATACCATGTGCTGAAACCATCTACAAAGATATTGCTACCTTCCACATGTTACTACCACACTCCTATCCTCTAAACACAATGAAAAATGAGCATAGAATAGTTCAATCAATTGATTAGGATACCAAGCAGGTCATGGTTTTACTAGGAAAAACATTAAACATCAACACCAAGTTAACCAGAGAATAAGAATCAAAACTTATTAATCTTTTGGTATCCCATACCATAGCTTTTGCTTGGGAGTATAAGGACATGAAAGGTATTCATCCAAAGATCTACACACATCATATCTATACTGAATATGTTAAACCAGTTAGACAGCCTCAAAGGAGACCAAACCCAGCACTGAAGGAGATAGTAAAAAAAGAAATAGAGAAATGGTTGCAAGCAGATTTCATCTATCCTATCTTTGATAGTCAGTGGGTATCTCCTTTAGTCATTGTCCCTAAGAAAATTTGAAAATGGAGAGTGTGTGTGGACTATAGAGAATTGAACAAGGCCACTAAGAAAGACTATTTTCCCTTACCATTCATTGATCAAATTTTAAATAACCTAGCAAGAAAAAAGTACTTTCCATTTCTGGATGGGTTCAGTGGGTATAATTAGATTCAGGTGGCACTAGAAGACCAAGACAAGACCACTTTCACTTGTTCATGGGGCACTTTTTCATATAGAGTCCTCCCATTTGGCCTTTGTAACTCTCCAGTTACTTTTCAAAGGGTTGTTCTAGCTATCTTTGTTGAGTTAGCCAATGAGTGCATGGAAGTTTATATGGATGACTTTACTGTGCATAGAAACACATTTGACGAAGCCCTCTGAAATCTATTAAAAGTATTGGAATGCTATAAAAAGCATCATTTGTCATTAAGTCATGAAAAGTGTTTTATGATGGTAGAACATGGTATTGTTCTTGGGCATCACATATCTGCAAAAGAAATTGAAGTGGATACCAACAAGATGGAGGTGATCAAATAGCTACCCACACCTAAAAATCATATTGATGTTAGAAGCTTCTTAGGTCATGTAGTTTACTATAGGAGATTCATAGAAAATTTCAGAAAAATAGCTGCCCCAATGTTTTCCCTCTTAACAAAGGACACTGAATTCCATTGGACAAAAGATTGTAAAAAAACATTTGAGACCATAAAAGAAAAATTGACAGTCACTCCTATTTTAAGGGGACCTAACTAGAATCTACCATTTCATATCCAAACAGATGCCTCAAATGAGTCAATAGAAAGTCCTAGGACAAAAAGAAGAAGGGGGAGGTATGTATATAATTTATTACATAAGTTAGAACCTTACCCCTACTAAAAGTAATTACACTACAATAGTAAAAAAAATCCTGGCTGTAATTTATGCCATTAACAAATTCAGACATTACATCACAAGATATAATTTTTTTGTACACACTGACCATGCAACCATCAAATATTTGATGAACAAACCAGTTGTAGGTGCAAGAATTATAAGATGGTTATTGTTATTGCAAGAATTTGATATCACCATCATTGATAATCCAAGAAAATTCAATTTAGTTGTTAATTTTCTATCTAGACTGCATACATGTGGAGAAAATCAACCTGTCGAAAATGGTTTCCCTGATGAACATCTATTTTTTGTTTCTTCCAATACTCCATGGTTTGCTAATATAGCCAATTTATTGGTTATAGGCTTGTTTCACTCACATTTTACCTCAAAGTAGAAGAAGAGATTGGTAAAGGAGAGTTTATCCTATAAATGGATAAGTGGTTTATTGTTTAAATGTGGGCCTAATTTTGTCATGTGCATGTGTCTAAGAGCTTATGATATTTTTGATGTGTTGAGAGCTTGTCATGATGAACCCATGAGAGGACACTACTCCTCACAAAGGACAATTCACAAAGTTCTAGGAGCTAGATATTACTGGCCATCCCTTCATAAAGATGTGAAGAAATATGTGAGGCAGTGTGATCAGTGTCAAAGAATGGGTTAGCCTACAATCACAAATGAAATGTCTTTACATCCTCAAATAGTATTAGAACCATTTGAGGAGTGGGATCTGGATTTTGTTGGTCCAATCTCGCTAGCATCTGTAGGAAAGGAATATATCTTGGTGTGTAATGATTATGTCACTAAATGGGTTGAAGTTTAGGCATTACCATTTGTAAGGGAAGAGAAACTTGCTGATTTCTTATACAACTAAATCTTCTTAAGTTTTGGAGCCCCAAGAAGTATGGTTTCAAATAGAGACCCACAATTTACCTCTCAAGTAATACAAGCATTCATAGACCTCTACCAAATCAAGCATAGGAATTCCTCACCATATCATTCCCAAGCCAATGGACAAGTGGAGGTGACAAACAAAGAATTGGAAAGTATAACGAAAAAGATAGTAGTAGTGAATATGAAATATTGGGAAAATAGGTTGTATGAAGTTGTATGGGCCTACAACACTTCTTAGAAGTCAACTATAGGGTTCTCTCCCTATGAACTTGTCTATGGTAAGAAACCAATCTTGC
Source organism: Cunninghamia lanceolata (assembly GCA_027924645.1). Lineage (NCBI taxonomy): Eukaryota > Viridiplantae > Streptophyta > Pinopsida > Cupressales > Cupressaceae > Cunninghamia > Cunninghamia lanceolata. Next base: position 29,560,555 of record BSBN01000339.1, on the reverse strand, counting down.
CCATAGAATTTGAGCTTCAAACACTTAGGAATTCCATGGATTTTGCCTTCCATTGTCTATTGCGTAACATGATTGAATCCAACAATAGAGGAAGCAATGATTGAATTCAAATTTCTTAAAAGGACATTTGGAAATAATGTGAATGATGTCATAATACCCTTATGAATCATTTACATCATTCTCAAAAAGTGAACGCGTCATCAAGACAGTTGTCACTCAGTTGTCGGTGGTCTTTTCCAATCATTTGTCACTCAATCGCCGGTGGTCTTTTTCAATCATTCAACTGACGTAGGCAACCAATCGTGACATCATTTGCTGATGAAGAGATTGTCAAATCAACATGCTACAACCATGGACCTTTCACATCAATTGTTGCAGATATCATGGAACATCATGTCAAGGGTCACGGAATGATGAAGCCGTGACAACACATCTTGCTAATGCAGCGACATGAATTTCTAACATAACGCCTAATAATTACAATGGATGCAGGTATTACTCTCACTTTAACTAATTAAATAGGAATTTAATAGTTGTTTTGGTACAAATCAATACTTCCCTGCATCATCGTCCTTTCCCAACTAAACACAAAAAAAACCTACCATGTTGATCGAATATGTGTCACTTCATAGAAACACCTCTAGAGTGACATAACTCCCTCGTGTAAAGGTACCAATCTTTAATTTTGATTTATGGCACTATCATTTCCTTCATGTAGAAATAATTACCTTTGTAGCTTTGAAACCCCAAGGGGTAAGTAACCAAATTAATAATACAAACTCATTCTTGCTGACGACCATCAAAATTTAAAAAATTTCAAGATAAGGGTTTGAGAAGTCCAAAAATTTAGAGTTAAGGGTTTCAGAGGTTCAAAAATTAAGAGTTAAGGGTTGCAGAAGTCCAAAACTTTAGTGCTAAGGGTTTTACAAGTTGAGAATTCAAGCTAAGACCAAACTGCAGTCTCCCTGTTGCATTAAACAACATTTTACAACATGAGCATCAAGAAGAAGTTAGAGCCGGAATCAGCCCAAAAGCTTATGGAGGACCAAGAATCAACCAATATCCTTAGGAATGCAGGGTGGCTAACATTTTTAGAGAAATTGAGGGTTCCAAGAGGAAATTTTCAAAGAATTCATTGCAAATCTACAAAAGGACAAAAGCAAAGTGAGGGGAGTTACCATTCCAGTGTCTTCCTCCATTATTAGCTCTATCTCAAGCATTCTGGAGGAAGGTGAGAGGTTCTACCATATCAAAACTTTATTTCTAATTTGATAAATAATTTCTCTATTGATAATGATCTTGAAATAGAAACACATGTCAGTAAAGGGGAAGTTAAGGGAATTCTCTGTATGAGTCTTCCTCACCCATGGCAATCCTTAGCCACTTGGTTGATGAAACATTTCACATGTGATGGGAAATTTTCTATTATTTTAGGGTCAATAATGAAGATGTTTATTTATCTAAAACATGGTCTAAACAACCCTGAACATAGAATAAATCTGCCACATTTCCTATTTTCTGCTATCAACTCCATGGATGAGAAATACCAGTAGGGAAGGGTATAGATTAAACATCATGGACTCATATTTATCATTATTAAACATCATTTTACCTCAAAAAGAGGAGGGGAGGCTCAATGTGAAGTCTTTTTACAAGGCACCCATGAAATGAAGAAAAATGAGAAAAAGGGTACAACAAAAGAGTCATCCCCTTCTTAGGGAGAAGAAGAAAGGGGTAAAACAATTCAATTAGCATCCTCCCCAACTACAAGGAAAATAAAGAAAGGAAAGATGGTCTTGAGAGGATAGTCCTTTACTGTAGAACTAAGAAAATATAACACACTTGTTGAGGAGTCCCCTTAGACCTCAAAGAAAACAAAAATAAAGTTGATAATGACTGATGAACTTGCTCCAACTTTGAAAAGAAAGGATGAGAAGATTCCTCCCTAAACTCCAAAAGGGGAAGGTAAAAAGATGATAGCTAAGGAGCCTATACAGACTCCAAAATCAAAACAGAGAGAAAGGAGACATAAGGAGAAAATGAGAGGAGAGTTAATTGGTGAAGAAAACCCTCCACTATTGAGAAGAAGTAAGAGAGGAAAAGTCACAGTAGAAGTTCCTCAAGAGAGTCCCACTGAACAGACCTCTGAAGCACCTAAAATTACAGATCCTGAACTACAAAACATCTCCTTTGAATCAAAGAAATTCTAGTAGACTTTGGAGATACAAGAACAACAATCATAACGAGGGATCTAAAGGAGTAGGCATCAGAGACATATAACCCAATTGGAGAAGGATTTAGAGTTACTTGCTAAAGTACTCGTAGAGCTCTGGGAATCAGTTATACCTGATATTGTTTTAGAACACTAGGACAACAAGACTATAGAAGATGAGCCTTGACCTTCACTTGCCCATGACCTTGTTGAGCTGGAGATAGAAATAGGGGCATAAGGAAATGCAGAGCAAATGGGAATAACAGAGGTAGATGTAGGAACAAAGGCTCAAGAGATAGAAATAGAAATAAGATTTGAGGTAGGGAGCCCATCCCAAGCATCAGAGCATGAGGATATTGAAGTCTCCAAAGAACAGGAACAACAGAGGAGACTAACAATTTGAAAAGAATGCTTTGGGGAAAGAACCTTATCATCATAGATATGAATAAGGCCCTAAAGGAAAAAGAATCTATCAATGAAAGAAAGGATCAACAAATCAATGGCCTAAAAGAGACCATAAAAGAGAAGGATGATTTTATCAAAGGAAATGAAAAACAAATTCTGGAAAAAGATGCAGAGAGGGAACGAAAACAAATGCAAGTTTTGGAGATAGAGGAGAAGTTAAAAGGGAACTAAGTTGACCTTACTAAAGCCACAACTAACTGCATTACCTTAATGGAGGCATTAAAAGAGAACGTTGATAGTCAAGCTTGGGAGCTAACTAAGGCTAACAATAATTTTTTTGATCTAGAAGCGTTAATCAAGGAGTTAACTGTCAGACGATCTACAACAAATAAAAATACTCAAACAAATATCTCCCTATTGATATTTTAGTTGAATATTCCTAGGGTTTTATATAATTGGGAGAGGAGGTGCAATGACTTTGTTGGTAATACTACAATGCTTCGACTACAAAGAGTAGTTTCTGCATTAAATAACAAGGTGAAAACATTAGAAGAAAGAGTAATTGCAGTATATACCTTAGCTTCATATATACTCTCTTGTAGGCCCCCTAGTGGAAATTGTTACCAAAAATATTGTCAAAGTTATCAAACTCAATCAATAAACCAATAATCTCAATAGAAATTGCAAGTAACAAAGATTTAAATAACAAATAACAAACCGTACAAGCCTTGCTACTTTGTTGCTTCCATTGTTCGCCTAGTCTCAATCGATCTTTGTATGTGAATTGAAGACCTCAGAAAGCGTACTTCCTTGATTTGTTTTTTTAATATGACAATGGAGAGATGGCTATGATACTTCTTGTAATGAAGATGAGCTTCAATACAATAAAAGGGTGATCGCATGCTATGGGTGGATTTGAGTGCCAAAAGCGCGCTGTTAATTCTACAGAGTAATGATACTAAAAGCTTGGATGAATGAAATGGAGGAATAGGGTTCAATTTATAGACTCGTGAGAGAGAAGATCAATGGTATAGAAAGAATGAGAAGATCAACAGTATAGAAGACTTGAGAGGATGTGCACGAATAGAAAGAAGACAAGTGTCACACAAAAGCTGTTTTGTTTGAGTTAACTGCTTTCTTTTATAAAGATATGAATTACTTTCATAAATTAGAATGTTTTTTTTCTAATTTAAGAGTTATTGATAAAAACAATATTGATTGAGTCAGTTAACTCAACTTGTGATTTACTTTTGCATGATTTGAGAGAAATTAAATAATAAATTATTTAATTTTGTGTGGATGAAGAAGAAGAATTATTTTTAGAAGATTTGGAAGATATTTGAGGAATTTGAAGATAAGGAAGCAAATTAAATAAATAAATGTATTTAATTGTTGTGCATGCTTTGGAAGAATAAATAAAATATTTGATTATATTTTATTTTTAAAGATTGAGAGAATTTAAATAAATTTGATTGATTTATTTAAATTTGGAGGAAGAAGTGACTTAATTAAATAATTAAGAATTATTTAATTGTTTGGAAGAATTTAATTAAATAAAGGATTTTATTTAATTTTGACTTTAGAAGAGGTAATTAAATATTTTGATATTTAATTAATTTAGAGGAATATGAATTGAATAAATAAATTTGTTTATTTATTTATTGATAGAGGAATTTAGATGGAATAAATATTAAGAATATTAATTGAGACAGAGTCGTGTCATTTTTAGGCGTATACAGAAATTGTACCATGTTCTTAAGGGAAAGACTCCATCTCTGTAGGCTCTCACAAGTCATCTTTGGACTTACCTAGTCCATTACAAATGGACATGACTTCATGAGATCATACTGCTCAGTTTTGATGAAGATAAATTTTTTCTTTGTGATCTCTCCCTGCATAAGTTTCTTTTAGATGAGTATAATACATTCTTTATTAACCTATTTGTGGGTGAATGTCTGTTGAGGGCATTTATGTCTTTGATGAGAAACCATGAAATTTGGTTACAAAGAATGGAGGAACACACCACGAATATCAAGAATGCTAGATTGTTTATCAGGCATGACCTTGTTGAACCAGAGATAGAAACAGGGGCAGAAGGAAATGCAGAGAAAATGGGAATAATAGAGGTCAAGGTAGGATAGAGGCTCAAGAGACAAAAATAGAAATAAGATTTGAGGCAGGGAGCCCATCCCAAGCATCAAAGCATGAGGATATTGAAGTCTCCAAGGAACAAGAACTACAGGAGGAGATTGACAATTTGAAAAGAATGCTTTGGGGAAAGAACCTTATCATCATAGATATGAAAAAGGTCCTGAAGGAAAAAGAAGCTATCAATGAAAGGAGGATCAAGAAATTAATGGCCTAAAAGAGACCATAAAAGAGAAGGATGATGTTATCAAAGGAAAAGAAAAAGAAATTTTGGAAAAAAGATGCAGAGAGGGAATGGAAAGAAATGCAGATTTTGGAGATAGAGGAGAAGTTCAAAGGGAGTTGACCTTACGAAATCCACAACTAACTGCATTACCTTAATGGAGGAATTAAAAGAGAAGGTTGGCAGTCAAGCTTGGGAGTTAACTAAGGTTAACATAAAATTTTTGATCTAGAGGAGTTAATCAAGGAGTTAATTGTCAGACCATCTATAGTAGATCAGAATACTTAGACATATATCTCCCTAATGACATTTCAGTTGAATATTCCTAGGGATTTATATAATTGGGAGAGGAGGTGCAATGACTTGGCTGGTAATATTGTAATGCTTCGGCTACAGAGAGTAGTTTTTTGCATTAAACGACAAAGTGAAAATATTAGAAGAAAGTGTAATTGCAGTATCTACCTTAGCTTTATATATACTCTCTTGTAGGCCCCCTAGTGGAAATTATACCAAGTTCTTAAGGGAAAGACTCCTTCTCTATAGGCTCTCACAAGTCATCTCTGGAGTTACTTAGTCCTTTCAAAATGGACATGACTTCATGAGATCATATGTGCTCAGTTCTGATGAAGATACAAATTTTCTTTGTGAGCTCTCCCTACATAAATTTCTTTTAGATGAGTATAATATATTCTTTATTAACCTATTTGTAGGTGAATTTTAGTTGAGGACATTTATGTCTATGATGAGAAAACATGAAATTTGGTTACAGAAAATGGAGGAACACACAATGAATATCAAGAATGCTAGATTGTTTATTAGGCATGAAAGCCCCACACCTATGGCTTTCATCATACAACTTAGGGCATGTGTTTACACCCCCAACTTATTGCCTTTGTACAAACAACATTTGGAAGCTTGTGTCTTAGAGTTTGATCTATTTGTATAGACCTCAACAAACAAGATTCTCATAGCTTGTAGGGGAAGATGGAACAATCTAATAGTAGAATAGAAAATGAGGGAAATAGTTTCCCCAGCCAATATGAAGTGGTTTCTAAGAAGTTCCAAGGTTGTTACAAGACTATCTAAAAAATACAAGCAAGACTGGGTGGGGATGTGTTACATACCTCCTTTAATTATTGAACCTCTACCCATGTGGGCTGATCAGATGGAGGAAGCCAAATTTGAGGAATGGATGGAACAAGTTAATAAATTTCATGGTTATGCAAATACCAACCACACCAAATGGGAAACATTCCAAGACAACTATGATATCCCAAAGAAATTATATCAAATGAACAAATCAAGGTTGTAGGGCAGTGTAGGAGGAATTACAAATCCTTAAGCTTGGGGGGATGATGAGTGCCAAGTAGAGCTCACCAAAACATGCCATTATGTCTCTCTTTCCTATCCTAAAAACCATTGCATCGTTTGATTTGTACCTTAAAGATTGTTAAAAACCTTATTTAATCATGTTAAATGTAGATGTAATAGTGCAACAACTATTGGGATTAAATTGTTTCATGTTATGAGTTTTGACTAAAAGAAATATGTAGGAACACCTTTTTGAGTGTAGGAATCCTTTTACTATGAATAATGAGGTCTTTGAGAGGATCCAAAGATACTTTTGTCAACTCCAAAGCTTCGCAGTAGAACTATTACAAAAGCTCCAGAATTCTATAGAAGACCTCAGAGGTTCTAGAGGAGATTGCAGTATGATGTTCCAACTCATTTTCCATTTGAAATCTCAAGATATAGGATGACTATTGTTCCTGACACTACTAACTCTAATGGATATAAGTGACCACTAATTGACTGCTCTTGCATGAATTGCAGAATCTTTGATAAACTGATGTTTAAGTTATTTCCCTTTTTATCAACGGCCTCCATGACTTGTTTTGACTCAAATTTGAACTCTTATTTTAAGTGCCACCTTCAGTGTCACTTTAATAATTTCCTGTAGTTTTGCATTCAACTCTTTTTAGAAGTAATAATTACATATTAGAAACATTGAATGAATATTTTGTATCTGATATAGAACTAGGAGTATAAGAATAACTTTGGAGATATTTTTATTAGAGAAATACATCTGATATATATGGATGGAAGCTATGATAGGATATAGATTAATTTTGAAAAAGAGAAGATACTCTGTTTTGTTAAGCATACTCTATTTTTGAAAGATTAGAAATAAAAAGCAGGCGGTTCTATATTTGTGATCTGAAACATTAAGTTGGTCTTTCCTCCAGAGGTGTGGAGCAAGGGCCCACTCCCAACAAAGGAGAAAAGAATAATATTTAGTAATTTTTCTTTCTTTGTTAAATTCTAAAGTTGCTTAGTTAAAGTTCACTACTTGGATAGTCTTTAGATGAATTTACTGTTTCATTCTATTTACTATTTTCCATATTTTTGATAAAGTAGGTTTTGCTTCATCAATTATAAAATTTTAGACTCTTAGATTGGATTTATTACAAGCAAGTAGCTAGATGCATGATTGTGAATAGATGAGGAGGTTTTATTTTCTAGGAAGTAGTTTTGGGACTACTGATTAGCAGTTTCTACTGCAGACAACCATGAACACTGCCCTAGATTTGACAATTTAGATAATCATTCTAATTAAATGCAAGGTACAATAACCCTTGTCATTGATGACCTAGGGAAATGCAGGGTTTGGTTGTGAAATTGGACAATAGGATGGTATATGAGGTGAAACAAAGATATCTTGAAGTCCACAAAAAGTCTACAAATAGCTAGGAATGAAAGATATGAAGGGTACGAAAAGCATGCGAGACCAGAGGTAGGAAATGGAGGCGTTAAATGGAAGAAGTCTAGAAGTGTAGTAATATCCTGCAAAATAGGTAGGAAGGAATGTGGAGAAGAAAGAGAGGACCAAATGTAGAAATGTCTGGTGCACTAAGGAATTTCTACAAGACATAAAAGAAAATAAAATGAAGAATTGCGAGAAAGGAGTGGACGACAAGAGGACCAGATGGAAGGGAAATGAAAGAAAAGTGGAAGTGGTATAGAAGAACTCCTTAATTCTATAAAGTAGAGGGAAATGTGAACAAGGAAAGGAATGAAGGAATAAAGGATTTACGAGAATGTGGAAGGGGATAGGAGGATGAGACATCAGATCTTGAAATTAGAAGTCTAACAATTTAGTGAGATTCTATAAATGGAAAAAATAGGTGGAATAAAATAGGACAAAGGGCCCAATAAGGTTTTTGCATAACTTTATGTGAAGGAGGTGGAGATCAGATGGGAGATGAATGGGGAATGTTTAAAAGTCCATCATAATTCTAAAAAATGAGAAGATGAAGGGAAATGAAAGGGAATGAAGGGCCTGATAAACCGTCAAGGATTTCATTTGGGACCAGAGGTTAGGAACATCTGGGAGGAAAAAAGTAAATGTCTGGTAGTCCCTAGAATGTTTGAAATTCTACAAACACCAAAAAATGACTTAATAATCCCCATACTTAGAATTTTTTAGATTTTTTAGAACTTCCAACATATAATGGGAACATGGGGAAGGCAATAAACAACTCCAAGATAAAATTGACCAAGGGAAGACCTACTAAAGGAAATCTTAGATCAATTATTGGTAGTAGGTAAGACACTTCCAAGGTAACAAAGAGGCGCTATAAATAGGAAATTTTCATATTCTTGGGAAGGTGCCGACATTGGCTCTAGTTGGGGATGTGTGCCTCTTATAGGCAAAACAAGGATCTAGTTATCTTTGGGATGCAGACCAAAGAGGGAAGACAAGGAAAAACTAAAGGGAAAGGTAATAACACACAAAAGCAAACACAAAACAATGAAAGACAACACATGTACAAGGGCCCAAAACAACCTATACCATCAAGAGAAATATTTCTTAAGGTGTTGACCATGAATTTGTAGCTCCATAACATCTCCATCCAAAATCTTGAGGTAGAAAGTGCCTTGATCACATTTGTCTACAATTTGATAAGGTTCAACCCATAAGGCTTCACATTTTCCATGCTTACCCAGGAGGACTAAATTACCCACTTGAAAATTTCTTTGGACTACCTTTTTTGTCAAATAAATACATCACCTTCTATTGCTGCAATATATTTCTTTCATGTGCAACTCTTTTAGTCTCTTCAAGTTTAGCCAACTCATGCATTCTCAAGGAAATGGCATTATTTTCATCTCCTTCAATTTACAATAGTAGTTTGTATACCATAATTTCAAGATTGATTGGTATCTTGGTTTCTATTCCATAAACTAGCTCAAAGGGGATCCTACCAATAGCCTTCTTCTATGTTATTTTGTCTACCCAAATAGAAAACTTAATCTTATCATCCCATCTTTTCTTATTCAAATCTAGTGTTTTTTTATGATTGTCATGGTGCACTTGTTACTAGATTGAGATTGGCCATTCTCTTATGGATGATAAGGGGAAGAATGTGTTAAAACTATCCCATACTTGGAGCATATGTCAAGAAGGTGATAGGATCTAAAATGCATTGTATTATTAATAACTATCCTTGTAGGCACACCAAACCTTGTGATTATATTATTCATTAGGAAGTCAATCACTACTTTAGATGTAGCATTTCTAGTAGGTATTACCTCCACTCATTTGGTGAAGTAGTCAATGGCTAAAAGAATCCATTTGTACCCATTTCTTGATTTTTCAACAATGCCCCCAATAAATCAATACCCCATTGCTAAAATGGAGCCTCAACTAATATGAATGTGAGGGGAGTGCACCTACAAACTTCATTTTTGTAAGAAATTCTTTGGCAAGCATCACACTTTCTAACAAACTTGGCCCCATTCTTGAATAATGTGGTCCACCAATAACCTACTCTAATCACCTTGTGATCAGTAGTGTTTGACCTAAAATGTCCTCCACAAAACCTTTGATGACATTCATCGATGACTTTGATAAACTACTCTTGATCTAAAAATTTGAGGAACAATCCATCAAGCTTTCTCCATATTAGTTTGTCATACAACAACACATATATTTTGGTGGCCAACTTTAAGTTTCTCTTTTGATGATCATTTAGTCCTAGAGCACAATTTAGGTTCTCCAAATAGAAAACTATGTCTTTGTACCATGGATCATTCCCCAAAGAGCAAGGGTGAGATACTGGATTAGAGGTTACCTAATATATTTCTACTACATCCAAGTTTGTATCTACCATTAGTTTGGTAAGGCCTTGACCTCTAATTAGTTTTGTAGTCTGCACCTCCATGTCATACTCCTGGATACTATTTATCCACCTACATCTTTTGCCTGAAACTTCTTGTTGAACAAAGATGCCTCTCGCAATAGTATGAGACACATAGGTAGTGAGTTTTAGCTCCTATGAGATAAGGTCTAAAATTTTTAACAACCTTGACAAGAGCATAAGCATGATTTTCCATGATGGAGTAGTTCAATTTAGCATTCTACAATGATTTACTAAAGAAGGCAATTGGTTGTTCATATCCATCGACATTTTTATAAAGAAACACAATAGCAATATTATAGAAGGAAGCAAAAAGAATAATTGAAAAGGCCTTGGGTAATCATGGATTGCCAATATCGGTGCCTTGTTTAGTGTAATCTTGATTTCCATGGAGTCAGTTGATTCCTCATCTCACCTGGTTGATTTCCCTTTCTTGAGCACCTTGGAGATATATTTTGTCTTCTTGACAAAGTTAGGAACAAACTTCCTAAAAAAATTAATTTGTCCAAAGAAAGATTGTACTACCTTAACTATTGTGGGTTGAGGGATGAGATATATTTATTTAACTCTTTTAGAGCCAATCCTTATAGTTTGCTTGGACACTATATGCTCAAGGATCTTACCTTCTTCCACACTAAATATACGCTTCTTAGGATTTAGGAAAATCCCATATTCTTAGCATCGTTGGAATATTAGCTCCAGGTGTTTACAATGATCATTCCTATCCATAGAACATGTAGTTAAATCATCCTAATAGATCACCATGATCTCATTTATTAAACCTACAAAGGTGACATCCATTTCCCTTTGGAAGGTAGCTCTTGCATTCTTGAGTCCAAAAGTGATCCTCAAATAAATAAATGTTCCCCAAGGGCCGTGAAGGCTTTCTTATGCTACTCATACTCCTTGACCATTACCTAGTTATATCTAGAGAAGTCATCCATCATTAACATCAATTATGACCTTGTTAATCTCTCTAACAAATTATCCATTCTAGGTAATGGGTAGTTGTCCTTAAGGAACTTGATGTTCAAATTTCTAAAGTCCACACAAAGCCTTATGTCTCTATTTTTCTTTATTATCAGGACAAGGTTGGAAACCCATTATGAATGTCTGATTGACTTCATTATACCACCCTCCTTTAACTTCATCAATTCCTTTTACATCTAAGGGGCTAACATGGAATTAATATGCCTCTATTTTTGTCTAAATTGTTTGTATTAGGCTCCAAGGGAATAGTGTGTTGGAATAAATCTTCCCTATAGGTTTTTAGCTTGTCATATGACCATGTAAAACACTTCTTGAACTTTCTTAATAGTGCAATCAACATTTGTTTCTTTTTTGGATTCAACTTATTACTAATGTAAATCATCTTTGGAGCTCCTTTAGTACCTAGGTTCACACCTTCTACATCATCTTCACTAGTTGGCTTGCTCCTTTCTTGTAGCAAATAACATTGTCAAACATTCTTTCCAATACTACTAGCCCTTTAGGAATGGTGTTGGTTTTGAGCTGAATAATTTCATTTCCAAACAAGGTCTCCTTTCCATATTCAAACTCTATCATAGTTTTCTAGTCAATTAGCTAGTTCTCAAAATCACTTATGTAGTTCAAGAACTCATAAATTTATTTGTCATCATTGAATACTTGTTAGCTATATGTATTATCGGGGATGCTTGGCCTAGTGAGAAATTCTAAAATATATGTGCAATGGGGTGATGTTAAAGAGGCATCAAATTTTGAGGCCATAATAGCAAGAGCATTAGTTGTAACATTTTTAGATCTATCTAGCCACTTGATGTCTGTTGGCCTCATTTTTGACTTGCCAAATTTTAAACGTTTTATGTCAAAATCCCTACATTAAGTCACTCCTAGTCACAAGTTCGAAGAAAGATCTCCATCATTTCAGTTGAAACCCTAGAAGCAGTTGCACAGGATAGGTGATTTATGAAAACAATTAAATCTTGAAATCTGTGACAGATGGTGCAAAATAATTTTTACGGCGGTGTTCGTGACTCCATTTCGTCTAGTCTGGCAAGTTTCCATATTGATACACTTCACGGTTTTGGAGATTTCAAACTTTCAATTCTCCACGGGCAATTTGTGAAAATAATTAAAACATGAGTTTTATAGAGGCTGGAGTAAAATGACTTTGTAACGGGTCTTGTGAGGTCATGATTGGAAATGTGGCAAGATTTCATGCAAAAATATCAAATTTGTCAAAAGTCATACATATATCACCTTTTGCCAGATTAAGAGGATCTGTTGAGAAAATTTATGAAGTTTTCATAAATGAATTTCAATGCACTTAGCAATTTTAATTTCATTTCTCCAAGTTACAAAATTAAATAGTGAAGCCCAAACTTACTCTTCGCTCACGTTTTAAATTATTCTTTAGAGTAACAAAGGCCTGTGAAAATTTATGTAACTTTGAGAAGGCACAATTCACACCACTAATGAAGTCATTTTGGAACCGATGAGGGTTTGTGAAAAGCACGAGTGTTTATTCTGAGTAGTTATTAGTTTGGGATTGCATTCAAAATGCACCGATGAAAGGAAATAAGTGAATATTTGAAGCAGGGCCAAGATTATTAAAGGTTATCAGTTGTAAGTAATGCCTCCAATGCTGATAAAAGAAATTCATACCTTTGTTATCAGGGGATTCAATTAGTTTGGCAACTATCACTTACCTACATCACTGACAAAAGAAGCTGATAAAAGAACATTTGCTACCAAACGTGAGGAAAATAGTAAAAAGTTGCGAACAATTTATAAGGTTTTCATACATGTTGTCAGATGTTTTAAAAGGTATGTAAACTAGTTAAAATTACTGATGCAGATTGTGAAATGGTGTTAAAAGTCTACTGACTAAAGCATGAAGTAGTTATTATAACTACCAAAGAAATAAAAATGCATTAGCCAATTCTTTTCGAAAGTAGTTTTCACAGCTGCAGAAGGAAATCATTTTATCATCAACATATGTAATAAGTTTTGAAAGTATTTCTTTCCCTCGATGAGGTTTTGGAAACCTCTTGGATTGCCAATGAAGAGCTTAAACAAGAAGCGGTTAGTAGTTATTATAACTACTTGGAAATCTAACTAAACCAACACCAAAATAGATTTCTTAGAAAAGATTTTAAATCTTCCAGAAGAAAAAGCTATCGGTTGTCATTCTACAACCTTTGTGAACCTCCTTCTTGTGGCCTATAGAGCATAGACATCCATCAAAGCGCAACAAGATGAGCAACGTTGAGTGGATTTTGTTGAAAACGTTATAGACTTTCAAGAAAATGAATGCCAGGAGTAACACCAATTCTACAAATGTTTTCCAGCACCTTCCCATGTCATAGAGGCCTAAAGTTTGGTGATTTTTACTTGGTATTATGTGAAAAGCGCAGAGGAATACGCAAGGCACATGAACTATTTAACAAACACAAAATGATGTTTTCATCTGCTGTTTATCTCAATCTCATGACATGCTTTAGAGAAAACTAGCTGAAGGAGGTGCTACACATTCTTCTTGCCGCACATTCTCATGGCACGTAATGAACTACAGGATATGCACAAAATGGTTTCGTTGAGAATGACACAAACACCTTCTAGCAGATGCATTTAGTAGGCGTAAAGCATGACTCCAAACCCTTGCTCCGATGGATATCAATGCAAAATCTAGAAGTAAAGACAAAGCATGTAACTTGTTTTACAAAATGCCTCATGCTATGCAATGACGACAGGATATTCATGATACAGGCTATGGCCATCCCTCAAGGTATAACAAAACGGAGGTTTTTGTCCAATATTATAAGTTGCAAGTGCCCTTATAGACATGTATGCAAAATGTGAATGCACAGACAAAGCGCAGAGATGGTTTCATAGAATTCCTCAATGAAATATGGTCTCATGGTACACAGTAATTAAAAGATATGCACAAACGAGCTTGTTGAAAAAGGCTACAAAAACCTTTAAGCAAATGCAATTGTCATGGTGTAAAGGTAAAATCGTAGCATTGGCAGTTTCCACGCCAGCATGCCTAAATCAAAACTTTTTGAACATGAATACCTCAAATAAATGTGATCATGTGGGATACAACAAATGTAGAAATCTGCATAAAATGGATTTGCTATAAATGTGTTAGATATTTTCAAACAATTGTGTTTTCTAGGCGTAAAATCCAGCTCTACAACTTGCGCCATCGGCCTATGGATATGGGAGATTTTGAACAAGGTATGGACGTTCATAAATGGTGTTTCAGTTGCAGTCCCCTGGTAAAAATACATATGTAATGTGAGCGCATAGACAATACACGTGAACTGCTCAACAAAATTATCTAAAACATATGTCATTGCGTGGAGTGCAATGCATGGAGGATACACACAAATATATATTTGAAGAAAATACTTCTTAAAATGTCAAGCAAACATGTTTTGGCAAGTGGTTTGTAATAGGGTATGAACATCTCTCAAAGCTTAATGGAATGCGGATCAAAAACATGTTGGTAGAAATGAATGAGAAATGTGGAGCTATAGACAAAGCACATGAGCAGTTTGACAGTGCACCTCAAAAATATTTGGTCTAATGGAACGATGAATTCATTGAAAAAGACTTTCAAAACTTTCAAGAAAATGCAATTCATTGTTATGAAGCCAGTATTCCATAATTCACACCAACATCCTTCTCATGGCCTATGACAAAATGAGAGCTCTGCAGTAGTATATCACATCCATCAATGTAGAGTAGAAGCGAATCTTTATTGACTTTATAGCTGGAAGTGCTCTAGTATGTAAGAAGTGGAAACCGCTTGACCGTGCTGGGTGCAAGTGAGATGTTCAATTCATTAAACATATTGTTGGAAGATGAAATCCTTCCTCTATTTCCACCACGGGTTAACCCCTGGCTATTACTAGCCATGTTAGTCTCATTTGGTGTCAACTTTTTGATTCTTTGTGTTCCTTTCCTACACCATTTTATGCTCGTGCTCTTAGATGCCAAGTTGGTGATACAGGTCCCATATCACCTTTTATACTTGCATGGGTGTTTTTGGCCATCAACAGATTCATTACCATTCTATCACCCATGTTAATGACAACATTAACTCCTTGGTCTCATATCTAACACATATATGCTTATCACATTTTCCCATTCTATGTATTATGGTGTATTCATTATTGCCATCACTTTACATGATTACGTGCTTATACATGAGGGATAGTATTTGATGCCGACTCACTAAAAAATCTTTCAATTGTCAAATGTATCTGTTCATGACTACTCTTACATGGTCAAGCATACAACCAACTTAGTATTGATGAGGCCAGAGAGTTAACCAATGCTATTATGATATTGTAAATTGTGTTCATCTTGATTTAGTCTTTGATGTAGATGTGGAGAGAGGCAGTTGCTTTAGAACCAAATTGGGTAAAAGAAAAATAGCTATGGATTGATGTCTCCACATAAGCTTCCTCTTGGTATTAGTCGAACACAAAGACTATGCAATCATTAAGCGAAGAGCATATTGAGTCTTGGTTAGTGACGGGTGAAGATAGGAGCATACGTTAGGCTTTCCATTGGCTTTCTAAAGTCAAGCAAGCAAGAAATCTTTGAATCTAGCAAAAAGCCACCAGCTACTTAGACAATGACTTCAACAAACACAAGTAATGCAAACACACTGGCCATCGGGGGTCTCATATATGGGAGTGTGGGAAATAAGTTTATCTTAGTGGATTCAATACTACTCATATAATAGCCTATATGATTAGCAACACAAGTTTCAAATGTTGGTGGATGGATGGATTATCGTTATACTCTGGAAGGACAAAAATTTCCAATCAAAGGGATTTCTCTCCATTCTCGAAGCATGATGAGACTTAGCAATGACTTGCATTATGCTATTCTCGAAGGTCATTTCCCCAAATTTTTACATGAGATTTCCTTGCTCAAATGGAGGTGCCACGAGAATGAACATGACATCAAAAGGGGTTCAAAATGTATTGGATCTTCTTCAATCAGAGTTCCCTGATATGGATGTTACTAGAAAACAAGAAGCTCACAATAGTGAATTGGATTGAAGGACATGCACAAATACAAGAATCTAAGATTCAGGCTTTAGAAGATTTGGAAATATCTGACAAGGTTTGATCACTGAAATAGAGCAGACAGAGAAGCAGAGTAACTTAGCAAAATTTACAATTGGAAAGCTCCAAGTTTAATGTTACCTTTTGAAAAATTGACTTATGTCACTTATTGTAATTAAAGTTAGTCTTTTGAATTTAACTTTGTAAAAGTTAGGTAAATCCTAACTTATCTTCAAAAAGTAGTTATTTTAAGTGCCTAAGTTAGGTAGTTACTCTAAGTGACTATCTTTACAAAAGAAAGTTAGTTATTCAAAGTTAGTACACTTATGAAGGTAGTTATACCAAGTAGTTACAAAAAGTGGTTACAGTAGTTACCTTAAATGGTTACTAACCTCACCTATAAATACAACATTGTAATTCAATCAAGGGGTTCCACTTTTTCGCAAGGCATTGTATGAAGGACTTGAACAGTACTATTCAAGCAAGAAAGTAATAGAGAAATGTTTTGGATGTGTGTTCAATTCAATCTCATGTGTTTTTGTTGATATTCGTATGTTTCATCAATGATAACCATTTTCTTTCCTTTACACGTTGCATGTGGAAAAGATTATCATGTTAAGTTTTGGTATCTCAACTTGAATGTGTGGAATTTGAATCTATAAGATTATTTCTCATTTCTTCATTAGTTTTCGTTATTCAATTTGTTTTATTCTTATAATCCTAGAAAATACATATAGCCCCATCATACGAGGGAGCTGCCCCTCTCAAATGCAGAGAGGAATCGACATAGTCCTGTGATTCTTCAACTGTTGTGAGCAGGTTGTTGCTGATCCAATGGCAAAACAGAGTTATTCACGAAGGTTATTTAAAAGTAACAAATCTGTTTACCAACATATTTTTGGTGACTTTGCTGGGGATAGAGCTGAAGCATTGGTGCCTTTTGATTCCTCAAGAATATACAAGTATCTTCCCAGAAAAGAAGTTGGCGACTCTATCTGAAAGAAGAATCCTGAAAGATGGTTTGGTATGAAAGAACCCAGATGCATAACTTGCAGTTTCTGAATTAGATAATGACAGTGATGATGAAGATTATCCTTCTTCTACATCCTCTACTCGACAAAATCAAGTTTTTGATGACCCTAAGCAAGTGGAGTTTTTGAAGAGTTTCTATGGTGGCATGCAACTTGCTACTAATTAGGTTCATCCTTCTTTGCTTCAAACATTGCAGAAGATTGAAGAAAAAGATGGGAAAGAGACTCATTTTCTTTCTCGTGATCAAAACTCCTTATTAGAAGAGATTCATGCACCAGAAGATAAAATAAACTATGCTAAGATATATCATTTGTGTGATGAGGACAGAAATGAAGAGGCAAAGGTTTTTCCTACAAATGAACTTGTATTGAAGGAAGTGTCTTAAAGAGACTCATCGGAACATGCATGTCCACTTAAGGAAGACCAAGAAGAAGAAGTGATGAAGACAGAAAAAGAAGATTGTATGGAAACATGCAATGATGAAGAAGAAATCTATCCAGATGATGACATTTTCTCAATTTCTTTGAAGAATGTCACTCTTGTTGTGATAACTCGCTCCAGTTCAACAACTATATCTACCGAGGAAGGTTTCCATGACATGGTTAATGTTTAAGGGAATGCAAAAGAAATTTTGGACCAAAGTGTAAACAAAGAGGATGAAGACAAGTTGCAAAGTGTTCTCTTGACATGCATGCAATCTGAACAAGAGAAGAATGTTGATGAAATAGTACCACAAGATCTTTCTCATGAAGTTTCCATCACCAATTGTTGTCTCAAGACTCCTGAAGATGATTTTCTTTATAAAGAAGTTTTCATTCTTTCTCCTTTATCATTTGTTGAAGAAGAATCCTCAACTACTAGAACCAAAGGTACTACTCAAGACAAAGCATTGAGTACTCCCACTCCAAATATCCAAGAAGATCATAAGGATACCAGGATTGATGAAGAGCTACACGTTTTAACTTCTTCACCACTTCCAAGAGAGGAAAATATTATTTCTTCTTCATCAACTATGGAAGAGGCTTTTCAAGATGATAAAGTGTGTGATACATATTCATCACTTTCTCTTCATTGTGTGCAATCCTTCGATAAAACATGTCCTGAATTAGTAATGGTGAATAAGGAGGAATTTCCTTTTGTAGGGGATGATTCAATGATAAAGGAGGACATTACTCAGAAGAAAGATCAGTCATAAGATATCAAGTTTTCTCCACTTCTTACTTCACATGAAGGATTTTTGGTTCATGATTCAATTTTCTTTGATTCAGACTATCAAAAAGATCTTCAGATAGAGAAGGTTGGTAGGCTCGACATGATGCTAGAAGATATGATCAACATTACATAGAGAAGTACCAATGTGATTCAAAAGGACTTAGAACCTTATGATGAGAGATGGTCGTTTGGTGAACTATTCAAGGAGTCCTCACATTTTGTGGATTTCATTTTTCTCATCATCCTAAAATATCTACTGAGTCCGCAGGTACCTCATCCATACATATTTCTTTTCTGAACAAGTGCCTATTTTTCTCAACCTGTTAATGGTTTTACATGATCATCCTAGAGTAATTTAAGGTAGGAGTCACCTACCATGTACATAGGTTAATTATGAGTTTTTGTTGTGTCTGTCTTGTTTCAGTTTCTGTTGGTTTTCATTGTTTGCCTTGTCCCTATGTGTCTGTCATCTGATCTTTTGTCTCGCTTGAGTTTCCTTGTTCTCCTTGCACATCCTGTTATCTCCTGACTCTATTTGCCTAATGGATTTAAGGCATTGGTCATTTCCAGAGATTCTAGGTTCATCCTGCATCCACAAGGTCCTTGTCCCTAGTTAGAGCCAGCTATTGGCCTCGTTTTTGACTTGCCAAATTTTAAACTTTTTATTTCAAAATCCCTACATTAAGTCACTCCTAGTCACAAGTGCTAAACTGCCAAGCCATTCACAAGTTCAAAGAAAGATCTCCATCATTTTAGTTGAAACCCTGGAAGCAGTTGCGTAGGACAGGTGATTTATGAAAATAATTAAATCTTGAAATCCATGATAGATGGTGGAAAATAATTTTTATGGCGGTGTTCCTCACTCCATTTCCCCTAATCTGGCAAGTTTCCATATTGATACGCTTCATGGTTTTGGAGATTTCAAACTTTCAATTCTCCACGGGCAATTTGTGAAAATAATTAAAACATGAGTTTTATAGAGGCTAGAGTAAAATGGCTTTGCAAAGGGTCTCGTGAGGTCATGATTGGCAATGTGGCAAGATTTCATGAAAAATATCAAATTTGTCAAAAGTCATACATTTATCTCTGTTTGCTAGATTAAGAGGATCTGTTGAGCAAATTTATGAAGTTTTTAGAAATGAATTTTAATGCACTTAGCAATTTTAATTTCACTTCTCCAAGTTACAAAATTAAATAGTGAAGACCAAACTTACTCTTCACTCATGTTTTAAATTATTCTTCATAGTAACAAAGGCATGTGAAAATTTATGTAACTTTGTGAAGGCACAATTCACACCAATAACAGTCATTTTGGAACCGATGAGGGTTTGTGAAAAGCACGATTGTTTATTCTGAGTAGTTATTAGTTTGGGATTGCATTCAAAATGCCGATGAAAGGAAATAAGTGAATATTTGAAGTAGGGCCAAGATTATTAAAGGTTATCAGTTGTAAGTAATGCCTCCAATGCTGATAAAAGAAATTCATACCTTTGTTATCACGGGATTCAATTAGTTTGGCAACTATCACTTACCTACATCACTGACAAAAGAAGCTGATAAAAGAGCATTTGCTACCAAACGTGAGGAAAATAGTAAAAAGTTGCTAACAATTTATAAGGTTTTCATACATGTTGTTGGATGTTTTAAAAGGTATACAAACTAGTTTAAATTACTGATACAGATTGTGAAATGGTGTTAAAAGTCTAATGACTAAAGCATGAAGTAGTTATTATAACTACCAAAGAAATAAAAATGCATTAGCCAATTCAATAAGTTTTGAAAGTAGTTTTCGTAGCTGAAGAAGGAAATCATTTTATCATCAGCATATGTAATAAGTTTTGAAAGCATTTCTTTACCCCAATGATGTCTTGGAAACCTCTTGGATTGCCGATGAAGAGCTTAAACAAGAAGCGGTTAGTAGTTATTATAACTACTTGGAAGTCTAACTAAACCAACACCAAAATAGATTTCTTAGAAAAGATTTAAAATCTTCCAAAAGAAAAATCTATTGGCTATCATTCTACAGCCTTTGTGAACCTCCTTCCCATGGCCTACAGAGTATAGACATCCATCAAAGTACAACAAGATGAGCAATGTTGAGTGGATTTTGTTGAAAAAGTTATAGACTTTCAAGAAAATGAATTCCAGGAGTAACGCCAATTCTATAAATGTTTTCCAGCACCTTCCCATGCCAAAGAGGCCTAAAGTTTGGTGATTTTTACCTGGTATTATGTGCAAAGCGTGGAGGAATACGCAAGGCACATGAACTATTTAACAAACACAAAATGATGTTTTCATTTGTTGTTTATCTCAATCTCACAACATGCTTTAGAGAAAACCAGCTGAAGGAGGCGCTACACATTCTTCTTGCCACACATTCTCATGGCACGCAATGAACTACATGATATGCACAAAATGGTTTCGTTGAGAATGGCACAAACACCTTCTAGCAGATGCATTTAGTAGGCATAAAGCATGACTCCAAACCCCTGCCCTAGCAGATATCAATGCAAAATCTGGAAGTAAAGACAACACACAAATTGTTTGACAAAATGCCTCATGCTATGTAATGATGGCAGGATATTCATGATACAGGGTATGGCCATCCCTCAAGGTATAACAAAATGGAGGTTTTTGTCCAATATTATAAGTTGCAAGTGCCCTTATAGACATGTATGCAAAATGTGACTGCACAGACAAAGCACGGTGATGGTTTAATAGAATTCCTCAATGAAATGTGGTCTCATGGTATATGGTAATTGAAAGATATGCACAAACAGGCTTGTTTAAAAAGGCTACAGAAACTTTTAAGCAAATGTAATTGTCATGGTGTAAAGGTAAAACTGTAGTATTGGCAGTTTGCACACCAGCATGCCTAAATCATAACTTTTCGAACAGGAATACCTCATATAAATGTGATCATGTGGGATGCAACGAATGCAGAGATCTGCATAAAATGGATTTTCTATAAAGGTGTTAGATATTTTCAAACAATTACATTTTCTAGGCGTAAAATCCAGCTCTACAACCTGTGCCATCAGCCTATGCATATGGGAGATTTTGAACAAGTATGGACATTCATAAATGGTGTTTCATTTGCAGTCCCTTGGTAAAATTACATATGTAATGTGAGCGCATAGACAATACACGTGAACTGCTCAACAAAATTATCTAAAACATATGTCATTGCGTGGAGTGCAATGCGTGGAGGATACACACAAATATATATTTGAAGAAAAGACTTTTTAAAATGTCAAGCAAACACATTTTGGCAGGTGGTTTGTAATAGGGTATGAACATCTCTCAAAGCTTAATGGAATACGGATCGAAAATGTGCTAGTAGACATGAATGAGAAATGTGGAGCTATAAACAAAGTGCATGAGCAGTTTGACAGTGCACCTCAAAAAGATTTGGTCTAATGGAACGATGAATTCATTGAAAAAGACTTTCAAAACTTTCAAGAAAATGCAATTCATTGTTATGAAGCCAGTATTCCATAATTTGCACCAGCATCCTTCTCATGGCCTATGACAAAATGAGAGCTTTGGAGTAGTATATCACATCCACCAATGTAGAGTAGAAACAAATCTTTATTAACTTTATAGCTGGAAGTGCTCTGGTATGTAAGACGTGGAAACTGCTTGACCATGCTGGGTACGAGTAAGATGTTCAATTCATTAAACATATTGTTGGAAGATGAAAGCCTTCCTCTATTTCCACCATGGGTTAACCCTACTAGCCACGTTAGTCTAATTTGGTGTCAACTTTTTAATTCTTTGTGTTCCTTTCCTACACAATTTTATGCTCGTGCTCTTAGATGCCAAGTTGGCGACACAGGTCACATATCACCTTTTATACTTGCATGGGTGTTTTTGGCTATCAACGGACTCATTAACATTCTATTGCCCATGTTAATGACAACACTAACTCCTTAGTCTCATATCTAACACATATATGCTTATCACATTTTCCCATTCTATGTATTATGGTGTATTCATTATTGCCATCACTTTACATGATTACGTGCTTATACATGAGGGTAGTATTTGATGCCGACTTACTAAAAACATCTTTCAATTGCCAAATGTATCTGTTCATGACTACTCTTACGTGGTCAAGCATATAACCAACTTAGTATTGATGAGGCCAGAGAGTTAACCAATGCTATTCTGATATTGTAAATTGTGTTCATCCCAATTTAGTCTTCCATGTAGATGTGGAGAGAGGCGGTTGCTTTAGAACCAAATTGGGCAAAAGAAAATGGATATGGATTGATGTCTCCACATAAGCTTCCTCTTGGTATCAGTCAAACACAAAGACTATGCAATCATTAAGCGAAGAGCATATTGAGTCTTGGTTAGTGATGGGTGAATATAGGAGCATACGATAGGCTTTCCATTGGCTTTCTAAAGTCAAGCAAGCAAGAAATCTTTGAATCTAGCAAAAATCCACCAGCTACTTAGACAATGACTTCCACAAACATAAGTAATGCAAACACACTGGCCACCGGGAGTCTTATATATGGGAGTGTGGGAAACAAGTTTATCTTAGTGGATTCAATACTGCTCATGCAATAGCCAGTATAATTAGCAACACAAGTTTCAAATGTTGGTGGATGGATGGATTATCTTTATACTCTAGAAGGACAAAAATTTCCCATCAAAGGGATTTCTCTCCATTCTTGAAGCATGATGAGACTTAGCAATGACTTGCATTCTTCTATTCTCAAAGGTCCTTTCCCCAAATTTTTACATGAGATTTCCTTGCACAAATGGAGGTGCCACAAGAATGAACATGGCATCAAAAGGGGTTCAAAATGTATTGGATCTTCTTCAGTCAGAGTTCCCTGATATGGATGTTATTAGAAAACAAGAAGCTCACAATAGTGAATTGGATTGAAGGACATGTGCAAACACAAGAATCTAAGAATCAGGCATTTAGAAGATTTGGAAATATCTGACAAGCTTTGATCACCGAAATAGAGCAGACAGAGAAGCAGAGTAACTTAGTGAAATTTACAACTGGAAAGCTCCAAGTTTAATGTTACCTTTTGAAAAAGTGACTTATGTCACTTATTGTAATTAAAGTTAGCCTTTTGAATTTAACTTTGTAAAAGTTAGGTAAATCCTAACTTATCTTCAAAAAGTAGTTATTTTAAGTGCCTAAGTTAGGTAGTTACTCTAAGTAAATATCTTTACAAAAGAAAGTTAGTTATTCAAAGTTAGTGCACTTATGAAGGTAGTTATACCAAGTAGTTACAAAAAGTGGTTAAGGTAGTTACCTTAAGTGGTTACTAACCTCACCTATAAATACAACATTGTAATTCAATCAAGGGGTTCCACTTTTTCGCAAGGCATTGTATGAAGGACTTGAATAGTACTATTCAAGCAAGAAAGCAATAGAGAAATGTTTTGGATGTGTGTTTAATTCAATCTCATGTGTTGTTGATATTTGTATGTTTCATCAATGATAACCATTTTCTTTCCTTTACACGTTGCATGTGGAAAAGATTATCATGTTAAGTTTTGGTATCTCAACTTGAATGTGTGGAACTTGAATCTATAAGATTATTTCTCATTTCTTCATTAGTTTTCATTATTCAATTTGTTTCATTCTTATAATCCTAGAAAATACATATACCCCCATCATACGAGGGAGCTGCCCCTCTCAAACGCAGAGAGGAATCGACATAGTCCTGCGATTCTTCAACTGTTGTGAGCAGGTTGTTGCTGATCCAAGGGTGAAACATAGTTATTCACGAAGGTTATTTAAAAGAAACAAATCTGTTTACCAACAATGTCAAAAGCGTCAAACATTTCTATAGCATCCTATACAACATTTTTATACATCTGAACAATCTTTTCTATTTAGCATATGAACCTCTGACCCAAGATATCACTAGTTCAGAATCACCAACTCAAACATTTAATACTATACCTAGAGGCTATATTCAAACCAAGTAGTAGGGCTTCATATTCAATGACATTGTTGGTGTAGACAAAGTTTAGCCTAAAATTAAACCCATAACTTGTGTCATCTGGTGATAACCAAACAATACTTAGACTATTTCCTTCCTTAGAGCAAGCAACATCAAAGTACATATCCCATATGTAATTATTTTTAGGACAAAGAAGTTTAGGGTATGAGGTAGGATCAACATGGCTTCCTACATCATCATCACAATACCCAATTATATTCCCAAGCTCACTCTTTATATAATGCGCCTCATCCTTTTCCTTATCTAGATCTTCCACAATATGTAACATTTTCTTTTCTTTATGTAATTTGACTTCTTTCCCATTGAAAAGTATATTTGCATATGATAGATCCATTTGAATGCTTCCATCTATTGAAGCTGCCCATTTTATTAACAACATGCCCTACTTGGCTGGACAATCAACAATGATTATATCCATCATGAAGCATTTACTAGGATATGCAACAAGTTACACTTCCACACCATTAACAACTCCTATAAGATTTACTTCTTTGAAGTCCATTGCATAGAAATTCGCATAAGACTTGGAAACCTTCAAGCCTAGTAGATTCATGACTTCTAATTGCATCACATTACTTGAAGCTCTAGAATCCAACATACAATTGTACCAACCACCCTTTTATTATAAATGAGGTGTTAAATGGGTCAACCATTGTTTGGCTACTCACAAATATTGTATTGAGGTAAACTTAAAGTGTTTCTTGAGTATTTGCTTCAACAATTGCATCATCTATAGAATCACTCAAAGAATCTATAGGATGCTCAAATATGGCTAGGGCATTGATGTACAACAAGGCCCTTTCTTAATGCTTAGGGATTCTAAGCAATTCTCTCATTGGTATTTGGACTTGCATTTGGATTAAAGAAAGAGCCATGTCAATGGGGACATATTCAGGCAAAGTAATGGATAGGGGCGTAGATATCACATAAGTATCAGGGATTAAAGGTAAATTACTTGGTCATTGGTGGTGACACCCTTTCCATCATTAATTTTTTCACTTTCCTTAGTTTCATCTTGCCCTTCATGTGAATTTTTCTTTGTCTAATTTGGCTTGCCACCTACTTCTATCACCTTAGGATTCTCAAAATAGTTTATTGGTATGTTTGCATGCTTATTCTTTGGAACATACTTTTTTTGCATAGTGGTCTCTGTAGACACGCTAAAATGACCAAGTCGTCGCACTACTTGGATTTCATTAATTCTTACAAATCACCTACATTCAACATTAATTAAATAATCTAATTATTTAATTAATTTCATTAAATTCTTCCAAACCTTCTAAAAATCGACATTAATTAAATATATTCTATTTATTTAATTAATTAAATTAAATTCCTCTATATTCTTCCAAAATTAAATAATTTTAATTATTTAATTAAATCATTATCCACTTTCGAATTTCAAGTCTACATTAATTAAATAAATCCAATTATTTAATTAATTCATCCAGTTCTATCTCATCTATAATTAAATAATTATACATTATTTAATTAAATCACTTGTTCTTCTAAATTTAAATAAATCATGCAAATTTATTTAAATTTGTCTCAATCCTCTAAAAATAAATAAAATCAAATATTTTATTTATAATCTTCTGTTCCTCTATCATGCACAATTGATTAAATAAATTTATTTATTTAATTTCAGTTATCTTCCAATTCCTCTTAAAATATCTTGTTAACTCGTGCACAATCAGTCTTATTTTTAGAACTCTAAAAAAGGCAAAATTACAAGTTGAGTTATCTATTCAATCAATCTTGTTTTCATCATATTTTACTCAAACTATCCTTATGGATTGACACATGTTGTGTGCACATTCATCATGGTTATTTGATTTATCTCCTCCGTTGATTCTTTTTGAATTATTTGGACCGTTGATCGATCTCTGTTTGAAACCTATATAAACCCCCCTCATCTCCTTCACAAATCCTCTTCGATCACTTATTCTTAGGCATCCTTTATAGTGCTTTGAGCATACATCGCATCAATTGAGCAACTTTATGATCTTTGACATTGATCTTTGAGCACTTTGAGCACTTTACTTGCTTGTTGCAAACATGGTTTCGCAGTGTTATTGAGCAATCCACATTCAACAAAGGGAACAACACAAATCTAGGTAAAAGCTTTCTTATTTCATTGGATTTATTGATAATGGCTTTTATTTAGATTAGTTCTCTTTATGTTATAGGCTTTTGATTTGTTTATGTTTATCATTTAAACATAGTCAATTTTCCTCATACACAGTCTCAAGCATAGATAATCTTTTCTTTTGTGATGGATTTTCTACAGTCTTGTCACATTCTTTTCTACAATATCCTTCTTGCTTCCATCAACATCCATTTTCTCTTTTCCTTTATTTGTAGGTGTTTCAACACTTTTGGTATAATTACAATACCAATCTCATTTTTGGTATTCACCTATCTACCTTTAAGTTGATACTCACTTTGCACTTGCATGATGGTTGCATCAATAAGAGCTTTAATGTTTTAAGCTGAAGGATTTTCTCTTTTGTACCTGTAGACAACTGAAAATGACCACATCCTAGACAACATCTTATGACACCTCCTAACCCCACTTTCGACATCTTTTGACATCATTCTCCTAGGAGTCCCCTTTATCATTCCCCCTTCCATTATCCAATTAATTAAATAAATTATATCTATTTATTTATTTAATTTTAATCCATTTTATCTATTTCCTAAATTCATTAAATAAATTATATTTAATTAATTAATTTAATCCATTTTATCTATTTCCCAAATTAAATAAATAAATTATATTTATTTAATTAATTTAATCCATTTTTTATCTTCCCACATCATCCTTCTCCAATAATTAATTAAATAATTTTATTATTTGATAATTTCTACTTGTATTCATCCTTATCCATTTCCCACAAATAAATAAATTAAAAAACCAACTAGTCACATGCCTAACTAATCTTATCCATCCATCTTTATAGAAAGCCCTAGAAACCTGCATCCTTATCCCTAATTCTACCTCTTAATCTCTACCATCCATTGCACCTCTTAATCTTAGCCATTCATCATGCCACCCAAGAATCTATAAATCAAACATCAACCAAGTCATTATCAAGATGAAGTCTCATGGTTATGCAAAGTTATGTTGTCGGTGTGAGCAATCAACATATCATTATCAAGAGCATATCTAGTGGAGCTAGGGTGCACTCCATTGTCCCTCTGTTAGAGGATAAAGGATGATTTGAGGAAAAAGGTTGTGTTTATTTCTTTATCTTTGTGTATTTTACTCATCTCATTTTATGTTTTTCATTTTGGCACGCTTGGTGGGATCCATGTCCCTTGATCTAGTTTGATTTTTGTAGGTTTTGTTAGCTTTTTATTGCAGGTTTAGGCTCTTTATTGATAAATCTTGGGGGTGACCTATCACATGAAGCATCCTAGGGAAAAAAAGACCTCACAGTTGAGTCCGGAAGGCCCATAAACCCTAGGATCCAGATATGACATGATATATTTTGAAGGTGATTTTTTTTTTGAATTTTTTTACTTTACAAATCCGTGATGTATAGATCCGTATAGTACGGATCCACCGTACAAGCTTTAATATGTAGTCTGTGGACTTTATTTTAATCATGAGTCTAATGCTTTTATTTAGTTAACAATGTTGGTAAATGTTCTTTTATTTTAAATTCCTATCATTTAAAATATTTTAAACCATTGTGTAAATGGTATTATCCACCGATAGATTGGTTTTATCATAGGGTATAAATTTTTTGGTTTAGTGTTTTATTTACAGGCTACAACACTTTAACTAAAGGTTTATTGGTTGTAACCACCAGTCTAAAGACTCCCACTTGGCCGTCACTAACTCTCAAGCCTCTAGTCAAAGATTACGGTCACCTTGGTGACCTCTCCCTTGCCACTTTCGTTGAGTCCCTAGTCACATAAGTGACCAGGGTTTAGTATCCTTTGCTAGCCCAAGAAAATTGGATACTCCTTAATTCTAATCGTGGTCACATCTATGACCCTAGACTATCACGACAACCTTAAGCTATCCACCTTAAACTACCATGGTAACTACCCAGATATCGAGTAAACTGTCACCTACCTATGAACGCTTGGTCACCTACCAACTAATCCATCCACACCTTTGCCCTTTGGTTGCAGTCATATGTGCGATCGAGGGCTTCACCAAACCTAAATGCTACTTTAACCCACCTATTCTAATCACAAAGTATAAACTGCCAATGTGACTGCTACGTCACTAACCCCTAGTAGTTATTTTTAACTACCTGACTGACTCCCACCTGCTTATAGTGCTAAAATAGGCTATTTTTCCATTTTTGCATAACTTGGGCAAATCGTATCAATTTTTTGCAAAATTATAGTCATTGGAAAGTTGATTCAATGAGATTCACAGTGGTGTAGGCCTCTTCATCATATTTGATCAGAATAATTAGGTATAATCATTTAAACTTATTGTTTGCTTGCAAACTTTAATCACTCATATCTTTTGCATAAATCAAATCAAAATTTGACGCATTTTTTTGAAATTGCATAGAAATCACAAGGAATATGGTGGAATCATCTAATCTACTATATATTATCATCCATTTATAATTTTTTTAGATTTAATCATTTTGAGCTAACACTTATTTTGTATCATTTAGCTTGTCAAAGGTCAAAATTCTCTCAAACTACTAACAAGTTTGTTGCAGGTTCGCTGGTCAAAGATTTATCATTTCAAAAACATTGGTGTTTGCTTTATTTGGTGAGCATGATTATGACTTGAGGTGTGTGTATGCTCTTCCCTCGCACTGCAAAATGATCTTGGGAATCAAAAGAACCCTTTAGCCACATTCATTTTCACAACACACATTCATTTATAAGGGTCAATTAATCTTTCTTGTGTGGATCAAGTGTGTGTGTATGCTCTCCCCTCATACTATAAGGTGATCTTGGGGATCAAGAAAACCTCTTGGTTCACTTTTGTCACCCAAGGTGTTTTAGTGTGTGTATGCTCACTCCTTACGCTTCGTGCAATCTTGGAGATCAAAAACACCTAACATTAACCTTTCCCATGTACCTTGCATATATATATGGGGCACCCTTAGAGATCTTGTTTAAACCTAGATAAGGCCTTTCAACCATCATTTCTTGTGGTGCATCACTATTGGGGAGGAGAAGTTCTCAAATGTACCTCTATGGGTGAGATAGAGATAACTTTGGGAAAAACATTTCACCCCCAAGGTAAGGGATTTGTCATGTACGTGGGCTATCCCTAGTTGTCCATTTCATGGTAGATGGTATTAAGGGGACGAATGTCACAATTGTGAGTTCACAAGATTTGACACACCTACTTGAATAATCTAGGGTGTTATTGTGTTTGGTGTGTGTGTTCATTTTTCAAAACTTGTACACTTCCCAAATCCATTACAAACTTGTGCATGTATGTGTGAAATCTATTGTTTGTAATGTCTCCCAAGGTCAAGCTTCAATCCATCCCTAATCACCTTCTAATCATTCATTTTCATCCAAATCTAATCCAATCCAACTTCATCCTAATTCTTCTAATGCAATTCCATCATCCCTTTCATCCTAATCATCCCTAATCATCCCTAATCATCCTAATCGTCTCATCCCAATTATCCTATTCATTTGAATCACCCTATCCCTAATTCATCTTAACCCATCATTTAGGACCCTAATCCTAATCAATTTGTCTAATCCAATCAAGGTCCTAATCCTTATGCATTCCATCTATTTAATCCACTCCCTACTCACAATCATCATCGTAATCATAATCCTATCAGTTAGCTTAATCTAACCTACGTAATTCTAATGACCTCCTAATCCAATCCTTAATCTATCATCCTTCATCCATTATCATCCATAATCCACAACATAATACACTATCCTAATCCAATCTCATCCTACATCCTTATCTTAATCTAACTTCATCCATTATCATCCTTAATCCAATCCCTTTATCCATCTAATCCCATTTCAATGAAATCCTAATCTATTCCATTTATCCCTCGTCCACAATCAATCACCCATTATCCATCTATCCATTTCAATCAAGCATCCAAACCTTAATCCTTAATAAAAAAACATCCTTTGAAAAACAAATTTTGGTTAAGGACTTAATCTCCTTCATACCCCATCAAATTTCATTCAAATCCTAATCATAATCTATCCAAGTCATCATAAAAATCCTTCACCCAAGGATCCCAGCCCCAATCCTCTGTCATCCATTTTAAATCCAATCTTCAAATAAAAAATCAAGACCTTAGTTAATCCCATCATCCTTAATTCAAACAAGAATTTAAGCCTATCTTAAGTATAGTCATCCAATCAAATCCAATCAATTCCTACTTAAGAACTTTGCCTATCTTAAGTAGAAATCAAATCCAATCCACTCTTGCTTAAGAACTTTGTCTATCTTAAGTATAGAGAATCATCCCTCATTCAATCAAATCAAATCATTTTAAGGTCTTTACATTTGATCCCCAATCATCCATCATCATCTCATACCCCCCACATCCTAGATCTTAAACTAAGAACAACATGGATCCTTATATAGAAATACAAGAAATTAAACGTATGTATGAGTGATTAGATCCTCTCACTAAGGTAAAATTTAGGGATCTCATTGGTCATAAACCTATAGCACATTTCATCATTGGATATTCTCAAGATTATTCTTATGACCCTATCACATCAACATCACCATCCCATATGTTAATCCCATCAACCTCATACCAACCTTCATCCCCTTATGTGACCATATCATCATATTAATCCAACCTATCAATACCTCAAAGTTATCCAACCTCCACCTATTCATATACCTGACCAATCCCTCCACCACAATATCCATCCAACCCTATTAATATTCATCCATTAGCCCACATACCTTCCAATCCATCAATCCCTTCAATCCCTCCATCACAATATCCCTCCAGTCCTCCTAATCCTAATCCATTATCCCACATACCTTCCAATCCATCAATCCCTTCAATCCCTCCATCTCAATATCCCTCCAACCCTCCTAATCATAATTTGTTAGTCCACATACCTTCTAATCCATCAATCCCTTCAATCCCTCCATCACATTATTCCTCCAACCCTCCATTAAGGGAGCCCATAGAAATGGCTTTATAGAAATCAGTCCAAGCAAACTTGATTGAACTTCCTATTACAAGATCATACAATGAAAACCAATTTAAGCCCACCTGGTTTAAAGATCATGAATATTGTGAATACCATTAGGCAAAAGGCCATAAAACATATGATTAAATAAGACTTAAGAAGTGCATCCAAGATGTCATCGACCATGGTGAGATTGTGATTGATGATCTCCCCACTGACTCGTCATGTCAACCCAAATTATCCTTTTTGGATGTGACCCAAGGACTATTAGCAAGGAATCAAAAACCATCATGCACTCAAATGCCTATCCTTAATCCTATTAGTTAGCCTCCAAGTACCATGCCTATCTCTCCAATACTATCCTCCAGTCCATTGCCTATCAAGCCTATTGAAGATCCTCTTCCCATAAGTGCAAGTCAAGACCCATCATGTAGCCATATTATTGACCATCTAGAGACTATTAATCCCATCCAAGAAACTTCCATTCCCATCAAAAATCAAGAGCTATATCAAGAATCAAATCCAAATCATGATCAACCTTGCACCCAATCAAGTTAATATCAAACTATCCAAACTCCTCAAGATCACATTACCTAGGCTACCAGAGATCCAACTACTCAATCCACCACCATCCATGATCAAGAGGTCAATACTCATCCTATCCATAATCCCACAACTATCCATGATAAAAAAACCCACACTACTCCTATCCAGCATCTATCTAGTCCTATCCATCATCCACCAACTTCCCATGATGAAACACTTGGTCGTCAAGAAAACATAGACAATCAAACAAATATCTTGGATCATATCACACCGCATCTTAATGAGCATAGTGTTAACCAAGATCCCAACATCACAAGTAATCCCTTTCCTAATCCCTCACTATCTCATATTGATCCTTCACCATCCCCTATTGACTTTATCCCAAACCCATCATCCTATCCCCTTAGACCCAACATCTTCATCTGCGGTCATCTCTCATAGGAGAGGAATAACTTCTATCCACTACCCAACATCCCCCATCTAATAATGGGCTTGCATCTTGTTTCCAAAACAACAAACATCCCATCATACACTACGTGTTCCAAAACATGAATTATCAAGGCAAAGGCTTAGGCCTCCTGAACAAGGTATCTTGGAGGTCATCCATGTCAAAATCCATCCACGATCACATGGCCTTGGTTATATATCCCAAGGAAAACAATACACACATGTTGGTACCACTCGCACTACTCATAAGGCATCTTCTTCCAATCCCAACCTAGGTGCCCCTCATCGTACCTCCAAATCATATGCTGCCATCCCCCTCCTCCATCTTATTTCATCCATCGATCAAAACATCCTTCCATCCCTAAATCCACTCTTCCTCTACTCCTCCCAACTCCCAATACTCCCATCCTCAAATCCCCTCATCCCTTCATCCAAAAGTCCACTAATCCCTCCATCCACACATCCAGCTCCCTTAAATCCCCAAAAAATCCTAATCATGGTCAACGAATGCACACATCACCTAAACATGAAGCTATCCCAAAACCCATGGGATTAAAAAAAATTTTGGATACCTCTCCTATCAAGCAAAAAATCCACAAGAGCCTAAGTGTTATCATGTCATAGGGAATTGATACCCAAAATCAAAGACAAATCCAAAATCCAAAAGGTTACACAAGCCCACACCTCCAAAAGAAAAATCCAAAACAAAAATGGTGTGGGTCCCCAAGCAAGAATAAATCAATCTAAATAGAGCATCCAAATCCCAATCTATTACAAATCCCAAATCCCAAAAATCCCAACAATCTCACACCCAATCAAAAAGTCCTAAGTCTATTTGGGTCCCTAAATCTCCAAGTCAGCAAATCTCAAAATCCCCCATTCTACTCCCATAAATACACATCTCCATTAATCCACACTCCTTGTCACAATCACAAGATTCAACATCCACTATGGTGTGTGCAAACGTTGATCTTGGATCTCCTAGACCCTACAACATTCCTCACAACTTCATCCCCCCATCTTATATCCCCTATCCCACATATCTCCCCTATCACATCCCTATGGTCCATGCTTTCGCATAATCCTCCCTTCTATCCATTCATCATTTATCCATCCATCCTCCATCTACACCATCCATTCTTTCTTCCTCCACATAATCACCATTTACCAACATTCATGCCTGCAATGCTACTTGACATGGTCCATGTGTGACACTATCACCTCATTATGGAAATAGATACTTGAGTTTTTCCCCCCATCCTCCCCATCCACATCATTTTCCCTATCCATATCCACCTAACCCAATATCCATAAAAAATTCAAAAAAATCAAAAATCAAAATAGTAAAGAGAAATTTATTTGTCTAGTGGTGGAAACCATTTCATGGTGCCTTGGATAAGTACCATGATGAAAACCTATTTATGGGCATCATGTGTAGATCAATTATCTATGTGTCTTACACTTGGGGGAAAGTTATCTCATCTGTCCTATCCTATCATTTCCTATCCTACCATATCCATCCATTATATCCACATACCTATCCCATTGAACCAACCCATCCTCCCCTCCTACTTTTGATCTTGGTAAGGATAGGGGAAAAATGTTGAAATATGCTTTGGACATTTATTGACATACCCAATATTTTCCAACCAATCCTATCACCCTATCATCCTAAGTATTGACGTGCAATCCTATGTGTACTATCTAGAATGGGGCATGTTATTCCTATGCAACATAGATCACATCTTGAACCCCTCCATCCATTATGAATCTTCCATCCACCCCATCACTTATTACCAATCCTTTAATCCATCCATCCATGTATCTTGTATTCATTCCACTATTGACAACACCTTAATCTTTCCATCTAATCCTTCCTTCAGCTTTGTCCTTAGACTTGGTTTTCCCTTGTCATTGGTATCCAGAAAATAGGCTATCCTAATGCAATCCAATGACACCATCACCCATAAATCAGAAAATCCTATCATAAATCCAAGTGCAAGCCATCCTTAATCCATGCCAATCTAGCCAATCATCCAAAAATTTCCAACGGTTTATGTTCCTAGTCGTACTGCAAACCTAATCAACTCAATTCATCATCATTATCATTATCATTGGGATATATCATTCCTAATCTTGGATTTGTTCTATGACCAACAACATTATCCTTGTCTATCAATCCTGGTGTTGTTCTATGACCAAGAACACTATCCTTATCACTCAATCAATCAATGGTTTTTAGCTTGACAGGGGAAACAACCTTGTTTGTTTTTGAATCATTTGTGCATGCTTTCTTGCTTGCTTATGTGTGTTATCATTTTAGTTGCATTTGCATTAGTCCTTGTAGCATACTATCACAACGACATCATGATCTTCCATATCATGGTGCCCAATGGCATATATTTTCTTGTGACCTTTATCTTTTTGAGTTGGTCCTTTATGCATGAGGCACATCATCACCCTAGTCTTTATACCTTGGTGCATAATGTCTAGTGATGTATCAAACTATATGGTTGCTCACCTGATGTAGCATAACATACTCTTCATCCATTTCATCCATCCCTTTTCTCCATCTCCTCAAGCAATCAATTTCATCCATTTCGAGAGCATACCCATGTTCTTCAAACTTGCCTATCCTCTTAAGGGGGCATTCCTTAACCATCCATTCCCTTTCTATCCATATCCTATCTTATTTGAAATGATTTTACTTCTCTTAGTCACAACATCATCTGAAAGAGGGGCAAAATGTAGACACCTAAAATTGATTGCATCCTAGACATCATCTTACGATACCTCCTAACCCCACTTTTGACACCTTTCAAAATCATTAATCCTAGGAGTCCCCTTTATCATTCCCCCTTCCATTAGCCAATTACTTAAATAAATTATATTTATTAAATTAATCAAGATTATCCCTCCCACCAAATTAATTAGATAAATTATATATATTTATTTCATTAATTTTAATCCATTTTATCTATTTCCCAAATTATTTAAATAAATTATATTTATTTAAATAATTTAATCCATTTTTCCCTCTAGTCAAATTAATTATAAATCTTATTTAATTAATTTATCCTCCCACATCACCCTTCTCCAATAATTAATTAAATAATTTTATTATTTTATTAATTTCCACTTGTCTTCATCCTTATCCATTTACGACAAATAAATAAATTAAAAAATCTAACTAGTCACATCATCCATGATTAACTAATCTTATCCATCCATATTTATAGAAAGCCCTAGAAGCTTCCATCCTTATCCCTAATTCCACTTCTTAATCTCAACCATCCATTGCACCTCTTAATATTAGCACCCAAGAATCTATAAATCAAACATCAACCAAGTCATTATCATGATGAAGTCTCATGGTTATGCAAAGTTATGTTGTTGGTGTGAGAAATCAACATATCATTATCAAGAGCATATCTAGTGGAGCTAGGGTGGACTCCATTATCACTCTATCAGAGGAGAAATACTGATTTGAGGTGAAAGGTTGTGTTTATTGAATTATCTTTGTGTTTTACTCATCTCATTTTATGCTCTTTAGTACCTTTGTTGCATAAATTCCTTCATATGTTTGAAATCATGGCTTGGTAGCTCATACTAAACTTGAGAGCTGTCATGATCACATTGAAAGAATTAATCACATTCATGTGCATCAAGCTACTCCACATCAAAATCTTCATAGTAATCTAGGGTACCATCTTCATTGGGGAATTCTTTCTCTTTTAAAAGTGCAATTGCAATATTACACTTTACTAGATCATGAGGAAAATAGCATGCTTCACACCACAATGAATCCTATTGGACATTCACATGATCTTTCTTCAAAGGATTATGGGTATTCTTGTCTTGATGCCTCTAATTTCCTTGCTTAGGAATAATTTGTTTATCATTTTACCTTGGTCTCTAAGACCAATTAGTATTATAAGGCCTATTATGTAACCTATGGCATTTATTGAATCTATTGGCATTGTTCAAAGGTAATCCTTTCTCATTTCTTGCAACCCTGTAGGATAGATCCATCATTGCTCCCATCATCTTGTCAAGCTTGTCTTTAGTTGTAAAAGGTTTACTCTAAGTTCCTACATCTAGCCTTAATTTTTTTACATCTACCCTTTTAACATGTTTATCAAATGCTTTTAGATTGCTTTCTATATTGATTTCCATGGTATAAGATTCTCTTAGAGTTTAAGGGTTCTTTTCATGAAGGCAAGATCCTAATTTAGCATCAAATGCTCCACAATAGAGAACCAAACACATTGATTCATTGGGCCTCAAACTAGGGGGAACCTTTCTCATTGTCATGACAAATCTATTGTTGAACTCAACAAATAGTTTCACTTATACCCTTCTTGATAGCTATTAAGTCATAAATTGCAAACTTAGGGTTGATCCTATCCTGATACTATAATCTAAAAACCTTCATGAATTCCTCCCATGAGTCAATGCTACTATCTAGGAGGCTTCTATACCATTCTTTCACACTCTCTTCCAAAGCTTTCATAAATAGTTTCATCATGACATCTTCATCTTTAATTCCATAATCATCAGTTACATTGATGAAGTGCTTAAGGTGTTCTTCCCTAGTGACAACATTGTTACTTTAGAATTTTGACACTTTTCCCTTAATTTCATTAGGTATTTGATTGGGATAATTAAGGATACCACAAAAATTGAGCTACCTATATCTTTCCATTTCTAATGGTTGTCTTGGTGGTGGGAACCTCTAAGATTGTCTTTGGAAATGGGCTCTCACATTTGGTTTATTATTTATCTATTGGTTGTGTTGTTTATTTACTACTAGTTGATTAGGAACATTATAAGCATGATGCTAATTTAAATTTTGTTGGGCATTCCAGGAAAGTTGGGTTGCTATAATCCAATCTAACCTTAAAGATCCCACTTCCTTTTTCTAAGATGATCAAGCAAATCTAATATTTGATCAATTTGTCTTTCCCTAAGCTTATTCTCTGATTGTGTGGATGCATTAGCATCCTGAAATGCAAGGTATTGCTCAAGTTTGGTTTTGTGTCGAGGTGGAAGAGTTAGGGTGTAAGCCTAATCCTATGGTTCTTACATGTGGAGGATTAGGTAGATTCATATCTTAAATATGCACCCCATGGGATATATTTCTATCCTTCCACTCATATTCATTGTATTTCTTGGCATACCATAGTCATGTCTATGATTTCTCCTACCAGTTCTAATCATTTTGTCACTTGAGTCATTTGAAATATAAGGATATTAATCTTTTAAATCAACAAGAATGCTTTCTCTAGTAGAAGGACCAACATTATTTATTTGAGGAGAAATTCTAGCAGATATACCTTTGTTTCGAGCTTTCTAGGCAGTACATTGTCTTCCTTCTTGTGCTGCCATATCTTCAAGTTCTTGGAAATCCTTTGAATGTCTTCCTCTTTCCATGTTCACTTCTTCACTTTAATCTTTGAATGGGTTCAATTGAATAGAGTCACCACTCTTTACTTGGGAAGAGAAAATTTTTCCTTTATTAGAATAGGT
Source organism: Cunninghamia lanceolata (assembly GCA_027924645.1). Classification (NCBI taxonomy): domain Eukaryota; kingdom Viridiplantae; phylum Streptophyta; class Pinopsida; order Cupressales; family Cupressaceae; genus Cunninghamia; species Cunninghamia lanceolata. Next base: position 29,522,396 of record BSBN01000339.1, on the reverse strand, counting down.
CTTCAAGATAAGAACCAAATCAAAACATTCCATGACAATGGTGCCACTATTTTGGTGTAAGTTGATGGGCTATTAACTCAACAACAACAAAATGTAAACCTTCTTGACCAAATCACCAGGGTCTTCAAGATGAGATGCAGATCAAAGCCTCCTTAATAATAACACCATCATGTTGGTGCTCAAATTTTATTCTCCCAAATCCCTAAAGTAATATATTCCTAAGTGCCAAGGGTGTCCTACTCAAGACAAAAGACCTTATATTTTTTATCAAGTTTGGGAAACTATGGACCAATTTAATAATGTTGGTAATTCCTTCTACTTTAGGCTCTACTATGCCAATGGGGTTATTCCCTAAGGTGCTAACCTAAAGATTAATACAACAATAACATAACACCAAACTCTAAAATAAACCATACCCAATGCATAGGAAACTCCAATCTGTTATCACTAAGATCCTAAATGCTAGTTTGATGAAACAAGGGCTTTAAACCTTTATAAAGCATATGCACAACCATGTAAAGTGTCTAACATGTTGCTTTAGTATCCCCTAATGAAATTGCATACATCTAGACATGGAAATGGAGAAAACAAACATAATATAAAGATAAAGACTAGATTTTATATTGTTTAGTATGTTGGTGGGATGGGAGGTGTAATGCCCCCTCATTTTTGGCTTGTGATAGTTGTTATTTTTACATTACCATTTTGGCAATTCTGAGATAGTTGTTAGTTCTTCCATTGCATTTAGATAGTTCTGAGACATTTGAGTTATTAGACCTATGGTTTATGCTTATTATGATCATGATAAACTATGTTCGACTATTATAGTTCTGACATGTGTTATGAGTTATGATGACATTATTGTTATTCCAGTTATGATGAGATGGACATGATTAGTGATGGTTTTATATTATCATGTTTTATGTGACTTATTGATATCTGATTTTAAATATAAATGGTTATAGTTTTGTTTCAGAGTAGGGACGGTGTAGTACTACTCAGTTCGAGCATCCTTCTACGATGTGATTCTCTGACTCTATGTGTTTGATATTTATGCAGTTGATCGTATACAACCTATTGTTCTTATGCAGGTTGCAGGTACCGAGCCTCGACTCCACTTGACTTAGCAGGTCTGAGCAGGCCCTACACCATGGATAATGTTGATGGAGATAACATGAGGTTTGTCCCCTAGGTCAGTTCAACCTTCTGTTGATGGTTGTCATGTGGTTTGTAAGTTTATTATCGGGTCCTTGTTAGGTCAGCCTATGTGTATTCTTGTTTGTGTAAATGATCTATAATATTATAACATTTTATTGTCAAATATTATAGTATTTTGTTGTGTCGTAAAATTGAAATATTCTTGGAGGAAGCTATTTAAATTAATTATAATGCAAAATCAAGTAGCAATTCTTATGTTTGTAAATTTTATATGTGGGTCAAAGTTTCATTTTAACTCATTATTATTTATAGTTATGTATTGAATTTCTTCTTGGGGATTAATGTAAATATGGTTAGTTGTCATTTATGATTCCAGAGTGGGGAATCTCTGTGAATAGTAAAAATTTAAAAATTCTGGTGAAGAGGATTCACGGGAGAGGATTTGGTGTGAGTGGGTATTTATGACTGAGGTTATTTTGTTATGAGGGGAATTTTTGGAAGGCATGATTCAGAGGATTGATTCAGAAGAAGGAGAGAAGTTCTAAAAGAGGATTCAATTGTTGGAGCGTGAATAGTATGGGTATGTCTTGTGAATTTCTATATTCTTGTCTCTATTATGCTCTAAGGAATTAGATTTCTTTGTTGTCTAGTTGTTCTTGCATGGAATCGATCTGTAATTCACCCTTGTCACCTTTGTAAACTTCTTGCTTCTTGTTGGTTGCTCTTATGGAAAGACTTAGCAAAACTTTTAGCCTGCAAATCATCTCTACAACTCTAAACCTCTTCCTCAGATGGATTTAACTGTAATCTTCGTCCTGTAGTTCATTTTGAGCTGGTGGGTTCTTGTTATTTTGTCTTCAAAACCTCATTTACTTACTGTTTTCTCACCAAACAATTGTGCCTCTTGCATGTCAGTTTTTCCTAATGTGCATCTTGTTGAACCTTGGTCTCGGGCAACCCTGTTGTTCTCATCAAAGGTTGTGTTCAATTTCTTAGTGATCCATTTAAAACTCTTGAAAGAAGAATATGCAGCTTCTATTGAACCCTTTTGGCTCTCTGCAGCTCCAATAGAAACCTCTTGGCTAGTCACCCTCACCATAGACCTCAGAGACTGTCGATAGTTGTTTCATTTTGCTTGGGTTGCTACAAATTTTGTTGTCATCTCTCTATTGTTTGCTACCAAGTTCACCCTAGTTTTGACATGTCTCTCTCTCCCTCTGTGGCCCATACTATCCATCAACTGTGGATGGCAAGCTAAACCTATCCCCTTCATTGCTCACGGCGGTGGTATCCTTCAAACCCTCATCCTGTCGTGCCTCATGATTTCAACTTATCATTTCTGTTGATAAACTCTCTCTAATCGTTGCTACCAGTGGAGGGATGTATATAATTATCATTAGATGTTGGCAGTTTGTGTCTTTAGAAACTTTCCTTGCTTTGCTTAAACCATCAGTTTTGTTTTTGTGCGAACGGAGGAGTCTCTGTAGTAAGGTGGCAGATACCATTTTGGACGTCATCGTGTTCACTGCCAAGGTTTTCTATCCACCAACATTGGTCACACTTGAGTCCTTTAGATAGTAGCTGCACACCTTCTCATTGTCCATCGAACCTAACACTTAGGTGGTCGCGTGGTGTGTCACTTTGCTGTCCCCGGCGTCGTTGGCTATCTAGTCGACTCTTAGGGTGCCATATTCTGTTTAGACGGTAGTGTGGCCAACTTCCTCACCATTGCAAACCCATGTAATCTTTTGATGCCTCCTGTCGACTTTAGTCATTTCCCTATCGACTTTTCCAATGCTTACTTTATGATGAATGTTGCCTTCAACACATTGAGTATAGCAGGTTGATGTTTGTAGTTTAAATAAATCTTCTTGTATAGATTATTACTTATATTGATGAGGTGAAGTTCTCTTCGTGAGTTTGAGTTTAGGATATTATAAATGTTAGTTAGAATATGAAATTGGAGATTGCTTAAATAAGTTAATTATTCTCATATAGATAGGCTTGTGGTTTTATTTTAAGTGTGTGGTCATAGGTAACACTACTTATTAGCATATAGCGATCTATTTTATTTAACCCAAATGTTATGATATTTAGGGCCTTGTGTTTAGTATAACGTTCATTTTATAAGCTCTTGTAAGAAAGTTAACTATGGTGGGTAAGAAGATTTTAGAGTGGGATTTTAATTCAATAAAATATTTTCCTTGTTCTTTTGATGTCTTTGTTATTTTAGGAAGTAGATTCTTAGTTGCATTTATATGACAGATTAGATAGACATGATTACCGTGCTTAATGATTTTTTTTTAGTTAAACTTGTTTATTTAGAAAATTACAATTAAGCTTATATATTTGAATTTTGTTTGTTTTGTCGATTAGGGTTATGGTGCTTTAAATGATCAAATTGTCTTGAGTGTGTTAGGTAAATTGTAGTTTAGGATAGTATTGGAGCTTTAAAATCTTAGGTGTGGAATTGGTAGTTGGATTATACTAAGGTCTGTAGGAAGAAGTTGTTGATTAGATATAAATTACACTTTGATAATTGGAATCAAGTTAAATCTAGGTAATTCCTTAAATTGTTGTCGTTTTAACAAAAATTTCATCGTTTTAATTTAATAATGTGTAACTTGTATTTTTCTGGAGTGGGTTTATGTCTTGTAAGGTTTGGAGTTCTTTTTATGTCGTTAATGCAAGGAAGTAAGAATATTTTGGGTATAGGTTGTAATGTTGTTTTACCTATTGATTGGAATGATTTAATTTCACAAACCTTATCCAGAATTAGTGTGAAGTCATCCTTGGGACAAAATTGTTTATTTTATCAACTTGTATTAAGGATGGTATTGAGTTATTTTCTTTATCTTTATCCCTTGTTGACCTTATATTATTGTCATGGTTGTTGAAACCTAGTTTCCATATCGGGAAAGGTACTGTGGTAACTTAGTAAAGAATTCAATTACCAACTCCAGAGGCTTAACCATTTGGTATTCAACTTGATACTTGTGTCATACTATTTCATGATGTATTGTTTGAGTTTTGATGGGGACAAGGGGACTTATATTGTTGTGGTCGAGTGAATGGCATATGTATTGGATTGGAATCTATTGTAACCCTTGTCCTTGCGTATTTTGGTTTGGGATGATTGGTCAGAGATTGCTAGGAGAGTGGCTTTCATGGTGGGGCCGGTGCTAGAGAGGCCGCCTGGGTAACCCATGGAGTTGTAAGCAAGTGATAACTTAATAACTTATTTAGGAGGGTTGGGGTAGTAAATCACATAACAAGATAAGTAAGATACCTCACCCATGCCTTGAGTGCTCTCACAAGCTAAGGATGGGATGAGAAGGCCTGTTTGGCAAGGCTGACCTCCTTGTCTTCATGAGAGGACATGTCAGCTCCACATGTGTCACCCTATGGGGCCAGTACCTAGAGAGAGGCTTCCACGGTAACCATAGATGGGGGCCGGCTTCTAGTGAGAGATAGCCTGGGTAACCCATGCTAGGACCATGCAATGACACTCTCCTTACCACAGTCCAATTATTTCCTCTTTATCTTTATTGTTACCTCTGGAGTGCAGACTTGTCTTCATGGTTGAACTTAGCTTGATGTTTTGATTTGTCTTGTTTTGGTGAGTACTGTCATGTCTGTATGGAGTCTGGATCTTGTTATTGTGTTCATGGTTGTAACCTTGACCTAGTGGAACCTCATTGTTATCTCCTAGCTCGGAGGGGTGGACCTCAGGGTTCTACATGGTTGGGAGGTAGAGCTATCCATTGGTCTTCTCGGATGTTCAGTTTGAGATCAGAGCAAAAGTGCTCCAGTTATAGTTTTCTCTACATCTTCAAGTTGTAGTATACATTCATAATTGTACTATTTGTAAACTGATGTAATTGGTCTTGTAACCTTGTTTTGAAACTTGTAATCATTCATCTCTGTTAATGTATAATGTATTATTCTTCTGTTACATTGAGATGCAGATCACTTGTATGGTTTTAATTTTATCTGATGCAGTTATGTTCCCTGAAGTGTTAGCTATTCATTTCATTTAATGTTGTTATTAGTGTAGTTATATTTAATGTATAATTCATTTCCTTGTTTCAAAAAAAAAAATCTGTAATATTGTCACTTGTTAGTCTAGCACTCTAGGGTTACATGGCGGGGCATCACATTTAGTATCAGAGCCAAGTTTAAACACTAGGTACTCTGGTTATAACTGAACCCATTATGTGACCTAGTGCTTAAACTCTATAGATTAACTTCATCCCTATTGTTTTCCTTTATGTCTGTAATAAATCATCTTTTGGTATTATAGGTAGATTCCTAGAGGTAGGGGTCGAGGTCGTGGCAAAGGTAGGGGTCATGGGAGAGGTGGTGGTAGTACACCTCCTCCTAGTTCTCCTCATGAGAGTGCCCATGAAGGCAGGGTTCAAAATATGGAAGGTTAGGACTAGCCTAGAGGGGGTCATGAGGTAGACTAGCCGGAGCCTAGGGAAAGAGAGAGATCACCAAGGCAGAGAGAGTTGACAACTGAGCAGGAGGCCATGCTAGCTAGCCATATGAGAGATCTACTAAGGGCACGCCCTCCCACCTTTGATGGAGCTGGTAGAGGTCTAGAGGCAGAGACTTGGTTATTGGATTTAGGCAGGTGTTTCACCATGCATCCTTATGGCAGCAACACCAAAGCTAGATGTGTTATTTTGCATCTCTGAGGGTTTACTTCAACTTGGTGGTAGTTAGAGGAGTATAAGTTGCACTTGGACATTAGTACTGTGTCTTGGGAGTTGTTCTTAGAGAGATTCAGAGCCCATTTTCTATCTAATCATTGGAGGCAGCGTCGCGCAGATGAGTTCCATGAGCTGAGGCAGATGGCCATGTCAGTTGAGCAGTATGAGAAAAAATTCTATGAGCTCAAGCAGTATGCAGGTATCAGACATGACGAGTCTATGTTGGTGCAACATTTTATCAGGAGCCTGAATTCCTGGATCAATGGAGGGGTTCGTGTATTCGAACCTAAGTCTATGGAGGTAGCAGTGGAGAAAGCCTGGTTAGTGGAGGAGAATTTGGCTATGGCACTCGATGGGCATACAGGTTGCATATTGGCAATGCACCTTCTTTAGGTTTTGGTTCATGTGGTGGACATACTTAGGTATTAGGATCGCATTCACCCTCAAAGGGTGGACAGCAGCAACACTCTCAGGCTAAACTGAAGAATTATCAACCTCAACAAGATAATAGATTTTAGTCTAAGAAAGACTGGTCTTGGCAGCGTAATAAGCGCAATCGCTTTGATCAACTAGCTCAGAGTATGCCGTCCACAGTGAGCAAAGGTAGTTTAAAGCAGTCTAGTGCTTTCCAAGGTGGCGGTGGTTTTGGTAGAGGTACAGGGTGCTTCTCTTGTGGCTAATAGGGCCATATTACTAGACAGTGTCGTTAGAGGAGTACTTCAGGGTTTGGACATCGACCGGCGGCTTCAGAGCCAACGATTGGTGATGCAGGCAGATTGCACAGAGTCTTTGCAGCAGTGGATAACTGTCAGGCAGAGCATCAAGGCACCGTGGTGGAGACTTCTAGTTTCATGCGAGGTATTAGTTTTTTTGTTCTTTTTGATTCCAGTGCATCTGATTCGTTCATATCTCCTTCTCTTGTGGAGTGTTGTGGCTTAGTGGCAACAAAGTAGGATGATAGGTGGCAGGTTGAGTTAGCTTCCAGGGATAAGATTGCAGTTGAGTCTCTAGTTCTCAGGTGTGAGTTGGGGATTGGCTCTCTATCTACTACTGTAGACCTTCGCATCCTACCCCTTGGTTCATATGATATAGTTTTGGGGATGGATTGGCTAGAGGCCCATCGGGCTGTGATCTATTATTGGCATAAGTCTGTTAGATGCGTGGATGATTCTGGTGTAGAGATGGAGGTTGTAGGTGTAGGAGTCCAGGACAACACTGAGAGGGGGGGTGAATCAGTGTTGTGTAAATTTTCAAATCTTTTTGCAAAATTTAACTTTCAAGCCACAAAGAGAAAGATATCATTGATTTGTCAAACATATGCACATGACTGAGAATGAAGAAAGAGAACAAAACCTCATGAGCAAAGCATTAACATACACACATACAGATGAAAACAATATGAGACATAACACAAATTTGCATGAGTGGAAAACCCTCATGGGGTAGAAAAACCACTCCAAAACTGCCTCACTGGCTTTATCAAAAATCTCACTAATTACAATGTTTAGAAGCACCAATTTCAAGGAGCACCAACCCCTAATATTTTTGAAGCACCAACTTCAAGGAGCACTAACCCCTAATACAGAACAAATTGCAAAGTGTGCAAGAAGTGATTGCCACTCAATCTGATTTGCACCATTATATAACTTGTCTTCTCTTTTGTATATCTCTATTCAATTACACTCAATCTGATCTGCATATTAATCTTATGATCTTTGCATAATCAATTCCCCTGATACACAATTAATTCACACTGGTCCAAATTATCTCTCTGCATAAACAATTCACCTGATTATTTCTGCATAAGAATTCACTTGATGCAATCAATTGAATATTGTCTTTCTGATGATCTTGTTAATCTTTGTATTTGTATTTGATCCCGTCAGTGTCATTCAAATTGTCTTAAAATTTTCATTTGGATTCACATCCATTTCAACTGTATTATTTCATCATTGATCTGCACACTCACACACCATCAATCCATCTGCAATACCATTAAATATTAAATGACCTTTCATATTCAACTTTTCACCTGCAAGGAAAAATAACCTGACCTTTCATATCTCTCTTTTCTCTGTAATCCAAAAAACAAATCATTTTCTTTTACAAAATGATCGTCTGAAAAATAAAATAATTCTTGTTCTTTCATTGTCGTTTCTCCTCTGTATATACAGTTCATTTTTCTCTCTTCATTCTGAAAAACTTTGCATGATGCTTCATATTCTTTTGAAGAAAATACATTTTCAATCCCATCATAAAATATTCTTCAACCTGTAAATATAAAAAACATATGCAAATATATTTTCTTCTCTGCATCATTGATATTCTTCAAAAATATCATTCATCTTCTCCAAGCTGTAAAGAAACCACTTCCTCAATCTGCAAATAAAAACTTCACAAAGAAATACTTCAAATCCTAAAAAAAAATCTTTCATTGGATCCTTATAAAACTCTTAATCTTCCACAATTTCTTTCCACAAAAAATCATCTTTTTGTGCCAAAATATTTGCCTTATAAAATCTCCTAAAAAATCTTGATGTCATCTCTTTAAATTAGAAAAAACAATTTCTAATTTAAAAAAAACTTATCACCACAAAATCCATTTGATAGTTTTTTAAAAAATAAAACTAACCATTTTAAAAGCATGGGTATGGGTCGATAAAAAGGAAGTTTAATACCATAAAAGAAACTTAATCGAAATCCCAATAGACATTTAAAAATGGCTTTATGGCTTTTAAAGTTCATGGAATATTAAAAAAAAAACTGATGACAAAAGATTCTAACTAAAAAACAAAGCTATTAAAAATAGCTTATGTGGCTTTTTAAAGCAAAGACTTGTGGCGCTCAAAGGAGAAAGGTTACATCGGTTAAGACATAAGGAGGGGCCGGTTGCCCACGTAACTTAAATCCTTCTGCAGGTCACTTTAAGTGACTCTAACATGATATCGCAGGTCACCAACAAAACATAACAAAAATGCTTTTTAGAGTATTGTGTTTTAATAAAGCACCTTAAGGGATTTAGGATGAAGGATTTAAAGATTAGTATCTCAAGAGACAAAATTAAAATCCTAATTTTCTTTCAAACACAATAATGTGACAACAGATCTTAGGACATCTGTAGAACATAACCTTGGATGCAGAGAATACATAAAGTGATGGAAAATACCATGACCATGTCCAACCAAACATCACTTTGTAACACCAACCATAAACAACACTACAAGAATAATGATGATGACATCCATATTTAATTTGAGTATGTCACTGAATACTATGTGACCAAGTCACTGCCACTACATATAATGTCAAAACCAAGATCATCAACCTTTTGTCACCAATGTAAAGACAACAACAACACCATAAGCATGTGTATACAGAGACCATGATGTCTCTGTCATTTGCATTGACATACTCTGTATCAACCTGAGTTTTGAACCTTATCATTATATTCATAATTCCAATTGATATCTGCATTTGTAAAGATCATGACAATTGTGAACACTGACCAAGCATACTGAACAAGCTATGATATGACAACTCCTATCAACAACTTCACACAACTCTTGATGAAGCATGAACACACATATGAAGCAAGTCCTTATCTTTCGAAGTATAACCTCAACTTGCATCAACCTCTTGCACTTACCTCCTGATTAGTGACCTTTAGATGTTTACTAATATCAAACCAAGATCCTGCAAGACCTTTTTTGACATCAATGACAATCTGACACCATCAGTAGGAGTTCAGAGACCTATTTCCCTACTTATGATTTCTGCTATGCAGCTTAAGAGATGCATGCGTCAGGGATGTCAACTTTTTGCAGTTTCCGTTAGTGACTTGGAGATGGAGGAGAGTCAAGAAGCATCTCTTGATGATCATCCTCTATTGAGGGAGAATGCTGATGTTTTTCCTTCTGAGATTCCAGGGATGCCACCTAAGCGTGACATCAACTTCAGGATTGATCTTGTTTCCAGCGCAGAGCCCATCTCACGAGCTCCATATAGGATGACCACTCAGGAGCTTAAGGAGCTTCAACTGTAGTTTGAGGAGTTGTTAGCCAAGGGATTCATTTGACCTAGTGTCTCTCCTTGGGAAGCACCTGTGATCTTTGTGAAAAAGAAGGATGGATCTCTGCGGCTGTGTGTCGATTATCGACAGCTCAATAAGGTGACAGTGAGAAATAGATACCCCTTGCCTCAGATCGATGATTTGTTTGATCAGATTAAGGGAGCCAAGGTGTTCTCTAAAATTGACCTTAAGTCAAGATATCATCAGTTGCAAATATTTGAGGCAGATATTCACAAAACGGCATTTCATACCCATTATGGGCATTATGAGTTCACAGTAGTACCATTCGGGTTGACGAATGCACCTTCAGTTTTCATGACCCTGATGAATGGTGTTTTTCACACTTATCTCAACAAGTTTGTCCTTGTATTTCTAGATGATATATTGATCTATTCGAGGACTATGGAGGAGCATTTATGTCAGGTGTTGAGTGTCTGAGAGAAAATTAGCTTTATGCTAAATTGTTGAAATATGAATTCTTTCAGACAGAGGTGAAGTATTTGGGTCATGTCATCTCTAGAGAGGGTATTACGGTGGATCCTTCAAAGATCTAAGCTATTATGGATTGGCCTACACCTACTAGCATTTTTGAGGTCCGTAGTTTTATGGGTTTGGCAGCTACTATCACCGTTTTGTTATGGGGTTTTCAAGGATTGCTCATCCTATTACTTCTCTTCAGAGGAAAGGGAAGAAGTTTGTTTGGTCAAAGCAGTGTCAGGCAGCTTTTCAGACCCTTAAGGAGTAGTTGACCATTGCACCTATTTTAGCAGTTCCTAATCCTACGAGGGACTTTGTTGTTTGTACAGATGCTTCTTTGGAGGGTTTAGGAGTAGTTTTGATGCAGGATGGTTGAGTGATTGCCTATGAGTCTCACAAACTCAAGGATCATGGATTATCCGTAGTTATGCATGCATTGGTGAGGTGGAGGCATTTTCTCTTAGGGCATCAGTTTGAGCTGCATAGTGATCATCGTAGCTTGCAGTATATTTTCACGCAACCAAACTTGAATGCAAGGCAGAGGTGTTGGATGGATTTCTTGTGTAGTATGACTTTGAGGTCAAGTATATTCAGGGCAAAGAGAATGTGGTAGCAGATGCTCTTAGTTGTCGGTGACATGAGATCTCAGTGGTCTCTCTCTCAGTTGACTTGAGAGGTCAGATTCTCGCAGCACTTCCTACCGATAGTTGGTGCCAGAAGGTGAAGTCTGAGATTGAGTCTGGTAGACCTTTAGAGGGTAGATTCTCCAATTACTCTCTTGAGTCAGATGGTCTCTTGCGACATTTGGGTCGTATCTATGTTCCTAGTTCTGAGGGTCTTTGTACCCTAGTGTTGTCAGAGGTGCATCGGGCACCTTATTCTGCTCATCCGGGTGTCAAGAAGATGCATGCAGATCTGCGTCAGCTGTACTTTTGGAGTGGCATGAAGTAGGATATTTCTGATGTTGTGTCGAGGTGTCTTGAGTGTTAGAGGGTGAAGGTGGAGCATCACCACCTTGCAGGTCTTTTGCAGCCTCATTTGATTCCAAAGTGGAAGTGGGACATCATTTCAATAGACTTCATTGTTGGTTTTCCGGTATCCTCTCGTTGACACGATGCTATCATGGTCATTGTGGATAGGTTGACAAAGGTATCTCACTTCTCTCCTATTCGTTATTCTTATAATGCTACTACGATAGCCAGAGTGTTCATGGAGGACATTGTCAAACTTCATGGGATTCCTCATAGGATCATCTCCGATAGGGATCCAGTGTTCACTTTCACCCTTTGGACTTCTTTGCAGCATGCCTTGGGGACACAGCTAAACTTTAGTTCAGCTTACCATCCTGAGACTGATGGATAGACCGAGAGGGTTAATTAGGTTCTCGAGGATATGCTTAGGATGTATGTGATGGATCAGTAGAGCCGTTGGGAGGACTACATGTACCTGGTGGAGTTTGCTTATAATAATGGATATCACAGTTCTATCAGCATCTCTCCATTTCAGGCCTTGTGTGGTTGCCCTTGTAGGACCCCTCTGAGTTGGGATCGTCTCAAGGATAGAGTTCTTCTTGGTCTAGATATGCTTAGAGATATGGAGCAGCAGGTCGAGAGGATTAGAGAGCATTTGGTATCAGCTTAGGACAGACAAAAGAAGTATGCAGATGCTCATAGGATAGATCGACAATTTTTAGTTGGAGATCAGATGTTCTTACGTGTGCGACCGTGAAAGAGTCTAATCCGTTACGGAAAGGGATCTAAGCTAGCACCATGCTTTGTTGGACCTTTTGAGGTGTTGGAGAGGATCAATCTTGTTGTTTATCATCTTGCTTTTCTGCCCAGTCTTTCACGCATCCATGATGTGTTTCATGTTTCTATACTTAGACCTTACTATCCAGATATTGCTCATGTTCTTGATTGGACTGCTATATAGGTAGAGGACGGACAACTGGCTTTGGAGCCTATAGGCATTCTACAGCACAGGATACTTGCTCTCAGGGGTAGAGACGTGGAGCAAGTCAGGGTCCAGTGGGATCCTAATGATGAGATTTCTACTACCTCGGAGGATGCTTCTAGGATGAGAGAGTTATACCCTTACTTATTTGCAAGTTTCCAAGAGTAAGCCTAACTCTAGGGGGGAGGATGTAATGCCCCCTCATTTTTGGCTTGTGATAGTTTCTAGTTTTACATTACCATTTTGGCAGTTCTGAGATAGTTGTTAGTTCTTCCATTGCATTTAGATAGTTCTGAGACATTTGAGTTATTAGACCTATGGTTTATGCTTATTATGATCATGATAAACTATGTTTGACTGTTATAGTTCTGACATGTGTTATGAGTTATGATGACATTATTGTTATTCCAGTTATGATGAGATGGACATGATTAGTGATAGTTTTACATTATCATGTTTTATGTGACTTATTGATTTCAGATTTTAAATATAAATGGTTATAGTTTTTTTTCAAAGCAGGGACGGTGTAGTACTACTCAGTTTGAGCACCCTACCACGTGTGTGTTTGATATTTATGCAATTGATCATATACAACCTATTGTTCTTATGCATGTTGTAGGTACCGGGCCTCGATTCCACCTGACTTAACAGGTCTGAGTGGTCCCTACACCATGGATAATGTTGATGGAGATAACATGAGGTTTGTCCCCTAGGTCAGTTCAACCTTCTATTGACAGTCGTCATGTGGTTTGTAAGTTTATTGTCAGGTCCTTGTTAGGTCAGCCTATGTGTATCTTGTTTGCATAAATGATCTATAATATTATAACGTTCTATTATCAAATATTATAGTATTTTGATGTGTTGTAAAATTGGAATATTCTTGGAGGAAACTATTTAAATTAATTATAATGCAAAATCAAGTAACAATTCTTATGTTTGTAAATTTTATGTAGGTCAAAGTTTCATTTTAACTCATTATTATTTATAGTTATGTATTGAATTTCTTCTTGGGATTAATGTTAAGGCAGTTAGTTGTCATTTATGATTCTAGAGTGGGGAATCTCCATGAATAGTAAAAATTTAAAAATTCTAGTGAAGAGGATTCACGGGAGAGGATTTGGTGTGGGTGGGTATTTATGACTAAGGTTATTTTGTTCTGAGGGGAATTTTTGGAAGGCATGATTCAGAGGATTGATTCGAAAGAAGGAGAGAAGTTCTAAAAGAGGATTCAATTGTTGGAACATGAATAGTACGGGTATGTCTTGTGAATTTCTGTATTCTTGTCTCTGTTATGCTCTGAGGAATTAGATTTCTTTGTTGTCTAGTTGTTCTTGCATGGAATCGATTTGTAATTCACCCTTGTCACCTTTGTAAACTTCTTGCTTCTTGTTGGTTGCTCTTATGGAAAGACTTGGCAAAACTTTTAGCCTACAAACCATCTCTGCAACTCTAAACCTCTTCCTCAAATGGATTTAACTGTAATCTTCATCCTGCAATTCATTTTGAGCTGGTGGGTTCTTGTTATTTTGTCTTCAAAACCTCATTTACTTACTATTTTCTCACTGAGCAATTGTGCCTCTTGCATGCCAGTTTTTCCTAATGTGCATCTTGTTGAACCTTGGTCTCGAGCAACTCTGCTGTTCTCATCAAAGGTTGTGTTCAATTTCTTGGTGATCCATATAAAACTCTCGAAAGAAGAATCTGCAGCTTCTATTGAACCATTTTGGCTCTCTGCAGCTCCAATAGAAACCTCTTGGCTAGTCACCCTCAACATAGACCTCAAAGACTATCGATAGTTGTTTCATTTTTCTTGGGTCACTACAAATTTCGTTGTGATCTCTCTATTGTTTGCTACCAAGTTCACCCTAGTTTCGACATGTCTCTCTCTCCCTCTGTGGCCCATACTATCCATCGGCTGAGGATGGCAAGCTAAACATGTCCCCTTCATTGCTCACAGCAATGGTATCCTTCGAACCCTTATCTTGTCATGCCTCAGGATTTCTCCTTATCATTTCTGTTGATAAACTCTCTCTAATCATTGCTACCAGTGGAGGGATGTATATAATTATCATCAGATGTTGGCAGTTTGTGTCTTTAGAAACTTTCCTTGCTATGCTTAGACCGTCGGTTTTGTTTCTATGTGAACGGAGGAGTCTCTGTAGTAAGGTAGTAGATACCATTTTGGACGTCATTGTGTTCACTGCCAAGGTTTTCTATCCGCTAGCATCTGTCACACTTGAGTCCTTTAGACAGTAGTTGCACACCTTCTCACTGTCCGTCAAACCTAACAATTAGGTGGTCGCGTGGTGTGTCACTTTGCTGTCCTCGGCGTCGTTGGTTGTCTAGTCGACTCTTAGGGTACCATATTTTGTTTAGACGGTAGCGTGGCCAACTTCCTCACCATTGCAAACCCATGTAATCTTTTGATACCTCCTATCGACTTTAGTTATTTCCCTATCGACTTTTCCAATGCTTACTTTATGATGAATGTTGCCTTCAACGCATCGAGTATAGCAGGTTGATGTTTGTAGTTTAAATAAATCTTCTTGTATAGATTATTAGTTCTATTGATGAGGCAAAGTTCTCTTCGCAGGTTTGAGTTTAGGATATTATAAATGTTAGTTAGAATATGAAATTGGAGATTGCTTAAATAAGTTAATTATTCTCGTATAGATAGGCTTGTGGTTTTGTTTTAAGTGTGTGGTCATAGGTAACACTATTTATTAGCATATAGCAATCTATTTTATTTAACCCAAATGTTATGATATTTAGGGCCTTGTGTTTAGTATAACATTCATTTTATAAGCTCTTGTAAGAAAGTTAACTATGGTGGGTAAGAAGATTTTAGAGTGGGATTTTAATTCAATAAAATATTTTCCTTATTCTTTTGACATCTTTGTTATTTTAGGAAGTAGATTCTTAGTTGCATTTATATGATAGATTAGATAGACATGATTACCGTGCTTAATGATTTTTTTTAGTTAAACTTGTTTATTTAGAAAATTACAATTAAGCTTATATATTTGAATTTTGTTTGTTTTGTCGATTAGGGTTATGGTGCTTTAAATGATCAAATTGTCTTGAGTGTGTTAGGTAAATTGTAGCGTAGGATAGTATTGGAGCTTTAAAATCTTAGGTGTGGAATTGGTAGCTGGATTATACTAAGGTTCGTAGGAAGAAGTTGTTGATTAGATATAAATTACACTTTGATAATTGGAATCAAGTTAAATCTAGGTAATTCCTTAAATTGTTGTTGTTTTAACGAAAATTGTTGTCGTTTTAATTTAATAATGTGTAACTTGTATTTTTCTGGAGTGGGTTTGTGTCTTGTCAAGTTTGGAGTTCTTTTTCTATCGTTAATGCAAGGAAGTAAGAATATTTTGGGTATAGGTTGTAATGTTGTTTTACCTTTTGATTGGAATGATTTAATTTCGCAAACCTTATCCGGAATTAGTGTGAAGTCGTCCTTGGGACAAAATTATTTATTTTATCAACTTGTATTAAGGATGGTATTGAGTTATTTTCTTTCTCTTTAGCCCTTGTTGACCTTATATTATTGTCATGGTTGTTGAAACCTAGTTTCCATATCGGGAAAGGTACTGTGGTAACTTAGTAAAGAATTCAATTACCGACTCCAGAGGCTTAACCATTTGGTATTCAACTTGATACTTGTGTCATACTATTTCATGATGTATTGTTTGAGTTTTGAGGGGGAGAAGGGGACTTATATTGTTGTGGTCAAGTGAAGGCATATGTATTGGATCAGAATCTATTGTAACCCTTGTCGTTGTGTATTTTGGTTTGGGATGATTGGTCAGAGATTGCTAGGAGAGTGGCTTTCATGGTGGGGCCAGTGCCAAAGAGGCCACCTGGGTAACCCCATGGAAGTTGTAAGCAAGTGATAACTTAATAACTTATTTAGGAGGGTTGGGGTAGTAAATCACATAATAAGATAAGTAAGATACCTCACCCATGCCTTGAGTGCTTTCGCAGGCTAAGGATGGGATGAGAAGGCCTGGTTGGCAAGGCTGACCTCCTTGTCTTCATGAGAGGACATGTCGGCTCTGCATGTGTCACCCTATGGGGTCGGTGTCTAGAGAGAAGCTGCCAGGGTAACCATAGATGGGGGCTGACTTCTAGTGAGATATAGCCTGGGTAACCCATGATAGGACCATGCGATGACACTCTCCTTACCACAATCTAGTTATTTCCTCTTTATCTTTATTGTTACCTCTGGAGTGCAGACTTGTCTTCATGGTTGAACTTAGCTTGATGTTTTGATTTGTCTTATTTTGGTGAGTACTGTCATGTCTGTGCAGTCGTGTTATCCTATTTTGTTTGCATGGAGTCTAGATCTTGTTATTGTGTTCATGGTTGTAACCTTGACCTAGTGGAACCTCATTGTTATCTCCTAGCTCGGAGGGGTGGACCTGAGGGTTCCACATGGTTGGGAGGCAGAGCTATCCATTGGTCTTCTTGGATGTTCAATTTGAGATCAAAGCAGAAGTGCTCTAGTTCCAATTTGCTCTACATCTTCAAGTTGTAGTATACATTCATAATTCTACTATTTGTAAACCGATGTAATCGGTCTTGTAACCTTGTTTTGAAACTTGTAATCATTCATCTCCGTTAATGTATAATGTATTATTCTTCTGTTGCATTGAGATGCAAATCACTTGTATGGTTTTAATTTTATCTGATACAGTTATGTTCCCTAGAAGTGTTAGCTATTCATTTCATTTAATGTTGTTATTAGTGCAGTTATATTTAATGTATAATACATTTCCTTGTTTCAAAAAAAAAAATCTGTAATATTGTCACTTGTTAGTCTAGCACTCTAGGGTTGCATGGCGGGGCATCATAGGGGGCTAAACACAAAGCAGGAGGGTGCATTAATCTAGTGATGGAAATAGAATATAGATCTCTTATAAACCAAAGGGGACATCAATTTAACCCATGTTTTGATACCTTAATGAAAATACCAAGAAGGACTACACTTGGAGGTTTCATACATAAGCTAGGCTTTATGCATACAAATAGATATGTATATAAAATTGTAGAACATCTAGTTGAAAATACAAATAGGTCATACAATGAGAAAAACATTTTAAATTTGATCTCACACTCAAAACTAAAGCAATGGAAGAAGTCACTGCAGAGTTGAAACTTTCACCAAAAACTTGTAGTTAAGTACAAAATCTCCAAGACTAAGAATTGAAAAACAAGGTATAGGGTGGATACTATTGGTGTTCA
This sequence comes from Cunninghamia lanceolata, assembly GCA_027924645.1. NCBI lineage: Eukaryota > Viridiplantae > Streptophyta > Pinopsida > Cupressales > Cupressaceae > Cunninghamia > Cunninghamia lanceolata. The sequence goes on along the minus strand of BSBN01000339.1, from coordinate 29,504,771 downwards.
AACTTGATGCTCATATATCCCTAGAGCCAAGCTATTCCTAAGTTCCAAGTGTGTCCTACTCAAGACAAAAGACCTTCAACTTATGATCAGGTTTGGGAAACTATGGACCAATTTGATAAGGTGGGTAATTCCTTCTACTTTAAGCTCTGCTAGGCCAAGGGGGGTATTCCCTAAGGTGTCACACTAAGGATTAATATAGATAATAAAATAATACCAAACCTTGACATAAACCATACCCAATGCATAGGAAACTCTAATCCATTGTCACTAAGATCCTAAATGTTGGTTTGATGAAATAAGGGTTTTACACCTTTATAAAGCAAATTTACAACCATGTAAATTGTCTAAAATGTTGTTTTAGTAGCCCCTAATGAAATTATATACATCTAGACATGGAAGTAGAGAAAAAACAACATAATATAAAGATAAAGTCTAGATTTTGTTATTTTTAGTGTGTTGGTGGGATGGAAGGTTGAACACAAAGCAAACAGGTGCCTTTATCTAGTGAGAGAAATAGTCTAAATATTGTAAACCAAATGGGAGATCAATTTAACCCATGATTTGATACCTTAATCAAATATCAAGAAGGACTACACCTAGAGGTTTCATACATAAGCTAGGCCCTATGCATACAAACAAGCATACATATGAGATTGCAGAACATCTACTTAAACATATCTTGATAATCCATGAAAAAACCCATAAATCCCTTGAATTATCTTGATAAGATGCCTTGCAAAATACTCACAAGGACTTTTACAACCTTCCATATGACAAACTAGTCAAGAATAACACTCGAACCAACAAATGTGATTAAGGAGATTTGTAAATCATAAAAAATTTACACAATGTTCATGGAGACATTCAAAAAATGTTGAATCTACACATTTGAATAATTCCTTTCATATTACAATGCCTTTTCATAGCCTTTGGGACAAAACCTAGAAAATTACAATCAAAATGCCTTAGAATCCATTGCTAGAAGAAAACCCTAGTGGTATGTAACTTGTTCTTCTTTATCTATGCTCAGGAATATTTTTTCCATCTCCTTTGATCTGAATGAGAAACTATATAATATATACTTTGTACAATGTCAATGAGCCATCTTGGAGAATAAACCTTAGTAATCTGCAAGTGCAATGGCCACCCATGCTCACTCAGATCATTTTCACATGGCCAACACCTAAAAATGGCTCATTTAGATCATAGACCCACACATTTTTACATAAATTGCATTGCTGAGGGGTCCATTGGTGTCAGGAGGCATATGGAAGTCATCTTCAATCTTATCACATCCATTGGAGACCATTAATGGTGGTCCTAGATCATGCAAGAGATTTTTTGAGGTGGGTGAAGCTTTCTAAAGAATTATAGGAATTTGACATGGGACTAAACATTTCCAAATGGAATCAACAACCTTATAAGGAATCATTGTGGAACTAAAAGTGGGAACTATGCATTTGGAAGCAAGGGAATTATGTGAAGGAAATCTAGAATTCCATCAGATTTCTATAAAGAAATAAAATAATTGATTTGATGATGCAATAAAATGTGGGGTTTGGTTGCAGAACTAGACAATAGGATGGGATATGAGGTGAAAGGAAAATACCTAAAGTCCATGAAAAGTCCACAAATAGGAGGGAATGGAAGATATGAAGGTGCAAGAAAAGCATACAAGACCTGAGTAGGAAATGATGGAATTAAATGGAAGAAGTCTAGGAGTGTAGTAATATCTCACTAAATGCATCAGAAGCAATGTGGAGAAGTGAGGGAGTATTGGAGGTAGAAATGTTTGGTACACTAAGGAATTTCTACAAGATAGAAAGGAACATCAAATAGATAATTGTGGGAAAGGAGTGGAGGATGGGAGGACTAGATGGAAGGGAAATGGAAGGAAAGTGGAACTGGTCTAGAATAACTTTGTAATTCTACAAAGTAGAGGGAAATGAGGACATGCGAGGGAATGAAGGAATAAAGGATTTGCTGGAATATGGAAGGGGACGAGAGGACGAGACATCAATGCTAAAAATGGAAGTCCAATAGTCCATTGGGATTCCATAAATAGAAAAAATAGGTTGAATGAAAAAGGACAAAGGGTTCAATAAGGTTTCTATGGAAATTTATGTGAAGGAGGTGGAGACTAGATAGGAGATGAAGAGGGAATTCTAGAAGTCCATCCTGATTATGCAAAATGGGAAGATGAAGGAAAATGAAGATGAATGAAGGGCTCGACAAACCTACATGGATTTCATATGGGATTGGAGGTCAAGACCAGAAGGGAGGTGAAAAGGAAATGTTTTGTAGTCCCCAAAAAGTTCACAATTCTGTAGAAACACTAGAAAAATTACTTAAAACTCCCCATAGTTAGAACTTTTTATATTTTTTGAACTTCCAACATATGATAGGAACATGGGGAAGGCAATTCACAAATCCAAGATAAAATTGACCAAGGTAAGGCCCACTAAAAGAAATCTCATATTAGTTATTAGTAGTGGGCAAGACACTTCCAAGACAACAAAAAGGCATTATAAATGGGAAATTTTCACATTATTGACTAGGTACTAATAGACACATTGATGACAAATATGAATGATGAGAAATTAAAGCAAAAATTATATAAGAATGTAGTTTTGATGGAAAAATAGGCCTATGAGTGATTGATAGTAGAAAGGAAAGAAAAATCACAAAAAGATTAGAAGGATAAATCACCACATAGAGAAGAAAAGCTACTACAAGAGGAAGGTCAAGAAGTGGAAAGCTCAAATAAGCTCAAATAAGTTGATACCCCACAAAAGGAACTAGTAATTGATACTACACACATGGAGGAGCATAAAATAGAAAAAGAAGATAATGAGGATGGTTCTCAAATTAAGAGGGGGAAGAATCAACACGGAAGACTAAAGAAGTTAAAAATGGACAAGCATTAATAACTCCAAATAGACAATCAATGAGTGATTTGATAGCCAAACAAGGGAATACATGGCCAAGAAATATAGATAGCTCTAATAGTGACTATAATCCCTAACATATTCACCAACACACTAAATAGACTATAGGTTGATTTCACCCAAATTTTTCCACCTCACAAACTGGAGATAGTGATGCATTTTGCACTAGCACAAAGTAGGATTCGATACACAAATATTTAACTACAAAGAAAGCATGACCAACTTGCTTAAAAAAATATAAAAAAAGTAACCACAAAGTCAAATTGACCCCTCAACCACAATAACAATAACAAATGGAAGATACATTACATAATGTACTTGGATAGATTGGTAACTGGGAACATGAAAAGAAGAAATTGAAATATCAAGCAATTAAAGACTATGAAGAAGAAAATTTGAGTAGGGTACAACAAAAATGGTGAAATGGCTAAAAGGAATTAGATAGATAGATTCAAATTTTGGATCACACTTGTAGTGATGTGTCAACACTCTATCATTATCATGGAAATTGGTGACAGACTACCATGCAACAAAATGTTTAAATTGATCAAATGGAGAACTAGATTTTGTAGATTTTAGGCAATTATGATGTGATGCAGGAACTAGATGCATCATAGAAATATAAAACCTAGAAGTTTATAGCCTTAGTACAGTCAAATGAATGAGCAAAAAACAAAATTATGTAATGAGCTACCCAATTTAATATAAACGATTAATAAAAAAATCTAAAATTCAATAACACATAAATGCCACAATTTGATTTTTTTTTTTGAAACATAAATAGATTCCACATTTCAAATAAAGATGCCATCAATACATCATTACGTAGATTTCCATGATATAAGTATACAAATAAAGGAATAATAAGATACAATTCTAGATTAGGACAAATTCTTCCTAATCCACCTAAGTACATCGAATATACATGTTTAACTTTCCATTACAAATCTAGCTGACAATTAGTCATAATCATCACATCTAAGTGCAAGCAACCGAGTTGTTCAGCTATAGGAGGGAGAGCATCATCTAAGTGCTTTACCTCCAACCATAGACTTTGTGATCCCTGTGCATCTTCCTATTGGAAGAGGCTTGACCCTTTGATGAGGGTGATAGATAGGGATGTCTACAATAGAACCAAATATGAGAACTAAGTGCAAATATGAATACTTGTCTCATGTAGTCAATCAGGCAATCCTTAGATACCCTCTAGCTACCATGATTTCTAACTAACATGAGTCTACATATATAGTGAATTGATGATGCTATATCTATTGAATCACTTTGGCCAAAGCATTTAATTTTTAGTTGCATAAATGTAGGTCATTTGTTCACACACTTCTATCTCTTGCTTGACTCTCCTAATGAATAATAACTAGAAAAATGCAAGTATAGGCTAAAATATAAATTTCTCTTCGGATACCAATCTCTTGATATCCTACCTTGAGATGGTACTACTAGCCTTTTACCACAAAAGATCATCTTAGATTGGTATAAAATTATCGAACTTTGATCTCCTGGTATTCCTTACCCTTGAGATGGTCTTGCCTCCTAAGATTAATAATATGACCAATAACACAATTAACTATTGTTTTTTAGATCTCTTGGTATTCTTTACTCTGGAGTTGATTCTATGTATAACTATTATTTCTAATCTCCTAGTATGCCCTATCATTGAGATGGTTTAATAGATACGTTAAATGTAACATAAGAATAACTATGTTTTTTATTCTTCCAATATACCCTTACCTTGAGATGGTTTACTAAATAAAATAATGCAAGGTACAATAATAACTATTTATAACCATGGGAATGCACCCACATAATCTTGTTGACACTAACGATAATATTTTGCATACTTACAAATAAATGCTAACTTAAAACATATGTGATTATATGAAAATGCATACTATTATCAAGTTCCTAATGACTCTTAAAGATAAATACAATACTAATGACATATAAATGATCACATGAAATCTTCTTATAACTAATGGGAACATCCACTATTGAGGTAAAAACATGCACACAGTTAATTCCTGAAGTATTGAACTATAACATCCACTATGTCATTTCATTCCATCATGACAAAGCAGTATTATACAACTTATTAGACTGGGAAATCCTTTACACCATAGGGTGGATTAACCTTTCTTACGAAGACAATGGAAAATATAGCTATTAAGAACTCTATTTATAGACCTTGATAATGATATTAAACTTAGCATAGACCTATGTATCTACCAAATTAGGCTAGAGACTATCCACTATTTGGACTCATGACCATTTACATGCCTGGATTGCAAACCATAGACATATGAACAATTTACATTTAGCCTTACAAAAGCAATAGGGGTATTTGACTCTACATGGAACCCCTAACTTATCAATAATGTCAATTAACTACAACACAGTGAATCCTATTTATTAATAGAGGTACATGACCCCATCTATGAGTCTAAGACATAAATAGAATAGATGGCATACTAGATTTATATTTAGTTGATACCACATCCATATCAATAATGGTCATAGCAATAATCCATATGGACCATTCACTTAATAATAAGTAGTAACACAATTGCCTAGACAAAATGAGTAACCTCAAATAACAATGACAACCCTATGGATTGAATGATCCCATATGTAGAGATACTAGTATGCATGACTATGAGCCAAGGACTACTTGGTCCTCTTGCAACCTCTAAGACACAATGGTGGGACAAGGACTACATGGTCCTCTCATAGCCTTTAATCCATAACCACTATATCCCCATTATGTATGGAAACCATTCTTGAGTTCTATGGCCAAATGGAAATACAACCTATGGTTCAATGACTCTAAATGGATACCAAACTATAGTTTTTATCAAGGATAATACTAATGCATAGATAGTAGAGACTCGATAAAGTAACCAAGTTATAGCCATTATCAAGGATAATACAAATTTAGAGGTAGTAATAACATCACTATAACTAGAGATAATACAAGCTATGATAATACTAATCAATATAGCCAAAATACAATACAATCTATTGCACAACTAATATCTATTCACTAGAAAAATTATAATAGAAATATTACTATATAGATCGAGTGACTGGGGTGCTCACACTTGTAGGTTCTCCCTATGATTTACTTGCTCTTCACACCATCTTCGTTCTCTTCCAAGATACATGGCACCATCAGGATTCTACGCCCCCTTCTCAGACAAAAAACTAATTTTAATGTTAACACTTCCAAAATACATCTCTTCCATCATGTCTTAGCCGTGGCCAAATGAAAAAGAGAGTGAATATTTTTTATGCTGCCTCATCTTTCACTTATTCCCCCGACTACCATTGGCTATTTTTATCCTCCACCACTAGATATGCACCTTAATTGCCCCATATTCCCATTCAATAGTGGTTACAACACATAGGAGGGAGGGTAAAAATAGGAAAAATATAAAAATATGATAAGCACACAAATATCAATAATAAATTTGAAATAAGACCATGCTATAAAATAATATTTTATTATATAATTGAATAGACTATAATGATATTATGCTTACAACCATCTAAATATCAATAATAAATTTGAAATAAGACCACGCTATAAAATAATATTATATTATATAATTGAATAAACTATAATGATATTATGCTTACAACCATCTACACAACAAATAAATCATAACTATTATTATGTTATTGAAATAATAATAACATTAGTAATAACTGACTATTAAAATATTAAATCAACTAATAGAATAAGCTATTGTGACTCACTTTGACAACACCTAACATCACATATAGTCATATTACCAACTCACTTAGATGTGTGTGGTTCTCAATTAATTCGGTTCAACTGTTGACTTGTTTCCATCTATCTTCCTCTCTCGAATGATACTCTCCCTCATCACGTGGTTGGGGAAAAGGTTATCCTACATCCACATCATATCCAACCAAACAGTAGTTAGTCTATTAGGAAAATAAATCATAATCACAATTTGAGTAAATATCATCTGCCTGTAATCAATTTTCATATCATGAATATTTTGTCAAGATAAAAAAAGTATCATTTGTCTCATTATAATACAATACAAAATAGAATAATATATATTAAATCCACACATTAATATGTTCCAAATAAATAACCAAAATTGGTGTGTGACAAGTTAATTGCCCAAATGAAGGGGTTGAGTTTAAAAATAAATATCCATTTATCTCTATTTACTAGTCTTCTCATAGAAATTAAGTAGATGGTCCTTACTCTTGCAAAACCTTCTACTTTCATAGTCACAAAGAGATCTTACATTGACATCACCATATGGGCACAACACCTCCAATAGACCATTTTGTAATGGGAAAAAAATTATGAGCTGATTATAAATATTTATAAGCTTTTATTACCTTCATAGTTGATGATATTAACATTTTGTCAAGTTTTGATAAAGCATAGGATTGTATAGTTACAAATAAAAAAGGTTATAGCTCAATTGGAAATATCATATGAAGTTTTGTATTAGGTGAATATCTTTTTAGCAAATCTGAGATAGGTTGTCTTGTGGACAAGACAATGGTTTAGAACAAGTGAGGATGTTGGCATGTTGTAGAATTGACATAAGGACTTAATAGATTCAATTGAAAACCCAAAAGGGTAGCTAAATATATTCCCATTACGTTGAAAACCTAAAAGGATAACCTAATGAAGGCTAACGGTGAAACTCCAAAAGGGCACTACAAGCTAAGTCTCAAAGGTTTAATTCCCTATAAATAGGATAGACTAGAGGTTACCCACCAATTCTAGAGAGAATATTATGGTTGTATCGAGTGATGTGTAATAACTCTTGATGGTTGAAGATGTACAAGGGAAATTATAGGGACACATCCTTACATATAGATATATTATATTAGTATCTCACTATACAACAAATGTAATAGAGCAAGATAAGGAGAAAATATGTATTACAGATAGGAATACATCACCCAAGCATATGTGATGTGTCTATATATGCTTGCAATATGAAAGGACAATGACTATAACAAATATATGATATGAACAAAGAGATAAATGATTCTATCTTATGATGCATATATGGATGTAATATTTATTTTGCTTATATGTTAATATACCACACTTGTTCTATTTTCCTTCTTATTGTATCACCTTGGGGTTAACTTTATGATATAAATAATCCAAACCTTGGGTATGTATCTTATTGATATAAATAAAATACTTACTCAAGGGGTGTAGTTGTACTCTTTGAAATGTGACTCAATACACAAGCATGGATGATTTAGCCTCGAGGCAAGCACATGGACTCTCTCCTTGCCTTGGGTGACCTCCAAGTCACTCTCACTCTCGTGGAAGAAGCCAGTCAAGTGGAGGTGAGACCTAAGGGTGCTTTTATTCTCTTGGGACCTATCATGGTTTTCTATGTTGTTCTATGACCATTATGGTAGAAATAATAATATGACCCTAAGGGTCACTAGTTATCACTCTCTTGTTTGGGTTTCTACTGTTCCAACATCAAGATGGATTTCTGTTGTAATTGTTGATAAGCCTAGTTTTATGGAACCTTTCTTCTACGGCTTGAACACGTTGTATTTGTTCTCTTTATTGAATCAACCTAAGCATGTGATCTTGTTCTCTTGTGTTTGTTGTGCTAGTTGAGGCCTAGGATGTAATTCTTCAATCTCCTCAAGGATAGCCCCCACCCACTCACCTCTAATTCCAGGGAACATTTGTGTGCTTGGATAGAGATAATAGACTTGAGTTGATAAAGAGTTGACTTTTGACTTACTGATTTATCTAAGGTTTCATGTGAGTTATTTTCACTTTTGTTGACCTCGTGATGAAATCAAGAAGTTTGTGAATGCTTGTTTTGTTGAATCCTACCTCGTGATTGAATCGATGGTTTGACTTTTCTAAGTTTCTAATGTTTTTGCATTTTCTTGGGTTATTGAATATGTATACAACTAGTATGTATGCAGATGATTTTTTGGGTTCTTTTTTGGATTTTTAATTTAAAATGAATTAATTAACTAGGAAATCAAAAGATGGAGGAAAATTAATATGAGATTACCTAATTCAATTATACAATGTTTTTGGTATTTTTGAAGAGATTTTTGTGCTAATCTAAGAATTGAAAGTGTGAAACAAGAAGTTTGATCTAGGATTGCAATTTGAACTACTCAAGCAAACTAATCTAATCAACTTTTAAATAAATAAATCAAGAAAATTGCAACACAAGATTAATATTCCCAAGAGCAAATTGTGATTTAATTATCTAAGAAAGAATGAAAAACCTAGATTGTGGATGACACACGAGTCTTTGCACTACCCTCAGGAATCCTTGTTTTAGAAACCTCTTCGTCCTCTTGCAGTAGTAGGGTCCTCCTCTTAGCGGCAATTGGGAAGAGGGAAAATTGGAGAGCTTGAGAAAGCTATGAATTGGGAAAGCTTTTGAAAGCTTTGAAGCACTTGGGATGGGGAATTTCGCTAGCGTAACAATGTTGTATGAAGCCTTTAAAGGCTCGGGAAATAAAATACTAAAGCAAAAGTCACCCACGTCTTGCAAAGAGCATAATAATTCTAATTGGAGAGCAAAAGCAAAGCTTGAAAATTGGATGCAACAATGGATTTGACTTCATTATTGCTTGAGAGAGGGGGGTATTTATAGCTTGGAGGAGCACATGAAGAGTGGGGATAATTAGGGAGTTAACTCCCTTAATTGGAGAGTTAACTAATTAGATTGAAGATAAGACTGGGCTGAAAGAAGAGTGATGAAACTATGATAGCTTATCACAAGTTGCAAAAATGGAGTTAGCATGAGTTAGAGAGGTGACAAGTATATATCATATGAGCTAATTATGTATAATTAGAGATGGTAGATGAGATAAGAATAGTTCACTCTATGTTTAGGTCAAATCCTCATGCAAACTGGAGTAAAAATGAGCCTTTTGGGTTTCAAACTAAAAGATAATCTATGGATGAAAACACAAGGTCACCACTAGGTCACTAGTTTCACCAGGTCAGGTTGCTAGGTGGTGACCCACTAGAGACCCACAAAGGAAGGGTCTAGGTGAAAATCAAGAGTTGGAGAGGGGTCTTGGAGGGAAAAGGAAGCCATCTATCACTGGAGCTAAGCCAAAAAGATGAGTTAAATAGGATCTCCACCTTCACTAGTAGGGTTTCCAAGTGGGGATTCAGAAATAATAGGTGGATATCCGAAATTGACAAAGGTCAAGTCCTTTTCGAAAGATGGGTTTCATTTGGGATGTCATTTTAAGGCCTCTAGGGAATGGAGTGAAATGAAATAAACATGGGAAAGGTGAAATTAGCTTACTAAGATGAAAATTAGCTATGTAAGCAAGGTCCAAAATGTAGAAGACAAATGGCCGACAAGGGTGAAAGAGAAGAAAAGTTAGATGTGAGAAGAATCAATGGAGTGAGAAATTGATGTCGACGTGTAGCCAAGAGAAGCACTGGTGAGAGGGCATTATATTCATGCTTCCATGTGATGAGTGGTAGGTAGCACTCATCTAGACATACCTTTTTACTCCCCTTTTCCCATTTTTATGCACTACCTATCCTAGTAATTGCACTATAGGAACTGTGAAGTCTTGTTTAATTATGTTAATAAGAGATGAAATGTTGAAGTTACTATTATTGTGATAGGTGAATTTTGATATGCAAACATAAATGAAAGATAAACTGAATCAATTACAATTCACCTTCCTTTGCATAAACAAATTTGACTTCACTGATCGAGCTTATTGAAGTGAACCCAACTCCAATCGATTGCTCTTTGCTACTTTGATATGTGGATTGCTCTATTCATCAGCATAAGCTTATGATATGAGGATGATGATATCTAGACTAATTTTTGTAGCGTGATGTTGTATGAAGATGAGAGAGGATCAGAAATGGAGAATGAGGTTCAATTTATAGGTTTCCAACAGTGAAGATCAATGGTGGAGAGTGATCAAAAAGATCAATGGACATAAATGGTTGAGAGGATGTGCACAAATGAGAGAGGGAAAAGTGTCCTTGCCCTCTTATACATCAAGGGAGTTAACATAATTGATTGGAGAGTTGAATGAGCTGATTTCTTAGTTAACTCAATTGATTGAATAGTCAACTAAATTGATTGACTAGACAACTAAATTGACTAACCTATTAACTGATTTGATTGATTTAGTTAACTAATTTGATTGATTAGTTATCTAAACTGATTGAGAGTGAATTATGGATGAGAGGGAATAATAGGAAATTAAATAAATAAATTATTTAATTTCATGCACATGGATAAATAAATAAAATATTGAATTTTATTTATTTTGAAGAAATAGAATATTAGCTTTAATTATTGAATTTTATTTATTTTGAAGAAATGGAATATTATCTTTAATTAATTAAATAAACAATTTATTTAATTAATGTGAGGAGAAAAATTGATTTAATTAAATAATTAGATTTATTTAATTAAATATGGAGGATAAATTGAATTAATTAAATAATTAGAATTATTTAATTAATATGGAGGATAAATTTGATGGTGATCAATGGATGAACTTAATCCAATAATTAAGGATTATTTAATTAATGAAGTATGATAGGTGAAAGCCTGATCTGGGAATGGGTCAATTTTAGGTGTCTACATTTTGCCCCTCTTTGAGATGGTGTTGCGAAGTAACATCATTTCAAAGAAGTTTAAAACATAGTGCTATGTTGGATAGAGGAAGATATTGGTTTAGAAGAATAATATGATTGGATTCAAAATGATGATGCCCCGGTCGGGTAGATGAAGTACCTAGTAGATTAATTAATAGGTTGAATGATGCCCCCTTGAGAGGACAGACGAATTGGAAGAATACAGGTGTGCTCTCGAAATGAATGGATATGAAGAAAAGAGGGAGATAGAAGATGGAGAACAAAATAGAGAAAAATGAAGAAAATAAAAGGATGGATGATAGAATGATGGATTTATGAGTAGTTATTTTGACTTGAGTAGAGCAATCCTATAGTTTGATATAGCACTAGACATTATGCACCAAGGTATAAGGACCAGAGTGACGATGTGTCTTGTGCACCCAACGTAATACAACTGTGTCGAGACATATGAGGAAGGATACTTAGAGCATTAAAGTCCTTATGCACAGAAGGTATGAAATGACCTTAGATGCAAAGGATAATGTAAAAAGCTATTCCAACATACACAAGATATGAATATTAGCTAGAATGATATGAATTTGATACAAATGCAAGATAAAATGATAACACACACAAGCAAGCATGCACAAATGATACAAAAACAAACAAGGTATTGCCCCTGTCAAGCTATAAATTGATGATTGATTGATTGATTGATTTGATTTGATGATAGTGTTGTCATTGTGGGAAACAATATATCCCTAGATCAACACAAGGATGTGGGAACGATAAATCCCATTGATGATTTATTGATGATGATGATGATAGTGTTGTCATTGTGGGGAACAGTATATCCCTAGATCAACACAAAGATGTGGGAATGATATATCCCATTGATGGTTGATTGATGATGATTAATTGATTTGGTTTACGACAAGATTAGGATCAAGACAAAAGGATGTGATTGGATGATTTGACTAGATTGGTATGGATTATGGATGACATGCATTTGGTTTTATTGCTTGGATTTTTTGGAATATTTGAGTTGTTTTGTATTTTTAAGATTTTTTTATTATTTTTTGGATATTTTAAAGATTTTTTTATTGTTTTTTGGATATTTTTGAGATATTTTTATTGTTTTTGGATATTTTTGAGAGATTTTTTATTATTTTTGGATATTTTTGAGTTTTTTTATTATTTTTGGACATTTTTGAGATTTTTTATTGTTTTTGGATATTTTTGAGATATTTTATTATTTTTGGATATTTTTGAGATTTTTTATTATTTTTGGATATTTTTATTGTTTTTGGATATTTTTGAGATTTTTTGATTGTTTGGATTTTGACATGTTTTGATTTTTTGGATTTTGACATGTTTTGCTTTTTTTTTGGATTTTGACATGTTTTGATTTTGATATGTTTTGATTTTTTTGGATTTTGATATGTTTTGATTTTTTTGTATTTTGATATGTTTTGATTTTTTTGGATTTTGATATGTTTTGATTTTTTTGGATTTTGATATGTTTTAATTTTTTTTGGATTTTTGACATGTTTTAATTTTTTTGTATTTTGACATGTTTTGGGATGGCATTGGATTACAATTTGGGTAGCCTTTGTGCTAGATACCAATGACAAGGGAAAACCAAGTCTAGGTACAAGAAGGTAGAATTGAATGAATGGACAAAAGGATAGGTGATAATGGATGGAAGACTCATGATAGATGGATGGGTAAAAGGATAGACGATGGAATGAAAAGGTCATGATAAATGGATGGATGGAATGGATGCATGCATCATAAGGGAGCTAGGATGTGATCTCCAAAGACTATGTTGCATAGGAATAACATGCCCCATTCTAGGTAGTAGACTTAGGATTTTACATCACAAATCTTATGACAATAGGATGATGATAGGATTGTTTGGAAAGGATGAGGTATATCAAGAGATATCCAAAACATTTGTCAACATTTTACCCCCATATTTTTATCAAGATCAAAAGGAGGAAGGGAGGATGAATGGACTCAATATGATAGGTATATGTAGGTGTAATGGATAAGGGTGGTAGGAGAGGATAGGAAATGATATGATGGGATGGAAAATGATACATTGGATGAGACAATGTGCCCCCAAGTGTAAGTGACATAGAAGATGAACCTACACATGACGCCTGTTTGCCAGGTTTTCATCATGGTACTTATCCAAGGCACCACCAAGGGTGGTTTTCACCATTGGATGAAGGGATTTGTCTTTACCATTTTGATTTTTTTTTTAAATACTTGGATGAGATAGATGGATATGGACAGGAGGGACTCAAGTGTCTAGTTCCATGAAAGGTGATATTGTCCCACTAGAGAGGGATGTCACACATGGACCATGTCAAATGTCATTATGCTCATAGATGTTGTTTAGGGATTGCATGAAAGAGGGAGATGGAGTAGGTAGATAGTGGATTATGATGTGGATTATGTAGGGAATGATTGTGGATTATGTAGGGAAGGATAGTAAATTGTGATGTGGATTATGTAGGGAAAGATAGTAGATTATGATGTGGATTATGGAGGGTTGGATAGTGGATTATGATGTGGATTATGTAGGAATTATGCAAAAGGATGGATGAAAGGCTTATGCAAAAGCATGAACCATAGGGATAGGATGGGTGAAATATGTGAGAGAATGGATTAAAGATGGGTAGATGGAGGTATGTGGAAATGTTGTGGAATGGAAAGGAACCAAGACCAATGGTTGCACACACCGCATGGGATTTTGAAGCTTTTGATTAGAAGGAGGTGTAAGAAGTAATGGACTTGTTTTTGTAGGGGATGGTCGATGTAGGAATTTAGGTACCCACATAGACATAGGATTTTTATGATTGTTGCATTGGGATTTATGGGGTGAAGGAATTTGGGATTTTTGGATGAAGTGAGATTTTTGGGATGAAGGAACTTGAGATTTTTTGATGAAATGGGATTTTTGGGATATTTGGGCCATGGAGGCTTCATTTAACTTAATTTATTTTTTCTTAGGGACCCAAACCATTTTGTTTTTGGACTTTTCTTGTGAAACTATGAGCTTGGGTAGCCATTTGGATAGATTTTTCTTGGACATTTTTCCTTGATGCCCTAAGTGGTGTAGAGACCACCATAGCTAATTTTGGTTTTGTGCTCATTAGGAGCCTATATTTTTGGTTTTTGTGCTCAATATGAGCCTAGGTGGAGTTGTTAGTCTATTTATTGATGTAATAAGGTCTGTGGTTAGACCACTCTCATGTTTTTTGACCCACTTTGTAGTGGATCTTCATGTATTGCTCTATGTTGAGTCGTTTCTATGTTTAGAGGTGAGTGGCAAGGCTAATTTTAGCCATCTTTTTGCTTTTCCACGATGGAGAATCTTGTACGATGCAAGAGAAGGATGAAAACATTGATATTTAATTGTATCCAGCTTGAGACAAAGGGAGAATGAAGTTTTGTGAAGAAAGAAATACAAAGAAAAGACTATTTTTCTATTTTTTCTACTTTTTTCGATGTTCTTCTATTCAATACTCACCCGTACATGATTGTCAAGAACCAAGGTGAATAGGATGGCATAATACATTGGTTTACCTTTCTTTCAAGCCTATTTTGTAAGCTTTGACACTGATATAGAGGGAATATATAAATGTTGTTCTAGTTTTGCTCATTTAACTAGGGTTTTGTAGGGGTTTAAGAGGATCGATGGGGTTCTGACCCAAATCACTGTGTTAGAGCCCCAAAATGAGTGAAATAGGTTTAGTTAGGTATGTTTTCTATTGGGTTTTGTGTGCAGGAGCATGGGATCAGTCTGTGTTGAGTTTGAAGGTGGTTTAGGCTTGATATCCTCATGTATCAAGCCAAAGAGCATAGCTAGGATAGACATTTGTTGGAAAAGTGACTTGGGATGGTCAAGGAAGTCCAAAACTAGTGGAATCCATCCATTTGCAATCAATTCCATGCCCTCAAGTAGGTTATAAAGTCATGGACCAAGTTGGTAGGGTACTTCCTTTGAAAAATAGGCCTAATTGCCCCTTGAAATAGCAGGTACAATCCTTTTTCAAGGCACATGTTCCAAAGAAAGGTACCCTACATGTATGATATGTTGTAGAGGGCCATAATGGGTATTTGAAAACCTAAGGAGTTCAGGAAGTTGTTTGAGAAACATGTGAGTTATTCCCCAAAAACCCTATTTTAAGGGCTATAAGCATTTTGGTCAAACTGTGAAAGAGCAATGGGTAGGACAGCCAACCAAAGCATCTGGTGAGTTTGTTGAGGATACATTGGTCAAGATAACATGCCTTATGGTCTCTTTAAGTATTGACAGTCATCCCATATGTCTAAACCTATTCAAGCTCCTGAATGAAGGCATTGGAGTCATGTTTGGTGAAGCAAGTTGTCCACCCATGTTGGATCAGTCAAATCAGTTTTGAAAAGTTTGTGAAGTCTTCCCCTACTTTGCATCAAGTGGTATTAGAGAAAGATGGAGAGAAGGAAATTGAAGTGTGAAGAAAGGATAGAGCAAGATGCCTCCAAGGGCCAGTCCAGTCCTCACTAGAGAAGTGAGAATAATGAAGGAATCTCAAGAAGGAGTCCTAGCCAGACTTGCAGCCATTAAAGCAAACCTGAGAAGAGGTGGGCTCATTGAGGAAGACAGTGACAAAGAGAATGAGGGTGAGAATGCGGGCCCTCAAGAGGGATCCAATGTGGAAGAGATGGATCCAGATGATAGAAGGTTTATGAAGATGCTGCAGACTGTGAAAGGAGAGGGCACTGATGTCAAAATGGAGTTGCCCATGTATGAAGGAAAAATGAACACTAAGGAAGTATTAGATTAGATTGATGCCTTGGATAACTACTTTGAGTACAAGGAGATGCCAGAGGTGCAGAAGGTCAAATTGGCTAAGACCAAGTTGAAGGGGTCAGCATTGACATGGTGGAACTATGTTCAATCAGAAAGATTGAGGCAAGGAAAAGCAAAGTTTAGCTCATGGGACCAGATGGTGTCCAAAGTGAAGAGTCAATTTCTTTGTAAGGATTATGCAATTCAAACCTTCAAGAGATTGCAAAATTTAAAACAAAAAGACATGGATATTATAGCCTATATTGAAGAATTCCACAAGCTAACCATGAGGACAGGGCACACTGAAGATGAAGTTGAGAAAATTACTAGGTATATTAATGGGCTTATGCTCAATATTTAGGATGAAATTAGTCTAACCACCCTTAGAAATGTGGAAGAATGCTTCCAATTGGTAGTAAGGGCAGAAGAAAAGATAAAAAGAAGATAAGATCAGTAGACTAGGGGTAGAGGTAAGAGTTTCAGAGGAAGAGGGAACATCGGTGCAAGAGGACAGTCCCAGAAACAACAAGGAGAATCAAGTGGTAGCAATAAAGGGAACCAAGAGGTGAATCAAGTGAAAGAGGTAATTTTAGAGGAAGAAGGTAAAATAGTAGAGGCAGGTTTGGAGGCCAAGGTAGAGGGTCAAGCACCTTCTCAGGCAAATGCTACAACTGCAATCAAGTTGGACATCTTGCATTCAAATGCCCAGATAATCAAACATCAAGTTTCCATGGAGGAGATAGAAGAATCCAAATAGTGCAAGAGGAGGACCAAGAAGGTGTGAACTCATCTTTTGTGCATGAAACCCCAGAAGGAGGAGAATCCTTGATGATAAGAAGAACATTACTGAAAGTACCAATAGCCAAGGAGCCCCCACAAAGGAAGGCCTTATTTAGGACAACTTGCAAAGCACAAGGGACGGTATGTAAAGTGATTATGTATTCTGGTTCAACTGACAATCTTGTGTCTCTGGAAATGATAGAAAAGTTGAAGATAAAGAGGAATCCTCACCCTACACCCTACAAGGTATCATGGCTCAATAAGGGTCAGCAAGTGCTGGTGAATGAGCAAGCTTGGGTGGAGTTCAACATTGGTGCCTATAAAGACAAGATTTTGTGTGACATCATCCCCTGGATGTATGTCATTTACTCCTAGGCAGGCCATGGCAATTTGACAGGAAGGCCAACCATGATGGAGAGGAGAACACCTACATGATTGTGAAGGATGGAGTGTCATACCAACTTACACCCCTGAAAGAAGATGGTGCAGCAATCCATGAAGGACCAAGCATGATGATGGTGAAAGAGAAGGAGCTTTTGAAGACACTAAAGGAAGGAGAAGTTGGATATGCCATCATTAGCAAGCCTATATTAGTCAAGGTAGAAATAGAGGTAGAAAAGATACTAGAGGAGGTGCAGGTCCTATTGGACAAGTATGAAAACATAGTGGTGAAAAACCTACCAAGTTCATTGCCTCCTATGAGATATGTAAGCCATCATATTGATCTCACCCCTAGTGCAAGTTTGCCCAACAGGGCAGCCTACAAGATGACACCACAACAAAATGAAGAGGTCAAAAATTAGATTCAAGAACTATTAGACAAAGGGTTGATCAAGGAGAGTTTAAGCCCCTGTGCTATTCCAATTTTCCTAGCACCTAAGAAGGGTGGAGAATGGAGACTTTGCACTGATTCCAGAGCCATCAATAGGATAACAATCAAGTATAGATTCCCAATACCCCAAATAGAAGATCTAATGGATAGTTTGGGTGAAGCATGTTACATTTCAAAGATAGATTTAAAGAGTGGTTGCCACCAAATAAGAATAAGAGAGGGTGATGAATGGAAAACAACATTCAAGAGAAATGAAGGTCTTTATGAGTGGCTAGTAATGCCATTTGGGTTATCAAATGCCCCAAGTACATTCATGAGACTTATGAATGAAGTCTTAAAGCATTTCATAGACAAGTTTGTGGTGGCCTATCTAGATGACATTCTTGTGTACAACAAAACCAAAGAAGAACACTCGCAACACTTAGACATGGTGTTGAAGAGATTGAATGAGGAGAAATTGATGATCAACCTCAAGAAGTATGAATTCATGAAAGAAGAGCTTGCCTATCTTGGTTTGTGATCTCCAAGGGTACACTCAAGATGGATCCATCCAAGGTAGAAGCCATCCTCAGTTGGCCAACTCCTAGAACAGCAGTAGAGGTAAGAAGTTTTCATGGTTTGGCTACATTTTATAGGAAGTTTATCAAAAAATTTAGTCATATTTGTTTTCCTATTCTTGATACCATCAAAGGAGATAAGAAGAGAAAATTTTAGTGGACTAAGGAAGCTGAGAAAAGCTTTAAATACTTGAAGACAAGGGTGGCTCAACAACCTATTCTTGCACTCCCTGATTTCAGCAAGGTGTTCACAATTGAATGTGATGCAAGTGGATATGCCATAGGTGCAATCCTAAGCCAAGATGGGAGACCGGTTTCTTTCTTTAGTGAAAAACTTAATGAAGCTAAAAGGAATTACTCTTCCTATGACCTTGAACTCTATGCTATGGTGTAGTCACTCAACAAATGGAGACACTATTGATTACCTAAGGAGTTTATTGTCTTCATAGACAATCATGCTTTGAGTTTCTTAAATAGCCAAGATAAGTTGAGTCATAGACACATGAAGTGGATGGAGTATATGCAAGCCTACACATTCACCATCAAACACAAGAAAGGAGAAACAAACAAAGTTGTTGATGCACTGAGTAGAAGTTCCATGATGGTGCAGGAGACCAAGTTGCAAAGTGTAGGTATTGATGCACTTAAAGGTATGTATGAGAATGATGAAGATTTCAGTGATGTTTTTGCTATTTGTAGTCAGTCCCAAGATATTTTTCACAATGAATTTTCTGAGTTTGTAGTACAAGATGGTTTACTATTCAAGGGAGCTCATTTGTGTGTGCCAAGATGCTCCATGAGAGCAAATCTGATCAGGGAAAAGCACTGTGGCAGCATGAGTGGTCATTTTGGTTATGACAAAACTTTGGAGCAGGTCAAGAGGTTTTATCATTGGCCTAAGCTGCATAATGATGTGAAGATGTTTGTGGAGACTTGTGTGATATGCCAAAGGGCTAAGGGATCAAGTTCCACTATAGGTTTATACCAACCTTTGCTAATACCCAATCAGCCATGGGAGTCAATCAACATGGACTTTGTTCTAGGTCTGCTTAAGACATAAAGAGGTTATGACAACATTTTTGTTGTTGCAGATAGGTTTAGTAAGATGGCACATTTCATTTCTTGCAAGTCCACTAATGATGCCTCTCATATTGTTGGTTTGTTCTTCAAGGAAATTGTAAGAATCCATGGATTGCCTTTGACAATAGTGTCTGATAGAGATTCCAAGTTCATTGGTCACTTTTGAAGGACCTTGTGGAAGAAGTTGGGAACTAAGCTAACCTTTAGTTCTGCCTACCATCCTCAAATAGATGGGCAAACTGAGGTTGTCAATAGGTCACTGGGAAAATTGTTAAGGTGTCTAACAAAGGAGCATAATCAGTCATGGGATCTCCTGTTGCCCCAAGCAGAATATGCCTACAATGACTCTGTCAACCGAAGCATTGGAAGAACACCTTTTGAAGTGGTGTATGATATGAAGCCAAGAGGCATTTATGAGTTAAGAGACCTAAGAGGAATTGACAATAGGAATGCACAAGGAGAAGATTTTTCCACTACCATGAGGGATATACATTAGCAAGTATTAGAAACTCTTGAAAAGAGTGTTGCCAAATACAAGGAAAAAGCTGACTTGAAAAGAAGAGATGTTCAATACAAGGTAGGTGACATGGTGTTGGCTCATTTGAGGAAGGAGAGACTGCCTAAGGGCAGATACACAAAACTGATGATGAAGAATATAGGACCTTGCAAGGTGGTCCACAAGTTTGGTCGGAATGCTTATGAGATAGAACTCCCTCCTGGAGTTGTTGTCTCCCCTATTTTCAATGTTGCAAACTTGTATCCTTTCAAAGGATCTACTATTGCAAATGAAGAAGCAAAGGAAGTTGTTGATGAGGATTGGATAAGGGAATGTCGACCTAGTCAGCCAGTGAAGCTTGAAACTATTTGGACACAAGGGAGGTTAAAAGGACAAGAAACAAGATATACAATGAACACTTGGTGAAATGGCATGGTTTGCCAATTGAAGATGCTACATGGATGAAAGAAGAAGACATTAAGCAGCATGGAGCCTCTATCCAAGAGCTCATTTCATTAGGAGAATGAAATCTTTTCACCTTGGTTGTATGGTGCAGAGACCACCATAGCAAATTTTGGTTTTGTGCTCATTAGGAGACTATATTTTTGGTTTTTGTGCTCAATATGAGCCTAGGTGGAGTTGTTAGTCTATTTATTGATGTAATAAGGTATGTGGTCAGACCACTCTCATGTTTTTAAACCCACTTTGTAGTGGAGCTTCATGTATTGCTCTATGTTGAGTTGTTTCTATGTTTAGAGGTGAGTGGCAAGGCTAATTTTAGCCATCTTTTTGCTTTTCCACGACGGAGAATCTTGCAGGATGTAAGAGAAGGATGAAAACATTGATATTTAATTGTATCTAGCTCGAGACAAAGGGAGAATGAAGTTTTGTGAAGAAAGAAATACAAAGAAAAGATTGTTTTTCTATTTTTTCTATTTTTTTTGCTGTTCTTCTATTTAGTACTCGCCCATACAAGATTGTCAAGAACCAAGGTGCATAAGATGGAATAATACATTGGGTTACCTTTCTTTCAAGCCTATTTTGGGAGCTTTGACACTGATGTAGAGGGAAGATATAAACATTGATTTTATTTTGCTCATTTAACTAGGGTTTTGTAGGGTTTAAGAGGATCGATGGGGTTCTGACTCAAATCAATGTGTTAGAGACCCAAAATGAATGAAATAGGTTTAGTTAGGTATGTTTTCTATTGGGTTTTTTGTGCAAAAGCAGGGGATCAGTTTGTGTTGAGTTTGAAGGTGGTTTAGGCTTGATATCCTCATGTATCAAGCCAAAGAGCATAGCTAGGATAGACATTTGTTGGCAAAGTGACTTGGGATGGTCAAGGAAGTCCAAAACTAGTGGAATCAATCCATTTTCAATCCATTCCATGCCCTGGAGTAGGTTAGAAAGTCCTGGAGCAAGTTGGTGGGGTACTTCCTTTGAAAAACATGCCTAATTGCCCCTTGAAACAATAGGTACAATCCTTTTTCAAGGCAAATGTTCCAAAGAAAGGTACCCTGTATGTCTGATATGTTGTAGAGGGCCATAATGGGTATTTGGAAATCTAAGGAGTTCAAGAATTTGTTTGAGAAACATGCAAGTTATGCCCCAAAAACCCTATTCCAAGGGCTATAAGCATTTTGGTCAAACTGTGAAAAAGCGATGGGTAGGACAGTCAACCAGAGCATCTGGTGAGTTTGGTGAGCATCCATTGGTCAATATAACATGCCTTATGGTCTCTTTAAGTATTGACAGTTATCCCATATGTCTAAACCTATTCAAGCTCCTGAATGAAGGCATTGGAGTCATATTTGGTGAAGCAAGCTATCCACCCATGTTGGATCATTCAAATCAGTTTTGAAAAGTTTGTGAAGCCTTCCCCTGCTCTGCATCACTAACGCATAAATATTTTTAGGAGTTTTTTCTTTATGGGTAGAGGCATACAAAACTTTTTTTTTTAATCCCATGGACTTGGTGGAAGCATCATGTTTGGTCGATGTGTGCATTTGTTGATCATGATTTGGAATTTGAGGGGATTTATGGATGGAGGGATTAAAAGTGGGTTTGTTGATAAATGGATAAGGGGATTGGATGATAGGGATATAAGGTGTTGGGATAAGTGGGGGTAGAGTGGATGGAGGGATAGTAGGAGTTGGGAGTAATGGACGTAAATTGGATGGAGGGATAGTAGGAGTTGAAAGTAATGGAGGTAAAGTGGATGGAGGAAGGTGTATGGTCGCATGCTTTTGGAATTTGTAGGATGATGGGTGAGGAATGGAAACATATGTTTTGGGGATATGATGTGGTTTATGATGGAAAGGAGTTGATTTAGAAGGCATGGAGGTAGTACCAACATCTTGAGATTGATTTTCTTGGGGAATATAACCAAGGCCATATGATTGTGGAGGGACTTTGACATGGATGGGTTCAAAAATACCTTGTTCATGAAGGCCTAAGCCTTTACCTTGATAGTTCTGTTTTTGGAGTATGCAGTGGACAATAGGATTATGGGTGATTTAGACACTAGATGTCAGCTCATTATTCAATAGGGAAGTTGAGGTGGTAGATAATGGTTGTTTGTCTCCTAAGGAGGAACATTCATAAATGAAGGTGATAAGACCAAGGGTATATGATAGTGGATTTGCAATATGGTCAATTTTGGAGGACAAAGTATCAATAGGATCTTGATTATCATTATGTTCATTAAGATCCATGCTATTTGTTTGATCATCTATGTTTACTTGGAAGCCAAGTGTCTCATCAAGGGAAGTGGGTGTTGTTGGATCATGGATAGGACTAGGTGGAAGATGGATAGTAGTGTGGATAGCTTGTTCATGGATGGTCATGGGGTTATGGATAGGTGGAGTGATAATCACTTGACCATGGAATGCATAAATTTGGCTAAGAGGATCATCATAGATAGAATCTTGATCATAGATGGGATCTTGATTATAGATAGGATTAAGTGTCATATGGATGGGATCAATTTGATCATGTATAGGTTCTTCATCAAAGATAATATCTTGATCATAGAAAAATTATAGGTTATGGATGGGTTGGATGGAGGTGCTTTGATCTTTATTTGGATAAAGGGTTGATGTTTCGATATGAGTTAGATTATACTCTTGACATATGTAACTCTTGATTTTCTTGAATGGAAGTAGAGGTAGAAGACTCTTGGATAAGTTTGATAGGTTTTGATGGCCAACAACATGAGGGTAGAATGAATCTTGACTTGGACTCATGGTAGGAGACTCTTTAATAGGCTTGATGGGTTGTGAATTACATGATGGGGCTGAAGGAATGGACATGATGTTTTAAGGCTCTTTGATAGGCTCTTGGATAGGTGTTTGATGACATGGAGATGGTTGATTCCTTGCTAATAGCCATTGGATCACATCCTTCTTGAGTGTATGAGTGGATGGGCAATATAGTGGATGCATAATAATGGTGGATGGAAGCCCCTATTAAGGATGAGGGTTAGGTGGAGGGATAATAGGGGTGGATGTTGTAGGCTTATGATTAGGGTTAGGTGGAGGTATAATGGTATTGGACATACTAGGATTTGAATTGGATTGTTTTATTGAGGGTAGCTTAAGCAATATTGTTTGGATCAATTATCATAGGGTCAACTTTGAGGGGTCCGTTGGTGGCAAATTGGAGGAACATGGGGACAAAGGTACGGAAGGGCTTGATGGATTAGAAGGTTGATGGACCAATGGACTATGATAGGGACTACATGATGGTGTTAGGATAGGACTAGGAGGCTCTTGTATGGGTATTTGATTAGATGATGAGGTAGGGTACCCATAGGATGCATAAGCTAGAGTGGTGTTCCCCTTGTCAAAGGTACTATAAGGACTTAAGGACACTTGATTTTGGTGCAAAGGATAACTTAGACTTGCGTGTTCTTGTTGTGAAGGAATGTGATAGCCTTGTGAATGAGGTTGGTGGTGAGGTGAAATGTTAAGATAAGGAGTTGGATTTTCTTGAGGTATGGATTAATATAGATAAGGGTTAAAATTGGAAGGCATGGGATAGGTTGATGTAGGGGTAACATGATGTGTGGTTGGATTAGGTTGGGTTAGATGTTCATGAGGTAGGGATTGATATAGATATTGGTTGATATTGGAAACAGTGGGATAAGTTGATGTAGGGGTAACATGATGTGTGGTTGTATTAGGTTGGGTTGGATGTTCTTGAGGTATGGATTGATATAGATAGGGGTTAACAATGGAAGAAGTGGCATAGGTTGATGTAGGGGTAACATGATGTGTGGTTGGTTGATATGAAGTTAAGGGGGATGACACATAAGATTGAGTGGGAATTTGTTGATGTTGTATGGGTGATGGTATAGTGGATGATGTGTTATATGAAGGTTGTGGTTGTGGTTGTTGAATGGAGAGGGGTTGTGGTTGTGGTTGTGTTTGTTGAGTTTGGGATTTGTAGGTGGCTAGGATTTGTTGGTATTGTTCATTTTGTTGTAGTTGGGAGTGGTGTTGTTGTATGAATTGTTGGTCTAGGACTTGTTGGAATTGTTGGTGTTGTTGTTGTGATTGTTGGTGTTGTTGTGGGGTAGTGACTTGTTCCTTTCCGTATAACCACCTAATTTCAACAAACATTTTTTGAATACCATAATGATCTTGCTCTAGGTTCATGGTTTCTATTGGTAGAATGGGTTGATAGATATGTTTAAGTCTTTGTGTTTCGACTTGTTCCTCAAAATAGACATCATGACCTACAAGGTGCTCACAATTATTGGAACGATAAGGATAGCCTCCTAGGATGTGGATTTTGGGTTTTGGATTTGACCTAGGTTTGTTAATGATCAGAACCATTTTGACAAGTGATGGATTAGATGGGGCTCAAGAATGGGATTAGATTGTGGTGAGAATTAGAATAAGTTGGATTGGATTGGATGATTATTATGATGATGTGGATATGGATTAGATGAGTAGGATTTGGATTAGGATGAAAGTGATGACAAGGATACTTAGAATGATGTAGAATGTAGTTTATGTTGAAGGCTTGACTTTGGCAATTTCAAACAAAAGATTTAACGTGTACATGCATGAATCACACACACAAGACACAATAGCAAGTTTGTATTTCAAGATTGATTGTTGTGATTATGAAAACACTTGAAGACACATCAAAAAGCCTAATATTAATCAAGAGGGTATGGCCAATAGGTCTTAGTCTAGGATACACAAGTGGTCTAGGGATGTCCCCAATATACACAAGGTACGGGGGGCCCAATTCTATGAAATGAAAGTGAAATAATTCCACACAACCAGGAGAAGAGGGTAACCCACCCTTCACCTTCACTTCCCCAAGGTATAAAGTTCTTGGGGGCTTAGCCCAAATGACAAGATTTCAACTTCTAAAAGGTGTGTCTTTCGATTCCCTCCTCACTTTTTATACTCTATTGGAACACAAGAGTTGAGGTCGTCCCTTGGATTGGTGTGTCTCCAAGCAAGCCTCCTAGGAAGGGTGATAAAAGCAAATCAAGTGGGTGCATACACACACACACTTGATTCACACTCACAATGTTTATTTCCCCTTTAGAAAATGGAAATGTGTGTGTGAAGATGAATGGATTAAAGGATATTTTTTATTCTCAAGATCACACGAAGTGCATGAGAAGAAAATACACACCTTGAATCACACTCAAATCCACCAAACAATTCAAGCACAAGTTTGTTTTAATACCCAAATCCAAGTGTGTTAATGAATACACATGTTCATTTTAAACCCAAATTTAAGTATTATGATACAAACAGTTATTCATTTTAAGCCCAAATCAAAGTGTGATTGCAAACAAGTTTTTGATTAAATGAAAAGATAAAAGTTGGATTGTGTGCACCTAGAAATTTTAGCTTTAGATCTGATGTGGATGTTGTGCAGCTCCTGATGTCCTCGTGGATTCCACCAAAACAAAAAAGAACGAAGAAACTTGCAAGCCAACTTGTTAGGTGAAAAATTAGTAATCAGGAAATTTTTTGATAAATAAGAGTAGTGATAGAAAAATGGATATTATGATTAGATTCTACACGAAATTCTATGCAAATTTTAAAAAATCATCAAATTTCGTTAAGAAATGCAAAAGTTATGGCTATTTGAAGTTAACAAAGAAGGGTTGTCTTTGACTAATTATACTTGAGAAAGTTGACCAAATTTGTTGATGAAAGTTACACCCCTAAAAAGTACATTGAATCATCTTTCCAACGATTATACTTTTGCACAATTCTGATACGATTTTCCCAAGTTGTGCAAAAAAGAAAAAAAGACCCTATTTTGGCATGTAGGAAGCAAGGACAGGCAGGCTAGTGGTTAAGTGACTGCTAGCAGTTAATTTTTGGAGCGGTCACATTTACAGTTTGGTAGGGTGGTTAAGTTTGTTTCTAAGGGCCCTACATAGGCCCCTAGTCACCCATGTGACTAGGGGCTAATCGCCTGAAAAAAAAATTAAAAAAAAAAAAAAAATCAAAATCAAGTGTGGTTTTAGGTTTTTGTTTTGTTTTGGCTTTTTTTCTTAAACTAATATTTTATTGTTTTATTGTTTTTGGTTTTTTTTAATTATTTTTTCTATTGGGAAGGAGGGTTTAGAGCAGGGGTGAGGGTTTTGTGAGCGGCGGCGGAGGAGTGAGCAGAGGGGTGCATGGACGAGGGTGTTGGGCAAAAGTAGTGGATGGGGAGTGGCAGGAGTATGAGGAGTGGGGAAGGTTTATCTCGCAGGGGGAGTGGGGGGATTTAGTAGGGATTTAGATGGGCAGGGATGAAGGGATGTGAGCCCAGGGGTGGATTTGTCATAGGTGAGCGGGAGATATAAGGGTTTCGACAGGGTTTTTTGTTGAAAGCCAAAAACCAACGACTGAATTGTATGCAAAACAAACAAATAACAAAAAACAAAAACACTACAAGCAAAGATATCACAAGCCTTAGATCCACACCAAGACGGTACAGTGCCATACGAATCCATATAGTACAGTCGTGGGTAGGGGTCAAAAAATTAAAAAAAAAATTGTAAAATTTTATAGTTTCTGAAGTGTAGGGTTCTTTATGTCAAAATTATCTTGCGAGGCCTCACAAACTCAACAGTGAGGTTGGTTTTCACAAAAGATCCAACCTACAAAACTTGATCACTAAAACTTGACCAAAAATGATGTTAGATCAACCAATCAAATGCATAAACAAGGGAATGCATAAACAAGCTAATGGCGAGAGTTAGACTACCGGGCATGCCAAAATGTGATAGGTGAATTGTAATGAAAATATAAATGAAAGATAAACCAAATCAATTGCAATTTACCTCCTTTTCATAAACAAACCTAACTTCACTAATCGAGCTTATTGAAGTGTACCCAACTCCAATCAATTTCTCTTTGCTACTTTGATATGTGGATTGCTCTGTTCGTCAGCATAAGCTTATGATATGAGGCTGATGATATCTAGATTGATTTCTGTAGCATGATGTTGTATGAATATAAGAGAGGATTAGAAATGGAGAATGAAGTTTAATCTATAGATTTCCAATAGTGAATATCAATGGTGGAGAGTGATTAGAGAGATCAATGTACAAAAATGGTTGAGAGGATGTGCACAAATGAGAGAGAGACAAGTGTCCTTGCCCTCTGATCCAAACAAGTTAGGGTATTTAATTTAAATAATACATATATTATCCTCATTCAAATCTTATTTTCAAAGAAAGAAATGGGTGTGGTGACCTTTCAGTTTTTGGTTGTTCGTTTTGACTTCCAAGGAAGACAAAGTATGATGTCCTTTCAACTTATTTTTGAAAATGTATAAATGAGTTCAATTCAAAGTAATAAGGTGGGAAGTTTGTGACATACATCTCTTCTCAGAGATACATCTCATCTACTGAGATTACCGAACTATATGAACTCTCCCAAATGGAGTCTCTAGAGCATACATCTCATCCGTTGAGATTGCTCACATTGCTTTGTTTGAATTCTTCTTTTATGAAATAAAATTTGGTTTGCACATTGGTTGTTTTGTATTTTACAATATCACAAGCTCGGCTCTAGATATTGTCCAGATCAGTGGTATTAGAGCTAGGTTCGCTCCTGTATGTCACACCACACACGGTCAGGTTACCAAAAGTTGGTTTTCAATGGAGACAACACAATTGATTTTCATGACAAAGGATCCTCCAACATAAGCTTCAACACCAACTATCTAGCAATCGTCCACATTTGCAACTTCCTTGCCTATTTCCCCACATATCTTCCTAGCTTCTCGTTATAGTATTCCAGCCACCCATCCTTTGACAAACCTCCTTTAAATTAAAGGAGACATCCTACAATCTCATTGCTTAAATTTTCCCAACCACTTTCGTGCCATGGTGCCTCGCGTAAAACAAATATGATTTTTTTTCAAGATGCTCCCCTTATATCTCGTTCAAAGCAATTTAAGATTTAGGTACAAATATAATAGTGCTTTCAGATTATAGTAATGATTGCATTTTATTTTCTTGTGCGAGCTATGCTAGTAGTTGTGTTATGTGTGGTGTTGGTTGCGTTGAATGCCAAATATGCGGCTTCTATGGCTGGCTTTCCAAGTTTAAGTGATCTCAATGTTTTGCTGCCTATTTGTATTTCTAATCCAATTGGCTTCAAACTTCATGGAATGAAGGATTTCTTTATCAGGCAATGGGATCACCATTAAATATTATCTATTGTATCAAAGTATAATGAGACAAGTCAGTGCTCAACAAGTGCAAAATTAATCTCAATTGCTCCACCGAAGAGTAATTGAAGTTCTCACTTTAGACATGTTGAGTGGGCAGGTTATTCGTTGTGGAGGATTTATTGATAAAATTTCTCGTATATCAGATCTACTCCATGAATTCTTTTCTCCCGTATTCAGGCTTCAACATCTTTCTTACACATCGAAGTTCCATGAGTTGGCACTTCAGGTTCCCCACCTTGTCACTTCTTAACGGTCTTGGGCATCTTGAAGACATCATAGTGGGAATAGACGTAGCGTATGATGTCCACAGAAGGAGATTATGTAGAACAAGAAGGATTGCACCAAGCTTGATGGCATGTACAAGTGCATTCTCTGTGCCTACTGTAGCACTTCCTATCTTAGTCACTAGTGGAACCCTGAGAAGTACCTCAGCCCTACTACTCTCCTCCAAGCCAAATGTTACAAGAATCATCGAGTAATTAATGTCCATGAGATTAGTATTGTCTTTGCTGAAGAGAAGAAAATAACCACATTCAAATTCACCTCCATATGGATCAAGAGTAAGCTAGTGCAATGGGGCCCACTGCCTCTCAAGAAGGGACGAATGATCCAAACAAGTTAGGGTATTTAAATTAAATAATATATATATTATCCTCATTCAAATGTTATTTTCAAAGAAAGAAATGGGTGTGGTGACCTTTTAGTTTTTGGTTGTCCATTTTGATTTCCAAGGAAGACAAAGTATGATGTCCTTTCAGCTTCTTTTTGAAAATGTATAAATGAGTTCAATTCAAAGTAATAAGGTGGGAAGTTCACAACATACATCTCTTCTCAGAGATACATTTCATCTATTGGGATTACCAAACTGTATGAACTCTCCCAAATGGAGTCTCTAGAGCATACATCTCATCTGCTGAGATTGCTCACATTGCTTTGTATGAACACTTCTTTTATGAAATAAAATTTGGTTTGCACATTAGTTGTTTTGTATTTTACAATATCACAAGCTCAGTGCTAGATATTGTCCAGATCAGTGGTATCAGAGCCAGGTTTGCTCCTATACGTCACACCACACATGGTTAGGTTACCAAAATTTGGTTTTCAATGGAGACAACACAATTGATTTTCATGACAAGGGATCCTCCAGCATAAGCTTCAACACCAAATATCTAGCAATCGTCCACATTTGCAACTTCCTTGCCTGTTTCCCCACATATTTTCCTAGCTTCTCATCATAGTATTCCAGCCACCCATCCTTTGAAAAATCTCCTTTAAATTAAAGGAGACATCCTACAATCTCGTCGCTTAAATTTTCCCAACCACTTATGCGCCATGGTTCCTCGCATAAAACAAATATGATTTTTTTCAAGAAGCTCCCAATATATCTCGTTCAAAGCAATTTAAGATTTAGGTGTAAATATAATAGTGCTTTCATATTACTTTATGCCAAATATGCGGCTTCTATGGATGGCTTTCCAAGTTTAAGTGATCTCAATGTTTTGCTGCCTACTCATATTTCTAATCCAATTGGCTTTAGACTTTGCGGAAAGAAGGGTTACTTTATTGGGCAATGGGATCACCATGAAATATTATCTATTGTATTAGAGTATAATGAGACAAATCAGTGCTTAACAAGTGCATAGTTAATCTCAATTGCTCCACCAAAGAGTAATTGAAGTTCTCACTTTAGACATGTTGAGTGGGTAGGTTATTCCTTGTGGAGTATTTATTGATAAAATTTCTCATATATCAAGTCTGATCCATGAATTATTTTCTCCCGTATTCAAGCTTCAACATATTTCTTACACATCAAAGTTCCATGAATCAGCACTTCAGGTTCCCCACCTTGTTCCTACTTAATGGTCTTGGTCGTCTTGAAGACGTCACAGTGGGCATTAACGTAGTGTATGATGTCCACAGAAGGAGATTCTGTAGAACAAGAAGGATCGTGCCAAGCTTGATGGCATGTACGAGTGCATTCTATGTGCCTGTTGTAGCACTTCATGTCCTAGTCACTGGTGGAACCCTGAGAAGTACCTCAGCCCTGCTACTCTCCTCCAAGCCAAATGTTACAAGAATCATCGAGTAATTAATGGCCATGAGATTAGTATTGTCTTTGCTAAAGAGAAGAAAATAACCACATTCAAATTCACCTCCATATGGATCAAGAGTAAGCTGGTGTAATGGGGCCCATTGTCTCTCAAGAAGGGATGAATGATCCAAACAAGTTAGGGTATTTAAATTAAATAATATATATATTATCCTCATTCAAATGTTATTTTTAAAGAAAGAAATGGGTGTGGTGACCTTTTAGGTTTTGGTTGTCTATTTCAACTTCCAAGGAAGACAAAGTATGATGTCCTTTCGGCTTCTTTTTGAAAATGTATAAATGAGTTCAATTCAAAGTAATAAGGTGGGAAGTTTGTGACATACATCTCTTCTTAGAGATACATCTCATCTGCTGAGATTGCCAAACTGTATGAACTTTTCCAAATGGAGTTTCTAGAACATACATCTCATCCACTGAGATTGCTCACATTGCTTTGTATGAACTCTTCTTTTATGAAATAAAATTTGGTTTGCAAATTGGTTGTTTTGTATTTTACAATATCACAAGCTCAGCGCTAGATATTGTCCAGATCACCCTCTCATGCATCGAGGGAGTTAATAGAATTGATTAGAGAGTTGACTGAGTTAATTGCTTAGTTAACTCAATTGATTGAATAGTCAACTAAATTGATTGACTAGACAACTAAATTGACTAACCTGTTAACTGATTTGATTGATTAGTTATCTAAATTGATTGAGAGTGAATTATGGATGAGAGGGAATAATAGGAAATTAAATAAATTAATTATTTAATTTCATGCACATGGATAAATAAATAAAATATTGAATTTTATTTATTTTGAAGAAATGGAATATTAGATTTAATTAATTAATTAATTAATTTATTTAATTAATGTGAGGAGAAAAATTGATTTAATTAAATATGGAGGATAAATTGAATTAATTAAATAATTAGAATTATTTAATTAATATGGAGGATAAATTTGATGGTGATAGATAGATGAACTTAATCAAATAATTAAGAATTATTTAATTAATCATGTATGACAGGTGAAAGCCTGATCTGGGAACGGGTCAATTTTAGGTGTCTACAACTATGATGAGAGGACCTATGTTTGAAGTGAAACTGACATAATTATGTAGAAATATCTCTTTTTGTTTCATAGGTATATATCTCTCAGGCAGAAGATAGTTTTGGGAACTCCAGATATGATCCTAATTATCCCCAGAGTTGAGCAAGAGGGACACTACACAACACTCCAACATTTTCTAGCATGGTTGGAGGTTCTCTGAAATTGAAGTAGCAAGATAGGGAAGGTTGGCAATCATGAAGACCTCTGAAGTCATGTCCTAACAAGCTTTGTAATAGTCTTTGGAGTTGTTGGCAACTGCACAGAGTCTCCAAAGTTGAATA
The DNA here is from genome assembly GCA_027924645.1 of Cunninghamia lanceolata. Classification (NCBI taxonomy): domain Eukaryota; kingdom Viridiplantae; phylum Streptophyta; class Pinopsida; order Cupressales; family Cupressaceae; genus Cunninghamia; species Cunninghamia lanceolata. Next base: position 29,472,395 of record BSBN01000339.1, on the reverse strand, counting down.
GAGTCTCCAACGCTGCTTAACTACCAGAATCTCTGGGGCTTCTGAGAAGCTACGGAGTTCCACATATCAAGGCTATTGAACACACCAAGATACTGAGAGGGGGTAGTGAATCAGTATCTTAATAATCTTCAATTTTAACAACTTCAACTTATCTAAAGTAGATTAAAACTTTAAGCATCACAACATTACATGAACATGAAAGATTAACACAATGCACATCAACACATAACACTAGATATACATGGAAAACCCTAGAAGGGAAAAACCACGGTGAGGATTAACTCACAATATATGAAGCTCAAATAACAACTTTGTTTTAGGGCTACAAGCCAAGGAAGCTTCTACTCCTTGAAGAACTTTGATTTAGGGTCACTCCCAAGGAAGCTACTACTACCTGAAGACTTTGTTTTAGGGTCACTCCCAAGGAAGCTATTACTCCCTGAATTGAGAACACACTTACAAAATATTACAGTATGACAGTCTTTCTACTATCTGAAAACTAACATTGAAACTCACACTTTTGTTGATTGCACTTCTGCCTCTTCACACTTTCTTTTGATCATCTGATTAGATAGGCACACTCTACACTTTATCAATATCACAAATATTTCTTCAAGAAGAATCAGGATAGCATAAACAACTTCTACTCTTTCTCCTTCAATCTCACATCAACAATGCATTCATTCTACTTTTTATCTGCTTGCGAACCTTTTCAATCAACTTGAAATCATGCCTCACACTCAATTTAATTTACAATTTATACAAGATATTACATTAATTACATTGCTTGTCGTCCAGATACAACATGAAAAATACATTTACAATTTGGCCAGACAACACACAACATGAAACGTGTAGAAGATAGGTCCTAAATGAGACCACACGTTACACCAATAGAAGATCCATGCCTTGCGAACACCAACACTCCTTGCAAACACTAACACTTGCTTAAACAGGTCCAAAACATCCTTCACATCTTCAAACACCAAGGAATTACATCCACACACTCTGCTAATTTGAAAATAGAACATCTTTAATCAAAACCACATGAACCTTGAAGCATAACGACCACATCAACTTGAGAACCTTGTGTGGTACTAGAAACAAGAAATATCTTCATGATAACTCTTCTAGATGAGTCCACATGACTCATACAACATCTCCAAACACTCTTTTGCCACCACACATCAAAAAATTGTGTCGCACAATTTCAATCATGAACGATGAGAACAATCTATCATCTAAAACACATTGCAACATGTCATTTGAAAAACTAAGCTACAAACCACCAAGGACCTTGAAACTAGAAGGAAGCATGTAATACACATCCAGAACCATGTCCTCAAGACCGCAAGGGCAATCATTCATTTCTGAAGGAATGTGGAGCATTCCAACGGGCCTTCAACACTAGTTTACTCTACCAGAACACATGTCAGTACTCTATCATGCATAACTTTTATAGTGGAAGGACAAATGATCTAAAAAACTTAGAATTATCACCTTCACATCATCCTGAACACAATTCCAGTACCGCATGGCCATATCTACAAATATGGAGGATTGCGGAGCATTCCATTGTCCTACACATTATACCTTCACAAAGACAACACTGTATTCAAGTAGTGAACAAAAAAACACTCTTCCAGTAATCCAATCATCATAGAACTTGGAACATACACACTTTAGGCCATCAGTAACATTAGAAAAACATCTTCTCATTTTCCCGTGCTTCTAATTCCCATATTACATGAACTATAACTTCTCCCTTCTCTTGTTGGATGGGACATGACATCCCACCACGAACTGTATCTCCTTCTCCTGTTGGATGGGACATGACATTGAAACATGAACTGTATGACATCCAACCATGAACTGTGTCTTCTTCTCTTGTTGGATGGGACATGACATCCAACCATGAACACCATCACACCACCATGATAGTGTTGACATTAATGACAACCTAGTGAGAGTGTTGTCTTCAATGACAACCCTAGGAACCACATGTGTAAAAATATCCCCCTTTGGCATTAATGGCAACACATCTCCGTTTCTCTCCCCCTTCCAACAAAGGATCAGATAGCTGATATTTTCACAAAGGCTCTTATAAAGGATACTTTTGAAGATCTCTAGTATAGGTGCATCTATCTAGGGGGAGTTCATGTTATATCTTATTCTTGGATTGATGGTAGCTACCTCTTAGGGGGAGCAGGAAGTGGCTATTTGGTGCAGTCACGGTAGCAAGGTTCACAGAATGAACTGTCTGGGCCATGCAACAAGAGTAAACACAATGGAAACAAACATAGATTCAGTCATTAAGTATATAATAGAATTCAAATACAATCTAGCTGGCATCATGTGGGCTTACAATTCATCTCATAGGCCTGATTACAAAATATCAAAATACTCAAGATTTAGCTTTGAAGTTCCTTCATTCAAAGATCTAGACTAAGGATTATGAATCAATCACTAATTGCCTACCTAGGGATCTATTACATCCTTATATATCATCTCCGGTAGAAAAGATTCCTCCGCGTCAGCCAAGGAGGGTCAAAAACTCCAATGAAGAGTTGTAACGTGTGTACATGGATAGGTGGGACCTAAGCATGTAGAATACCTACACAAATGAATGGAATGATGTACAGATCTCAGGGAAGGTTGGACATGAACCAAAGATCATTGGATGATGTGTCATTAGGCTCCACAAGTCAAGGAATGCTACGGAAGCCTTCTCCTTTAGCTGATTATTAGAGACTGTCAAGTTACTCTATTATGAGAAAACAACTGATCTTCTGATAGAGATGACTTTCCGGTAACTGATCCAAATGCTCCAAATTCTGGATGTGATGTAGATGAATGAATCTAAATGCTAAGTCTAGCTTCATAAGGTGTGAAATGCAACTACGGTAGAATGCGGACCAAAATATAGAAACTGCTTCAGACTAAACTACCTGAACTAAACTGGAAAATGAAAGGAAACAAAATAAACTGCAAATGTTTTTTTGGTTGATGCAAGATTTCTCTTCAACTAGGGATGTTCTTGCATCAGACATCCAAGGTTATTAAAAAAAAGTGAGTCCCTCACTTTGTTGGGGCTAAGGAAGAACCAAGACAGTCCACCTCAGCCTAAGAAATCCATGATGAATCTTCTTCCTGTCTACCTTTCCACTTCACAAGATATTCTTTGTATTGTCTTCCTCTAGTGCTGTGTCCAACTCTACTATCCAAAATGTCTTCAATCTGCTCTAGTTCTTGTTGTGGTAACTACTTCGTCAAGTCTTCTTCCATGTTGTCACTAAACTCTGTTTCATGATACTGATATAATTCTGCAATGTTGAAAATAGGTGATATGCCCAATGTCTCCAGTAACTCTACCTCATGCATTTCCTGAATCAAATTTCCTGAGTATCTTATAAGGTCCAAACTTCTTCATCTTCAACTTGTTATATGTCCCAACTGGAAATCTTTCTTTTCTCAAGTATACCATCACTTCATTTCCAACTTCAAATTCCTTATGTCTTCTCTTCTCATCTGCCTTTTCCTTATACTTACTGTTCATATCCTCCAAATGCTTCTTCACCTGATTATGCACTCTCTTCATGTGGTTTGTAAATTCCTCTGCTTCTGCACTTCTCTTTTCTTCCATACCAATGTCTCTCAATTCGACAACTCCTTTAGGATTTACTCCGGTAACAATCTCAAACAGTGCTCTTTCAGTACTCCTATTTATTGAATTATTGTATGCAAACTCTACTTGTGAAAGAATCAAATCCCAACTTCCAGCTTTCTCTCCAACCAAGCATCTCAACAAGTTTCCCAATCTTCTATTCACTACCTCTGTCTATCCATTAGTCTATGGATGAAATGTTGAACTGAACTTCAAATTTGTCTTCATTTTCTTCCAAAGTGTCTTCCAAAAGTATCCAAGAAATCTGGTGTCTTTGTTTGAAATTATACTATTAGGTAATCCATGCAATCTCACAATTTCTTTGAAAAATAGGTTAGCTACATGCACTGCATTAGTTGTCTTCTTACAAGGTATGAAATGAGCCATCTTCAAAAATTTGTTGACCACTATGAATATTGCATCATGTCTTCTCTGTGTCTTCAGCAATCCCATTACAAAATCCATGCTTATGTCTTCACAAGGTCTCTCTGGTACTGTCAAAGGTGTATACAATCCAGTGTTCTGACTACTCCCTTTTGCAACTTGACAAACTCTACAACTCTACATGAATTTCCTAACATCCTTATGTATCTGAGGCCAAAAGTAGTGTTCACTTACCAAAGCCACTGTCTTATCAATGCCAAAATGTCCTGCTAATCCACCACTATGTTTCTCCTTGATCATACTCCTATGTATCACAACAGGTTCCTTACATGCTTTCCAAGGTTCTACAAAATCAATGTCTCCCTCATACATGTTCTTCAATTCATCAAAACCCAACACTTCAACTCTCATCTTTGTCAACAAGTTTCTTCTTCTACTCAACGCATCAACAACTTTGTTTGATTTTCCACTCCTATGCTTCAACACAAAAGTGTAACTCTGCATGAACTCTACCCATCTCATATGTCTCTAATTCAACTTACCTTGACTGTTCAAATATTGCAAAGCTTGATGATCTGTATATAGTAAAAACTCCTTAGGCAACAAGTAATGTCTCCACTTCTTCAAGACTTGAATTATGGCATAGAACTCTTGATCATAAACTGAATATCTTCTCCTTGCATCATTTAAATTCTCATTGAAACATGCTATAGGTCTACCTTCTTGACTTAGTACTGCTCCAATCGCATTTCCACTTGCATCACAATCAACTTGAAATACTTTATTGAAATCTGGTAACGCCAAAACACATTGCTCTGTCACTTTTTGCTTCAACAATTCAAAACTTTTATATGCTCCTGATGTCCATTTGAAATCTTTCGTGTCACCTCTCATTGTCTCTGTCATAGGGTTACATACTGAACTGAAGTTTTTGATGAACTTTCGGTAGAAACTAGCCAATCCATGAAATGATCTAGCCTCTCCAATGCTCTTTGGTGTAGGCCATTCAATAATTGCTTTCACTTTCTTAGGGTCCATCTTCAATCCTTCCGCAGAAATCACAAATCCTAAGTACACTAGTTCTTCCTTCATGAAACTACACTTCTTGATGTTTATCAACAATTTCTTTTCTCTAAACCTCTGTAAAACTTGTCTAATATGCCACAAATGTTCCTCTTTTGTCTTATTGAAAATTAGAATATCATCCAAGTATACAATCACAAACTTGCTCAAGAATTTCTTCAAGACTTCAATCATCAATCTCATGAAAGTACTTGGTGTATTTGTCAATCCAAAGGGCATCACTAACCACTCATACAATCCTTCATTTGTCTTAAAAGCAGTCTTCCATTCATCTCCTTCTCTGATTCTGATCTGATGGTATCCACTCTTCAAGTCTATCTTTGTGAAATATCTCGCTCCACTCAAACAATCCATGATATCATCCATCCGAGGTAAAGGAAATCTATACTTAACTGTGATCTTGTTTATTCCTCTAGAGTCAGTACACATTCTCCATTCTTCATCTTTCTTAGGTGCTAACACTGTAGGTACTACACAAGGACTCAAACTTTCTCTTATCAAACCTTTCCTCAGCAACTCTCGTATCTGTCGGTTTAATTCTTCATTCTCTATCAGTGTCATTCGGTGTGCTGCTTTGTTAGGCAAACTTGCCCCAGGTATAAGATCCATGTGATGATTGATACTCCTTATAGGTAGCAATCCTTCAAACACATTATCTGATATGATGTCTTCATATTCTGTCAGCAACTTTGTTATCTCCTCCAGTTGTTCTCCTCCAGTCTCCTTCAATGTTTCAAGCTTCTTAGGAATCAAAGCATAACACATATTCTCATGTCTCAAAATATCCAAAAATTTTCTTCCATCTACCAAACAGATTCTAGCATTTCCACATACTTCACTCTTAGGATCATCTTCTAAAGGAATCAAAGTAATTCTCTTTCCATTTGTTGTTATAGTGTATGTATTATTTCTCCCATCATGTATAGCTTTTATATCATACTACCAAGGTCTACCCAACAAGATATGACAAACATCCATAGGCATAATATCACACAAGACTTCATCATGATAAGATCCAATATGAAATTTCACCAAACATTGTTCACTCACCAGTACCTTATTATCATCCTGAATCCATGTTATCTGATAGGGTTTAGGGTGTGTCAATCTTTCCAACTTTAGCTTAGCCACCATCTCCTCTGAAACTAGGTTATCTAAACTACCACTATCAATCACAGTTTTACAACACTTACCTCCTAATTTGCATCAGGTCCTGAACAAGCTTTTCCTCTGCGGTGGTTCCTCATTTGTCTCTACTTGAAATAGTGCTCTCCTCATCACAAGTGATTCTCCTTTCTCTGGTCTACCAACTAAACTAGGTGATCCAACAGGTTCTTCTTCAACATAGGCTGCTCTTCCACTGTTCTCTGTCTTCTTACTTGTACTACCCTGATTACATTCAAACGCTCTGTCCTTCACCTCCACACTTGAAACAAGTACCCCTAAATGTTATCTTATCAAATCCTCTTCCCTCTCTTCTGTATCTGTCATTCTGGTATGCACTAGGGTTTCCTCTCTGGTAAGAACTTTTGTCATCTCTCTGGTAAGCATTATTATCTCTATTCTCCTTCTTGAATGTGTTGTCAAACTTGTTCTGCTCTGAATGTGATCTATCTCCTTCAAAAAATATTCTACCTCTTTGAAATTTACCTCCTCTTCCTTTCTGTCTCGGATCATGCCTTTTATTTAGCTTCTCTTCAACTTTTAGGGCAAACTAAAATGCTTCTTCCAAAGATGCAATCCTTACCAAGCTCAGTTCTTCTTGAATGCTCAATCTCAGACCATTGATGTATCTAGCCACTTTCTTCTTGCTTGCTTCACTGTGTCCTATCCTTATAATCATCTTATGAAATTATTCAGTATACTCCTTCACAGATTTCTCCTTTTAGTCTCAGGTTTTGCAATCTCTTCAACAACTCCAACTCATAGTCAGCAGGTATGAACTGATTCTTCAATTTTGTCACCATCCTATCCAACTTTGTAATCTTTTATTTCCCTCTTCTATTTATTTCCAATAGAACTTTTTTCCACAATATAGCAGCATGTCCTTTCAATTTTGTCTTTGTAAACTTTACCTTCTCCAGATCTTCAACTTCCTCATATTCAAAGTATTCCTCCGTGTCATTTATCCAGTCAACCAATTCTTCAAGGTTCAAATTACCTATATAGTTCGGCACATCAACTCTAGGTCTCTTTCCAATATTTGAAATAGCTCACAACATATTGATTTGATCTGATTCTTCTTCTTCTTCACCTCCTAGGGTTTTGCCAATTTGTTCAACAGATTGAAATTCTTCTTCATCATCACTTTCAACATTAGGTCTTGGTGTCAATCCTCTCTGTCTATCTTCTTCAATAGCATCCAATCGAATTCACATCATTTCCATCATCTCATCCATTCTACTAGCCATTGTTCCAACAGCAACAACTCTCCTCGGTGGCATTCTTCCTAGGATCAAGTGCAAAGTGCCTCAAGTTCGGCGATCAGGCTACAAGGTGACAACTGCCTCACGATCAGCAATCAGTTGCAACACAAGTAACCTGCCTCAATTCGGCGATCTGTCCACAACAAGATCTTATGGAATTCATTTGCCAACTTCGCTCAACTTTCTCTCAAAGATTCAAACTTTTGCTCTGATACCACTTGGTGTAGTCATGGTAGGAGGGTTCACAGAATGAACTGTCTGGGCCGTGCAACAAGAGTAAACACAACAGAAACAACTCAAAGATATGAAACAAACACAGATTCAATCATTCAATATATAATAGAATTCAAATACAATCTGGCCGACATCATGTGGGCTTACAATTTGGCTCACAAACCTGATTATAGAATATCAGAGTACTCGAGATTTAGCTTTGAAGTTCCTTCACTCAAAGATCTAGACTAAGGATTATGAATTAATCTCTAACTACCTACCTAGGGATCTATTACATCCTTATTTATCATCTCTGGTACAAAATATTCCTCCACGTCAGCCAAGGAGGGTCACAAACTCCAATGAAGAGCTGTAACGTGTGTACACGGATAGGTCAAACCTAAGCATGTAGAATACCTCTGAAAATGAATGGAATGATGTGTGGATCTTGGGGAAGGTTGGCCATGAACCAAAGATTATTGGATGATGTGTCATTAGGCTCCACAAGTCAAGGAATGCTCCGCAAGCCTTCTCCTTTAGTTGATTATCAGAGATTGTCAGGTTGCTCTATTCTGAGAAAACAACTGATCTTCTGATAGCGATGACTTTTTGGTAACTAATCCAAATGCTCTAAATTCTGGATGTGATGTAGATGAATGAATCTAAATGCTAAGTCTAGCTATGCAAGGTGTGAAATGTAACTGCGGTAGAATACGAACCAAAATACAGAAACTACTTCTGACTGAACTACCTGAACTAAACTGGAAAATGAAAGGAAACAAACTAAACTGCAAATGTTTTTTTGGTTGATGCAAGATTGCTCTTAAACCAGGGATGCTCCTTTCAAAAAATTTCAAAGATGGCTCATTTCATACCTTGTAAGAAGACAACTGATGCAATGCATGTAGCAGACCTATTTTTCAAATAAATTGTGAGATTGCATGGATTACCTAAGAGTATAATTTCAAACAGAGACACCATATTTCTTGGATACTTTTGGAAGACACTTTGGAAGAAAATGAAGACAGATTTGAAGTTTAGTTTAGCATTTCATCCACAGATTGATGGACAGACAGAGGTAGTGAATAGGAGTTTGGGAAACTTGTTGAGATGCTTGGTTGGAGAGAAAGCTGGAAGTTGGGATTTGATTCTTTCACAAGCAGAGTTTACATACAATAATTCAGTAAATAGGAGTATCAGAAGAACACCGTTTGAGATTATTACAAGAGTAAATCCTAGAGGAGTTGTTGAATTGAGAGTCATTGGTATGGAAGAAAAGAGAAGTGCAGAAGCATAGGAATTTACAGACCACATGAAGACAATGCATAATCAGGTGAAGAAGCATTTGGAGGATATGAATAGTAAGTATAAGGAAAAGGCAGATGAGAAGAGAAGACATAAGGAATTTCAAGTTGGAAATGAAGTGATGGTATACTTGAGAAAAGAAAGATTTCCAGTTGGGACATATAACAAGTTGAAGATGAAGAAGTTTGGACCTTGTAAGATACTCAAGAAATTTGATTTAGGAAATGCATATGAGGTAGAGTTACCGGAGACATTGGGCATATCACCTATTTTCAACATTGAAGACTTATATCAGTATCATGAAGCAGAGTTTAGTGACAACATGGAAGAAGACTTGAAGAAGCAGTTACCACAACAAGCACTAGAGTAGATTGAAGACATTTTGGATAGTAGAGTTGGATGCAACACTAGAGGAAGACAATACAAAGAATATCTTTTGAAGTGGAAAGGCAGACCGGAAGAAGATTCATTATGGATTTCTTAGGCTGAGGTGGACTGTCTTGGTTCTTCCCTAGCCCCAACTAAGTGAGGGACTCACTTTTTTTAATAACCCTAGATGTCTGATGCAAGAGGATCCCTGGTTCAAGAACAATCTTGCATCAACCAAAAAAATATTTGCAGTTTAGTTTGTTTCCTTTCAGTTTCCAGTTCAGTTCAGGCAGTTCAGTTAGAAGTGGTTTCTATATTTTGGTCTACGATTGGTCTGCATTCTACCACAATTACATTTCACACCATGTGGAGTTGGACTTAGCATTTAGATTCATTCATCTACATCACATCTAGAATTCAGAGCATTTGGATCAGCTACCAGAAAGTCATCGCTATCAGAAGATCAGTTGTTTTCTCATAACAGAGCAACCTGACAGTCTCTGATAATCAACTAAAGGAGAAGGCTTGTGGAGCCCAATGACACATCACCCAATGATCTTTGGTTTGTGGCTGACCTTCCTCGAGATCTACATATCATTCCATTCATTTGCAGAGGTATTCTACATGATTAGGTCTGACCTATCCATGTACACACGTTATAGCTCTTCATTGGAGTTTGTGACCCTCCTTGGCTGACGCGGAGGAATCTTTTGTACCAGAGATGATATATAAGGATGTAATAGATCCCTAGTTAGGTAGTTAGTGATTGATTCATAATCCTTAGTCTAGATCTTTGAGTGAAGGAACTTCAAAGCTAAATCTCAAGTATTTTGATATTCTGTAATCAGGCCTATGAGCCAAATTGTAAGCCTGCATGATGCCAGCCAGATTGTATTTGAATTCTATTATATACTGAATGATTAAATATGTGTTTGTTTCATATCTTTGAGTTGTTTTTGTTGTGTTTACTCTTGTTGCACGACCCAGACAGTTCATTCTGTGAACCCTCCTACCATGACTGCACCAAATAGCCACTACCTACCCCCCTAAGAGGTAGCTACCATCAGTCCAAGAACAAGATATAACATGAACTCTCTCTAGACAAATGCACCAATACCGGAGATCTTCAAAAGTATCCTTTACAAGAGCCTTTGTGAAAATATCAGCTATATGATCCTTTGATGGAACACATTCCAACTTCACTTCCTTATCTGCAACCTTCTCTCTCAAAAAGTGATACTAGATTGCTATATGCTTGGTTCTAGAGTGCATCACTGGATTCTTGGAAATATTGATAGCACTTGTATTGTCACACAAGATAGGAATAGGCTTATCATACAATACCTTGATATCCTTCAGGGTTTGGTTCATCCACAACAATTGTGTACAAACGGATGTTGCTGCAATGTACTCTACCTCTATAGTAGATAAGGACACTGAATCTTGCTTCTTTCTCTTCCATGAAGCCAATCTACTTCCTAAAAATAAAGCACCACCACTTGTACTTCTTCTATCATCAACACAACCAGCCTAATCAACATCAGTATAAGCACTCAAATCAAAGTCATTACCTCTTAGATACCATAGGCCTTAGTTTAGAGTTCCTTTCAAGTATCTAAATATCCTTTTCACTACCTTCTCATGTGTTTTCTTGGGATTGGCTTGATATCTAACAACCACACATACTACATGCATAATATCAGGTCTAGAAGCAATCAACTATAGCAGTCCTCTAATCATAGATCTATATATAGTCTGATCCACCTCTAGAGACTCATCATCTTTGCTCAAGTGACATCTAGTGACCATGGGAGTACTCACTAGTTTTGAATCCTCCATACCAAACTTCTTCAACAACTCTTTGACATACTTAGCTTGAGAAATAAACTAGATACCACCATCTAGCTGAGTAATTTTAAGTCCAAGGAAGAAAGATATTTCACCAATCATAGACATCTCAAACTCTTTTTGCATCTCCTCTACAAACCTCTTACACATATCATCATCTCCACCAAAGATGATGTCATCAACATATAATGCAACTATTAAAATCATGTCTCCTTCTTCCTTGATGTAAAGATTGCTATCTGTAGTACCTTTCTTGAATCCATCCTAAAGTAAGTACTCATCCAACCTAGAATACTTAAGACCATACAGAGCCTTCTTGAGTCTGCACACCATGTTTGGATCTTCTCATATCTGGAAACCATCTGGTTGTTCAATATAAACCTCTTCCTCTAGGTCACCATTCAAAAATGTTGACTTAACATCCATCTGATATACCTTGAAGTTCTTATGAGTAGCAAGAGCAAGGAACATTCTGATTTCCTCCATCCTTGCTACCAGAGCAAAAGTCTTCTCAAAATCAATAACTTCAACTTGTGTGTATCCTTTGCATACCAGACTTGCTTTGTTCCTTACAACTTCACCTTCTTCATTCAAGTTGTTCCAGAACACCCATTTTGTTCCTATAACATTCTTATTTCTTGCTCTGGGAACCAGTTCCCACATCTGATTCTTCTCAATCTAATCTAATTCTTCTTCCATGGATTTTATCCATCTATCATCTTTGCTAGCATCAGCAAAGTTTTTGGGTTAAACATTTGATAACAAACACAAGTTTACTTGCTTATCTATCTTAACATGCCTTCTCCTTGTTTGCACACCTTCATTCTTCTCTCCAATGATCTAATCTGCTGAGTCATTCTTCTGAACATACTTTGCTGGAGTCTTAGGCATCTGCTCTGGTTCTTGTTCCTTTTCTTCTTTCACTTCTTCTTCTTCATCTACAATGCATGGAAAGATATCATATTTGAAGTCCTCTGATTCATGTGAGATCTAATACAAGTATTCATCTACCTTGACATTTGTGCTTTCAATCATCTTTCCCAAACTCTTGTTGTAGCATCTATAAGCCTTGCTTCTAGTTGAGTAGCCAAGAAAGATTCCTTCATCACGTCTTGAATCAAACTTTCCTAGGTCCTATTCATCTCTTCTAATATAGCATTTTCTGCCAAAGATCCTGAAGTATCTAACTATGGGAGGTCTTCCATACCATAGCTCATAAGGGGTCTTAGTGTTGTTGACCCTCAATTGCACTCTGTTAAATAGATAGATAGTAGTATGAACTACATCCTTCCAATACATATCAGGCAGATCTGCATCTTTCAAAATTGTCCTAAACATCTCTTGTGTAGTCCCATTCTTTCTTTCCACTACCCCATTTTGCTGAGGGGTTCTAGGAACTGACAAATGTATCCTAATACCATTATCTTCACAAAACTTTTCAAATTCATTTGAAGTAAACTCACCTCCTCTATTAGACCTCAAACATTTAATCTTGGCATCAACTTCATTCTCAACCATAGCTTTAAACACATTAAATTTATCAAGGGCATCTGATTTTTCTCTTAATAAAGTAACCCAAGTCATTCTAGAATAATCATCAATAAGCAACATGAAATACATCTCACCTTGTTGACTCTTTACTCCGATAGGTCGACATAGATTAGTTTGAATCAGCTCCAATGGCTTTGAAGAAGAATACTCCTTGCTTTTGAAGTTTTTCTTTGTCTGCTTTCCATTTGACATTCCCTACATACTGCATTTGTAGGCTTGATTATCTTAGGCATATCTCTCACTACATGAGTAGAACTGATCTTTACCATATTATCAAAATTGTTGTGGCCCATTCTTTTGTACCATAGCCAACATTCACTAGATTGGGCTAACAAATATGTCCTTCCATTTACTCCTTCAAATGATACATATCACCATATGTCTTGATACCTTCTACAACTAGTTTTTTAGGCCCTGCCTTCCTGATTTCATAGTCATTGGCATGAAAGGTGAGGTTATACCCCTTGCTACACATCTGAATGACACTAAGAAGATTATGTTTTATCCCTTTGACATTGAGGACATCCTTAGTCATGTTCTTCCCATCAATAGTTATAGCACCTTTTCTACAAATCTATGTTGACTCATCACCACCAAATTTAACAGCACTACCATCCCACTTTTCAAGGCTGATAAACTTCTCCTTGTCACTAGTCATATGATTTGAGCATCCACTGTCAATTACCCAAGCCTTGGCTTCTTCTCTTGCATGAAAGACAGTCCATACAACCATTGATCTTTCATTGTTCTATTATATTTGCAAGGCATCAGTCTTTTCACATTTTCCAACATCATCCTTTTTGTCACCAACACTCAAAGCCATGAAAAGTGTTTCATCATTTAAATCATCATGATCCTCATTTTCTAAAGAATAATTACTTTCAATGGAATACAAATTTCTCTTGAACTTGTCTCTTCTATTACTACCCCTTGATTCTTTGAAAGGACATTTAGAAGCAAAATGACCAACCTTTCCACAATTGAAACATATGAAGGGTAACTTACCTTTGTATTTGCCAGTGCCTTTCTTTAGTCTTCTCACAAAATTTGCTTTAACTTTATCAGAGCTTTCATCTTCAACAACAACTTCTTCCTTTGTCTTCACATTGGCTTTGAAGGCAGCTTCTTTCTTTGGAGCATCATTACCAAACTCTCTCATTTCAAAGGCAACAAGGGAACCAAATAATTTGTCTACAGTGTATGTATCCAAGTTTTCATTCTCCTCAATGGTAGATACCTTATGATTGTAATGTTTGGGAAGAGATCTCAGAACCTTTTTCACAACTTCATCTTCTTTCACTTCTTCACCAAGACTTGTAATGCCATTCACCACTTCATTCACTCGGAGCATGTATCCAGTAATATCTTCATCCTCTAACATTTTTTAGGTTCTCAAATTTTCTCTTGAAGATTTGCATCTTGGCTTGCTTTACTTTCTTATCTCCTTCATAAATGGTTTTAAGTTTATCCCAAACTTCTTGAGTAGAACTACAACTCATTACCTTTGAAAGTTCAAAATCAGCTAACCCACTCATGATAGCAAACTTTGCCTTGGCATTGTTATCATACTTCTTAACTTCATCTGCATCTATGGGAATAGTAGTAAGAACAGTGTAACTAGACTTGATAGATTCCCAAACACCACACCCTAGAGAATTTATATAAGTTTCCATCCTTAGCTTCCAAAAAGCATAATTTGTTCCATCAAACCTAGGTATCTTTCTAGATCCATTTTGTGCCATCTCAGACCTTCCTCAAGAAGTTAAGCTTCCCTTAGAGGAACTTGGCTCTGATACTGTAGCATCAGAAAATGTCCCCTTGGGGGCTTTTCCCTCATAAGGTTTAGCTCCTGGGTCTTTTATCTGCATTTAAGACATCTTGCATCATATTTTGACATCCCGATGAAATGAACCCTAAGTTTCATGGTAGTTGGGACATAGGGGGATCCCTTGAACCTAACCCTGACCAAAATAGGGAGGGAGGACTTGGGCGCTTGCACCCTAGTCCTGCCCTATTTTGGGTCAGTCCCAAATTTTGAGTGTTAGCTTGTGACCTTTATTTGGGTCCTATGCCAACACGGTAAGTTTGAATTATGAAATTCTTGGCGGGAGTGTTTGTAGTTGCATATATAAGCATTCTTAGGCATTCATTTGTGAACTAGATGGACATTAGATTACAACTAGATGAGCATTGGCATTCTAAAGGTGATTTAAGGCATTCATTGTGTAGCAAGAGTAGATTTGTGTTGTCTATGTGTTTGTATTTGCAAATTTGAGCAATCATCTCCTCATGGCATGAAGGGCTTCTTCCTTCCATGAGATATTCACTACAAGGTGACATCATTTGTGTTTTTGAGCATTTATCATTTGGTTTTTACCTCTGCCTCACAAGGGCATGCACTCTCTATCTAACAATGGTGTTCGAAAGGCTTGAATGTCTCTCTGGGGCTTAACTGAGGCAAGCCTCTAAACACCACAACCCCCTCCCCATTTTTATGTGATTGCAGGTTACAAGTTGAAGAAGCAGGAAAAGTGGAGTTGTAAAGGAGTTTTACAAAGTGTTGGATTTGCATATCAGAGTTGAAAATAGGGCCCTAGACTCGGGCGCCCACTCATTAGTCCTCCAGATTCCGCAAAGGAGAAATCTCTGAGACAAAAAGAATAGATTGCAAACTAAGTTCCCAGATTCTGACAAAAAACATGGAACTGGATTAGGGTGCCCTCTCATTAGTCCCTGACTATTCCATTTCTGAACCCTGAAAATAGGTGCACATTTATCTGTCATTTTACATCTCCCTATAGCAACATTTTGGGTAATTTGTTTGTTTGCTTTCGTAATTGCATAATTAGGGTTTCAATGTAAAATTGAGAATAAGTAAGCATAATTGACAATCAAATCACACAAATCCAAGATTCCCTACATTTCTAAGTGACCAAGGGTCTGATAGTGCCTTGCCACTCAATCCAAAGTCCTTGAATGTACAAGGGTGAAAGAAGGATATACACTAAACTATCAAAAACCAACTATCCAAATTCCACCCTTTACATTTTGGTGAACCAATGTTATTAAACTTGTTGCATTCATTCATATCATCATTCATCTTATTGCATTGGAGTTTTTTTTTTTTTTAAAATTGATAAATTTGAAAAAAATTACAAACCCTAGATTGCATTTCCATATGGTTTCTATTTGGCATCAATTAATTTAAATTTCATAAAATTTCTGATTTTTGCATTAGATCTGAGCTAAATAGCATAAAATTACAAAAATTCAATCACTTGTATTGCATTTTCATCATAAAATTGCTAGGGTTTTGTTCCAAATCTTAAATTTTACATATAACCTAGTAATTTCAAAAACTAGGGTTTGTAGGTAAAATCTTGTTTCAGATTTTTCTACTGATCTTAGACACTCATTCAAATTTTCATTTGTCTATAGTGTTGCATGTTAGTGTAAATTTGCATCTAAATTTCAAAAATCTGCATTTTTACATAGAAAATTTCAACAAAAGCTAGCATTTTCATTAATTTTTCCTTAGATTTGCACTTACATTTTGCATGGTATGGTTTGAAAATCATTCTCAGATCTGAGTGGACTTAATTTTCATCATAAAACAGACTACAAGACATTCATATAGCATTTTTCATCAAGATCTCAAACCTAGGGCTTGAAAAAACTTGATTTTCACTAGATTTGGCCTTATCGACTCTCTAATTTTGCACCATAGGCATGTTGTGAAGAATATTTTTGCACTAATTGGCTGTTATCATGGTTATTATCTTCTTCCTCTCCTAAAAATCTTCACAACACCTTTTTATTGGGCTCTTGTATTGAAAATTTGGTGAAAAATTGCACATTTTTGCTATATTTGCCCTAGGGTTTGAGATTGCACTCCAAGTGTGTTGTAAAAGATTTTATGATTGTAGGTGATTGATATAATTTCTATTATTTTCTAAACCTCCTAAAATTCTTTACAACACCCATTTTGCTAGGTCTTGGAGTTGAAAAATCATGAAAATTTGCATATTTTTGCTATAATTTCACTAGGCTTTGACCTTGAGTGGCACTATAAGCATGTTGTGATGGATTTTTCGGCATTAGGTGGCTGTTATTACTGATATAATTTTCTTTACATCATCATTTTCCTCACAACACCCTTTGTCATGCTCTTTTACATTAAGATTTGGTGAAAAAAATCGCATATTTTAGTGTACTTTCACTAGATTTGGACTAGTCATCATCTTAGATTTGCATCAAGAGTGTGTTGTGATAGATATTATTGCTATATTGGAATGATATCAGACATATTATTTTCTGCCCCTGATCAAAATCTTTACAACACCTTTTTTTTTGCATTGAAAAAGTATAAAAAATCAAGCATTTAAACATATCTTGTGCCTAAAGTTTGCGCATATTGCTGAATGAGTCTCATAACTCACTACCCTAAGAGAAATATTCCTTTAAGAAGAAGCATAAGACACATGGGATCTACTTCTCTTGAAGAAGTGGGTACATTGAACACCTTCTTTACAAAAGGAGAGACACAAATGCTACAAGATACTACACCTATCACATGTACAATGAAAGAGCAAACTTTTCATGATGTTGATGAGACTATTGAGGTGATAGGATATGTATCTGATGAGCAAATAGAAAAACTTGATAAAGAGATAGCTGATTTTCAATCATTTATGGAAAATGCGAGGATAGTTGAAGAAGTTGTTCCTGCAATTCATAAGATAAGAGAATTGATAAAAGAGGGACAAGATGGTGTTAATGCAATCTGTGGTTTAGCACATATTGTACAAACCAACATTATGCCAGTGACCGAATGTGCACAAGTGATAAATAACACTTTATCACCATCTCATACTCAAGTATCGGTACCTATACTGACTACGAGATTATCTACATTTACATCAACGATCTTAACAACTGATGTGAATGCTTGTAGTAATGCTACCACTGGTATTGGAGTATCTAATGGCACTAATTACAAAGCTGTAAGATTTAATTATCAGAATTTGGTTTCTAAGAGGACCTCTTCTATGAATAATTGCTCTCAACCACCTCTTCATCCCACTTATTCTCAACCACCTACCACCTACCATTATGTCCAACCACCGTTGACCTATTCATAGCCTCCGCCTATCACATCTCAGGATCAATCACCTCCTCACTTTGGTTCCAATTCCTCGCAGCAAACTACATCTCCCAATGATGCCATCCTAAACCAACTTTTGTAGGGCATGACTGCTTTACAACAAAAGGTAACAAATTTGACAAATTCTTCGCAACCTAACATACTAACATATCATGTCCGTAACCCCCTTTCCTATGCAATCTTGAGAACTCCTATGCCTGAGAGGTTTGAGACTCCTGGCTTTGAAAAATATGGTGGAAAAGGTAATCCTAATACTCATGTGGCAGCATTCACAGCTATGTGTAGTGATTTTTATTTTGAAGAGGACTTGTTGGCAAAAATTTTCTCATGATCTCTCAAAGATACTACTTTAAAATGGTTTTGTTCTTTGCCTCTAAATTCAATACACTCCTTTTCGCAGTTGATTGATCAATTTTTACAACATTTTCAAGAAAACATTGGACCTCAAGTCTCATTAATTGATTTAGTTCATTGCAAGCAAGGTCTGAAAGAGAAGTTAACTGAATTCATTAGTCGGTATCAAGCTTTATATATGAAAATTTAATATCAGATGAAAGATGAAGATGTTCAGAAGGTGTTTATCACTAATCTACAACCTAATATTCAAGATAAGATCCTCTTGATGAAGTATAACTCCTTTCAACATTTATGCACCACCCTTCATGATTATCAACTTTCGTCTAGTGAGTATGAAAACCAAAACTCATCGGCTCAAGTTGGTCAATCCATGGGTGGATCGTCATAAACCAACTTTAAGAGACATAATAATAATAGGAGTTTCATCAGAGTTAATGGACCGAATACAAATAACTTTTCTAATATGTCTACTATCACTTATCCTAAGAAAGCATCATGTCAACCAAGAAAGTTTACTCCTATAGACACCCTAAAATGACCATGTCGTCGCACCACTTGCATTTCATCAAATCAGTCAAATCACCTGCATGTCAACATTAATTGAATAATCTAATTATTTAATTAATTTTATTAAATTCTTCCAAACCTTCTAAAAATTGATATTAATTAAATCAAATTCCTCTATATTTGCCAAAATTAAATAATTTTAATTATTTAATTAAATCATTATCCTCTTTCAAATTTCAAGTCTCCATTAATTAAATAAATCCATTTATTTAATTAATTCATCACAAATTCCCTCTTATCTACAATTAAATAATTTACATTATTTAATTAAATTAATTATTCTTCTAAATTTAAATAAATCATGCAAATTTATTTAAATTTGTTTCAATCCTCTAAAAATAAATAAAATCAAATATTTTATTTATAATCTTCATATTCTTCTATCATGCACAAATAATTAAATAAATTTATGTATTTAATTTCAGTTATCTTCCAATGCCTCTTAAAATATCTCGTTAACTCATGTGCACAATCAGTCTTATTTTTAGAACTCTAAAAAAGGCAAAATTACAAGTTGAGTTATCTATTCAATCAATCTTGTTTTCATCATATCTTAATAAAAATATCCTTATGGATTGACACATGTCATGTGCACATTCATCATGGTTATTTGATTTATCTCCTCCCTTGATTCTTCTGAATCATTTGGACCGTTGATCGATCTCTGTTGAAACCTATATAAACCCCCCTCATCTCCTTCACAAATCCTCTTCAACCACTTATTCTCAGGCATCCTTTACAGCACTTTGAGCATACATCGCATCGATTGAGCAACTTTACGATCTTTTGACATTGATCTTTGAGCACCTACACTTGCTTGTTGCAAACATGGTTTCGCAGTGTTATTGAGCAATCCACATTCAAACAAAGAGAACAACACAATCTGGGTAAAAACTTTCTTATTTGATTTGATTTATTGATAATGGATTTTTATTTAGATGGTTCTCTTTATGTTATGGGTTTTTGATTTGTTAGTTTTGATTTTATCATAATCGATTTTCCTCATACACAACTCCAATATTTGAGTCTTATCATTCTATCATGAATCAAGCTATGAGTAATAACATTCTGAAGCTTCCCCTGATTAAGCCTGTCGACCCTAGTAGAGCACAAGGACCTTACTTCGATGCTAATGCCTTTTGTCATTTTCATCAGACACAAGGACATGATACTGAACAATGTATGTGTCTTAAACATGAAATACAAGACCTCATTGATTTGAATGTTATACAGGTATCGGGTGTGAACGATAACGGAAACAAGTTGATTGCTCCATCAAATCAGAATTTACAAATCTTCACTAATCCTTTCTCTAAGCATACTGATAACAATATGTTGGAACAAGGTTTAATGGAAGTAGAGGATGATGACTATTTAGACTATGATAATATCGTGGGTATGATTGAAGTGGATAAGGAAAAGTTGGCTAACCCACCTCGTCCACGAAGAAATGAGATATATCCTGAGGTTCCTCCTCTGTTACCCTTATTAGGATTAGGAGATAACCAAAACACATCAGAAAAATAAGTAGAACAATTGATACAAACGAATGAGATGGTACAAGATGATTCATGTTACTATGTTAGATGGCATCAGCAATGAAAGCTCGCTATAAATTAAAAAAGAGTAAGACGATTGTCAACAGTTGGAAATAATAGTGGTTCTCCCCCTCATAAGCAACAAAAAGTCTCATTTACACAAAGATCTAAGGAACAAATATCATATGATAATAAACAAGACTTTCATAAGAACCACTCAAATTTTGCACTCAATATGATCGAGTACCTCTCCAAGAGGTTTGCAAGTTCAAAACTCTAATACAAAGATCCTACCAGGTAAGTATTTCTAACCCTTTATCTCTCTTGTGATGTGCTTCCCCTGTGATGTGTTATGTGTTGTTTAGGCCTCCTAGGATGACCCCTGATTCTCTTGTAAGGTCTGGAATACCAGGAGACCGCCTCTGTTGTGATCTTCTTCTATTTGTATCATCATTCTTCTATATTGCCTCTCTCTCGAATTTCATTGTTGAGTGTTGTGTCTTACGGACATAGCATTGTGGTTGGTGACTTGGGGGCACCCTCCTACGTGACTATCCCTAAGGCACTTGTTTCTCCTCTTATTTCATTGTTTCCCTTCCTCTAGTGTTTCTATCTAGCGGGCGGATGATGAAAAATAGTTATAATGATGCGGACCTAGCATCGCTTTAGCGAGAAATAAAAAATTGGACTTAGTTCCTAATATGATGATGGGGTTGTATATCTTATATGACGCTTGGCTAGTAGAAGGACTCTATGCTTTCTGCGTAGTGATTTTGATGATGCTTTATCTCACTTACAAACCTTAACAATACTGCTGCTCCATGCACTTTGTTTGTCTTTGAATCTCACCTTGGTGATAATCAGTTCTAAGATTTTCATGATACAGCCCCATGGTTATCCTCGATCCCTGAATTTGTAGTATAAACTTAGCTCTTTGTGTGATTAATCATATGCATTAATGTTGTTGTTTATCATGATTATGTATACACTAACATGTTTCTTGTAGGGATGTGTTTGTGGGAACATTTGGCGATCGTAAAGTACATGTCACCTTCGGGGGCATGGGCTTTGTGAAAGTCTGTGTTCCCTTGTGTGTTTTCTTCCTACCTTAATGTGCTTGATATCGATGCTTGATATCAACCACCTTAAGTTGGGGGCATATAGAAGGTAAGCTGTCTATTGTAGATGTTAGCAATGTGCTTTTCCTTAGGTGCAATTTAAAAACTGGTGGCGATGAGTCCCTCCTGTACTCTGAGTTTATTTTCAATCAATCAATCAATCATCTTAAGCCCTCTACGGAGGCGGGGGTGGTGTATCTCTTGTGGAGAGTGCCCATCCTGTCATTTTCAAAAAATCCTCATCAGGAGGCAGGGTGCAGTTCTGTGACTAACTCAACCCTTAAGCATGTCTTCGATGATTGTTGTGGTGAAGCCCAATTGTCAGTGTGTGCCTATAATGTACCTGAGATGGTGATGAGCCTAGAAATAGAAACACTCCATCACTTGTTTGCCGTGTTTTCTTTGTGTCTTCAAAGTGTGTGTGTTTGGCGTGTCTATTGCCCCATATGTAGTCTAAAGAGTAGCGCGATGAGTGCTTCTTGCATTTTTGGAGGTTTGGTGTGTCTTGTGTGTGTGTTGCCCCATATATGTAGTCTAAAGACCAGCACGATGAGTGCTTCCTTCATTATGGGAGGTGTGTTTACTTTCCTTGTACTTGCATCTACATTTCATATATGTGAGAAAAAGAAAAGAAATCATTCCTGTCCTCCATGCATTAACTGTCTTCTATGCATTTGTTGTTTTCTCTGTGTTTTACGTGACTGTAACTGTCTTCTTCGTGTTTTGTGTGTCTGTCATTGTCTTCAATGTATTTGATCTATCTTCTCCGTGCTTGGTGTGTTTTCTGTGTTTGTTGACCATACTTTAATGCATGTATTGGCCTCATGTTTATACATACATTAAAGTGGGGGCTAAATGTAACATTGGAAAATGTCCCCTTGAGGGCTTTTCCCTCATAAGGTTTAGCTCTCAAGTCTTTTATCTGCATTAGGACATCTTGCATCATATTTTGACATCCCGATGAAATGAACCCTAAGTTTCATGGTAAATGGGACCTAGGGGGATCCCTTGAACCTAACCCTGACCAAAATAGGGAGGGAGGACTTGGGCGCCCGCACCCTAGTCCTGTCCTATTTTGGGTCAGTCCTAAATTTTGAGCATCATCTTGTGACCGTTATTTGGGTCCTATGCCCACACGGTAAGTTTGAATTACGAAATTATTGCCGAGAATGTTTGTAGTTTCATATATAAGCATGCTCAGGCATTCATTTGTGAACTAGATGGACATTATATTACAACTAGATGAGCATTGGCATTCTAAAGGTGATTCAAGGCATTCATTATGTAGCAAGAGCATATTTGTGTTGTGTATGTGTTTGTATTTGCAGATTTGAGCAATCATCTCCTCATGGCATGAAGAGCTTCTTCCTTCCATGAGATCTTCACTACAAGGTGACATCATTTGTGTTTTTGAGCGTTTATCATTTAGTTTTTGCCTCTGCCTCACAAGGGCACGCACTCTCTATCTGACAACAGTGTTTGAAAGGCTTGAATGTCTCTCTGGGGCTTAACTGAGGCAAGCCTCTAAACACCACAACGCAGGTTATAGGTTGAAGAAGTAGAAAAAGTGGAGTTGCAGAGGAGTGTTGCAGAAGATTCACATATTAGAGTTAAAAATAGGGCCCTAGACTCAGGAGCCCACTCATTAGTCCTCTAGATTTTGCAATGGAGAAATCTCTAAGACAACAGGAATAGGTTGCAGACTGAGTTCCCAGATCCTGACAAAAAGCATGGCACTGGACTAGGGTGCCCGCTCATTAGTCCTCGACTGTTCCACTTATGAACCCTGAAAATAGGTGCACATTTATCTATCATTTTACATCTCCATGTAGCAGCATTTTGGGTAATTTGTCCATTTGCTTTCGTAATTGCATAATTATGGTTTCAATGTAAAATTGAGCATAAGCATAATTGACAATCAAATCAAACAAATCCAAGATTCCCTATATTTCTAAGTGACAAAGGGTCTAATAGTGCCTTGCCACTCGATCCAATGTCTTTGAATGAAAAGGGTGAAAGGATGATATACACTAAACAATCAAAAACCAACTACCCAAATTTTACCCTTTATGGATACCAATTGTTGAACACACCAAGATACTGAGAGGGGGGGTGAATTAGTATCTTAATAATCTTTAATTTTAACAACTTCATCTTATCCAGAGCAGATTAAAACTTTAAGCATCACAACATTAGCATGAACATGAAAGATTAACACAATGCACATCAACACATAACACCAGGTATACGTGGAAAACCCTAGAAGGGAAAAATCACGGTGAGGATTAACTCACAATATATGAATCTCAAATAACAACTTTGTTTTAGGGCTACAACCCAAGGAAGCTTCTACTCCCTAAAGAAGTTTGATTTAGGGTCACTCCCTGAAGACTTTGTTTTAGGGTCACTCCGAAGGAAGCTACTACTCCCTAAATTGAGAACACACTTACAAAAGATTACAGTATGACAATCTTTCTACTGTCTAAAAACTGACATTGAAACTCACACTTTTGATGATTGCACTTCTACCTCTTCACACTTTCTTCTGATGACCTAATTAGATAGGCACACTCTACACTTGATCACTGTCACAAATATGTCTTCAAGATGAATGAAGACAGCAACAACAACTTTTGCTCTTTCTCATTCAGTCGCACATCAACAATGCATTCATTCTACTTTTTATCTATTTGTGAACCTTTTCAATCAAATTGCAATCATGCCTCACCTCACTCAATTTGATTTACAATTTATACAAGATATTACATTGATTACATTGCTTGTTGGCCAGATACAACATGAAAAATACATTTACAAGTCGGCCAGACAACACACAACATGAAACGTGTAGAAGATAGGTCCTAAGTAAGACCACACGTTACACCAACAAAAGATCCATGCCTTTCAAACAACAACACTTGATTAACCAGATCCAAAACATCCTTCACAACTTCAAACACCAAGGAATTACATCTGCACACTTCACTAATTTGAAAATAGGACAGCTTTAATAAAAAACACATGAACCTTGAAGCATAATGATCACATCAAGTTGAGAACCTTGTGCGGTACTGGAAACAAGAAAGATCTTCATGATAACTCTTCCAGATGATTCCACATGACTCATACAACATCTCCAAACACTCCTTTTCCACTGCACATCAAAGAATTATGTCGTACAACTTCAATCATGAACTCTGAGAACAATCTATCATCCAGAACACACTACAACATGTTGTCATTTGAAAAACTGAGATGCGGACCACTAAGGACCTTGAAACTACAAGGAAGCATGTAATACACATCCATAAACATGTCCTTAATATTTCAAGGGTAATCATTCATTTCTAGAGGAATGCGGAGCATTCCAATGGGCCTTCAACACTAGCTTACTCTGCCAGAACACATGTCGGTACTCTATCATGCATAACTTTCATAGAAGAAGGACAAATAATCTAAAAACTTGGAATTATCACCTTCACATCATCCTAAACACAATTCTAGAACCGCATGGCCATATCTGTAAATGCGGAGGAATGTGGAGAATTCCATTGTCCTACACAGAACACCTTCATAAAGACAACATTGTCTTCAAGCAGTCAACAACAAAATACTCTTCCAGTAATCCAATCATCATAGAACTTGGAACATACATGCTTTAGGCCATCAGTAAAATCAACAATACATTTGATCATTTTCATGCTTCTAATTCCCATATTAACATGAACTATATCTTATCCCTTCTCTTGTTGGATGGGACATGACATCCAACCATGAATTGTGTCTTCTTCTCTTGTTGGATAGGACATGACATCCAACCATGAACACTATCACACCACCATGATAGTGTTGACATCAATGACAACCTTGTGACAGTGTTGACATTAATGATAACCCTAAGAACCATATGTGTAACAAAGGCCAGGGTGCCTAAGAAGATAACTCCAGTAGTTTGAGGGGACACAATACACTTATATTTTATTTTGCATGAGTTAGAAGACTTCTAATACTTTGTTGTTTTTAAGAAGTTAAATTCCTTTTATCAGGGCCTCCATGACCTGTTTTGTTAAAAGTCAAACTCTCAATTTAAGTACACCTTTAGTGTCACTTAAGTCCTTTTTAAGATTTACATGATTATACTTTTAAATAGGCAGTTGCATGTTTAAGTTCTAGAATAAGATATCTTTTATATCTCAAGTTGAACTAAGAGAAAAGATGGTTAACTCCATAAATATGATATCGACATCAGATTGATATATATTGATGGAGACAATAGACTAAGATATAGATTTTTAGCAAGTTTTTATGTAATTTAGATTCAACAAAAACATGTACTTTTTGAATATAATATACTTCGGATAGAATGGATTGCGGAAAGCAATTTTGTTATACTTTTTCTCTAAAATCTTTGGTTAACCTTCAGTTCTGAAGGTGTGGAGCAAGGGCCCACCCCCACCAACAGATAGGAGGCTAGTATATTCCTTTCTTTATCATTTTATTTCATATTTCTTAAGTATAGTCGTTCCTATTTTCATAGAATAGATCATTTTCTATTAATACAATCTTGTTTCTATTTTAATGAAGGTTCATCTTTTGAATTAGATAGGTCATTTTAGCAAAGTACTGTTTCAATTCTTAGATCAGGTTTTCCTTCAAGCAAGTAATTAGAAGCATGAGTTTGATTAGTTAGGAAAGTTCAATTCAATATATTAGTTAAGGAATGTTTATTATCAAGTTTCTATTGTAGACAACCATGGACACAACCCTGGAATTGAAATATAAACTATGATTAAACACCAAGGTACAATTACCCTTGTCATTGTTGGCACCATTGATGGGGATTGTGTGTTAATAGCAACTCTAGTTCACAGTCCCATTTAGGATTAGATCAATTCTATATGGTTAGTCCTAGAGACCCAAGAGGTAGATATATCAAAAAGACACCCCAACCATAACCTATAGGTGAAAGCAGTGGGGTAGGACAAGATCTTGTTGAAAAGGAAGAGGAACATTTAAGACCTACCTTGGAAATCACACAACAATTAGATATCCCCACAAGCCCTCAAGACCTTACACTCTCATAATACATCCAAGAACTATAGGAGAGACACCAAATAGATCTACTAAGAGGATCCACTTTACCAGAAACTTAACCTAAATTTTGGAGATAAGAAGCTCACAAGAAGATCCATTAACCATGGGGGACAATCATGATCAAGCAGACCCTCTGTAAGAGAATGCAAGAACTTTTTCATATCCCATTGTCCTAAACCCTGGGGAAAATGCACCTATGAAAAACATTTCCCCCTCAAATCTTCCAACATTCAGGGGAATTCCTTCTAAGGATCTAGATCAGTTCCTCTTTGAGTTCAAAGTCTTATGTCAAACATATGACCATGGATCTAACAACCAAAATCTCAAACTTTTCCCATCTACACTTAAGGATTCTACCATGAGATGGTTCATGGGCTTGGCCCTAGATTCTATACACTCATGGGAGCAAACGTAAACAGATTTCTTGGAAAAATAATAGGACTATTGCAAAATCAGTGATTGAAATGAAGAATTGTTTAGAACTAAGCAGAAAGAGGAGGAGAGTTTAGAAGACTACTTGGATAGATTCAATTTTTTCCTTAGAAGGTATGGCAACCCTATAGTACAAAATTTGGCCAAAACCTTATTCATAATAGGGTTAGATAAGGAATCAAAGCAAGCACTAGATCTAATGGGGAGGGGGAATATCAACAAGATGGACATGCCTGCAATTGAGGAAATCTGTAGAAACTATTATAGGACACAAGATGGAGTAAGAGCACCAAGGTCTCTCAAAGGGAAGGATGATATAGGGCATTTGATGGAATAGTTTGTAAACCTAAAAATAGATATCTTAGTTCAACTGAATACCACCTTGGATGGGATTCAGGAAAAAAATAGAACAACTGAACCCCTATCAATTTATTGCCCTTGGTGTAGAAATAAACACCTTTTGAGAGAGTACCCACTGGATAAATCTGAGATCTTCTAGATCTATGATAAAGAGCACCCTACTAGCCACTATGATCAACTCCCAGCCTTGAAAAGGTTGACTAAAAAGAATGTTCAAACAGAAGAGGAGTTGAACTATGTAGGATAGAAACAAGTTGGTCATTTCCCTTACAACCAATACCCAACTTAGGCTTCTTATAGAGGCCCTTCAAATTAGGGAAATAACCAATGGAATTTAGCATGGTATTGAGCTCAAAACATTCCTCCATGGGTACCAGAAGACTGGTCAAACCAACAATGGCAAAACCAGTAATGGCTAAACCAACCTTGGATTAATCAACAATGGCCAGAATAGTTTCCATCACAATTTGAACCACAGAATATGCAACCTCAGTGGGATCCTTAACAGAACTATAATCAAAATTCCAAGGACAACCTAGATGTTTCCTAAACCAACAACAAGCACTTCTAACTAGACCAACAAACACATAGGGACAGTCTCAAAATGATCTAGTTAGTCAACCACCCCTACTAGCTCAACCTATAGCAAACCCACGCAATAAACAAGGAGAAGTTGTATATATAACTAAGCAGGAAAACATGATTGGTGTAAATGCTATTTATTTGAATAACTAGAACATAGCATGCTATTTATTTGAATAACCTCTAGCTACGTTCTAGGAAAGCTCTTCCAAGACCATCTCCCCTGGTTATAGTTGAAATTATAGATGAAATGCAACCTAAAAATCCATCCCATCAACCCCAGGAGGAGATTACAGTTGAAAAAGTGTCACAAGAACAACCCTCAGGTAACTCTAGAGTTCCTCCTAAAAGAATGGCTCTTGAGATCACTTCTGGAGCTGCTTCCAAAACACACTTTAGAACTACTCCAGAGACTGAAAAGAAAACACCATACCCAGAATGGCTCAAACAACATGTTCCCCAAAAAATAATTCTACAAAAACAAGTCCAACCCACCATTGAATCAGAACTGCTTCAAGAAATCAAACAACTAAACATTGAAATTCCACTCCTCCAGGCAATTAGAGATGTTCCTAAACTAAATCATTTTATCAAACAACATTGTGTTAAGACTCATGACAGAAAGAAAAACTTTCCTACCACCATTCAGGTGGAAGGAAAAGTGGTGGATCTTCTAGTGGGAGAAATGCTCCTCCCAAAGTATGGGGACCCTGGGAACCCTGTCATCATACTCCACATGTCAAGAGTAGAAATATCTAATGTTTTAGTTGACTTAGGAGCAGCAATAAATGTCATGACAATTCACACCTTGGATAAATTGTCTCTTACAAGGATTCAGGCCACTTCCACAATTTTACAATTGGTTGATCAATCAGTAGCCATTCCAAAAGGG
This sequence comes from Cunninghamia lanceolata, assembly GCA_027924645.1. NCBI lineage: Eukaryota > Viridiplantae > Streptophyta > Pinopsida > Cupressales > Cupressaceae > Cunninghamia > Cunninghamia lanceolata. The sequence goes on along the minus strand of BSBN01000339.1, from coordinate 29,443,448 downwards.
GTGTTGACTGATGTCCCATTTGTTGTGGAATCATGGGAATTTCTAGTTAATTTTATGATCTTAGAGCCAAGAAACCAAAGGGATTCTTATCCTCTGATTTTAGGTAGGCCATTGCTAGCTACTGCAACAACATCCATTGATTGCAGAACCAGGGATATGGTCATTGTTGCAAGTATGTGCCTAATTAGTGTTGTCATTAATGTCAACATATCTGTGTTGTCATTGGTGTCAACTGTGCTCTTGTTTTGATGCTTGCTTGTAATAAGTTAAGTGTTGAAAATAATAAGTATTCCTGATACAATAGAATAGTCCAGTAGTTTGCTCTACATTTCTTGTAGAATGAATATCTTTGTTTGTAGATTGGAAGTTATTTAGATGCATGTCTGAAGATTCTATGTTCCAAGTTTGAGCCTCCGGTATGAAGATTTGAGTGAGTTATGTTCACCAGAGTGAAAACTGCTTTTTCTGTATATTTGGTGGTGACAGGGAGAATGTATTATGCTCCGCATTCCTCCACATTTAAGTATTTCAGTATGTAGTTCTAGAATCAAGTTTGTAATGATGTTAAGTGTCTTCAACTCCAATGGTTCATGATTTGTTGGTCCGCAACCGATCTTTTCTTTATGATAGTGGATAACAGTTATGTTCAAGTACTCTGGTTTGAAAAATCTTCATGACAAAGTGATTAGAGGTTGTGCAGATGTTCTTGGTGACTACAATGTGCTTGTGGATGTCTCCTAATCATGTTCCTACCTTTGGATTGGTCCGCAAAGAGAAATTTGGATCATGGATGAAGATTGTTCTTAGAAGACTTAATGTTAACACCAGTCTTGGCCAACTTGGTTATTTTTACTACTTGCGGAGATACATCGAAGATTGTGGAAGCATCTCATGGCATGGAAGATTACATTTGAGTCCTAGCGAAGGCATAACGTGATCTGCATACATCTTTCCCTTAGCTAATTTTGTTTAGGTCCAAACCTATTTCTATGTATGTTTGTAATGCCAACCTTGGAGATTGTTCCAATGGTTGATGAATGTAATGCTGACCTTGATGTACATTCCAAGGTTGATGAAGTGTATAAAAACATGTAATGAAGTTGCAAAAAGATGTCCTTGTGTGAAAATGTGAAGATAAGTGTGAAGGTATAAGAAGAGCAGAGTAGAGGAGTTATATTGTGCTTCAATGGAACTGAACCCAAGCATGGAGTAGATGCTATCAAATCAGTTCACCAACCCTTGGCAATGAGCCGATCTTGGTAGTGAGCCCCAACATTTGCAGTGAGCATTTTGGGCAGTGAGCCTCTATTTTTTGGTATTGCCATCATATATTTATTTATGTGGGCTAACACCCACCATGGTTTTTCCCTTATAGGGTTTTCCACATAAAAAATTGGGTGTCTCATGTGTTGAATGTGTTATTGTATTGAGCTTCTTGTTTCATGTTTTCATGGTCAAATCTTAATAACAGTAATTGAGCATTTGATGTGTTGGTATTCATAAGTGGTTAAAGTTTAAGAGACAATTGATTCACCCCCCCTCTCAGTTGTCTTGTGCATTTCAACAAACATCTCAAATGGCTTGGACATGAATGAAATCTCCCTGTATCCTCCAGCTAAACCATCCATACATTATTCAGAAAAAGTATGCGTAGATGAGCCTAACAACATGGAAAACATTGCCTCCTTAGCTATGGTTACTATATCACTGGAAATGTATATGAGATCAATAAAGTATTAAACCAACAAAGTACGACTACAAATCTAATGTACGCAATAGAGAAAAGATACAATAATAATCATGCAACAACATAAAACATGAACAATCAAGCCAGAGAGTAACTCTATTGTTAAATTTCATGATCTTCGTGATAGAATTTTTCTCTCAAAATTGCATAATGAAACTATTTGAATGCTTGAGTGATTTAGTGCTTTTTGATGATGATCAAGTGACAAGATTTTGTTACTAAAAATGATAGAGTAAGGTTACGTTTTAGAAGTGTTGTGAAATAACTTAGGATACATGTTCTTCTATAGTTTTTATGGAAAATAATGAAGGGTTGAGATCAAAACTAACTCAAATATGATCAATGGTCAAGAAAGAGTGAGACAACAACCTATGAGAGATTTAAGAAATTATATCCACAAATTGAGGGATTTGAATGAGTTAACTAAAGAGTTGACTTCAAAAATTAAGGAAATTGATTTTAGAACTCAAAGTTAATTTTGGAGAGGTGGAGATTGGAATGAGATAAAATAGCCATGTGTTGAATTTTTAAATAATAATATTTGATTATTATTATTTATCATTCAAACATGTGAGAAATAAATAAGATTTTAGAGGAAATAAAATAAGATATTTTATTGATTTCAAAAAAGCAACGTGAGATTGAAATTAAACAAATTTGATTAATTTAATTTGAGAGGAGAGATTAAATAAATTTTGATTTATTTAATTTGACTTGAGAAAATATCAGATAATTAAATATTTTTTGTATTATTTAATCACGAGAGAGGAAATAATTGAGATAAATAATTAAATATTATTTATTTAATTATTAAGATGATAGAGAAATAAATAATTTAATTTAATTTAATTGTTCTTCTTGAAGAAATAGTGTGATAATTAAATAATTAATATTATTTAATTATTTTAAAAGAAATGGAAGAATAAATAGGTTTAATTAAATAATTAATATTATTTAATTATTTAATTAAATAAGGAAAATTAGACGAATTACAAAAGATGTGATTGAAAGGGCAAAATAACAATTTATGCTAATTTTTGGGTTTCTACATTTTGCCCCTCTTTGATATAATGCCCTAACCATGTGGCATTATATCAAAGAATCATTGAAGAAAAAGATGGAAGAAAAAGCTGGATGAAAATGTTACATTCCCAACTTTTGATTTGGCTTAATCCTACTTTTATGTGGTAAATAGGATAATTAATCATATATTAATGATTTGATGTTTGTGGAAAATATCAAGTAGAATAATTGATTATATGGTTATTGATTGATGTTTAGATTAGACATGAGATTACATGTTGATAAGATTATTTTATCATAATGTTTTATGAATTAATTGATGATACACTAATCTTGGTTATATGGCTGTGAGTGTAATCAGGAAAAGAATCTTCCTCCAAGGATGGAAGGAGAGTATCACCTGGGAGAAGGAGATAGATGTTGGGAAAAGGTTAGATTGCCATTTGAGTATTGAAGTTAATCTTTCGTGAACCCATGCAAGATAGGGTGAGTATGAGTCTTTTCCTTGTTAAGTCGATTTCAATTCAACCAATGTCAGAAAGACGATTTAAGATCTCTCAACGTCATCTACATCAATTCAACTAGATAATGTTTTTAGAATGTTTATTTAGTCTATAGTAACCTTGTTTGGTTGTCAAGTTTTCCTTTGTTTACTTATCTATTTCCTTATTATATTTTGTGATTATCGTTTAAATAGTTTATCTATGGCCTAATATGGCAAAGAGGGGGAGTGAGACTCGACCCCATATTCACATATTATTGATGCCACCCTAATGATGATATTATAATTTAATGATACCTTGTATTATTTTGATAATCCTATAACATCATTTAGATGTAAAGGATACTATGTGTGATATAATTATCTATTATCCTTATAATGGTTGAGCACCTTGTTATAATAAAATTATATGTCTTTTGTAGTCAACCGAACCACTATCCATGATGAGTGGAGAGAGTGGAGGCTGAGGTGAATCTTATCATAATCTTAATCGTTGCAACTTACTCTTGAATGGGAGATATGGACCTTATGGAGTCTAGAAACCTACGAGGTGGCAGAGGTAGGTGCAACTGTTTTACCCACTTTCTTAGATCATGGAAAGCTGGAAGTTTTGTGTGGCGTGCATGATAATGCATGCAAAAGGTAAAAGAATGATAGTCTTTTTTATTATTGTTGTCATCACTGTTCTTAGTGGAGAACGAAAAAGGAAAGTCTACAGAAGTAGCAAGTTTGGAGATTGTGAGCTTGTAGGATAGAGTTGCTATCAACCACGATAGATATCATCTCCAGCAAGTCGTAACTTGACTGCAATACGTTTCATTCATAGATATGATTATGAGACACCGTTGTGTGCTCCAAACTATGCAATATAAACATAGATATCACTCTTGTAATCTATATGTCGAAACATTAATGACTATGTTATCTTTATGATAGCCATTGTGTTGTTTGAATAATCATGATGAGGCCTCTGAGGCCATATGCTTGAGAACACTGTGTTTGTTTCTTTTGAAAGCATTTGTTATAGTTAAACAACTCAGTCAAGGCCTTGAGGCCGAATGTAAAAAGGTGTTGTTGTAGCATGCATGAGCTCCTCGAATGCTGATAAGGCTGAGGATGTTAAACATTTATTATATCCTTTTGTTATCTTCTTTATCCTTTATTCAAGACTATTATGTCTCTAGACTAGAGTACTATTTAAAGACAATGAATGTCTTGATGAGTAAAGAAAGATGATGTTAGAGCAGGCTAAGAGCCTTGCACTAAAAAATGATAAGTTTGTCTTAAAACCATTATCTTCGACTGTGCCAAAGGCACTAAGACTGTCGAGGGTCGTGTAATGTGAAGAATGATAATTGGTTGTTCATGATAGAAGATATTTTATCTTTGGTGTAACCTTTGTGTAAGAAAGAATGATATAACTCTTTAATATTAATGGAGAATAACAAGTTGTAAATTTTATAATGTTGCATAGGTTGCATTAAGTGTATGCCAAAATTGGATTATTGGGGGAGTAAACCCTCGATTGCTATTTAATTTCCCTATAGGAAAGAAAATAATAACGAGTATGATAACTCTTTTGTTTAAATGTATTTGGATATTATTTCTTTATTGAATGGTAATGCTTCGTGGATGAAGTATAGGGTATCAAGAACCCATTCAAATTCTTTTGACCTAAGGTCTATTTAATAATGTCGACTCATTAGACTATAATGGTATATGTTATAATTGATGTGAATTAGATTTAAACCTTGAAACAAGGTAAACATAGAGACTTAGACCGTGGATGGTCATAAATACTAAAACCATGAACATGTAAACTTGTAAAAAGAAAGAATGGGAATAGAGTGGTGTGGAGTCACAGATTCCCTATTGCATAGGCATCAAGACAAATAATGAATGTACTCCTGAAATTGGAGTCAAAAGTCCAAGTAGATGGACTAAGGATGATTTGAACCTATCTTTACTATTACCTAGGGGGCTCAAACTATGATCACTGTAGGATGAGACAGCTTCTAAGTCAAGTCGAGGTGGGTGAACAATCAACTACATTCATTGATAAATGTATATGTATATAAATCTTTGGCCAAAGTATTGCATCTATCTCTACATGCATTAGTTGATTCATTGTGCTCCAGATGGCATAATGCTTCCAGTAGTGTCATACATAATTAGAGTGGATCTATAGTTGTATGACTGTGAAGTATTATGGACACAACACTAGATACTCAGATGGAAAACCTAACGGTTCCTTATATCTATCCCCTTCATGAAGGGTAGGGTCACTTCCAAGAAGGAAGTTGTGTAGGGGACCACTGGTCTGTGGTTGGAGGAAAAGCACTTGGGTGATTCTCTCCTTCCTTGAGTAGAAGACAATCCAAGACTTACGAAGATAGATGTCAAATTTCCAGATACAGTACATTCTTTTATATGACTTGATAGTCAAACATTATGTGCAAACTTATCATTGATGTTATGAGAAAAACATTGTAAATTTATAGTGAAAGGAATTCACTAGTATGTTATCTTTGGAATTGTTGTAAATTTCAATTTTGAAATATCCACAAAAGATATGCATATTGATTTTGCTTATGATATAGATTATTACTTTGCTTAACTATGATTATGTTAATCATGACCTTGTATTTAATGGTAATTAAGTTGGTTAATTTGGATATTGAGAATTGGTATGTTACATATGGTATCAGAGCTACCAAGTTCAATACATGAACCTATGAGCTCACTACATAACATTTTTCTCAAACATTAATGGTTTCTAATGTTTGGATGTTCTTATGCCAAAATGGTAAGAATAAGAATGACACCTAGAAAGAAGGTAACAGGGAATGGATGTTGCCTTAAGCTATGAGGGAGAGAGACTCAAGAATGAAAAACCTTGAACAAACTGGTTTCTTGATAGGCACATGGTTGGTTGATGATGAAACTTTTACTGATGCTATTAAACGCATCAAGTAGGAGATGGAGAAAGCAATTAAGGTTACTACTCCTATCTCTGAAAAATGAATCAGTGAAACCCTCTGCACCTAAGGAACCAATCTTGTAAAGTGATCTTAAGGATCCTAATGTTACTCAGGAGGTTGTGGATGAGTACTAGCGAGTACATCCACCTCCTAAAACTGATTTGATAAATCTCAAGGATGAGGATAAGCTTGGGAAAATATCCCAATCTGATAATGACTTACAATAGCAAGATGTAAAGAAAAAAATTTCTAACTATGGATGGATTATATGTAATCCATGGAAACTATAATGCATTTTGAAATTTTGGTAAATCTTTCCTTTCTTCCTAAAGATTACATGAATGAGAATGGATTTACATTTATGAATGGATTCGATAGTATTAAAAAAAACTAATTGAATGATTAATCTGCAAACTTCAGGAGAAGTAGATTGCAGAATGATTCAGACAAGAACCAATATGGGAGATATCTAGGAAGAAGGGAAACCTTTAGGCCACTCTAATTCTAAACTCAACCAGATCCTTGCTATGCTCCAAGAGATGAGAGCAAGAATTGGAACTCTCAAGGAGGAGGTCAAGGGTCAGCATGGACCTAGGCAGGAAGCCTATCATCAGGGTGATGATGAGGCATGTCATGAGGAAACCACCTAAAGTGAATGTGGAGAGAATAACTATGAGGCAAGACATGAAGAGGATAGAAGAAGCCACTTGGCTTTGGAATTATCCCAAGATATGAAAAAGGTTACCCCTCCCAAGTTTTATGGGACGATTGTCATGCCCACATTTGCCATGTGGTGGTGGGTCAGGTGGGAAAATGTTTTGATATTTCATGTCATAACCACATGGAAAATGTGGGCATGATAATTGTAAGAAGAGATGTTGTGGAGGCATGGATTACTGAAATGGAGAAATACTTTGAAATAAGAAACTATTCTAAAATCACCAAAGCGGTATGGGGAGCATACCAGTTGGCAGGTGAAGCATCCACTTGGTAGATGAATAAGAAAACGGAGTTAGGCTTGAGATCCACGAGTCTAACTTCAGAAAGGTTTGTGGAACTCTTTAGGCAAAGATGGTTGCCTCAACTATATTATGACCAAAAGCTTATAGAATTTCAAAATTTGAGATAGGGTGATTTAACTGTGAATGAGTACTAGGAAAAGTTCACTTGCCTACTCAAGTATAATCTGGAATATCAATAGAATGAAATGTTTCGCATCCAAAAGTTTATTATGGGATTGAGCACCCAGATTGGGGGTGAAGTTGATGTGCACGGTCCCACTTCAATGGACCAAGTTTATGAAAAAGCTATTAAACATGAACAAAAATTGAAATCTATGTCTACTTACATGGAAAGGAATCAAAAAAGGTATAATTGGTCTCAATCCTCCCAATAGTTTAAGAAAAAGGGTAAAAAGTAGGACTTTTCAGAGAAAAATGATAAAGGGTCAAAGAATAAGCAAAATGAATCCGAGGGGGAAAAGAAAGGCAATAATAACTCAAAGAAAAATGGAGATAATCCTAGAAGGCTTCATGAAAGACGAGGACCCATAGGAAGGTATTATACATGTGGCAGTGATCATTATGCCAACCAATGTCCTAACAAGACACAAGGAACTCAGCCACGAGGAAATCCTTTACCCTTTCAGCAAGCAGCATTCCAACAATGCATACATCTAGCCCTGGATAATAGGCAATCTGAATATCAAATCACTCCCATTGAAACTATAGGTATTTTATCTAGTTTTCCTATTTCAGTTTTGATAGATACTGGTGCAATAGAATGTTTTATTTCCCCAAAAGTTTTAAGTAAAATTTCTAGAAAATCTAGATAAATGGCAAGTACTTGGTCAGTTGAATATGCAAATCAGACCAAAGCTCAGGTAGAGCAATGCTTGTTTGAGTCTAAGGTTGAACTTCCAAGTTTCTCCACTGAAGTGAACCTTTATGTAGCCCCATTAGGCTCATGTGATGTTATCCTTGGGATAAACTAGTTATGGAGACATCGGGCTAAGGTGGATTGTTATGCCAAAACAATAGAATGTCTAGATGACCTCAGAAAAAAAGTTTTTCTGCAAGGAAACCCTAGAGAGGTCAAACTAAGACAAATTTCTGCCCTACAGATGAAAAGAGCCCAAAGGAAGGGATGTCATCTTTTTGCTATTAAAATGGAGGAGATTAATGGCCTTAAGGAAACCAATTTCCATGATGATTTGATGTTTTATGAATATTAGGAACTCCAAGGAGTTGAGAAGAGGGAGTCCATAGATCAGGAAAGATCAGATATGGATAGATTTCCTTTTCTTAGAGATTTTGAGGATGTGTTTCTGAATGAGCTACCGGAATTGCCTCCTAAAAGAGCTTTTGATTTCTCTATAGATATAATTCTAGGATCAAAACCTATATCTAAATCTCTATACAGAATGACCACAACTGAGTTAATGGAGTTAAAGGCTCAATTACAAGAATTGCTAGATAAAGGATTGATAAGACCTAGTGTATCACTCTGGGGAGCACCAGTAATTTTTGTGAAAAAGAAAGATGGTACATTGTGGTTATGTATAGATTACCACATGCTAAATAAAGCAACAATAAACAACAAGTACCCATTGCCACCCATTGATGATCTTTTTGATCAAATGAGAGGATCAACTGTGTTTTCTAAGATCGATCTTTAATTTGAGTGCCATCAATTATAGCTAAAAGATGAGGATTTTCACAAAACAACCTTCAGAACAAGGTATGGGCATTATGAATTCACTGTCTTGCCCTTTGGATTAACAAATGCACCTGCAGCGTTTATAAACTTAATGAACAGTGTGTTCAGAGACTGCTTGGACAAGTTTGTCCTTGTTTTTCTTGATGATATCCTAATCTACTCTAAGAGTGAGGAAGAACACTTACAACATTTAAGGAGTGTCCTTCAAAGGCTAAGAGAGCATAAATTGTATGGTAAACTCTCTAAGTGTACTTTCTTTCAAAAGGAAGTGCAGTATTTGGGTCATGTAATTTCAGCTAAGGGAATAGCTATGGACCCGGCCAAGATTACAGCCATATTGGAATGGCCAACACCAAGAAATGTACATGAGGTTCAAAGTTTCATAGGCCTAGCAGGTTATTACAGAAAATTTGTGAAAAACTTTTCTAAAATTGCTTATCTTATTACTTCTTTGTAGAGAAAAGGCACAAGTTAGACAAGTGCCAGGCTGAAGGAAAAGTTGACTACAACACCTATCTTGAAGGTACCTGACCTGAAAGGTCATTTTGTAGTTATTATCAATGCCTTAGGGGAAGGCTTAGGTGGTGTACTTGTCTAGGATGCACAGGTTATTGCATATGAATCCAAGAAACTAAAAACTTATGAACAAAACTATGCCCCTCATGATTTAGAATTGGTAGCAGTAATTCATGCACTACAAATGTGGAGACATTACTTGCTTGGGAAGCCTTTTGAACTAAAAATAGACCACCAAGGGCTTAAATATCTATCCACTCAACCACATCTAAATGCTCGCCAAAGAAGGTGGTTGAAGTTAATCTCAGATTATGATTTTTAGATTAAATACATTCAAGGCAAGGAAAATCAATTAGTGGATGCCTTAAATAGGAGAAGACATATCTCCTCAATGATCTCCATACATTCTGATTTTAAGAATCAGGTATTACAAAATTCTAAAGGAGATGAGTTTTATGAGCAAGTAAAATAGGCCCTTTTGGAGAATCCCCAGAATCTGAAATATGATGGATTTTACCTTAAACCAGATCGGTTATTGAGGTCTAAAGGAAGGATGTATGTTCTGAACTCTGAAGAGTTAAGGAATATTGTGTGGAAAGAGGTTCATTCTACACCTTATTTAGGACATCCTGAAGTAACAAAGTTACTAGCTGATGTGAAGACCTTATATTTCTAGAAAGGAATGAAGAGGGATGCTGCAAAGTTGTAGCTAAATGTTTGGAATGCTAGAGGGTGAAGGCAGAACACCATCACCCGTTAGGACTATTATACCCTCATGAAATTCTAGAATGGAAATGGCAAATCATTAGCATGGATTTTGTGCAAGGACTTCCTATGTCAAGGAATAGGCACAATGCTATTCTGGTTATGGTGGATAGACTCACCAAAGCGGCACATTTTATACCTAGGAATTTGACAGATGGGCCACCCATCATAGCCTACAAATTTGTGCAAGAAATCTTTAGATTGTACAGTATTCCTGAGAAGATTATCTTAGATAGGGATGCCCGTATGACATCAAGGTTTTGGCAAACCTTATTTTCCTCACTTGGAAATCAGTTAAATATAAGCTCTACTTATCATCCCAAGATGGATGGCCAAACTGAAAGAGTAAACCAAGTGTTGGAAGATCTATTGAGAATGTATTGCATGGATCAACAATAAAAATGGGAAGTTATCTTCCTCTTGTGGAATTTGCCTATAAAAATTCTTATCATTCTATGATTAAGATGGCTCCATTTGAAGCATTAAATGGAAGAAAGTGTCGAACTCCTATAAGCTAGGATAAGCTAGAAGATAGGATTAGCCTTGGTCTAGAAATGCTGTCAGAAATGGAAGAGCAAATCCATCTAATTAAGAAAGGGCTAGCAAAACCCAATGATAGGCAGAAAAGTTATGCAGATGCTAAACACATCGCAAGGCATTTCTCAGTGGGAGAAAAAGTCCTTTTAAGGGTCAAACCCCAAAAGAGCTCCATTAAGTTTGGAAAGATGTCCAAATTAGCTCCTAGATATGTGGGTCCCTTTGAAGTTCTTGAAGAGGTCAACCCAATTGCATAAAGGATTGCTTTGCCACCAGCTCTTGCCATGATGCATAATGTTTTCCATGTTTCCTATTTGAAAAAGCTTATTTTAGGAGGTAATCATATTTCTATTATTGATTGGAATGCCATACAGGGGAAGCAGTGGTCACTAGTATAGAAACAACAATATATGATTAAAAAACTACTAAAAACTGCTTATAAATGACTAAACATGGTCACGTGACCATTAGTAGTTTATTACTAGTCATTTATTGCGTGACCGAATTGATGACTAAACCACTTTTAGTCATTTATTGGTTGTTTTGATTTATCAGTTTGGTACTATATTTAGTCGTTAATTTAGTCATTGATTGTTGTAAACTGGTCACTTATTTAGTCACTTTTTATTCACTAATATATTTAGTCATTAATTTAGTCATTGATTGTTGTTAACTGGTCACTTATTTAGTCATTTTTATTCACTGATTTCCTTCCATTGGTAGTTTATTTAGTCATTAATTTTAATCATCATTTTGATCAATTTGGTAGTCTATTTAATTGTTTTTGTTCACTAATTGCTAAGTACTATATTGATACACTGTTTATTAAACATCATATCACTAGTTGCAAAGAGAAACACAAGTCTTAAAAGAGGAATATTGTTGTCTTTATTAATTTGAAAAGAGTTGTTGTTACATAAAATCTCTTGAAAAAGAGTTACAAGGCAACTATTGATGTTGCAAAAGAAGCAAGAACTAAAGAATAAAAGTCCTTTGAGAAGACCTTAAATAGAGAAGCCTTCAAACAAAAAACTTTCCATGAAGAGAAGGTTGCAATTCCTTGTAATCTGTTGCAAACACCTTGTAATATTCTTTGACAACATATCATAACAAGTCCATATTCTGCCTTTTGCAATTCACAGTCAAAACTAATTCCCTCAAAACCCTATGTCACCATGGTTTAAACCTCAATGAAGCCTTAATTGCAATCTTGACTATGTAGGGTTTGGATTTCACTGCCTTGCTATTTGCTACCATCTTTATACATTGCAAACTTTGCCTTGAAAGCATTTGAAACCTCCAATGTATACCTCAATTCAAAAATCCCATAATGAGACTAATACACATCAAGAAGTCACTATCTCAAAACCTTTAAGATTGCAAACTATCAAGTGAAACAAGGAACACAGTGGGCACATCCAACATTCCTCTCAAGGTCCAACAAAATAGATGAAAAGCCAAGAAACAAAACACAATTACTAAGAATATATTGTGCATTTGAGACTTGACTGCCACCTATGCAAAAATTGCACTTGAGACTGTCATCCTTGATCATTGTCTTTACAACCCTGTTGCTTCTGTGCTCTTTATTGTCACTAATAATTAGCTTCTACATCTCCCTCTGAGTTATTTGAGGTGTATATTCATAGCCAGCAGTTATATTCTCTTAGCATAGTTACTTTAAACTATTGTCACTTGTTAAAATGAATACTCTTGAATAGGATTGCTCTTCTTTGTAAACTATCCCATGAAATGAAGCTACATTCACTGTAAGAGCATTGTATTTTATCCATACTGTCCCTCAAGATGCAAAATCCATTGTTATTATAGGGATGTCCTAAATATGCCCCAGCTCACTATCCTCTTTGGTAGTGTATTCATTACCCTTTTCACTGTGTTGTACTTTCAACAGGGAGCTTGACACCATATTTCTTGCATTTAATACCTCTACCTCCCTATGCATAAGATCATGTCTGCATTGTGTTTCACAGTAACCATTGTGACTACCTATTCATCCATGTATTCTGCTATCTCCAAGTCTTTACACATAGAAATGCCTAAATGCATTGTCACAGTTTCCTCTTTTTGTATACTATCACTCTTTGAAAACACCATCTTATATTCATATGCACTCTAATATTGAAGCATACACAAAAGACAAAACCTTTAGCTTCTACTCCATACAAATATTAAATGCTTCATAAAATGAGCCAAAATACTAAAACATCCACTTGTTAACTCAAGGACCACTGGCACACCAAAAGTTCTAATATGCAGTGTATAGGTTATCCATCAAGTGACTGCCATTGATTTAAAACCTTGTCCATGTCTACATGAAAAACCTGTACCATCTGATAAAAAATAACTCTTGCCGTGCATTCATTAAAGGTGCCTCACTGTCATGATCTAGATAAAAATACAAACCCATAAAAGGTAGCATAACACTTTTACACACACAAAGCCTATGTCTTTGTCCATTTAACACAAAAATCTGCCACATAAGGCTAAGAACAAAAGTCTAAACCATGCAATATTGAACTATGATTTGCCATGGATTTGACTATCTTTTTCAATCATGTAGCTAATATCCTTGTTCATAGACTTGCAGACTACCACTTGACATGCCTTCCAACAACGTCAATGACTGTCTTGTTACAAAGATTTGAATAAGGACTGAAACTATACTCAACATCAACCATAAACTATCTGCCAGTGTTATTTACAACCAATCACTTGATTCACCACGACAAAGCCATGAAACCAAGTTACCAAAGCATTATACCTTCAACAGGAAATTATAATTGCTCCTATTTATGCATTCAAAATGATGAAATTCTACCTCCAAGCATAAGGGCACACTTGAACTTGTGTTTGGCACTATCAACTCTATTTGACCACCTCTTGACAAGATACTAATTGCCTCTCAAATAGTATGCTTGACAATGTTTATCTATGGATGCATTTGCTACAATTGATGACTGTGTAAAAATAGTCCTTCTGCCCTTTGGAATTTTTTGTCAGAATATATGGTTATTTGAATCATCATATAGGTGACTATCATTTGGAGACAATAAGCACTAGTCACTGCACTGTCTAGGGTTTAAATGAAGACAAGTCTTCATATATTATGGTTGTAATTCCTCCTAACCATTGCCACATTACAATATTGAACCCTTGATGGTACTGTCAATAGCCTTGTCATGAATGGTACAACCTTATCCATGACTGTTATCAAATATACAAACTCTTCATAGGTCATTAGTATGTAACCCATCACAGATAACTTCCACTATGCCCTTGGAACCTTGGAAACCCTCCCAAGCCATGAGATTGTCAACCACTCAAGTCACTACCCCATTATTCATTAACAGTGATCCTCTTATTCATATGACTATGAATTGTCTTGTTGACAAGATTTTGAGAGGACTCTTAGATAAAGCTTGGATAACCCTAGATGAAACTTTCAACATTTTGAACGTACCCTACTAATACAGAAAGGAAACTTTTAATTCATGTAACAAGTAAACAAACACAACTTTTGAAATGAAGTTTGGTATAAGAATATTTTCTCAACAACATTGAAGAAATTATATTGAGAAACATATAGAATTCAACTAACAAAAAGAACCATCTATTTATTCCATTACAACTAAATTTATTGAGTAGTAACATGGCGTCTTCTTAGTTGTTCCTGCTCTGAAGGAGCCTACAAATAGCACAAAGAAGCTTTTTAGGATGTTGTTGCAACTTCCAATATAAAATTTTTGAAATAGAGAGCAATCAAACATAAGAAAGTTCTTTGTCTTTTCAACATCATAGAAGTTTGACTCTCTAGTTTCACATTCCACCTCCTTGATTTGTCCAGTTTTAGCTGCTACTTCAATGTGTTTGAAGTGAATGTCGGGATCCTCATTGCCAATGGCATTGAAAATACAATTTACCATATAAGTACAAGGTTCCCAAGCTACTACAAAATTACCTCCTCAAATAGATCAATGAATATCAGTGACAAAATGATACAAGTGACAATCCAAAGTCAAATCACCTGGAGCTTAAATATGCTTATAACATACAAGTAATCGGTGCTTACTATTCCAAGATTACAAGGGTATAACATGTGGAATGGCTAACAATACCTCCATTAGAGTAGTTGGAGTTGACTATTCTTATATCGAGTAAAGAGTCAAACAACTATCAAATTACTAATGCTCAACACCTACAAGATTTGACACTAAACATTTGAGGAAAATACAAGCATAGTGAGTAGATAGGAAAATACAAGCTTTTAATTCAATAATTGCCAAATATATTTCCTATAACAGGACCACCAGACAAACATGTCCTGCTTGACTCAGTTAGCAGAGTGTAAGATATACTATATCCCCCATATTCCAAAACTGCTACTTTGCATACCATTGATTTCCCACTCATTGGATATTCTCTCATCTGGAATAACATCCCTCAAAGTAATGCAAGTGTTAAAATCCCTAAAAGCACAAAAATATTTTGTTAGATTTGGCTAACATAACTTACTCATTGTTTAAACTTCAACTTTAGCCTAATAAGAATAAGCAAATCTTCACAAAGCTTAAGGAACCCCAAAAACACATTCAGTTGCACATGGTATCTCAAAACAAGAAAAAGAAAATTAGGACCCTGACAACAAAGTGTGGCAAATGTACCCTAAAACACTCGAACACAATTTGTTACAAATAGATTATTATGGACGAATGGATAAAGTCAATGCACCTAGAGTGCAGTTCCTCTGACATCTCTCTGAAAAAGCAAGAAAAATCTCTACATCTCCTGCCTGTAATTTATTTGGTTTTTCTCTTTGTACATTGAAATTAAATCTGCAACATGATGGCACCAAATGTGTGCATGTTACTAGGATATGAACCAAAGGAAAATAACCAACTTGTCCCCAGTAGTTGTATTGTCCAAGGAAATCTAGCAAGGGCTGCATGCTTTCTTTATCATGGAATAGTCTTGAGGACAAGTGTCAGTTCAAAAATCAAACTCCACTGCCGATGGAAGATGGTCGTATTGGACGAGGAAAGGATGCATTAAAGGGCTCCAAGTCTAGTTCCAACACATAGTTGTCCTTGACTCTACAAAAAAGAACAACAACCATTACTTACTCATTTAGATGAAAAGAGAAATGGTTGTGTATCTACCAACATATGATAAAGCATGTAAGAAAAACACCATGTAATTATATATTAGCTCTTGCAGGAAAGTTGTCTATGTACACCCAAATTTGTCCATAAATGCAGTTTTACTTAGAAACATCGGCTCAAAAAATTTACTACCTTCATCTTTTGTATCTTGTAACAGAACAAAGAAAGGTCAAGGCCATCTTAAAAGAATACATAAACAAAGAGCATCTTGGTAGAAAAACTTTACACTACGATACAACTATGTTCTTAAAAAATAGGACTCTTCATTTGCATTTTAACACATGGTTTCCCTTCCTTAATTTACTCCATAATAAACATTGTGTTATTACCTTCCATTCACAAGGTGTTCCTTGAATTCCAAATATTCAGACACAGAAATCTGTTAAACCACAAGTTCATCAACATTGACATGAACATACTCCCAAACACCAAGCCTCGGTCGTACTGCCATCGCAACCCATGGGGCGATAATGATGGCTTTTTGCAGCGTATATCAATTTTTTTCAAAAACAACAACCAACTTAGTAAATGTCATGCACCAATAACATTAATTTTGAAATGTACCACTTGAGATAAGATAGTCACACTTTTAAGCTTCCAAACAATGAAAAGGGTCATACCTATGTGGACCTCAGCATATCTCCAAACACTCCAACTTTGAGCTTTTTGTGTCCATCACTTTCTCTTGCAAGCCCATCTAGCAGGTGATGAGGCTGTAAGATCCTCTTTCCTTGAGCTACATATCTAGAGCAGTTAACCAAAAAAATCAAATTGATGTTCTTGTTTTATACATTGATATAACATCTTACTATTCTTCCTCTGAACATGTTACTCATTATTTCATGGAAACAAACTATAAAGCAAAAAGCAAAACTTCCAAGAATTATTTTCAAACTCACATCTGTATGCCTATCTAACTTTTATTGTTACCTTCATCGGGCTCTCTGTAGTTCCCTGCTACATTATCTTCACTATCATTATAAATATTAGATGAAAAGAAGCAATTTATAATGAGTCATAACTGCAGTATTAACTTTATAAATGATAGATTACTCCTGTCTGAAATTAGTGATACTCAATCAGACAACACTAAATCCACAAATGTATAATCTTGATCCAAATATAATCTCTAAGAGAAAAAATTTGTTGGGTTGCATCTTATTTTAATAGTTTTTTTATTTTGTTCCACATCATATAAGCACCATTCTTCAAAGTTAGCTCCCCTGATTTTTACATTGTTAAAATAAGGGGATATATAATGTAACTTACCTTGTGGAGGAACAGATCACACCAGTTAGATCTATACGATTTACGTAGGGATGTTCAAATGATTTGTAGGGGATCTTCATATTCTGAGACCTAGTAATCAAGCATGTTAGCACCCCATCTAGCTAACATTGCCATGACAAATTCATAGAACTTCTAAGCTATCACAGGATCCAAAGTTTTGTTGACCTACATGTAAGAGAAATCCAAACGTAGGAGGGTTTCAACCTAAACTTCTTGAAGTCAACCTTAGGTGCACTCATCTAGACTCCTAAGAATTAGTGATTAGAAATATACTTCAAGTCACTCTATTAAAAGATCTATTAATGGTCTGCCAATCCCATTGGCCACACCTAAATTAAAAAATCTGCTACTAAAACCCCATTCTAATCACAACTAAAGCAATGAGAACCACAAACCAAGATGAAAATGACTGGTCCAGATCTAGTTTTGTGGTAATTATCCTACACAATCATCCCATGGTAGAAAAGGATAAGTGTAATTTGCCTAATTATAATGCAAATGTAGTTTTTAGAAGTTGGTCATTCTTACTAGATGGGTGAAAATAGAGAAATGATTACAACTTTTTGCTTCAATATTTCTTTAGACTTCTGTAAAATATCTTATTCAAATAGAAATAAATGCCTCTATCAAAACATTAACTTGTCACTGAAGTCTGTTATTGTATGAATGGAGATTGACATATAGAGCAACAGAAAAAGAAATAACAAAAGAAAGATAAGTACAACACATATCGTTACCAGAAGGGTCTAGAAACTCTTTTAGATCTGAGACAAATCCATCCATTGGATGTATTATTGAATACAAGTGAAAAACACAAATATAGCCCTTAATAAGACTTGAATTGTTCAAACAACTTGATGCATGAATCTACACCCAATTATTCAGAATATTCCTTGCAAGCTTGTGTGACATGAAAGAACTTTCAAACCTGTATAAGATCTATAGACACCCCATAATCCCTTAACAAATCCATGGGAACAGTTACAATTTTGTGCAGGTTTCATGGAGATGCAGACATGTGTGGAAGATGTCTTAGAGGATTAAAAAAGTGATAATGAAGGAAGGATTAAAATTAAAAATGTTGTTATCCTATAGAGTATAAGAAGTTATAGAGAATAGCATGAGGTTTTCTAGATCTGCAACAGATGTCAGGATAAAAGATCACAAGTTTGAAGGTGTTTACTTTGCTTGAAGGAGAACCTGATGTCAACTGAAATAAAGGATCATGGGCTCATACAGAGCTAAGAAATGATTTTATCCAACGATTTGTAGATCTTCAAATGGACAGAGATCTTACAGTGGTGTGACATGCTAGACTAACTCAGAAAGAAGTTTGTATCCTTGGATAGAGTTGTTGGACAGAGATAGCCATGTTTGATATAACCTTAAAATAATCCAAACAAAACCTTGACAAAGGTCTTTTAAGCTTCCACACAGGCCTGTTTAGGCCTAGATAGAGATCTAATCTCTGCTATAATGAAAAGAAGTTTACAAAGGCCTGTTCAAGCCTAGATAGAGGTTAGCACAAGAAAGAAACAAAGCCCACACTAATCAAAGATCTTGGACAGATCATAGAGATAGGCAATTTAATGGGAACAGTCTAATATTAAGGATACAGAGTTCTAATCAGTTTGAGCAGGGTTTGTAAAGCCTCCGAAAGATCATCATCATGAGAGTAGAGATAAATACAAATACAAAGGACTGAGACAACATGTAGACAGTGAGGAATGCAATGATCTAAGGTCTATAATCTTCATAGAGGTCTACATAGAGGGAAACAAAATGGAGCCATCAAGAAAGCCTAATAGCTGTTGGGCACCATGAAGCCATGAGGCACTGTAGCAAAGATCTCTAGGTGAAGACTATAATAGAAGGTTTTAAAGTAGGGTTGTTGGACATACAGTATACTCACACAGGTAGGAATGAGTCTTGCATTGTAGTTTTCAATCTTACCTTGTTGAAATATACATGATGATCTATCTTTACTAAGAGAAAATAAGACAGTGAGTAGAGATTCTATGCAAAGGAAGCATTGAAGTCAGTGGGACTGAGAACCAAAAGGTCTAATAGAGTTATGGCTCTATGAAACTGCATAGTGATTAGTAAATTGCTACATTGTAAGTCTTGTAGAGCTTAAAGCAAATTAGACAAGAAGTTACAACTTAGTATTCTTCAGGTTCTGAGCATTCTCATAATTGCACTTAAATGATTTCTGACTGGAAGGTTTGGAAAGTTGAACAAGAGAGTAGCATTCCCTAAAGCTTTATATTTCTCCTCTTATGTATGTGAATTGGGATGGCAAGTTGATAGAGTATTTGACTCTTAAGATGACACAAGAACTAGCAGAAAGCATAAGTTTAGCAAACCAAGAAGTTGCCAAAAGGGTTTTCTAAAGCCAAATGCGACAGTAGTGCAAGGACTATCAATAGTAGGAGACTGAGAAATGCATTGAAGGATGCATAGAATAGTTTCAAAAGAAGACATTTAAGTTTGTCAAAGACTATGAACTATTGACAAACCCAACAGGCCTGTATGAAATAGTGATAAGTCTAAGATAGTATTTAGAAACAGCGTGAAGGAGACTATGAGGACAGTGAGACAAGGGTAGACAATGGATGCTAGAGCCTTGTGAAGGTAAAGACTAATGGACATTGACAAATGCCTCGTAGGGATATTCACTAAGAAGTTAACATCAAAAATAAGAGAGCAATTGTCAATGTCATCTAGAGCCAACATTATTAATTTGAAATAAATAAAAGGTGCACAACTTTTACCTGGACAATTATTTGAAGATTTCCCCTTAGGTTGACAAGAAGGAGATCTTTCATGCACTCCAATGCCCACTCTCTAGAAAGGGTCCCCAATAAGGACCTGAGAAATATTGTAATCGATAAGGGAATTGGTAGTTTCTATTCAAAGTAGAACCATGCACGTGGATGACATGTTTGTTTGTCTCTTAAAGCTTTATCACTAACCTAAAAGGAAAAAATGCTCTTTGTCTCTCATATTCTTTGCTTTTTGGTGATGCATTCCCATGTACTTGCTTGAGAAATGATGTTATAAGTTTGTATGAGTTGTATGGTGTGTAGCTTATGAAGCTTATATAATATTCACTATGATGATTCATATGAGTCTTGTATATGGACGTGAAGTAGTGTAGGTATTCTGAATGTGCTTAATGGTTTCAGAATATATGTACAATGTTTGTAAGGATAAGCAAAATTTATGAATATAAGAAGGGTGAGAATCAATTCTTTAGTAAGAAGTCACAGAGATAAGAGAAAACTCCCAGTCATAACAATGGCAGTTGTTTGAATAAACATGCTATGGCTAAGGTCATGCACCAAGTGGGGGCTTTACTTCAGTGATAGTAAATAGCTAGGGGGCACAATTGTTTCTCTTCAAGCACTTCTCATGAAAATAGTGTCAAACTTCTAGTGACAGGGTTTTCACATACAAATGGCAGTTGGGGGTTATGGTGTTTCTTCTTGGGATGCAGGCTATACTGAAACTAGTGCAAGTTAGATGGATACAGTGGAACAAAAGTAAGAAGTGGAAATGAGGAATACCTTGATGTGGCTAAGACTATTGAATGTGAGTGTTGTTACATGGAATTTTTATTTGGACAAGATGGTATAGTGTGTAGATGGGCACTTCTTTTGTTTTCAGTGTTTACAAAGATAGGTAAAAGAGTCTACATTTAGAGGTTTTCAAGCTTGTCATTCCTTACCTTTGCATGGTTACTAATGAATGCAATGAGTTAATTACAATGGGAGATTTCAGGCCACAGTGGAAGGATTGTAGAAAGGCTATTGTGTTGTGCCAAGTGCAAAGAGATTCCTTCTTTTATTCACATTTTTTGAGAAGAAATAGGGCAAAAGATGAAGGTTTTCTGTGTTTCTTTTTTGTTTCTTTTTTGTAACTCTGTGAAGTTCCACAATGATCTTTTGAGTTACATTGACATTCCATGCCTTGATATTCATGGCAAGAAGAAGCAATAGATAGCCACATCAAATCATTCAATACTAAGATGCCTTTTAGCATAGTACAAGTATGGATTGTAAAGAGACAACCCAAATAGTTACAAGATGTAGAAAAGGGTATAGTTAGCAAAATAAATAAGACAGTCATGACAAATCTTCAAAGGGTCATCATCAAATGAAAAGAGATGAGCAAGATCTTCCTCAAAACTTCAAACAAAACTAAAAACCCTAACAACATAGAGTATACCTGGCAAGATGTGAGGATGAAGGCTTCTAGGAAAACCTCAAATATTATCTCAACATGGGCATGATCTATCCTCAAAACCTCAGACAATCTCCTCGTGCATGCAACGGGTCTTCAAACCTTTGTGACTCTTTGTAGTGTGGATGAATTCAAAGCCAACAAAGAAAGGTTTCTTCAGAGCAAACTCAATGTACCTTTATCCCAGATCTTCTCAACAATGTGGATAGATGATGGTGCAACCAACTACTGGTTCTACGCCATGCCCAAAAAAAATCTTTGGCCTTCTTCCAACCAACAAACTAAAAAGGTCGCTCAATAGACACTTCAACCGAAAATCCTCTTTTTCATTGTTTAGCACCCAAGGAAATGAAAATTCTCTTTTAAAATTGTTTGGCACCAAAAAAAAACTAAGTCTTTCACTTTCTTTTTTATTACTTTCCACTTAATTTTCCACTTATGATCAAATTAGTCACTTGTGATGATCAAATTAGTCATTTATAGTTGTGTTGCAAAAAATGATTAGAATTTAGTCATTTTTAGTTGTCGTGACTAAAATTTTTAGTCACATAGTCATTTATTTGCCAAATTCTACTAGTGGGTGGTAGTGATCGAGCCCATCAAGGTGCTCAAAACACGTAAGCTATGCTTACGTAATAAAGAGGTAACTCAATGCAAGGTTCAATGGGACCAATATGCAGAAGAGAATGCCACCTGGGAGAACTATGAGGATATTTATCAAATATTTCCTCATCTCTTTTAAAACTTTTTACTATGATGAGTAAAAACTTTTTTATTTGTTTTGTTAGTTTGATCTTTGGAGACATTAAATCATTGGGGATGATGATTCTTATGGGGGGAGATATGTTACATCCCCAACTTTTGATTTAGCTAAATCCTAATTTTATATGGTAAACAGGTTAATTAATCATAGATAAGTGATTTTATGTTTGTGGAAAATATCAAGTAGAATCATTGCTTATATGGATATTGATTGATGTTTAGATTAGACATGAGATTACATGTTGATAAGATTATTTTATCAATTAAATGATGATACACTAATCATGGTTATATGGTTGTGAGTGTAATCAAGAAAAGAATCTTCCTCCAAGGATGGAAGGAGAGTATCACCTGGGAGAAGGAGATAGATGTTGGGAAAAGGTCAGATTGCCATTTGAGTATCAAAGTTAATCTTTCATGAACCCATGGAAGATAGGGTGAGTATGAGTCTTTTCCTTGTTAAGTCGATTTCAATTCGATCAATGTTGGCAAGATGATTTAAGATCTCTCGACGTCGTCTATGTCAATTTGACTAGATAATGTTCTCAGAACGTTCATTTAGTTGATAGTAACCTTGTTTGGTTGTCGAGTTTTCCCTTGTTTACTTATCTATTTCCTTATTAGATTTTGTAATTATCGTATAAATATTTTATCTATGGCCTAATATGTCGAAGAGGGGGAGTGAGACTCAACCCCATATTCGCATATTATTGATGTCACCCTAACATTGATATTATAATTTAATGACACCTTGGATTTTTTGATAATCCTATAACATCATTTAGATGTAAAGGATACTATGTGTGATATAATTATCTATTATCCTTATAATGGTCGAGCACCTTCTTATAATAAAATTATGTCTTTTGTAGTCAGTCAAACCACTATCCATGATGAGTGGAGAGAGTGGAGGCCAAGGTCAAGCTTATCATAAGCTTAATCATTGCATCTTACTCCCAAATGGGAGATATGGACCTTATGGAGTCTAGAAGCCCGCGAGGTGGAAGAGGTAGGTGCAACTATTTTACCCACTTCTTATGGAAAGGTGGCAATTTTGTGTGGCGTGTGGAATCATGCATGCAAAAGGTAAAAGAATGGTCATCTTTTGTTTTGATTATTGTTGTTATCATTGTTCTTGGTGGAGAGTGAAAAAAGAAAGGCTACAGGAGTAGTAGGTTTGGAGATTGTGAGCTTTTGGGATAGAGATGCTATCAACCATGATAGATATCATCTCTAGCAGGTCATAACTCAACTGCAATACCTTTCATTCATAGGTATGATTATGAGACACCGTCGTGTGCTCCAAACTATGCAATATAAACATAGATATCACTCTTGTAATCTATATGTTGAAACCTCAACGACTATGTTATCTTTATGATATCCATTGTGTTGTTTGAATAATAATGATGAGGCCTTCAAGGCCGTATGCTTGAGAACATTGTGTTTGTTTGTTTCAAAAGCATTTTTTATAGTTAAACAACCCAGTTGAGGCCTTGAGGCCGAATGTAAAAAGGTGTTGTTGTAGAATGCATGAGCTCCTCGAATGCCGATAAGGCTGAGGATGTTAAACATTTAGTATATCCTTTATTCAAGACTATTATGTCTCTAGACTAGAGTACTATTGAAAGACAATGAATGTTTTGATGAATAAAGAAAGATGTTAGAGCAGGCCGAGAGACTTGCACTAAAAAATGATAAGTCTGTCTTAAAACCATTACCTTCGACTGTGCCAAAGGCACTAAGACTGTCAAGGCTTGTGTAATGTGAAGAATGATAATTGACTGTTCATGATAGAAGATATTTTATCTTTGGTGTAACCTTTGTGTAAGAAATAATGATATAACTCCTTAATATTGATTGAGAATAACCAGTTGGAAATTTGATAATGTTGCATAGGTTGCATTAAGTGTATGCATCCAAACCCAGATTATTGAGGAAGTAAACCCTTGACTGATATTTAATTTCCCTATAGGAAAGAAAATAATAATGAGTATGATAACTCTTTTGTTTAAATGTAGTTGGATATTATTTCTTTATTGAATGACAATGCTTCGTGGATGAAGTATAGGGTATCAAGAACCCATTCGAATTCTTTTGACCTAAGGTCTATTTAATAATGTCAACTCATTAAACTATTTAATGGTATGTGTTATAGTTGATGTGAATTAGATGTAAACCTTGAAACAAGGCAAACATAGAGACTTAGACCGAGGATGTTCATAAATATTGAAACCATGAACCTGTAAACTTGTAAAAAGAAAGAACAAGAATAGAGTGACGTGGAGTCAGAGATTCCCTGTTGCATAGGCAACTAGACAAATAATGAATGTACTCCTGAAATTGGAGTTGAAAGTCCACTAGATGGACTAAGGGTGATTTGAACCTATCTTTACTATGATCTAGAGGGGTCAAACTATGATCACTGTAGGATGAGATAGCTTCTAAGTCGAGTCGAGGTGGGTGAACAATCGACTATGTTCATTGTGAAATGTATATGTATATAAATATTTGGCCAAAGTAATGCATCTATCTCTACATGCATTAGTTGGTTCATTGTCCTCCAAATGGCATAATGCTTCTAGTAATGTCATACATAGTTAGAGTGGATCTATAGTTATATGACCGCGAAGTATTATGAAGGACATAACACTAGATACTCAAATGTCAAACCTAACGGGTCCTTATATCTATCCGCTTCATGAAGGGTAGGGCCGCTTCTAGGAAGGAAGTTGTGTGGGGGACCTTTGGTCTATGGTTGGAGGAAAAGCACTCAGGTGATGCTCTCCTTCCCAAGAAGAAGACAAGTTGAGACTTATGAAGACAAATGTCAAAGTTCTAGATATAGTACATTCTTTTGTTTGACTTGATAGTCAAACTTTATGTGTAAACATATCATTGATGCTATGAGAAAAACATTGTAAATGTATAGTGAAAAGAATTCACTAGTATGTTATCTTTGGAATTGTTGTAAATTTTAGTTTTGAAATATCTAGAAAAGATATGCATATTGGTTTTGCTTATGATATAGATTATTACTTTTCTTAACTATGATTATGTTAATCATGACCTATTGTGATGTTCACAACACGCCCCATTATTGCTCCTTAGCAAAATGGGGACCCCTGCTGTCGCTTTGCTTTTTGCTTCTGCTTGTGTTTGTCTGCTTTATGGCGGTTTGGTAAAAATGAGTCAGGTGCATCATCATCATGAAGGTCAGGATGAGGTAGGTCATCATCATGAGGTCAGTTTGTCAAAGTTCATATTTTGCTTCTGTGACCTCATATTTGGAAAGAGCTTGAAATTCCATGCAGGTTTCCCTTTTACATCACTTGAAAATTCGTCCATATGTGGAAGTTATGCACAGTCAAAGTTTTGGTCAAACCTGATATTCGCAAGAGGGTCATCATATTTTTACATCCTCAGTCATGTTGTCAAGGTCATCATGATCTTGATCTATCACCCGATAAAAATCATGCAGTCAAAATATCCGGACGTCAATCTTAGGTGATGGTGCCCTTTACCCGTCAAATGACCTTATGCGCATCGTGAGCATCATGTTTTGAGTGTAACCCGATATTTCATAACAACGAGCATCATGATATTTTTACATCACCTGATATTATAATATCATGCTGATATTATAATATCACCCTGCTTAGAAAATCCACCATCTGCATATTTGCATGCGCATGTCAAAATCCTATCGGAGGGTCATCATCCTGATCTTTCAAGGGAAGGTCATATTTGCTGATATTCGCTAATATGATGATGATGTCATCATATCCACCTGATCTCCTTTTGCATGATCATGATGATCACCCTATCTTTTAAGGGAGGGTGATATTCCATTCCTCAACAGCATGATCATATTTTAAATATCACCCTAGCGCTAACCTGATGATGACCTCAACTCATCCTCATGCTCCGAAGACGGAATATGATGATTACGTCATCATGATATTCGATGAGGAGGATCATCATATTTTTATCCTGTCATGTTGTCAAGATCATCATGATCCTGTTTGTCTACCTGATATTTCGTAATGTCCTCCTGCCGAGAAATATGACCTTTTGCAAATATCCTGATGACGTCATCCCGATCTGATAAACGAAGAAGCAAATATTAGGACGACATCATCATCACATTTCCCTTCGGCAGGATATTTTCCAAAACATGATCCGGTTCGCGAATATGATGATGACGTCATATTCTAAGTTCAACAAAAGCCCCGGATATCCTGATGATCATCATCATCCTGATCTTTCGAGAGGGTTACCTTGGCTGCAAAGGGGTCATATTACATTCACCACCTGATCATGCTCCTTAGGTGACCCGATATTACATTTATCCCCTGATCTTAACTAAACATGACGGTGACGTCATCTTTTGCATTTTAATGAAGCCCGGATATGACGATGACGTCACCATCATATTCCTTTCCTCAGCAGCAGGATCATATTTCATATCCTCCTATTTTCCTTCGACATGATGATGATGATGATTGTCATTCTTTTCCCCAATATACAGAAGCGAAACATCCTGATGATGTCATCTGGACCTTTGGAAGGGAGGAGCATCATATGTCCAAAATATCATGCAGACGAAAGTTTTAAGTCTTGCTATCGGCATAACTCTCGCCGATGGAGGATGAGCGAAATAAAAGGCCATCGGCCAAAACGGAGAACGTCGGCCGAGCAATTTTGGGACCCGCCGATGGGCGGAAATGGAATGTACATAGCGGTGGAATTTTAAAGCATTTTTTGGCGCCCGTGGCATTTTTTCGGTCAACGATGGTTGACCCGATGGGTTTTGAGCAGTCTGTATGCGTTTTGAACGCGTTTTAAGAGTATTTTGGACCCGATTCCCACGATTTTGCACAGTCACCTAGATTTAAACGATTATTTTAATTTCCTGCTGTTTATATGATAAATGTAATACTTATTGCTTGTCTTGTCTTGTAGGCTTGCAGTTGAGGAAGCAGCTAGAAAGTCAACACAGTGACCTCATGGAGGAAGAAAATCTGATCTCAGGAGCAGGAAGATAAAGATAAAGTGTGAAGAAGTCAAGGCCATTCAAGTGAAGAACAAGGTTGCAGCTGAGGGTATTACTACAACAGACAAACAAAAGTTATTGCCAAGCTGCCGGAACTTCTCAGAAGGGGCAATATTTTGCCCAGATTTGACACTGCTCAGAGATATTTTGAAGAGCTGGTTCACCTGTATTTATTGTTGTAACTAAGGGTTTGAACCAGGGGTTTGGTTAGGTTTTTTTTGCTGTAGTGAGGACAACCAGAATGTCTTTATATTGTGCCTCTCTACATTGTAATACTTTACAACAGGGGCTACACAGGGATTTTAGTATTTTGCCAGAATTGTAGAGTCTTTCTGGGCATAGTTTAGAAGTAGAAGAAGGAGGTCGCCTGTTTGTCTGCAGTAAGGTGCGCGTGGAATGTCTGGCTGCCTTACTGTATCTGTAAAGCTTGTAAGTTCTCTGGAGTTCTGCATCTATCTTCTGAGTGTTCTCCTGCTCTTCTTTGTGTTTTGAAATATTTTCTTTGAGAGCTTGCAATTTTAAATGTATGTTTGTGAAAATGCTCAGAACTTGCATTTAAGGTTTTCACTGTGGATTTGATCAAATTACTGTGGTATTTACATAGTGCATAACAGAAACAATTAGATCCTTCGGTAGATTAAATGAGGTATAGATTAGATCTTTCTAACTTTTCCCAACCCATCTGAAATATTTAGCTGAAAACGTAGAAATCTAAAGGAAATTGTCTCAATTTGAAGAAGCATGCATAACAGAGTTAAAAGTAGACAGTTTTCATAAATAGATAAAGAAGAGAGCTGCAATAATTCAAGAAAACCATCTAAAACTTGCAGCACAGTAACACTTTTATGAAAAGGAATGAAAAGTATTGACATATCT
The DNA here is from genome assembly GCA_027924645.1 of Cunninghamia lanceolata. NCBI lineage: Eukaryota > Viridiplantae > Streptophyta > Pinopsida > Cupressales > Cupressaceae > Cunninghamia > Cunninghamia lanceolata. The sequence goes on along the minus strand of BSBN01000339.1, from coordinate 29,415,250 downwards.
CATAATCTTTTTGCATATTCTTAGTCCAGTAAACCACCAAACAAACCTAAACTACGTAAGGCCCCTTGAACATTACAGCTTCACATTGACCAACTGAACTTGACCAACCGAACCATTGTAGACTTGGGATTAGTTGAATCTCAAATGATTTCTTCTTATCTTTCAAGTATAGTTTCAGTTCATTATATGTGAATTTTAACTTATTGTTATGATTGCATCAAAACAATCATCAACATGACCTTGTACTTAATGGTAATTAAGTTGGTTAATTTGATATTGAGAATTGGTATTTTACAGAGAAAGCTGGAAGAATGCCCCAGTGATGATGCCCCCTCGGGAGGTTGACTTGAAGAACACAAGGCAAACTTTTGAAAAGAAGAGATGTTAATTTCAAGGCAAAGCACATAAGATGAAAATGTTAGGATAAAAATGAAAATGTGATGAGGTTTATGATTGCTATGATTGATTGGATATTATGATAAAATGGTATAGAGACACGGATGATTTTGCACTCATGGTATTTCCTTCATAGAATAGAATAGATCCATCTAGGATGCTTTTTGTTATGCTTTCTTTTTCATCATAGAGCAGTTTCATACACACATACACATCCACTTGTGTCCCCATTCCCCACTCTCCTTCATACACATCATGGTGTAGAGATCATCAAGCTTCCTTAGAATGTGACATAAAACAATCAAAGATAAAGAGATCAAGAGATAAGATCAAGAGATAAAATCATCTAAAGTATAAAACAAAAGGTAAAAGACACAAATGAGAAAATGATAAAGGATAAAAGGACACAAAATATGAGATAAGATAAAATATATAACATGGGAAAAATGATAATGATAAATGATAAATGATAAAAGAAGATAATCATGACACACAAAAAAATATTTATGCATATAGACAACATTCCTCAGCCACATTCTGACCAACACACACATGTCACTAAAAGAAAGAGAACACAAATGACCCCAAAAAGTCCCCAAATAAAATAAGTTAAAAACATCACAATGTTGTTTGCCAATTTATTAAGCTCACAATTTGGATAAAGATGATAGCCTGATATAGGAAAGATATATCTTATTAAGGCATCATGATTCTAATATTAGGTTTGAATTTATGAAATATTTTGGCTTTTTAGACAAAATTCAAAGATTAACTTAGTTTACAAGGATCTGTTTTAAGGTCAAGACTTCTTGCTCATTAGTTTGTTTGTGTTTGAAAGTTAGGATATTGGCTTTTAGAATATTTTTAGATTTGTTTTAAGGATCCATATGCGTAACCATCTACTAAAGACATGCTCCTAAAATTGAATACAAAAGACACAATGATACACCAAATAGATGAGGGAAACATAGATGCCAAAGGTACAAGACACAAGGTGGCAATACCGCACATTAACCATGTTTATGTTATAAAAGGATTAAGAATAGAATTTCTTTGATATGTGACATTCCAACAATAAGTTCCCCATGGACTTTTGAAGGCGGTCTTATGTTGATCTTCAAGAGCTATTTTGATTTGATTATATCCAGAATATCTATCCATTAAAGAGATCATTTCATGGCCAATTGTTAGGTCTCTAAAATCTATACAATCTCTGATGCCCCCATTGGACTTGGTAACTTTAGGATCCTCTTGGGTACTTAAATTAATTTCTTGAGCCTTGTTGGGGTTTTTCCCGAATCAGCAAAGGGTTTGCCAGTTCCAATGCACAGGCAGATCCAGCCAACAAATACAGCAGGTTGCGTGAGTTGCCTCCCCTTCACTTCTGGTTCTACCGCACCAAGGGGGGTATCCCTATTCCTAAAGATTTAACTTTGACTCTATCATGATAGAAAGATTTAACTTTTCAATACAGGCAGAATACTCTCATGTTTGGACCAAGATTTGCATGATAAATCACAAGTTTGGCAATGTTCTTGGACATATCTAACTGGTTGAGGATGAGAGTATGCAAGGGTCCTATTTCCAATCCTACAAACTAATAGGTTTGAAGTTTTGAAATGATTTATTCTAATTTTTTGGATGCAAGACAACAGTTTTGGATTGTAACCTCAACACAAGAGCAGAACGGTGCCTATCTTAGGGCAAGGAATCAACTAGATGTATACATGTGAATGATTTGCACAAACTCAACAGAGATTCGAGTTAAAAAGGGTTAGATTGGTGCTTGCCTTACAAACACCACCCAAGAATGAGTATTTAGCTATCTCTACTTACAAATATCCCTGCTGCCATACATTATTCCTCATACTTAACCTAAAACAGTTTAATCCACTCCTTGAATGGAAGTTAGAGATCAAGCATGTGATACAACAAATCTATATCCTAGAATCTTAATAACCCTTAGCTATCAAATTCAAAAGAAGGGATGCATACAACCATGGAGACAAATAGCTAAACACATGCCATGAAGCATTTTTCATATAAAAATGACATGAAACTGAACATATATGCAACGTGCATTCAGATGCAACTCATAAACTCACAAAGAGATAGAACAGCCCAGAGAAGCTTTATTTTTGTTATTTCTCCAAAACTTTTCCCCAAGTCTTTTCCACCAGAAAAATGAGTAATACGGTTCTGATATATCCAGACCATGTACTTAGTAATTAATTACATGGTCTTTTCAAAATGCTACCAGATACATCGCACCATCAAAATGGTGCCCAAAACATTCAATGCTCCAGGCAGAAGAAAAAGAAGGGAGTGGTTGAATTCGGGAAGCGTGCAACCACCTGAATATTTTTGCCTTAAAAATGGTAGTTGACCCGTCCACTCGACCCATACCTTTGTAAATTTTCCATTAATGGCCAACCTACCTGCAAGATGTAGCAACTTCAAAAAATACGACGGTTGAGTGCCTTGCAATTCTTCCCACCTGGAATGCAGCTATGAAAGCATAGGAAAACCCTCCTATGAAATTTTGAAATAGGGCTGTCAATTTCCTCCTTCCCGCCGAGATCTATGGCTTCAAACCACGCTGAAAAGTCCTTGGCCAACGAAAATGTGCCACGCAGGCAGCTTTTTTTCCCATCGTAGACTTTTCACAGCTCGAACAAACATTTCTGCCTTTTCACCCATTTTGCCTTTTTCGCCTTCAAATATTTGTACATGGAAGCCTGCCATTGGATCACTATCACTAAGCACTTACACCTTCATCACCAATCCATTGTATCTTTTCTTGCATCTAAAGTTGTATATTCCGTTGTATATACAATTACCTTGCATACAAGCGCGGACCCCAAATCATTATGAAACACTTAGAAATTTTAATCAGGTCCAGGTGTTGTATCTTCCTCTTTGTACATCACCTTGTATATTGCAAATACATACAACCGCAGATTCCATCATACTTATGAGGCAGATTGGAATAAATTTTGAATCCGGCGTTGTATCGGCATCTTTGCATCTTTCATTGTATATCGCATATACAATGCGCAATATACAACCAACTGCGGACTCCAAACTGAAATCTACCAAAACACATTTTCTTTCCCATCTGGGATTGTATGTGTGCCCTTTGTATCTTACATTGTATATGCACATACATACAATTGCGGGACATACAACTGCGCGGGCCCCACTAGGTTCTTGGAGAATGTTGACTTTGACCACTCCTGCCTTGTATGTTTCTTTGTATCTGCTCGTTGTATGTCCGATTGCATATTGGGAACATACAATCCCAATATACAACTGTGCATCTCACCATCTCACAAATAATGTTAACTCCTTGGCCGCATCGGCTTGTACATCACCTTGTATATGCAGTTGTATATCGGAGATACATACAATGCATGATACAAGGAAATGCCTTTGACTTTTCAACTTCACCCTTGTATCAACATCCGCTAGGCCTGATTTAATAAAATTTGAAGTCTGGGATTGTATGTCCTGCATTGTATATCAAATTGTATATGCTATATAGATACAATCCCCTTGATACAACCGCAGGCCCGACCACTGTTTTTAATCCGATTTGAATATCTTTTGACGTTCGGCATTGTATCTCAGCCGTTGTATATCGAATATACAACAAAATATACATTCAATCTCCTTAGATACAACGTGGAATAGACTGGGAATCTGCAATGTACATCCACCTTTGCACGCCCGAAATTGCATCCGAATATCACATACAAGCCTTTATGCATTCAACGATGCATACAAGTGATTTTTTCACCATTTCTGAAGCCGATTCGACTTACTTCTCGGGTCCGCCATTGTACATTTACATCTGCATGTTAGATACAAATGGCCATATACAAAGATACATACATACAACTCTGAAGGCTGAAGAACTTAGGAATTTTTTAGGTTTAAATTAAAATGCCAATGGATGCAAATGCTTGAAACCTAAACCTAGGTGGACACCATCATTGGCTCTTGCTCGGGGATGCATGCCTCTTGCAGGCATGGTGAGAACTCCAGATCTTTGGGACGCAGACTGGGCCTTATCCATTGGGCTACAGAGTCGAACGTTGCACCAACCTACATCACAGATCACATTTTTTAAATATACTTGGTGGCCCAGGGCAACCAAAAAGGAAGAACCAGTAGCCTCCTGTGTCAAATACCCGATTTTCATTTGCTTTCACTGGATCAAGCCTAAAGATATTGCCTCTATCAAACTGCACTTTAAAATCAAGCATTGATCTACATACATTGTCATACCCTTCAGCATCAGGCAATGTGTGAATGTCATATTCATCAAACAATGCACTTTCATATGACATATAACACTTATCATCATCTATATCAGCAATATACATTGTAAAATGATCTCCCAGATGGACTAAAAACTGAAAGCACTCAAAGTCCACCATATAGCGAGGATCATCAGGCCTCATTTTATCATAAGCTGGCATATCAAAGAAGAAGCTTTCATATTCACATTTGTGCACATCATGCAAACAATCATCAGCTGCACCAAACTAGAAAGGATCAGACTCAGGCACCTCTCTGCGATAACCTTCATGATATATCTTGGTCTCTCTTTCATCAGGATGAAATTTAGAATCCTTATCAATAACAATGCCTTGATTCTCACCATACTCAAACAGATCCTCCTCAGCATATGTATCATCTGCATGGAAAAGAGTTGATCCAAATGTCTCAACTTCATTATAGTATGTCGTTGGTTCATAGGCAGCCAATCATGCATTTTCATTACCAATGAATTCCTTGTGTGGAGGAGTATCAGCCTGTGTGTCATAAACAAAACTATAATCAAATAAAGAACAATCATGCTCAGCACTACTACTTGTTTCAATGTTCGATTGCTCCTCATCATCTCCATGTGTCTAAATAAAAGGCAATGATTCAAACATGGAATTGCTCCTTTGTTTGCTTATTTCTTCACTATCTTGCGCACAATACTCACAATCATCTCCACAAATCCACTCAAACAAACACTCATTGCTACCCATAGCTTCATCATTATTTTCAAAATCAAATATCTCAACCTTGAAATGGGAGTCATCATTAATCCTCACGTCGGCATCCTTAACTGGTGAACAATCCAGGTGAGCATTGTTGCCATCACTATGTTCAGACACAACATTCTCAACTTTTATATTTTCATTTTCACATTTATCTTCAAATTATGCCATGATCACTTGGTCATTTGCAACTATACAACTACTATTCATACCAAAGCCTGTGGACATGGAATTCTGCATGTGCACATCCCTCATTTTTTCTATATTTTCTTAAAACTTGTATGCCATCTGCACACTTGTTGTCTTGAATTCCCTCAACATTGCACTAGAGCCCTTTTCAAAAGCTTCAAAGTATATGTCAATGCAGGCTAGAGTTTCAGGTCTGAAGTCTTCAAGGATTTGTGAAAGGACAACTATAAATCTTTGACTAAAATCAATACTGGGCTCTTCATCTTGTCTTCTAATTTTCATTAATCTTGCAACAAGATCAACAAGTTCTCTTGCAAATTCCTTTCTAAAATAGTCAACAAGTTCATCCCAACAGGCAAAAGATCTCTTTGGAAAGCTCAAATACCAATCTCTAGCTCTTGCACCAAAGGATCTAACAAAAAACCTCATCCACATATCCTCATCTCTAAATGAGTTTTTCTCCATAAAGCTGTGAAAGTTTTGGATATGTGCACCCCCATCACACACACTATGTCCACTAAATCTAGGCATCTTTTTGTAAATCTGAGCAGGCATACTTTCAACTTTATAGTCAACCCATGACAAATCTAATTAGTCATATAAAGGATCAAAAGAGCTGACAAGAGGTTTAGCATTCTGACTGGCAGACACAATAGGGTTATTATTTAACCGAGCCTGCCGAGCCTCTAAGGATATCAACCTATTCTTTATCTCTTCAATTTTTTTACATAACACTTCATTCCCCTCTTGGCTGAGTATGGGTGAATACATACTTGGATTCATATAAATTTCACTTTTAGACATTTTATGCCTGCCTAAGACCTAAGGCTTCCCCTTAGCATTTAACTTATGCAATAAAACAACAAATGCAAGTGGGAAGAAGTTGTGTACCTTTTCTCATCCAGATGTTGAAGTCTTGAATAGAGGATTTTTTTATCACAACAACATACATCAGCCTTTCATGTGCACTAAGAACATTTTTGCAGAGTCGCCACCTCTCCAAAGAGGATAAAATTTGCAAATAACTGAAAGCTCATCATAGAACAAATATTTTTCTGAGTTCATTCCGCCAACAGAGCACCATTATTCACATGAAATCTTTAGATATGCAGCAATGATTTCACTAGATGCTGGGTCTTCTAAATCTCCAAATCACTCGACTCTTTTCCCCAGCTAATTCGCCACTTTGTTGGGGTTTTTCCTGAATCAGCAGAGGGTTTGCCAGTTCCAATGCACAGGTAGATCCAGCCAACAAATACAGTAGGTTACGTGAGTTGCCTCCCCTTCACTTCTGGTTCTACCGCACCAAAGGGGGTATCCCTATTCCTAAAGATTTAACTTTGACTCTATCATGATAGAAAGATTTAACTTTTCAATACAGGCAGAATACTCTCATGTTTGGACCAAGATTTGCATGATAAATCACAAGTTTGGCAATGTTCTTGGACATATCTAACTAGTTGAGGATGAGAGTATGCAAGGGTCCTATTTCTAATCCTACAAACTAACAGGTTTGAAGTTTTGAAATGATTTGTTTTAATTTTTTGGATGCAAGACAAGGGTTTTGGATTGTAACCTCAACATAAGAGCAAACGTATACATGTGAATGATTTGCACAAACTCAACAGAGATTCAAGTTTCAAAGGGTTAGATTGGTGCTTGCCTTACAAACACCACCCAAGAATGAGTATTTAGCTATTTCTACTTACAAATATCCGTGCTGCCATACATTCTTCCTCATACTTAACCTAAAACAGTTTAATCCACTCCTTGAATGGAAATTAGAGATCAAGCATGTGATACAACAAATCTATATCCTAGAATCTTAATAACCCTTTGGTTCCAGATTCAAAAGAAGGGATGCATACAGCCATGGAGACAAATAGCTAAACACATGCCATGAAGCATTTTTCATATAAAAATGACATGAAACTAAACATATATGCAACGTGCATTCAGATGCAACTCATAAACTCACAAAGAGATAGAACAGCCTAGAGAAGCTTTGTTTTCGTTATTTCTCCAAAACTTTTGCCTAAGTCTTTTCCACTAGAAAAATGAGTAACACAGTTCTGATGTATCCAGACCGTGTACTCAGCAATTAATTACATGGTCTTTTCAAATTGCTGCCAGATACATCGCACCATCAAAATGGTGCCCAAAACATTCAATGCTCTAGGTAGAAGAAGAAGAAGGGAGTGGTTGAATTCGGGAACGTGCAACCACCTGAAGATTTTTGCCTTAAAAATGGTAGTTGACCCGTCCACTTGACCCATACCTCTGTAAATTTTCCATTAATGGCCAACCTACCTGCGAGATGTAGCAACTTCAGAAAATATGACAGTTGCATGCCTTACAATTCTTCCCGCCTGGAATGCAGCTGCGAAAGCATAGGAAAACCCTCCTATGAAATTTTGAAATAGGGTCGTTGATTTCCTCCTTCCCGCCAAGATCTACGGCTTCAAACCACACTAAAAAGTCGTTGGCCAAAGAAAATGTACCATGCAGGCAGCTTTTCCCCATCGCAGACTTTTCACAGCTCGAACAAACATTTCTGCCTTTTCGTCCATTTTGCCTTTTTTGCCTTCAAATCTTTGTATATGCAGTTGTATATACATACAACTGCCCTTGGACACGTGGCAGCCTACCTTTGGATCACTATTGCTAAGAACTTGCACCTTCATTACCGATCCATTGTATCTTTTCTTGCATTTGAAGTTGTATATTCCGTTGTATATACAATTGCCCTGCATACAAGCGTTGACCCCCAAATCGTTATGAAACACTTAGCAATTTCAATTGGGTCTGGGCGTTGTATCTTCCTCTTTGTACATCACCTTGTATATTGCAAATACATACAACCACAGATTCCATCATACTTATGAGGCAGATTGGAATAAATTTCAAATCCGGCATATCAGCATCTTTGCATCTTTCATTGTATATCGCATATACAATGCGCAATATACAACCAACTGCGGACTCCAAATTGAAATTTGCCAAAACACATTTTCTTTCACATCTGGGATTGTATGTGTGCCCTTTGTATCTCGCATTGTATATGCACATACATATAATTGCGGGACATACAACTGCGCGGGCCCCACCAAGTTCTTGAAGAATGTTGACTTTGACCGCTCCTGCCTTGTATGTTTCTTTGTATCTGCTCGTTGTATGTCCGATTGTATATTGGGAACATACAATCCCAATATACAACTGCGGATCTCACCCATTTCACAAATACTGTTAACTCCTTGGCCGCGTCCGCTTGTACATCACCTTGTATATGCAGTTGTATATCGAAGATACATACAATGCATGATACAAGGAAATGCCTTTGACTTTTCAACCTTCTCCCTTGTATCAACATCTGCCAGGCCCGATTTAATAAAATTTGAAGTTCGGGATTGTATGTCCTGCATTGTATATCAAATTGTATATGCTATATACATACAATCCCCTTGATACAACCGCATGCTCGACCATTGTTTTCTATCTGATTTGAATATCTTTTGACGTTCAGCATTGTATCTCACTCGTTGTATATTGGATATACAACAAAATATACATACAATCTCCTTAGATATAATGCGGAATATATCGAGAATCTGCTATGTACATCCACCTTTGCACACCCGGAATTGCACCCGAATATCACATACAAGCCTTTATGCATACAATGATGCATACAAGTGATTTTTTCACCATTTCTAAAGTCGATTCGACTTACTTCTCAAGTCCACCATTGTACATTTGCATCTGCATGTTAGATACAAATGGCCATATACAAATATACATACATACAACTTTGAAGGCCAAAGAACTTAGGAATTTTTTGGTTTTAAATTAAAATGCTAGTGGATGCAAATTCTCAAAACCCAAACCCATGTGGACACCACCAAGCCTCTTCCACTAAGATAGGGGATCTATCTGGATATTGAGCCATATTTGGAAGTCCTATTTCTCTTCTTTCTTGTCATAGGATTCCATATTATAAATTATACTTTTAGCATATTCCTCGAAATAAGCCTTTGCATCTAATTCCATGGGAAAACCTACTTCATGATCACCTAAGGGAATTCCATCCCTAAGACCCATAAATTTTGCAATTGCTTCATCATTTTGAAAAAGGTCCAAAGAGGGTGGTCCTTGTTGGTACCAATCAATTAGTTGAGGATATACGAGGTCAACACAATGGTCTTGAGAAGTGGATGGCGCGGGTGTTATTGTGCAAATGGACATGTCTTGGAAAATGTTCTTTAGATCAAAGGAAGAGTCTTCTTGAATGGCTACATTAAGGTTTTTGGATAAAGGGGGAGGTTCAACTTCATCAAGTGTATATGTGGATTTTAGGGGCACATTCATAGGAGATCCATACCCTAATCCTCCATGATTACCTCTAGGAATTTGAAAGATAGGCTCAATGATGCCTTGACTTTGATGCCCAAGACCACCTTCACCTTTATAACCCATGCTTTTAATAATATGAAGACCTTTTGGATAGTTCTCAAGGTTCAACTTAGGAGCTTTGATTTCTTCTTTTTCTTTATAAAGCCATGATGACACATCTTCTTGAATCTCTTCTTTCTCCATCTTACCCCAATAGTGAAATTTGGGGAGTCACTGCTTGGCAATGACCTTTAATAGACCCTCCTTAGGTTTTCCATAATACTTAGGTGTGAGAGTAAGTTGACTTACACAAAAGGAACGTTGCATTTTATATTCTCCACAACCATTGTCATAGATTTGGACCTTGATCTTGGAAGTTGATAGATTTGAAGTGGAAGGAGTGGATGATGATGAGGCTAAAGTGGATAGGTCTACATAAGAGGATGATGTAAATGCTTCATGGTTAATGGGAATGTGATGATTTTCTTTGTATTTTTCAGCTAAGTTTTGACAATATTGAAAGGGTTGAGGATCTCCATAGATGGTAATTTCTTTGCTATCATGGGGGAATTTTATGCATTGGTGGAAGGTTGATGGGATAGCTTGCATGGCATAGATCCATGGTCAACCAAGAAGGATGTTGCAGGGTAGATCAAGGTCCAAAACGTGACACATAGTTGTTATTAACATAGGGCCCACTTGAATAGGGAGTTCAATAGTTCCATTTGATTCTCTCTCAGCATCATCATAACCCTTAATGGTTATTTTCTTTGAGGGATCTATTACTCTCTTGGAATACCCCAACTTCTCAAACAAACTTAAGGTACAAATGTTTAAACCAGCTCCTCCATCAATCATGACTCTTTTAACCATATGCCTATAGATAAGAACCTCCAAGTACAAAGCCTCAATATGTTTGGGGCTAAGAGGTGGAAGGTCCTCTTTAGAAAATACAAGTTGATGTGTAGAGGAAATATTACTAACCATGCCTTGGAACTCACTGGCATCTATGTTGGAAGACACATTTCACTCTTGAAGAATTTTATCTAGGATTGCATGATGGGTTGGGGATATTTTCAGAAGTTCAAGGATAGAAATTGGAGCTGGGTTTTTATTCAAATGATCTTCAAGGTTATAATTTGATGAAGGTCTAGATGAAGTAGGAGGCCCCTGAATAGTGACCTTACTTCTTCGAGTAGTTGCATGACAATCAGTTACTGGATTTTTTATGGTTGATGTGGAAACATGGTTGGTTGATTGTCTTAAATGGGCTACAACATAATTATGGCCTACTTTGGTATAGTTGGCATCTCTAGAAGAATTACCTTAGTTATTCGCACATCCTTTTCCATGGTTAGGCATAGGATCATTAAAAGATTTTAAATCCACATTGGTGGTATGAGAGTTATTTTCAACCGTTACATCACCACGATCAATGAGGTCTTGGATTATATGTTTAAGCCTCATACAACTAGAAGTTTTGTGACCCTTGGTCCTATGAAAGTCACAAAATTCATTGTCATTGTACCAAGGCAGTTTTACTTGGGGTTCAACGTTTCGAGATTCAGGTAGATCAATTAATTTAGATTTGACCAACTTTTGTAAGGCCACCTCAATAGGTTCCCCTAGGGGTGTGACCTTCCTTTTCTAAAGAAAGAGTGATATATAAGGACGTTCATTACCTTGAGGGTTGGTTGACAATGTTGTATATGATGAAGATGGGGCCATTTGAATAGCCCTTGCATTAACCACTCCATCATGGACAACATTCTAATTTTTAATCCACAATTTAGATTGATCATTTTTATTATTGATAGAGGATTTTCCTTTATCTTCCTTATAGATTTTGACAAGACCTTTCGCTATCAATGCTCTTTCAATGGTCATACCCCTTTCTATGAGTTCAAAAAAGTTATTAGGACCTTGAACTAGAACATGGAAGCTCATTTATTGGTTTAGATTTTGAGTAAATATGTTGACCAATTGTTTTTCAGGAATTGACCAAGGAATTTTACTTGCCAAATTCCTCCACCTTTGTAAAAATAAAGCAAAAGATTCACCATTCTTTTGCTTGGTATTGTACAAATCAGTCATTGAGATTTCATGTTCAATGTTGTAGGAGAAATGTTGGATAAATTTCTCAGCCAACTCTTGAAAAGTTTTGATCCCTTGAGGCAAGTGAGAAAACCACTCTATTGCTTGGCCCCCTAGACTTCTAGGAAATAGGCACATGAGATAAGTTTCATTATAGGATACTTCCATGCAAGCTAAATAGAATTCTCTCACATGTTCTCTAGGATCACCTTTACCCTTATATTTATTGAATTTAGGGATGTCAAAGTTCTTAGGGAATGGAATCATATTAAGGGATCTATCAAATGGTTAGGGACAAATGTCCTCTAAAGTATAACTCTCTTTGGTACTTCCCATTTGAAGTTCCACCATTTTTTTTTGCAATTCTTGAAATTGTTGCTTTATTATCATTACTTCGTCAATTTGGTGATTATTATTAGAATTTGGATTTTGATATAAAGGATTGTTATAAGACATTAAGTTTGAACCTTGGGGAATAGATGATGAGGTTTGAACTAGGATTTGAGGGATATTAAGATTAGAATTTGGATTTTGATACAAAGGGTTATTATAAGCCATTAAATTTGGCCCTTGAGAAATAGAGGTTGAGGTTTGAACTTGGGTTGGAGGGATATTGGTAGAGGTATTGTGTAATGTCCCCTTTTTGCAAGTCAAAATTCTCCTTACATTGCACTCAATTTCAACTCACAAAAAGAGAACAGTAGTACATTTTTCATTTAAAGCCACATATAATAACATTGCCTTTATTCTTTCTATGATAAAATATCAACTCATAACTTAGCTTATCATGGATTACTCTCAATACAAATTGCTATGATCAATGCTATGATTAATTTTAGATGCAATTCACTATTATTAATCTATGATCATTTCCTATGCATATCACTATTATTCTTCTTGTAATTGCTTCTCTGCACATTATCTATCATTCATAATTCACATGTTATTCTTATGATCACTGTGCCTTGCATATCTTTAACATTTCACATGTTACTTTCATGATCATCATCAATATGCCTTGCATATTCTTATCATGACATTTCACATGATCTATGCTCTTCATCAATACAAATTGTAATCTACTTGTCTATATGTCATTTGTTAACAACCTATGTGAGATTAGAGGAGAGTTACCGTTATCCACCATGGGGCTCTAATGTCTCTATCCTTAGACTCAATGTGGTATCCTTAATACCTTAGAGTCAAGGCCTCTATGAGACTCCTTGGTACTCTTATGATTCCTTACATCAAGTAACCAAGGCCTATACATCACTATCCTTGCACTATGGGTACCTTATACCACATGTGACAAGGCCTCTATAATACCCATGAGTGGCCTCTTGGTACTTTCCCTTTCACCTCTCATATGAGGTTAGCAAATCACATAGCATTATACATAATTGTTTACAAGATATATCATTTGAATTATTGCATACTAGATTCATTATAAATGATCATTCTATATGACTATCTACATTTCATTATTCATGATGATTATATCATCATGGATACTGGAATGTACACATTGCAGTACTAAGAATGGTTGTGCAAAAATCAAAGTTATCATGATAGATACATTTATGAGAACAAGCATATGATTGTTGTTCATAAATTAGAGTTATCATAATCGATACATTTATGAGAACAAGCATATGACTATTCATAAATCAAAGTTTATCATAACTGATATAGAATACATTATTACGAGCAAATGCGTATGACTGACTACACATTATATTAACAATGATTGACTATATAAGAACAAATGCTATCATAGTCATGAATGAAATAGAAATAACAATTTCTTCATACCTGGACCAGAATGACAGCCGAACAGACATAGAGAATAAGAATAATATGAAGATGCTTGCTTGCTATTATTGACTGGACTGCAGCCTTGAAAGATATTCTTGTATTAGTTAATGATGATATCCAAAGCTTGGATCGATGCTTGGAAAGTTAAGAGTTACTTGTTGTTGCTTCCGCCATACCACAATATTTAGATGTATCTTCTTGTGATCGATGATGCTCTTCTTGGTTTCATTTCCTCCTTTTATGGTATTGAGGAGTCATCGGTGGAGTCCCTTAGGCCTTCGTGCCTTTTCATTAACTTATTTACAGTTATATTTATCTCTTAATGAGGATCGGGGTCCTTAGTGACTTATTTGATGCCTTGATAATTGCCTTTTATTGCCTTTAAAATATGATTTGTCTTTTAGTGCCAAGTCAGCTTTTGTCTTATTCTATTTTGTCTTTTCCTCTTGCCATGAAATTTGGCTGTTATGAATTTGAACATAAAGGGAGTTGATTATCATAAACATATTTAACCTTTAAGATCACACTGAGCCATTATAAACTAGTCTTCTTTCCAATCTTTAATTGGAAAACTTCAAGCTATTATGGGCTGAAATTGAGGGATATGACATTGAAAAAAGGATTTTGGGTACCATAATGTGTATGAATGATGTTTGAACTAGGAACATTAGTCTATTGAGACATGGACAAGCTGGAAATGGTAAATAGAGAATTCAAAGGTTGAGGCATAGGCATGGATAGGTTGGGAATTGTAGGTGAACTTGGGATAAACATGGAATTGGAAGGTTGAGGTATGGGCACCGATTCCATTCTTGAGATACCTCTAGAAAGTGTAGGAGTTAAGAGGTCTATGGTAGGATATATTTGGCAAATGACGGGATCCCCATCCCCAAGGGATCTTATTTCTTCTTGAGAGGGAATTATAGCCCCTTGTTTGAGAAACATTTCCATATAGTAATCATGGTGTCTAGCCATTAATATTTCAATGAGTTTAGAGCCCCTTGGATCAGCTACAAACTCTTCTATTTTCTTAGAAGTAGGCATTTCATCTAGGTCTTCCACAAGGCCTTGTTCCAAGGGTGTTGGCACAAATGGCATACCGTATTCTTTAGGATTATTGCTTGTATTTGAAATATAAGGTGTTCTCAAGACATTGATGGCTATTCTTCTAGGATCTATATATTCTTTTGTAGACCGTGCTCTTGTAGTTACCATATACTATTGTTAAAATGATATCAAGTTTGGATATGTTTCAAAAATCAAACTTGATACCCTTAGACTTAATCTAAACCAAGGAAGTCAAAGGGATGCTAGATCTCCACTGATATAAGATATGATAATGATATGATACTTTTCTCAAGATATGATAATGTTCACTTGTACTAGACTTATGAGTCCAAGCAAATTGATATGCTACAGATATGCTCCCGATATGATAACTTTCTCAAGATATGATAACATTCACTTGTACTAGACTTATGAGTCCAAGCAAACTAATATGCAACAGATATGATATCGATATGATAACTTGCTCAAGATATGATATGATATGATGGAGAGATCTAGTGCTCTTTGATATGTTCCTAATATAGATAAGTTGATAAGTTCAAGTTGATTTTGATGGTTACCAAAATCTTGATATGACAAAAATTTGATAAATGATAAAGATAATGGCAACAATCTATCACTTTTCAAAATATTTCCTATGTAGATCCCTTGATTTCTATAGATAATTGATTTACTTTTAAGGTGTCAATTTAGGGAAAATTTGAATTGGTTAAGGTTTGATTAGGGAATGTTTGAATTAGGTAAAGTTGATTAGGTTGAAGATATTTTTGGCAAATGAATTATGTCACAAACTGATAAAAACCAATAAATAAACCCACCCCAGAACAAATAGTTGAAAAGGATTTGAATAGGTTTTTATTGAGACTAGTTTAGGTGTTTTTGTTGACTAATGACTTGGTTTGACTTTAATTCTTGCAATGCAAAAAGTAAACAATCAAAAGCAAACACTTACAAACACTTGATATAGATCTAATTTCGATATTTGTCTTACAAAACACATTAGACACAACAACAATCCTAGAGAGATAAGAGGGTAGATAGGATGAATGGCTTAGCTAGGATAAAACAAGTTCACTAATGAAAGTGTCCTCTATATATACCTCGAGGGTACGTTGAGGCCCAAATATGTAGATGAATAAGGATACCATCACAATAACTGAGAGGAGAGGGTAACCCACCCTCCTCTATCACTTCCCCAAGGTATAAAGTTCTTGGGGGCTTAGTTATAATGTTGATATACCAGATCCAAGAGAGGTGTCTTTTGATTCACCTCTTCCTATTTATACTCCGCTGGAACACAGGAGTTAAGGTCGTGCCTAGAGTGATCACTTCTCTAGGCAGGCCTTCCTAATAGGTTACAAAGGGTAAAATAAACATTGTTTTTTATCCTCAAAATTGTGTGGCCATTATTTACCAAAACAAGATGTTCATTTTAACCATTCAAGATTGTGAAAGGTACTTGTATCAAACACATAAAATAATAGTTCATTTTAAAACCTAGAAGCAAATATGAAGTAAATGTGCAGAGGAAGGTGTAAGATAGTGTTTTGGATCCTCAAGGTCGTGTTAAGAATGCAAGAGGAGAGCATACACACTGATCTTGGACGCCCAACAACTCTTGCACCAAACACTTGTTCATTTTAAAACCCAAAATGAAATGTTATACAAACAACCCTATTAAACTACAGAGAAAAAGAGTTTGGAATGAGTGCACCTTGTGTTTTCTCCTTTGTTTCCTGCAAATAGATTTGGTTTTTCGATGTAGAGTAGATCGAGGCAAAAAGTGTTTCCTGCACACAGAAAAACAACAAAGCAAACACAAGATGAAATCCTAGCTAAATAATAAAGCTAAAAATGCCTGTTAGAGGATTAGAAGGCAAAAAAAAATGCCTATGTTGTGGAAAAAGATAAACTAGTTAGGCTAAAAATGTAAACAATGTGAAAATATTAAATAAAACAACAATAACAAATGACTGGAGCAGAAATGACTCCACTCTAGCCACCGAAGCACTGCCTACACAGAGAAGGCTCTAAGAAAACCAATCTCGATCGAAGCTTTGCAGGTCCAATAGCTAGAACAGGCAGTAACGTAGCAGACAAGGACTGGAATGAGCAATGGGAATGATGAAGGTGCCCTACCAGAAGTCTTTGGAGGAGGCTCAGTTGGGCTTGGACAAGATTTATGTAGTGGAGCTTGTGGGATCCAGTACAGAAGGCAGGAAGAAACTGCGAAAGGCAAAAAATGGAGTTGTTGCAAAGGCTTTAGAAACTGTGCAAATGAAACGTAATGTTCGGAGGGCATGCAGGGAATGGATTTGCTAAAAAGGATTTAGAAACTGTCACATGCAGCGATGGTGGGTAAGATATGCTCAAGATGGATTTGTTGAAAAGACGTTGGGCAAGATAGGCTGTGTAATTATAGAAAAGAAAAGAAAACCCAGAACCAACGTAGCTGCAGTAACCACAATCAAGATGTCTCGCAGAAGAGATTTCCTTTAATTCCAATGGACTCTGGAGAGTGTTGAAAATGTGGATGCTTTGTTGAATGGTAGATGAAAGTTGGAGAAATGGCAACTCCAAATAGATAATGAATGTGGCCTGGTACGGAGTTGTTTGTAGGCAAAACTGACAACTGTGACCTTCAGTTGAGATATTAGGGATGCGGAGAAAGGGCGACTACTGGATTCAAAACAACGACAAACTTGCATCAACAAACAACAAATAAAACCAAACACTACCAACAAAACTTTGATCAAGAATACACTGCCAACTAACTAATAAATTTTCACAAATACAGTAGTTTGTATAGAATAAAAAGCGATTTTGAGTTGTATTTAGGGAATATTTAAAAAATGGCAAAAGTGAGAAGGCGTAGGATGGCTGGTTACTATCAGATATGTCAACAAAATGAGCCTGCCCTCTCAACACACGAGCAAAGACAAGAGACAAGAGACAAGAGATGAAAGCCACAGAAGAACCGGAAGACAAAATAGCCAGAGGGAGCCGATCTTATGAGAAATAGATCTGCAACAATATTGTTATAAAAATGTTTACAAATCTAGAAAAAGAGCCCAACAATGAGTCAGAGAACACCCAAAAATGAGAACATACATGGTGGGCACCAAAATGTATCACTAGAAATGTAGATGAGATCAATAAAGCATTAAACCAACAAAGTACGACAACAAATCTAATGTACGCAATAGAGTAAAGATACAATAATAATCATGTAACAACATAAAACATGAACAATCAAATCAGAGAGTAGCTCTATTGTTAAATATTGTGATCTTCGTGATGGAATTTTACTTTCAGAATCGCATAACGAAACTGTTTGAATCCTTGAGTGATCGAGTGATTGAGTACTTTTTTATGATGATCAAGTGACAAGATTTCGAGAATAAAAACAACAAAGTAAGGTTACAGAAGTGTTGTGAAATAGCTTAGGATACACGTTCTTATATAGTTTTCATGGAAAATAATGAAGGGTCGAGATCAAAACTAACTCAAATACAATTAATGGTCAAGAATGAGTGAGACAACAAGCTATGAGAGATTCAAGGAATTAGATCCACAAATCGAGGGATTTGAGTGCGTTAACTAAAGAGTTGACTTCGAAAATTAGGGAAATTGATTTTAGAACTCAAAGTTAATTTTAGAGAGGTGGAGATTGGAATGAGATAAAATAGCCATGTGTTGAATTTTTAAATAATAATATTTGATTATTATTATTTATCATTCAAACATGTGGGAAATAAATAAGATTTTAGAGGAAATAAAATAAGATATTTTATTGATTTCAAAAAAGCAACGTGAAATTGAAATTGAACAAATTTGATTAATTTAATTTGAGAAGAGAGATTAAATAAAATCTGATTTATTTAATTTGACTTGAGAAAATATAAGATAATTAAATAATTTTTGTATTATTCAATCATGAGAGAGGAAATAATTGAGAGAAATAATTAAATATTATTTATTTAATTATTAGGATGATAGAGAAATAAATAATTTAATTTAATTTAATTATTCTTCTTGAAGAAATAGTTTGATAATTAAATAATTAATATTATTTAATTATTAGGAGAAAAAGGATAAATAATTGGAATAGAAGAATAATCAAACGTAATTAAATAATTAATATTATTTAATTATTTAATTAAATAAGGAAAATTATACGAATTACAAAAGATGTGATCGAAAGGGTAAAATAATAGTTTATGTTAATTTTTGGGTATTTGCAGTTACCATCACAAAACACTTAGGGGAAATGGAAGAAGAAATAAACTATGATACCCTTGAAGATATAACTCACATCCTCATTAAAAAGACACAATGGACTTAGCTCAAGACTTAAGGAAAGAACTTCTGATTGTTGTCCATTGTACCCTTGCTAATATCATTTCGTGTGGGGAAACATTCTACAGAGACCTATCACTTTTCATTTGTTGCTCCCACATTCTTGCCCTCTTAACACCATGAATCTAGAATATGGGGTAGGATCATCCATGGAACAAATTACAAAATAATTCATGGTCTTTCCTAGGAAAACATTGAACATCAATACTCAGTTGACAGGACAACAAGAAGGAGCAGTTTTGTATCTCCTTATCTCCCATTCATAGGCTTTTTCTTGGGAATATAAAGACATGAAGGGCATGCCTCTTAAATTTTGCACCCATCACATATATACAGAAGATGTCAAGCCTATTAGACAACCCCAAAGAAGGTTAAACCTTGCACTCAAAGACATTGTCAAAACTGAGATAGAAAAACTTCTACAGGTCAGATTCATTTATTCTATCTCAGATAGCCAGTAGGTTTCACTCCATGTCATAGTGCCCAAAAAGAATGGGAAATGTAGAGTATGTATTGATTATAGGGAGTTGAACAAGGCCACAAAAAAAGATTATTTTCCCTTGTCATTTATTGACCAAGTACTAGATAACCTAGTAGGGAAAAAGTACTTTTCATTCGTAGATGGGTTTAGTGGATACAACCAGATCCAAGTGGCACCAAAAGACCAGGAAAAAACTACCTTCACATGCTCATGGGGAACCTTTGCATATAGAGTCCTTCCATTTGGCCTGTGTAATGCTCCAGCTACCTTTTAGAGGGTTGTTTTAGCCATTTTTGTTGAACTAGCTAATGAGTGCATGGAGGTCTACATGGATGACTTTATTGTCTATGGGAACACCTTTGAAGAAGCCCTCAAGAATCTAGAAAAAGTGTTACAATGTTGTGAGAAGAATCGATTGTCATTAAGCCATGAGAAATGTTTTATGATGGTGGAACAAGGAATCGTCCTTGGG
This sequence comes from Cunninghamia lanceolata, assembly GCA_027924645.1. Taxonomy (NCBI): domain Eukaryota; kingdom Viridiplantae; phylum Streptophyta; class Pinopsida; order Cupressales; family Cupressaceae; genus Cunninghamia; species Cunninghamia lanceolata. The sequence continues at coordinate 29,394,930 of BSBN01000339.1, read as the reverse complement.
CATCATATATCAGCAGAAGGAATCAAGGTATATCAAAACAAAGTAGAAGTGATTAAATAATTGCCCTTGCCTAAAAGTCAAACCGATGTGAGGAGTTTCTTAGGTCATGTAGGATACTATAGGAGGTTCATAGAAAATTTTAGCAAGATAGTTGCCCCAATGTTTTCCCTGCTGACCAAGGACACTGAATTTCAGTGGACAGAAGACTACCAAACAACATTTGAGACCATTAAAGAAAAACTTACAATCACACATATTTTAAGGGGACCTAATTAGAATCTCCCATTCCACATCCAAACAGATGCATCAAATGAATCAATAGGGGCAGTCTTAGGACAAAAAGAAAAAGGGGAAGGCATGCATGCAATTTACTACATAAGTAAAAACCTTACCCCTGTTGAGAAGAACTACACAACAACTAAGAAAGAATTCCTAGAAGTCATCTATGTCATCAACAAATTCAAACACTACATCATAGGATACAAAATCTTTGTAGACATTGATCATGCAATCATTAAATATTTAATGAACAAACCTATGGTAGGTGCAAGAATCATCCGATGGATGTTACTATTGCAAGAATTTGATATCACTATCGTAGATAACCCAGGAAAATTTAATTTGGTTGTTGATTTTTTGTCAAGGTTGCATATAGGTGGAGAGGACCAACTAGTGGAAGATAGGTTCCTAGATGAACATTTATTTGATGTTTCTTCCAGTACACCTTGGTTTGTTGATATAGAAAATTTCTTGGCTATAGGCTTGTTTCCTTCTCATTTCACTTCTAAATAAAAAAGGGGATTAGTAAAGGAAAGTTTGTCTTATAAATGGTTGAATGGTTTGTTGTTCAAATGTGGCCCTGACTTTGTGCTGTGTAGGTGTTTAAGAGATGATGAAATTTTTGATGTGTTAAGGGCATGTCATGATGAACCCATAGGAGGACATTTCTCCTCACAAAGGACAACCCACAAGATCCTTGGAGTTGGTTATTATTGGCCATCTCTCCATAAATATGTGAAGAGGTATGTGAAGCAATGTGATCAATGCCAAAGGATGGGTCAACAAACTTTCACCCAGGAGATGACACTTCACCCCCAAGTGGTTTTAGAACCATTTAAGAAATGGGGCCTATCTCTCTAGCATCTACAGGAAAGGATTACATCTTGGTATGCATTGATTATGTGACCAAATGGGTAGCAGTTAAAGCATTACAATTTTCCAAAGAAGAAAAAGTTGTTGATTTCCTATATCATAGAATCTTCTTAAGATTTGGAGCCCCAAGAGTAATAATTTTAAATAGAGGTCCACAATTTACCTCTCAAGTGATAAAATCTTTCACAAATTTGTACCAGGTCAAGCACAAAAAGTCTTCACCCTACCATCACCAAGAAAATAGGCAAGTGGAGATAACAAATAGAGAGCTAGAAAATATCTTTCTAAGGACAATAGCAATGAATAAGAAAGATTGGGTCAGTGGGTTACATGAAGTAGTATGGGCTTACAACACCACATGGAAGTCAATAACAAATTTCTCACCTTATGAAATTGTCTATGGGAAGAAACCAATACTATCAACTGTTACGTCAGAAATTGTCCTTTTATATGGAATGGTATAATTTCTCATAGTTTAGCTCCTCTCCTTTGGTGTCCTTTTAACCTATTAGGACTGGTAAAATTCACTTGATTATACCCAATTTTGTCAAACCCTAATTCCAAAGTCCATAAAAAAGAGTCTAAGTCCTTTTGCCATTCATTCCCTAAAATCCAAAAATCCTTTTGTAATACCTTCATTTACTCATTTTCCATCATATATGTGTTATACCTTTATATTTCTAGCCTAACTTGTGTTTTGGTCTAGTACCACATCCTTGTAGAGCTAAGTAGTTTACCCTAAGGGCCCCTTGTGGGAGTGTGGGACCTTGAGATATGGAATAAACTGTCACTGCACTACTGCAATAGGAGCAAAGAACAGTTGTGGGCTGGCAGTAACCAAAAAGCCTAACATCCAAAGGTTACTGCGGCCCCGCCACAATGAAGTCATAACCTTGATGGTGGTTTATGGGCTGGCGGTAATAAAGAAAAGGCTCTCATTGTCCCACAACAGGAATGCCACATTATGTAATGAAGGCGCGGGACAACGATGGTGCAGGAGCACCTTGACAAATTGATGCTTCCAAAGGAATTTGATTGAACTTTGATGATTCAACATTGTAATGAGATAAATTAAGTCATTTGTCATGTGTCTAGGTCATTAGGAGTGTTAAATGTTCAAGTTTTATATTCATTTTGCAAACTATGAAAAGTTGTCACAAGTGTAAAAAGGAGGCAAACTTAGAATATGAAAGGTTAGTTTGCTTGGAGATAGTTGAGAATTAGTTAGAAACTAAAAAGACATGTTGTGATGCCTTTAAAAATGCCTTGTAACCATCTGAGAACTCGGGGGTGGTGGATTAGAAGATTTTGATCAATAAAAGAACATTGTTTTCATGTATTCCTACAGAAATTTACTATTTTCTAATGTTGTACGGCCCTGTACGGGCATGAATGGATGTCTAATTGACTGTAAGTGTTAGATGCTTCAATCACCCTCCTGTTTTATTTTTTTTCATGCAGATTGGTGAGGTTTTGGATAAGATATTGCATTTTTTGTAAAAACTGTCAAAACCCTCTGTTAGGGTAAACAACAGACATTCAAAATTGTTTTCCTTCTAATTTACCTAATGGAACTCATTATAAATTGGTGGAAAGATTCTTAATAACATGTATATTCATTTTCTAGAGGTCTCTAGTCAAATGGTTGAACTTTAAGGAGTGTAGGGTTAGAGTTTGGATTGAATTTCCTGTTAACAATCTGTTAAAAACAGAGTTGTGAAGTATGAATGTTAGGGCTAATGAAAATACTTAATGAGGTGGATGTCTGATGGTTTCTAGAGTATAATTAGGACCAATTTAACGTGCTCCAAGTGTTAACTAAGAGAAATTGATTGTGGAGTTACTCAAACCAATAAGCCCTGTTTGTGTTAAGCATAATTAGGCCTAATCTGAGATAGTAACAGTCATATTTGTGCACTATTCCTAAAACAACCTATGTTGGTAACAAGGATAATCGTTACTCAAAACTATTCTTACCATGCCAAGATACTGCATCACGTGAAAGATAACCACTGACAGATCCTAACACAGGGCTACAAGGGTTTGTGATCAGTTTGTGAAGGAGACGTGCTCAAAATGAGTAACTTGTGTTTTTGGGGTTTATGAAGAGGTTAGTCTTGTTGGATCAACCTTAATGAAGAGGTTACAAGTATAGAATTGGTTGTTTATGCCTTGAAAACTAAAGTTTGTGTTTGCAGACCAAGAGTGCCATTGTTGCACATTGAAGATAGGCAGAAAGTCATTGTGTGAGGTTTTTTGTTACAAGGCAATACATGATAAGTTTCAAACATGTTTTCAATGGTCCAAAAAGGTATCATCTTATGTATTTGCTTCAGGGTTTTAGTGTCTTAAAGTTCAAAGGTGTAGACTGATTGTCCTTGGTTAAAAAGCTACTAGTTGTGAAGGAAGATTTGTGAAGAAACTTATTCAAACTTGTTAGGCCAAGTTCCTAATGACCATGTATGGTCTTGTCATGCCAAATACATCTTTACAAAGGTATTCTATGTAATTGTAGGCATAGATTGAAGAGTTGAAGCAAGTTATGGATTTGTAATCCTTGAAGAGTTCATGTCAAGATAAAGAAGGAATAGATATCATACCCAATTGTTGTGAAATATGGTATCAATGGTTTGATTTTCTCTTTGCTCTACATCAAATGGTAAGCGGTTAACCTAACAATAAAGGTTACCGCAAGCCTACTAAAGGATTGATAAAGGCTAAACATAGCCTCTGGTAGTGCGGGATGACTTGAAAACTTGAAATGTGCATCCTGTCGTCCCGCGGAGGTCTTCATTTATTGTAGTGGGATTGTGATATCAATTGCATTCACTGCAAATATAAAGCAAATCTTGTCAAATATTCTCAACCATCAGATCTTTCTTGATCAACGGTGTATATTTGAAACCAGATGAAGGCATCGATCTTTGTATCTCTCAGCATGAAGTTAATATTAATGGTGAAATGACTGATGTGGGGTCAATAAAATGTGAATTTCATGTCATTTTCATCATTCAGACAAGCTCAAGGCATTTAGAGACAAAGAATTTGAAGTTGGAATGTGCTCTACGACTGCTTTTTGAATGGGTAAGTGCATTTCACTTGTTGCTCTGTCAAAGTTGATACACTGTTTGTCCAATCTTGCTTTCAAGTAATTCTATGAAATAAAGAGTTTTCAAAACCCTAGTCTAGTATATATTTCATCATGCCACCCAAAAAGAGTGAATATGTGGGTGAGAAAGGGGAGCCTTCAGCTCCAAAGGAGAAAAAGAGACCATTGCAACAATCCATTCTAGACATTTTACCAAAATATGTAGACAAGGGATACAAGAAAACATTCAAAGATGAAGCACATGGTTGCAGAGATACCCTAATCCCTATTTTAGGTTGGAACTTGTTCTGGTATTTCTGTGAGAAGAAAGATGCTCAGGGCCCTATTGCAAACCCATGGACCTTTGATTTTTCAAAGCTTGTGGTCCCAAATGTCTTTGTAGATGTTGAACTCATTAGAGTACTAGCACAACATTATCATGGAGATACAAGAACTGTGAGATTGCCACATGGGTCCCCCTTGGTTACACTGACTAAAGCTGTCATCATTGAATGCTTCATGTTGAACAAACAAGCTCTTGCAAAAGTTGACATTCAGAAGAGTGAGGAAGATTACACTAAGCTGAGGAAGACTCATCAGAGTGATGAGCTTCTAATGTACATGAGAAAAGGAGCAAATAATAAAAGAACACATATTCCCACATCTTTTGTTGAACCATTTGCAGTTGATGATTTTGCAATGTATTCCAAAAGGACGTATTTTACTCTCTGTCAGGTATTGGGAATAGATGCTCATGATAGGATGCCAATTGGGCTGATAATGATGGCAATGAGAATTCAAAATCCTGAAGTCAATATTGAGTTTGACTTTGCTTATGTTATTGAAAAGGGATTGCATGATGGATTCCTCTAGGTGAGAGAGAACATGGCTCCTATCACCTTCAGATATTATTCATTGTTGTGTCACTTGATTTTGTACTAAAATAGGAAAAGATGGACCAAGAGAATGGATATCAACATGATTGATCAAAAAGGCAAAAGATTGCCTATGCAGTGCTAGTGTTACACCTGGGATAGCAATTGTAAAAATGATAGCTATGTGACATTTCATGATGATTTTACAGTTAGAATAATGGCTACCCTTGGGAATGTTTCACCAAGGCTACCAATTGAAATCAGAGAATTGTTGAGACCTCATGCACTGAAACCTAAGAAGGGGCATATGCACAATTTTGGTGACTAGTTCTATTTGCCAGATCATATTGTGATGAGGATCTATGGATGCACCCAGCCTCCCCACATTATGCCTAAATTTGTTCCTTCTAGATTGGCATTTTTGGAGTTCTTGTGGCAAATGCTATGGATGGAGAGGGATGTAATGAAAAAACAAAAGAAAAGGAACATTTTTACTTGATTTGACTATGTTTGATGAATTGTCTATTGGCTCTGATACTCTGGAAGAATTGCAATCCTATTTGAAGGCAAGGTATTCACTGAAATCTAAAATAGAGAGGGTCTGTGACCCTGAAGGCCACATGAATTTTGTCAGACAAGTAATCCTCACCAAGACTAGGATATCCCATGAGGTGAACTATGAAGAAGATGTGATCAGAAACTGCCTCACTCCTCAAGAGGTATATGAAAGAAAAAGAAAATGGGAAATCTTGATGAGAATAGAAGAGAACAAAAATAAGGACCCTGGTTTCTCGGGATTTTTTGTGGAAGAAATCAATCCATTGAAGAGAATTGATCTGATAATTGAGAATTTTTAAAGGTTGTATGGTAAAGTAGAGAGTCAACCTACAAAGGTTGTCAAACTTCCTATGATGAAATCAAAGGGGATTGTGATTTCTAAGCCTACTCCTGATGCAATGTTAGTACAAGAACCCTCATCTCTAGAGCAACCAAAGTCAAAAAGGCAAAATATTGATAATGTGCCTCCTCTAGTGCCTTATGAGATGATAGAAGGGGTAGGGGATACTGATGAAGTTGCTAGTATATTGAGGCATATGGGTGAAGATATAGAAGTTGATCAACCCCTTGCTGGTCAAGAAACTAGAGCCCACAAGCCTGAGGCCAAAATGGACATATAGGTTCAAGGAGAACTAGAATTACAGGAGGATGAAAGGGTAATTGCTTCTCTCGGGTTCATGGATGATGATGAATTCATAAAAACTCCTAAATTCATAGATTTTTGGATAAAAATGAAGATGGAGTTTAAGGAGAAGGTGCAAATAAATAATATGGGGACTGATGAATCCCAACATGACCAAGTTGTTGCTAAGACATTTAAGGTGATCAAAATTGATGAAATAAATGTCAGTCCATAGGAGGCTAAACAAATGGTTTTGAAGAGCAACATGTTGATCATCCTTGGAATGGATTTGAAGAAGATGTTTCTACTGGATCAAGTGAGGAATCAAGATGATCCTATGTTGGTTGTTGAGTTTGACTTGGAAGAAGGTGTAAGTGGCACAGGATACAATCCTAAGACTCAAACTTTGGCTCTTTGGGCAAAACAGAAAATCACACAAAAGCTAAGGTTATTAGATGTGGTCCAGGAAATGAGAAGAACTGCAATGGTCAAAACACTAAAGGACACATCAGCATTGGAAGCAGCCGCCTTGACAATGCACTCAACCATGTTTGCCCAAGTTGTTGTCAAGAATATGGAACTCAAAATGATTGAGTATGAAAAACGCATGATAGAAATGAATGAAGAAGTGAACAAATTGTATTTAGAAAATGTCAAGTTGAAACAACAAGTAAAAGGAATTGGTCCTCCTCAAAGTAAGGCAATTGTGCCTTATCAACCTCCTATGTCTCAAGAAGTTGGTGTTGATATAGCTCCTATTGATTAGATGAATGCATTGAAACAAAATTTGAAAAAAGGAGATTAAGGAACTAAAGAAAAAAAATGAAGCCACAAAAAAAGAAATGAGATCTAAGATTTTTTATGTATTTGAAAAGGTTCTTGAACACAGAGTCGAATTGGTTTTGGATAAAATTGAAGATGTACATAATTTTTATGATGCTTTATCTCAAGCACTGGAGCAGATGAACACTCATGTTCCTATTTTATAACCTTTGTCAAAAAAGTGGCAACCTATTCATCACACTCTAATAACACTATGCAAGGTTTTGCAAAGGAATCTAGATGCCCCTGCTGCTTTGAAGCCCACTGAAAAAATGGTCATTGATGAACTTTAGTATGTATCAGGAGAAAGCCAGAAAATAAAAGCAAAGATGGAATCCTTCGACACCTTCAAGCATTAATTCATCCCAGGAATTCTTGGTGAATATAATTAGCTCAAAAGATTTGAGGATTGGAAAAAAGAGTGTGATCAAATGGTTTCTCATATTATTGGTCATTTGTAAAAGGATGAAGAAATAAGTGTTCATAGTTTCAATGTGATCCTAGATAGGATAATTGCATTAGATGCAAGGTGTACCAAATTCATCACAGATGTCAGGGGACTACTAAACAAGATGTGGAAGGATCGTTTGAGGAATGTGCTTTAGATTGAAGAATACAAGTGGCCAAGTGACTACACAATGTATTAATAGGAAAAGGAATACTTGTCCCCCTAAGAGGATTAATCAGGTCAAAAGGTAACGAAGCAATTGGACCTCATGCATCACGACTCTACTAGAGTGGTCAACCCTCAATCAACTTTCAACAAGCTTTGGATATACCCTAGTTCTTTTTCATGCTTTCTTTTATGCTTTTCTCTCATAAAATGTATTTGTATTTTGAAAGGTCTTATTAAGACAAGAAAAAACAATCAATGTAAAATTGTAATATGAAAGGGTCGGAAATTGAAAAGTCATTTTGGAATGTAAATGGTCTGAAGCTTGTTGCTTCCTCCGTGCCTATAAGGAGGAAACCAAGATCGATTTGGGGGGTTCGGGGAATTGGATTTTGAAAAAGAAGACATTGTAAAGGCTCATTTTCTGAAGCATAGTAATGGAAAGACTATGTTAATCTAGTTCCTAAATTCTAGTGTCAAGTGTTTGTTGAATTTATTGGTAAAAAATTATCTGGTTGTCTCCAATTTGTTTTTTCCTTGTTATTTATATCAATATATCAAGTGTATGTCTGATTTATCAAAACATTTTCCTATTTTTTATGGTTTATTTACTGGGTTTCTTCAAGTAAGAACTAAATTCCTTTAAGTAAATCACAGTAACCTGGAGAATTCATTTGGATCAGTAAGAAGAACCAGATAATTGATATTTTTGCATGTTTATGCCAGTCATAAACACTATAGTGTCAAACAATTTGAATTGTAGCCAGAAGGAAGACACATATTCATTTGTATTTGTGACTCCGTTGCCATATGGAAGAAAAGGCACTAATCATTTCAATTCTAAAGTAATTCTTTATATATTCTTTCCAACATAATTTTGATTTTATATTTGTAGGAGTAGGAGTAGTGGTTAATATAGTTTGAAGTAATCTATTTCAGACCTTTATGCCAGTTTGAATTAGATTGAAAAGGATGATTTAATTGACAAAATTATATAAAACTTACAATCTTCTCAATCATCACTAATCAGTCTTTGAGGGGTTAAAATTCAGTGGTGATAAAGAGGTACACCCACCTAGGCATAATAGAGCCTGAAATGCAGGGAATTCCAACCATCTTGGTTGATTCCATTCATTGGCCAAACCCGTTGTTGAACATAATCATAAAGCTTGGCATACTTTTAGGGTTTGGCAATCTGTAGATTTGGGAACCAACATAACCTATGCATTTACGACCTTCCTAAACCCTGATTGACCTATGTCTAACTGAAGAAATGTCATATTTTGGAATAACTGAAGACTGAACATGAAAAAGAAGTTTTGATTTGGGATTCCCTGGATCCCCTTGAAATAGACCTGATTGAAAAATCAAAGCTTGGGCTTGGGTGCCCGTGCCCTAGCCCTGCCCTATTTTTCAGGGTTTTGAATCTTGGTGAGATGTTTACTCTCACCATGCATCTCAGGATTCCGTTTTCAAATTTTTATTTTTCGCACGATGTTGACATCTTATTTCAAAATTTGAAATTCCTAAGGTTAGATATTTAAAGACATTTAAAAATCATTTTATCACACACAATCTTTATGCAAGCTTTATGCCAAAACTCTACCAAAATTGCCATTGAAGAACAATACTTTGTTGAAGATCTTAGATTTATTTAAAGTTCCTATCATGGACACATTCTATGGAGATTAGGAATCAATATCTTGAGAATATCTTGCTCTTCCTAAGGTTTCGTACAACCTTTTGTATGATCGGGAGAAGGGTCGAAGCCTCCAACATCAAGCTTGGAAATCCTCTACAGATACGGTTGCCTTGCCTTCCTATTCTACAAGTAATCATTGCTCTCATCTCCTTGAGGTAATGTTATTGTTGTTTCATTGAGTGGAGCAAGGTGTTGCTCTTTCCTTGATGCTTGAGTCATCTAGGGTTTTACATTTTTTGCATACACATTTGTTAGATGAACACACACATTTGCAAATCTTTATCATTAGCTATTGTTGAGGTAGGAATACTAAAAACGGGGCTTGACTGAGGCAAGATCCTATATAGCCACAACCATCTTTCTCCTCCTTTTATATGTGCAGGTTACATTCAATGAGATTCGGCGAAAAGGAGTGACAGGAAGATGGATATTGCAGATATAGTTGTCACAGAGTTTTGAATTTTTAGACTGCAATATTTACAAGGCTTCAGGGTGGACGCCCAAGCTCACCTAGATGTATTCTTCAAGATCTAGGAACCTCTAAGAGCTATCTGATAGCTGGTGCAGAAGGTTTTTACAGACAGAAAGTTGCAGGGCTTTGAGGCGGGCACCCAAGCCTAGCTGATCCTTACCTTTCGGGTGCATACTCTATGTACCTTATTCTCTACATTTATGTGATATGCTTGTCTATATCTGTCTCTAAAATTAGTCTATTATAGTTACATGGTGTAATTAGGGTTTCATAGTTAGTGAGTAAAATGAACTTGTGAAAGTCTAATCAAAACACTTACTCAAACCTAGTTAGTATAAGGGAAAGCATAGGAAACCTATAGCTTGTTCCCTCAAGCTCAGCTCTTATCTTTCTAATATTTAGCATGTGAAAGTGTGGGGTTTAGCTTCGTTTTAATTAACTATCATAATTCCACTTTTTCCACTAAACATTTTGGTGAACCTGTGCTCTAAAAGAATTTGCATCTTTTTCAACATCAAATCTGAATTAGTTTGCTGTCCTAAACACATTTAGATTGTAAACCCTCTTTTGTGAAAGTACATACATTGAATCTTGAGTGATTTCTTTATCCTTTCATTAAAAGAGTTTGAAATTATAACTTTGTGTGTTGCATAGTGCTATTACATTTCATTTTCACAAAGTTTATGCTATATTATTTTACATTTAAGTCTTGGGTTAATTAGAACATGCTATAATGTCGGATTACTTTTTACATGACTTTCATGTGTATGATGAGTCATTTAGTTGTGATGACTTCAATATGTTAGATGACGCCCTTGAGGACTTTATCTTGATTGAACATTCCACTATGACTCCTAAACATTCATTGTTTCAAAGATTAGTAAATGCAATTTATGTTTCTAAACCTCAAGAAGAACCTGTGAAGCCAAAGATGGTGATTAACCAATGTTTAGATGTGGCTCAACCACACTCTAAACTAGTGCTCACTGTTAGAGGTCTTCCACCTTCTTCTCGACCTCCTGACTACATTTATAACTATGCTAAACAAATAACACAACGAAATTCACAACAACCTAGTCATACTATGGTTGCTCATACATATAACACATGGAATAACAAGCAAAGCAAACAATAATCAAGCATTCCCATATCTTTTCCAGCTTCTCAATCAATGCTTCCTCAAGCAACTCGTTTAACACAAAGTTGGTCAAGACTATGATCTTGTTGAGCAGCTTCGAGCTACTCCTGCTAAGATTTCTCTTTGGGAACTTATACAAACTTCACCTACATACCATGGAATGCTCCAAGAAGCTTTACAAAATGTGATTGTACCACCTGTTGTCAAGCTAAATGATGTAGCAACTCTATTAGATTGTATGCATGTGACAAAAATAGATATTTTGTTTCAACAACATGAGTTGCCATCTCTTGAACTTCAAAATCAGTATGATCCTTTGATTATATTCATTACAATAAACAATAAATTGATTAAGTGAGTTATGATTGATAATGGATCATCTCTTAACGTTTGTGGCATTAACTTATTACATAAGATTAAAGTTGATACATCTTTGATTAAGTCAAATAGAATAAGTATTTGTGGCTTTGATAATGTTGGAAGACAATCCATAGGCACTATAACTTTACCTATACAAGTTGGGCTTGTAACTTTATCTACCTTGATTCATGTCATGTCTGGTTCCTTATCTTACAACATGATTCTTGGTAGCCCTTGGATTCATGCATTGGGGGTAGTTCCTTCTGCCCTTCATTGTTCAATCAAGTTTATTTATAAATATAAAATTCATACAATTGATGTTGATCTTGAACTAGATAATTGTTTACAAATTGAATTACAAAAGCAAGTTATTCATCATAAGATCTTAAATAACTTGAAAGTTGACTCGTCAACTCCTCTTGCCACAGCTATGTTGAAATTAAGGAACACTGAGAGGGGGGTGAATCAGTGTTCTGCAAAACTTATTATTTTATTCCTTTATCAATTTACCACATACATTCAAAAGAAAGAAACATGAACTCAAGAACAGCAGCAACAAAATCATTACACATGAACACCTGGATTTTTACGTGGAAACCCGATTAAGGGAAAAACCACGGTGGAGGTTAACCCACAAGATTTTATACCCTGTTAAAAGTATTACAAATGGGAAGGCACATGCCTTCGAGCACACTACCTAGAGCTCACTGCTCAAAAGAGGCTCATTGCCTACAAGATTGATTACAAAGAGTTTACAGGAATACTTGAACTGAAGAATAGCATCTGACAATGCAAGATTACAGTTCCAGTTAGGATCAATATACTGACTTCACACACTTCATCTCTTACTGCCCTATTTTACTATTCTACCATAATCTGAGCTTTAGATCTCTGCTTCACCCTTGATACTGCCACACTTCACACCTCTCATCTCATATTCGTACATCCATATCACAAAATGCTTGCATCCATTGATTATATATATCCGCTACATGAAATTACATCAATTGCAGTCATATTTCAAGAACTTCCATCTGGGAAAACTTTGTATTCATTACAGCTATTTATGCTGCCTATTAGATGTTAAGAGAAAACATGACCTGTGTGAGCTGCTACAAAATCAGTTAATGGAGAATCTAAACAAGATCAAAAAGGACAAGAAGAATACATTCAAGTATGGTACATTGGTATTGTGTTTGTTCTTCTATTTCATGAATGAGTTACCCAGTAAGAAAAGCATGTGTTGGACCAGTGATAAGCCTGTTGCCATACAAATCAAAGAACACTTGCATAGTATTGGTGACTCCAATGCCCCAAGGCTTATCTTGTCGCTGCATATTTTGGTTTCTGTTTACCAGACCTTTTCTATCATCATTCCTGCTTCTGCAAAATCTTGCAATATGACCGGATCTATTGCAATTGAAGCACATAACATTTCTTTTCTCATTTACTTGATTTCCTCTTGATCTGCACTGATTAGCCATGTGTCCAAATCTATTGCATGCAAAACAGTTGCCATTGAAAGAATTGACATTTCTTTTGTTGTTAGAGTAGCTCATTGTCATACTTCTGCATTCATTGGATCTATGACCATACCTTTTACAATTGAAGCATTGACCAGAGAAAGATGGACCATTTTGATTCACTTTACTTCTGCATTGAGTAGCTCTATGACCAAATTTATTGCAATTGAAACAATTTCCATTGAAAGATGGATACCTTTGAGCATTAGGTTGGTCTTACCAGAGGTCTTCTAGGTTTGTTTCTCTGATTCCTTGATTTAGGATTTCTTTGAATGGATCCAGAGCTTTCACCTTTCTCACATCCCAGACCATGCTTATCATCTGCCATCTTCTGACTATCAAGCAACACTTCAAGTTTAGCTGAGCTTATCTTGAACTTCTCTTTGTATTCATTTGCAACTTCTAGGTCATGTTTGAGATTAACAATTTGCCTTTCAAGTTGTTCCTCATTATCCATGGTTTCTTGAAGATCAGACTCTAGATGGACAATTAATTTATCCAATCTACAACACTCTTCTGTTCTTTCTTTCAGAGATTGATTCAAGTTTTCTTCAGTCTTCTTCCTTTCCTCAATTTCCTTGGTTAACCTCATCACTTTGGATTCCATCTCATGTTTTAGGACAACTTCTTTTGTCAGTTTCTCACATTATTTTGTCTTCTCCTTCAGAGCCCCATTCATGCCATTATCTTCCTGCTGATTTGCAAAATGTTGTAGTAGCTCCTTCCTCTTTTCCATGGATTTTCTCAATTGCCCTTTTAAAGTCTCAATGAAAGCCTTAGCATCTTTAAGGTTCTCTTGTAGTTCTTTGACTTCTACTCTGGACTGATCAAGATCTTCTAAAGCAAATTGAAGTTGTTCATTGATGCCATTAGAATACCTGGATGAAGCCATTGAAACACCTTCCTAGATCTTCCTCAAGTTGTTAGACTTTTTCAAAGGAACCTCGCTTTGATACCAATTGTTGAAATTAAGGAACACTAAGAGGGGGGTGAATCAGTGTTCTGTAAAACTTATTATTTTGTTCCTTTATCAATTTACCACATACATTCAAAAGAAAGAAACATGAACTCAAGAACAGTAGCAACAAAATCATTACACATGAACACCAAGATTTTTATATAGAAATCTGGTTAAGGGAAAAACCACGATGGGGGTTAACCCACAAGATTTTATACTCTGTTAAAAGTATTACAAATGGGAAGGCACATGCCTTTGGGTACACTGCCCAGAGCTCACTACTCAAAAGAGGCTCACTACCTACAAGATTGATTACAAAGAGTTTACAGGAATACTTGAACTAAAGAATAGCATCTAATAATGCAAGATTACAGTTTCAGTTAGGATCAATATACTAACTTCACACACTTCATCTCTTATTGCCCTATTTTATTGTTCTACCATAACCTGAGCTTCAGATCTCTATTTTGCCCTTGATACTGCCACACTTCGCACCTCTCATCTCATATTTGCACATTCATATCACAAAATGCTCACATCCATCGATTATATATATCCGCTACATGAAATTACATCAACTGTAGTCATATTTCAAGAACTTCCATAAATGGAGTTCTTGAAATATGACTGCAGTTGATGTAATTTCATATTTCAACTGCAGTCATATTTCAAGAACTTTCATCTGGGAAAACTCTATATCTGGTATAGCTATTTATGCTGCCTATCAGATATTAAGAGAAAATGTTGACTATGACCTGTGTGAGCTGTTGCAAAATCAGTTAATGGAGAATCTGAACAAGATCAAAAAGGACAAGAAGAATACATTCAAGTATGGTATGTTGGTATTGTGTTTGTTCTTCTATTTCATGAATGAGTTACTCAGTAAGAAAAGCATGTGTTGGACCAGTGATAAGCCTGTTGCCATACAAATCAGAGAACACTTGCACAGTATTGGTGACTCCAATGCCCAAAAGCTTATCTTGTCCCTGCATATTTTGGTTTCTATTTACTAGACCTTTTCTATCATCATTCCTACTTCTGTAGAATCTTGCATTGTAATTGAAACACATAACATTTCTTTGCTCATTTACTTGATTTCCTCTTGATATGCACTGATTAGCCATGTGTCCAAATCTATTGCATGCAAAATAGTTGCCATTGAAAGAATTGACATATCTTCTGTCGTTAGAGTAGCTCCTTGTCATACTTTTGCATTCATTGGATCTATGACCATACCTTTTACAATTGAAGCATTGACTAGAGAAAGATGGACCATTTTGATTCACTCTACTTCTGCATTGAGTAGCTCTATGACCAAATTTATTGCAATTGAAACAATTTCCATTGAAAGATGGACACCTTTGAGCATTAGGTTGTCTTACCGAAGGTCTTCTAGGTTTGTTTCTCTAATTCCTTGATTTAAGATTTCTTTGACCGGATCCAGAGCTTTCACCTTTCTCATATCCCAGACCATGCTTATCATCTGCCATCTTTTGACTATCAAGCAGCACTTCAGGTTTAGCTAAGATTATCTTAAACTTCTCTTTGTATTCATTTGCAATTTCTAGGTCATGTTTGAGAATAATAATTTGCCTTTCACATTGTTCCTCATTATCCCTGGTTTCTTAAAGATCAGACTCTAGATGGCCAATTATTCTATCCAATCTGCAGCACTCTTCTGTTCTTTCTTTCAGAGATTGATTCAAGTTTTCTTCAATATTCTTCCTTTCCTTAATTTCCTTAGTTAACCTCATCATTCTGGATTTAATCTCATGTTTTAGGGCAACTTCTTTTGTCAGTTTCTCACATTATTTTGTCTTCTCCTTCAGAGCCCCATTCATGCCATTATCTTCCTGCTGATTTACAAACTGTTGTAGTAGCTCCTTCCTCTTTTCCATGGATTTGCTTAGTTGTCCTTTTAAAGTCTCAATGAAATCCTCAGCATCTTTAAGGTTCTCTTGTAGTTCTTTGACTTCTGCTCTAGACTGATCAAGACCTTCTAAAGCAACTTGAAGTTGTTCATTGATGCCATCAAAATACCTGGATGAACCCATTGAAACACCTTCCTAGATCTTCCTCAAGTTGTTAGACTTTTTCAAAGGAACCTTGCTCTTATACCAATTGTTGAAATTAAGGAACACTAAGAGGGGGGTGAATCAGTGTTCTGCAAAACTTATTATTTTGTTCTTTTATCAATTTACCACATACATTCAAAAGAAAGAAACATGAACTCAAGAACAACAACAACAAAATCATTACACATGAACACCAGGATTTTTACATGGAAATCCGGTTAAGGGAAAAACCATGGTGGGGGTTAACCCACAAGATTTTATACTATGTTAAAAGTATTACAAATGGGAAGGCACATGCCTTCGGGCACACTGCCCAAAGCTCACTGCTCAAAAGAGGCTCAATGCCTACAAAATTGATTACAAAGAGTTTACAGGAATACTTAAACTGAAGAATAGCATCTAACAATGCAAGATTACAGTTTCGGTTAGGATCAATATACTGACTTCACAAACTTCATCTCTTACTACACTATTTTACTATTCTGCCATAATCCAAGCTTTAGATCTCTGCTTCACCCTTGATATTGCCACACTTCGCACCTCTCATGTCATATTCGCACATCCATATCAAAAAATGCTCGCATCCATTGATTATATATATCTGCTACATGAAATTACATCAATTGTAGTTGGCCTTAAGAAAACTTGGAAACTATTTCAAGAACACTGTTCTGTCAGCCGAATCCATGCACAAACATCAATACAGACCAAGACTTATGTATCCAAGTTACCTCACATGTCGGCCAATATTACTAGATCTCATAAATTACTCGACCAACCACTTCTCTTCATCCGCACAAGGATCAAACACCTAGTCATCCTGTTCTTCGATGGACTGAACTATCTAACCAAAACCTGATACTCAGATGCTTGTAACTTACAATCCCTTCATCACCGAAGGCTAAAATCTTAGATTTAGGTAGCCCTGACATCCCCTAACATTCCCTCATATCTGTAGCTCAATATTATTACTTATGGAGAAATGCGGACCAAAATGTTGAACCCTGTCATATGCTCTGTTCCTATCTATCCGGACTTAGACAAATCTACAGTTTGATTTCTGGTATGATCCACTGATACAATGCAGATGTGTAAGATAGATTTAGTTGCCATCAATGACAAAAATTGACATGCCTAGCAGTGTCTCTTGACAACAAGATAATGTTGTGCAAGAGTCTAAACAATCGAATGTATTTCTTAGTGATGATTGGGGTTCATTAGATTTTACATCCCCCTCTACAGGTGAATATAAAATTAACAACCCTACTCCTGAAACATCAAATGTTGCATTGATCTCATCTAAAAGTTCAAGTACAAAACCTAAAGTTTCTTTGGTAACAAATATAGATAATACTTTTACTTACACTACATATTATGAGACTTATGAGGCCCCACCTTCTTCTAAGGAAATGGCTTCTCACTATGGTAGAGGATTTTAGATCCTATATAAGAATTGTGACTATGTAGGTAATGGTTGCGGTATTAATCAACAAGGAATTTGAGTACCTATAGAATCCACTTCACGACATTACTCAAGTGGCATTGGATATAATCCTTTAAAGGAAACCAAAGCCTATAGATGACCTAATCTTAATGTGAATACGATATCAACACTTAACTTGATGTATCCTGAGATGATAGACAAGAGCTGTTCTCCAGGAGATATTCCTTTGGATATGTTTTTGATAGATGAAGCAATAATGGAATTCTTGGGAGCTTATGAAGATCTCCCTCGTTATCATCATAAACGAGGATTATCTTATCAATTAAATCAAGATGCGTATTTTGGAAAGTCCACTAGAATGATAAATACTACTTTAAAATCTAAGGAAGAAGATGAAGAATCGATGAAATCACCTAGTTCCTTAGACCAGCAAATAAGAATGTTACGGCAACAAAATGGGTGTTCCGGATCCAATTGAATGAAGAAGGTGAAGTTGTAAGGAATAAGGAAAGACTGGTATGCAAAGGATACACACAAGTTGATGGTATTGATTTTGAGGAGACTTTTGCTCCGGTAGCAAGGATGGAGGCAATAGGAATGTTCCTTGCTCTTTTTTCTCATAAGAACTTCGAGGTATATTAGATGGATGTTAAGTCAGCATTTCTGAATGGTGACCTAGAGGAAGAGGTTTATATTGAACAACTAGATGGCTTCCAGATATTAGAAGATCTGGACATGGGGTGCAAACTCAAGAAGGCTCTATATGGTCTCAAGAAAGTACCTAGAGCTTGGTATGCTAGGTTGGACAAGTACTTACTTTAGAAGGGCTTCAAGAAAGGTACTACAGATAGCAATCTTTACATCAAGGAAAAAGGAGACATGATATTGATAGTTGTAGTATATGTCGATGACATCATCTTTGGTGGAGATGATGATATGTGTAAGAGGTTTGCAGAGGAGATGCAAAAAGAGTTTGAGATGTCTATGATTGGTGAAATGTCTTTCTTCCTTAGACTTCAAATTTCTTGGCTAGATGGTGGTATCTTTCTTTCTCAAGCTAAGTATGTCAAAGAGTTGTTGAATAAATTTGGTATGGAGGATTCAAAGCCATTGAGTACTCCCATGGTCACTTGATGTCACTTGAGTAAAGATGATGAGTCTCTAGAGGTGGATCAAACTATCTATAGGTCTATGATTGGAGCATTGTTGTACTTGACTGCTTCTAGGCCTAATATCATGTATGTAGTATGTGTGGTTTCCAGATATCAAGCCAATCCAAAGCAAACACATGAGAAGGCAGTGAAAAGGATATTTAGATACTTGAAAGGAACTCCAGACTATGGCCTATGGTATCCAAGAGGCAATGAATTTGATTTGAGTGTTTACATTGATGCTGACTGGGCTTGTTGTGTTGATGATTTAAGAAGTACAATTGGTGGTCCCTTCTTTTTAGGAAGCAAATTAGTTTAATGGCAGAGCAAGAAGCAAGATTCAGTGTCCCTATCTACTATAGGGGTAGAGTACATTGCAGCAAGATCCTATTGTACACGAGTGTTGTGGATAAAACAAACCCTAAAGGATATCAAGGTATTGTATGATGAGCCTATTCCTGTATTGTGTGACAATACAAGTGCTATCAATATTTCCAAGAATCCAGTGATGCATTCTAGAACCAAACATATAGCAATTAGGTATCACTTTTTTAGAGAGAAGGTTATAGACAAGGAAGTGAAGTTGGAATATGTTCCAACAAAGGATCAAATAGCATATATTTTCACAAAGGCTCTAGCAAAGGATACTTTTGAGGATCTATGGTAGAGGTTAGGGGTAATTGCCCCTCCTTCTTTCTAGATGCATAGTGGTGCATCTATCCAGGGGGAGTTCATGTTATATCTTGTTCCTGGACTGATGGTGGATACCTCTTAGGGGGAGTAGCTAGTGGTTGTTGATGTTAGGGGGAGTTTGTTTGCTGCAGGAAAAAGTCATGTGGTCTCTGATTAAGGTAGTGGTTACCCTTTTTCATTGATGTAAAAGGGGGAGAAAAGCAAAGATATTTTGCCATCAATGCCAAAGGGGGAGATTGTTACACATATGGTTCCTAGGGTTGTCATTGATGTCAACATTGTCACTAGGTTGTCATTGATGTCAACACTATCATGGTGGTGTGATGGTGTTCATGGTTGGATGTCATGTCCCATCCAACACGAGAAGGGAGAAGATATAGTTCATATTAATATGGGAATTAGAAGCACGAAGATGATTAGATGCATTGCTAATGCTATTGATGGCCTGAAGTATGTATGTTCCAAGTTCCATGATGATTGCATTATCGGAAGAGTGTTTTGTTGTTGACTGATTGAAGACGGTGTTATCTCTATGAAGATGTTCTGTGTAGGACAGTGGAATGCTCCGCATTCCTCCACATTTGTAGATATGGCCATATGGTTCTGGAATTATGTTCAGGATGCTGTGAAGGTGATAATTCCAAGGTTTCAGATCATTTGTCGTTCCGTTGTGAAAGTTATGCATGATAGAGTACCAACATGTGTTCTTGTAGAGTATGCTAGTGTTAAAGGCCTATTGGAATGCTCTGCATTCCTCCAGAAATGAATGATTTCCCTTTCAATTTTGAGGACATGTTTATGGATGTGTATTACATGCTTCCTTGCATTTTCAAGGTTCTTGGTGGTTCGTAACTCGATTTTTCAAATGACAACATGTTGTAGTGTGTTCTGGATGACAAATTATTCTCAGAGTTAATGATTGAAGCTGTACGGCACAATTATTTGATGTGCGGTGGAAAAGGAGTGTTTGGGGATGTTGTATGAGTCATGTGGACTCATCTGGAAAAGTTTCATGAATATCTTTCTTGTATCTTGTACCGCACAAGGTTTTCAAGTTTATGTGGTTGTTATACTTCAAATCTTCATGTGTTTTCCTTAAATCTATCCTATTTTCAAATGTGTGGAGTGTGTGGATGTAATTCCTTGGTGTTTAAAGCTATGAAGGATGTTTTGGGCCTAGTTAAGCAAGTGTTGGGGTCTGCAAGGTATGGATCTTCTGCTAGTGTAGCGTGTGGTTTCACTTAGGACCTATCTTCTACACGTTTCATATTGTGTGTTGTCTGGCCGACTTGTAAATGTATTTTTTATGTTGTATCTGGCTAACAAGCAATGTAATCAATGTAATATCATGTATAAAAAGTGAATTAAATTGAGTGAGGAGAAGTGCGATTGCAAGTTGATTAAAAAGTTTGCAAGTAGATAAAAAGTAAAATGAATGCATTGTTGATGTGCAACTGAAGGAGAAAGAGCAGAAGTTGTTGATAATGTCCTAATTCATCTTGAACACTTATATGTGATAGTGATTGAGTGTAGAGGGTGCCTAATTGATCAGATCATCAGAAGAAAGTGTGAAGAGATAGAAGTGCAATCATCAAAAGTGTGAGCTTCAATGTCAGTTTTCAGACAATAGAAAGACTGTCATATTGTAATCATTTATAAATGTGTTCTCAATTTAGGGAGTAGTAGCTTCCTTGGGAATGACCCTAAAACAAAGTCTTCAAGGAGTAGAAGCTTCCTTGGGAGTGACCCTAAATCAAAGTTCTTCACAGAATAGAAGCTTCCTTGGGTTGTAGCCCTAAAATAAAGTTGTTAGTTGAGCTTCATCTATTGTGAGTTAATCCTCACCATGGTTTTTCCCTTCTAGGGTTTTCCATGCATATCTGGTGTCATGTGTTGATGTGCATTGTGTTAATCTTTCATGTTCATGTTGTGATGATTAAGTTTTAATCTGCTCCAGATAAGTTGAAGTTGTTAAAATTAAAAATTATTTAGATACTAATTCACCCCCCCTCTCAGTATCTTGGTGTGTTCAATAAAATCCTTGATGAAGAAGTAAGATTCAAACTATCAAATATAGATATCTAGCATTAACACATTAATTTTTCCTTAAAACATAAGAGTATATATATTGAATTCAACTTTTAAGGGATTGTGGTGTTGTGCAAGTTATGCAAGGTTTTGTGGTGTTGGTTTAAGGCAATTTATGAAGTCATGGAAATATCTATTGAGTTCTCAGCACTGCATTTCCAAGGTAGAATTGAGCATTCATTGAATGTCTACTAAGACCTTTCGTGTGTATTTATTGACAATTTTTCATTGATGTTTGATTAAACTTTCACAAACTAAACTAGGTGTATTGAGTTCCCTTAGATATTGTGCACAAGTTTGCACTAGCATAAAAGAAGAGATTTAGCTCTAATATCAATGATCTAATTCGTAGGGTGAATCAAGGGATGAATCTATATATTATCTAACAATGCAATGAGATCATAGAATGCATAAAGAAACATAAATATGTAAGCAAAACACATTTGAACGTAGAAAGATTTGGCAAATATGCCACTTTTATTTAGATTGAACATGGGAAATGTACATAGAGGTAATATGAAAATATATTATGCATATTCTACTTTATAGAATATATAAAGTAGGTATTTATACAAGTGTCATGAGCTAGGCTCCATGTTTATGCTAACAAGTACCCAACATGTATGGTGGGTTGTTTTTGTGGACATAATGATGACATATGCCAAACTTGTATGATCCTAGTTGGATTGCTATGACATATGGCTCATACACAACTATGTGTTTGATGTGTATGGTGCTAGTTGTATGATCATGTTTTATGATGCAAAGGTCACTAGGTGACACACATGTACATGGAATCATAACATGTGATCATTGATGTTCCATGTGTCACACATGTGTGGTCTGATTGGAAATTGACATGTTTAGTCATGTGTAGAGATGCAAGATGCACATGAGTAGTGGTACATGGTTGTGCACAAGAACTATACATAGAGGTGTGAGGATATTATTGTGCATAGATGCATGAGCACTATTTTGCACATGTTGAGCAAGGTTGAGTGTGTTAATGAAGCTACTGAAGAGGATGCATGAGGGTGCACTCAGATCATGTATTGTCCATCACTATGGATTAAAATGGTAAATGCCATCTTGATCATACATGCATGGTCTTTAAGTAGAATGCCACAACATTCTAGAGGAATGATTATATAGGTGATAATGTCTTGTATAGGATTGACTGCATACTTGAAAGTGCATTGCCAACTTACGTGAAAGTCCTTACACTACTACAACCATCCTAGATAGTAGGGGTTTGGATTTGTGGTGGTAGAAATGCCTAAGTGTTTGAATACATCATGCAGAATGATGTTCTTTTGGCTGTCATTGTTAATGATGACATGAACGGGCTATCCATCGACCCAAGACTTCATGTGGAAGAGACATTTATATTCCTCTAAAATGTCAATTGCCATTGTGTTGGTGCTAAGGAACCATGCCTCCTAATTAGTATCCTTAGGTAAGATAAAATATAATATGATTTATGTGAACATGGACTGTTATGCACAACATTTAACATTTTTGTGAGTTAGTACGATGATGATGGCACCATATATCACCTTGTTGTAAATTTTTACCCTTGTTCCTTCTTGATGAACATGATGGCAATCTTCTAGGGTTTTGCATGGTTCGTTTGAAGTATCGTGGTTGATTTTGCACAAGGAAATGCTATTTTTATGCAAGAAGTTTGTAGCTAGTTTCATGTATGGGCTTGTGCATGCATGGGGATAAATTTTTCTTAAGCTTTGCCTTGGCCTTAATCTTGAATGCATTGTGAAATGCTTGGCCCAAGGTCTCTAAAGCCAGAAACTCCATCTTAGCATGGATAGGAGGTGATAATCCATTAATGTATTTGAGAACTAGTGTTGCTCAAGAAGGTTTTCATGTAGGTGTTTGGAGTAGCTGTGGCACTCATTGGTGCAATTCTCCAAGTATTGATCCTTATGCTGGTGTAATTGTTAGAACTTCATGTATTCATCCTCACAATGTCTTAGGGGTATAATTCCTTTTGCAAAGCATTAACAAAGGCATCATAGGCTAGAATTGGTAGTGATCCCTATTTCACTGCATGTTGAGTGCTTTCCACCAGTGGGATGCTAAAATATACATTTTTAGTGCTACAAAGGAAATCTTCTTGGTTTCAACAATCACTTGATTTCCTTAAAGGAAATATTGGATGATGAATATCTAAGATGTAGGGACATCTAGATCTACTTGAACTTGAAAATGATTGTAGTTTTGCATGTGAAGGATTTGTGCAAGGTTTTGTGGTGTTGGTTTGGGTTGTTTCATGGAGTTGTAGAACTATTTGAAGAGTTCTTGGCACCACATTTCCAATGTAGCATTGAGAATTCTTTGAGTGTCTGTTGAAATCTTTGCTACGTGGTTGTTGGCCATTTTATTTGATGTTCATTTGAACTTTCACCAAGTGAACTAGGCATTTTGTGATCCCTTAGTTGTTGTGTGCGTGTTAGCACTAGCATGAAGGAAGAGCTTAGCTTTGAAACCAATGATCTAAATCCTAGGTGAATTGATGGACAATCTTGTAAATTAGTTAGTAATTCAACAAGATCATAGAATGGGTAATGGAAATAGAAATGTAAACCAAACACACATACAAGATGGGAAAGGCTTATAGCAAATAGGCTACTTCTATTAAGAAAGAACATGGGAAAAATTTAGAGAATTTAGATGTGAATCCATGTATTCCTCATTAACTATACAAGATGTACAATGCAACTATTTATTTATAGACAATAATATAGTTAGGCTATTAACTAGGTTCCATGTAGATATTGATAAACATCCAATGTGTATGGAATGTGGCACATGTGGACATGATAATGCCAAGAGTCAAACCCAAATAGTGCTAGTTATATTGCTATATCATGTGTTGGACATGTATGTTGCTAGTTGTATGGTCATGCCATGTCGTGTAGAGTTTACTAGGCGTCACACACGTATCGTGGTGTAACATGTGGATGTTGATGCCCCATGTATTGCACACACATTGTCTAATTTGACACAAGCATGTGCAATCATGTGTAGGGCCACACTATGGGCATGAACAATGATGCATGATTGCATACAAGTAATGTGAGGAGAGTTGTGTAAATAGTGTTGCATAGAGATGCATGCGCAATATGTTGTTTGTACTGAGCAATGTTGTGTTTCTTGATGAAGTTGGCATTCAAGGTTGTGCTTAGATCACATGAGCTAAGTCTAATAACATGACTAATTTAAGTTAACTAAGACAAAAATTAAACATGAGTTGAAATACAAATAAGAGGATTAGAATTTCATACCTTGAAAATGATGAGAGGTGGGCTTTAACTAATGTCATGTTGCAATAGCAATTAAAAATTGAATAAGAAGGCATAGATGACTTATTCCTGAGTTGCTAAGAGTTTGGGATATAATTGTGGCAATGATCTTGTCTAGTGACATGATCTTATCCTAATTTTATGATTTTCTCTAGAATAAAATTAGGTCCTTGATACTTGTAACACCTATTTGCCTATTGATATCTAAAGTAAGGAAAAAGAAGGTGGGGCTAAAGAGTATCATGGAAATTTCTATGCAAGGATTAAATTTTAGGACTTCTTTGTGCCCTAGTCAATCCCCAAGATTGAATTAACTATAAAAATAAAAATAAAATGAATGTTGGTGTGAGGTGGCAATGAATGTTGTTGATCCAATTGTTGATCATTTACTAAAGACTAATGTAAGTTGATGAATGACTATGTTAGAGGGTGTGATTTGACAATGAATGTTGATTGCTTAATTTTTGAGGGATTGATGCTTGTTGATGCTTGATAGAGGATGACTAATGAATTCAATGTATTTGCAAGAGAAGATCTTTTGATGATTTTGTGAAAGCTCTCCAATCATTATGTTATAATTAGATGACATGCAAGTGCCCTAGGATGTTTCCTTTAAGTACATAACCCTAGATGCATATTTTTGAATTTTGACAGCCCCATTGATGGTTAATGGGATGCCTTAAAATATGGGAATTCAAAAATTAAAAGTTGGGGACTATATCATTTAGAATGTGACCCGGATAATTTGCAAGTGTCACACTCTAGCATGACACATGAATTGTCTTCCTTGCTAACAACGGCATCTTAGTCACTCTCATTCACGTGGCAAGAGCTAGTCGAGTGGAGGTAAGGTTGGGTTTTTTTTTGCTCTCTTTCTTAAGGGAGTATAATGTATCGTGGGTTGTGATTGGGTTTTGTGCTATGTGTGTGTTTTGATGATTGTTCCTATGGAGACGTTCAATTATTGTTTTTGTTGTGATAATTGTATGACCTACAGGGTCACAAGTCATGAGTCTCTTAAGCCTAACACGAAGGTTGTTTTGTTCATTGATAAGTTAGAGACATTCTTGTCTCCTTTCTTCGTCTCATAAGATTTGTTGTATCAAGGGTTGTTGGTCTCTAATGCGTTGTTGATGTTCTTGTTCTTCCCAATTGCTTTTTCTATGTTTTGTTGATGAATTGGATGGGGGAAGTTCTCCCCAATCTCATAAAGGATGGATTGTATCCAATCTTCCCTAACGCCTAGGCACATTGAATTCTTGGTAATAGGGGGAAGTGTTGTATTTGTCATTGAATGTGTTGGGTTGATTTTGACCTCGTGATGGAACTAAGGATTTTTCCTTGTAAATGAATGTTTGATTTGAATGATGTTGACTTCATGACGAGATTGAGGGTTTTGTTCTTGTTTCTCACTAAGTTTTCCTAATGTTTTTGTAATTTTCTTATGAATGCACTCTAAATGTATGCAAAACAATTTTGGTTACTTTTTCCAAATTAAAATGTTGTCTAATTATCTAAAAATTGAAATATTTATGCAATCTATATGTCTTTTTCAATATGCAAACTAATTCTATGGTTTTTTAGTTTTTATGTAATGATTTTGAATCTAATCTAACAAATTGAAATTGTAAATGGAAATGAATGTAATCTAATGAATGAATACAAGGCCAATCTAACTAAATCAAAAGTAATGCTAATCTATGAAAACAAGTAAACAACCTATCAAGGAAAAATCAAAGCAATGATTTACTTTTCCAAGTGCCAAGATGTGAGCTAATTACTATTCTAAAACATAAAGAACTTGGTATGAAGAAGATGGTAGCACTTAGCTTGAGCCCTTAGAATTCCTTGTGGCAACCCTCTCTTCCCCTGCAGTAGTAGGGTCCTCCTCATTTGATCCCATCGGAGAAAAAGAAACATGGGAGCAAATGAAATCAAATGGAAGCTTTGAAAACAATTAAGCATGAGAATGCCTAAGAAGCACTATGGATTGAAGCTATGGAAGCTTTGAAGATAATTGAGCATGAGAATGCCTAAGAAGCACTATGGCTTGAAGCTATGGAAGCTTTGAAGATAGTTGAGCATGAGAATTCCTAAGAACCACTATGGCTTGGAGCTATGGAAGCTAAATGCAAAAATCAAAAGGCTCACGGGGTCTTGCATAAGCATAAAAATGCTATGGAGACAATTAGCAAAGCAAATCAAAAGCAAGAGCAATAATACTGAATTTGCCTCCCCAAATGCATAGAGGAGGGGGATATTTATAGGTGGAAAACCAACACCAAAGGTGGTGGTGATTAAGGAGTTAACATAAATAGATTGGGTGGTGATCTGACTTTGTTTGAGAGTGAACATTGGTTGCAGAGGATATCACAGGAGAGTAAATGAAGTTAATATTTGACTGATTGAAAGATAACTAAGATTAATTTGGAGATGAGATTGGGTTGATTGGGAGTGTTGAATTAGTTAGGAGGAGTTGGCAATCAATCAGAGAAGAAGACTCACATAATTAGGGCTCAATTTTGAGCAAATTTGTGCAAAAATTGGAAGAAAACATGCATGTTAAAAGATGATAGGGTTGCCCCTTTTGGGAAGTGGGTCACCCCTTTCACCAAGGCAAGTCACCCTTGGAGATGCTACTTAAGTTGTTGGGTCACCCAGGGAGATCTTGAAGTCATAGGGGGCAACCCAAAGAGGGGGTTTTGCACAAGTGGTTTTCAGGGTGAAAAATGATCTAGGAGGTGTAAGAATGGTTTTAAAACCCTGAAACTAGCCATAGGGTCTTTCTAGGGTGGATCACCCCTTTCAATAGGGCAATTCACCCCTAGAGATCCTATTTTAACTGCAGGGTCACCCAAGGAGATCCTACAATGATAGGGGCAACCTAGAAAGGAAAGATAAGACATGAAAATTGAAGTCACAGATGAAATGGGGAGGTTAATTAGATGAGTCTAAAAGGATGAAATGATGCAAATACCCCTAGGGAACATGAATTTACCTTCTTGTGGAGTGGATTGATGAGGTTATCAGGGCTAGAAAGTGATAGGAAATATTTGTCGAACTTTGGTTAGAAGGTAAGCTAGAAGGTGTGTAGGACCATAGAAGATTAGTCTAGAGGTTAGAAAAGCATAATCAAGATGAAAAATAAATAAAGACACGTCACCAAGAGGAATACTATTGAGGTATGTATATATTTACTCTTACATGTATGTGATTAGGACTATAGCTCATCCTTGAGCCACCATGTAGGCATGTGCATTGATTGCACCAATGATTATGTCTAAGGGATAGAATCACAATTGTAATCTTGGCCAAGGTGAGTAGACTATTGAGATTTGGATCAAAATAATTTTTAATAGAGCAATCTAGCATGATAGAACAATGGATTAGGTTTTGGGTATGTACTCACCAAATATGATTCACCACTACTATGCATGACTTACAAATGGTATGCACGTGTTGCTCCCGTTGATCAAACTATTATCACATTACTCCTGCTCACATGACAAGACATAAATGTAGTGTTAGAGAATTCAAAGGGCTCCCCTCTTTATGTGGAAGGGGTATCTGATGGATGGTGGTGATATTTGGTTGAGGTGTGATATTTGTGCATAATACTTCTTCATAGAGATTGTCAAAATTTTGTTGAACAAATTCGAAGAGAGTGTCTAGTTTGAAAGTCTCTCTTTCAAAGACTTTGTTTAGGTAGGCTATTTTAATTGCTTGAAACAAATCATTTTCTTGTTGAAGTTGTTATAAGATTCGATTTTGTTCTACTTCGATGGCTATAGGAGTTAGTGAGTTCTCCCAAGTAGCTCTCTTAAAGTAGCTTATACACAATCCTCTCTCACTCTTGTCCACACATAGGCCTAATATGTAAAATGTGGTTGAGGGGAAAAAAGATGACCTAAATTCCCTTTAATGCCTTTGGTTTGAAAGTTCTTATTTTTGTTGCTAGTTTTGAGTTTGCTTGTAGAATTCAAATGCTTGCAAAGTTTGAGTGTTTGATATTTAGACTAGGTTTCTAGTTGTCCTTGCTCAAATGAAATGGTCCTAAAAGTTTTGTTTTTGTTTTTACTTTTGAATTCGTTTTTGATTTTATGTTTGATTTTTGGATTTTGAAATACATTTGAATGTTTGAAAATGAATGTTTCTAATCAAACCGACTTGCTGAAATGAATGTTGGAAATAAACTTTTGGTTTTGTATTTTTTTATACTTATGTGTTTGCATGCATGCAAAGAACTACTCTACTATTCAAAATAATTAAAAACTAATTCTAAAATCACTAACAATGTATTTCTTTCTATTTACAATTTTAATTTAGATGACTATAAATAGAAGCTTCAAATAATGGACAAATTCCTTCTATTATCCAATTTTCATGTTTTCTATGATATTGATTATATTGATTGCTTGCTAATTTTGTTTTGAATGTTTGTAAAAAAGAGTTGATTTTTGTTTTTCTTTGAGATAGCTTTGAGAGTTTCAAAATAAATGACAATACTTTATCTTGACAATGATTCTTGCACAAGTAAACCATTATAACAAAATGAGAATTATACTAATTCTATCCAACATCTAAATATGAAACAAAGTTATTTCGAATTTGGAACAAAGAATGATCTAAACTACAACTAACTTTAACAACTAATCTATCATAATCTAAAGCATAATAAATGAAAATTCCACACTCGAGATATGATGAACCCAAGATGTGAAGTGAGTTGTTGGTGGCAAATTGGTTCTCAAGGACCCAACTACTTTACATCTCTCCCTCTCTCAACCACAGGTTCTCTGTCTAGTGGTGGGATGGAGATGCAAAAATTAAGGCATAAGGAAACCAAGGAAAATATAGAGATACTATTACTTCCATTCTTGTTCAATCTCCTTCTTCTTTGGGTCATACTCTACTGTTGGATACTAATAATATGAGCTCATCTGGACATATTTAAGTTCATGCTCTCACTATTTTTAGCTTCATCTTTTTGGCCAATTATGTAATCACTGTCTTTGTTTTTTGGCCGGTGCTATAATCTTTTTTACTGTTATGGTTGCTTCAAGCATTTTATATGTAGTTTAGTTTTATTAATATAATGTTTAGAGGTGTTCTACACCTTTTATAAAAAAAAATACAAGGTTGAGATATTTGGAATTGTTTGTAACAATAATGCTGATAATTATGGTTGCTTTGGAAAGCTTAGAGGTTGTAGGATGATTAAAAAATAATGGTGCAATCCTTCCTAAGAGTTTGCTCAGACAATCAAATCTACTAGACTATTAATGTTCAAGTAAGAAGAATCTAAAAAAAATAAGAAATCTAAGGAGAGGAAAGACCCACACAAAAGTTTACAAAAAATATTAATATGAGAAGATCCATAATTAGAGTTGATAACTAAGGTTCAACTATGTTGGGTGCAACTAATGAAAGACTCCAACAAAAGATTAAGGGGCATGAAAGGTGTAAAAATAGATGCATGCAAAGAAATCATGGAGACAAAAATAACACACATGTTTGCCCCTTTTAGTAGTAATTCAATTGCTAGAGCATTCATGTAATCACTAAGGGTGAGTTGAATGTGTCAACTAAAATTCAAAAGCTAAGTTTTGAAAAACAATAAGGAAAAAAAGCTTAAGAAATGTCTAAAATAGTATAAAATAAAGAGAGGGGAGGGCTCTAGGGTTTGACTAAACACTATCACTAGATTAGGAATCGATTGAGAGAGAGTTTTACTTTTATATTCTATATCATGCAGGGTCATGTAGTGGGCCATTGGATCATCATAGGACCTATTATATATATATTGAGTTAGTGTGTATGTCACAAGAAATCAAATTATGTGTTAAAATTACGAATCTAAAATAAAATAAAACAAAAAAATATTAAAATATGTACTTTTCTCCTCTACATTTATAGACAATCAAATTTCTAAATTCACATCATGTCTTAAATTTCCTGATAAGGGAGCAGCTTGCCATTAAGAGCTTTTCTTTCATATGAGGATGGCATCGTCGCTATTAGATGCCTCTTTCCTTGGGGACTATAACCAAAGCTCGTACAGTTCTCCTCAATTTTCTCCTATATTTAATTATAAAGCAAGGGCTATGACTTTAACATAATCCATAATAGAGCTGGAAACTGAGGTATGAAAGGCACATCTTACCAAAGACAACTAAGGCTTTTTCAGGCAAGATGAGGCCCATATCGTATTCGTAGTGGTTGCCATCTCATTCGAATGAAAGAAACAAATAATTGAAGTTAACAAAACTATCGGGAGGAGTCCAAATGTCAACAATTATCTTGGCCTGGTAAAAAAAAACTCTACATCATATGCCGAGGCAGGTGCATTTCCCACTTTCATCCGAGATCCCTGCCAACCAAATTAATAAAAAAGTAATTTGGATCCCATTTTGACAAAAGAGCGTGAAAAGGCGTATATGCCGTGTAGCTAATGTAGACAATTCAGATCCGTCCCGCCAGGCTCCGTGTTTTGAACCCATTGTCGTAGGGATGGTCTCGAGGAATGTGTCCCTCTGATTTACAATCTTTACTACCTAAGTTGTTTAGTGTACCTCTCCTCTTCTAGATACCCACTTGCTTGGTCAGTGCGCAATACCAAAGACCTTTGACAAATATTCCGTCTTGGAATTCATACACGGAAATTTTGGCCTGGTCGTCCATGCCCATTTCAGATGAGTAAACCAAAGCTTGGGTATCCAGGAATTCTCTGTTTTTGGGCTGATATTGTCTCTAAAACCAACACCCACATGGAATAATATGAGCGTTCTGCTCTGCCATATAAGTATTGATGGGAAACTGTTTTGGAAGAGATGAATCCGTCGGGAGCAAAGTCTCCTCACACAGGCAAGGTACGTCTAATCACTTTTCACTTTCTGTTCACAGATATCAAATTCTGCGTGGCTCCGAAGGGGTTTACCAAGTAAATGCGACTTAAAATTATTTTCCAATACTAGAAAGCCCTATTTAAGTGTTGTAGATTCCTGGATTACTGTTTGATTAGAATATACTTAGTGTATGTGTTGGCAACATCTGGATTTTGTTAATTTCTTTTCACCTTGTTGGTTTCTTGAATAGAACAGACGAATACTCCTAGGCTTATGCTGCTTGTAAGAGTAATTTTTATTCTTGTAGAAGTTGGATTCTTGAATGGTGATGAAATGCTTTAGGATTAGATTCATACTGTAAGCTGCAAGAAGTTTTCTTTACAGGGATGGATTCAAAGAGCTTATTATGTAATGTTAAACTAAATATTGAATGGAGATGAATAAATTAAGGCAAATTTTTATTTTTTATTGATTTAGGGTGCACGTATGATCGATCTCCTTCAACTTAGTGTCAAGCAACCAATCCATTGGTAGTGCATGGATGATTGATATCCTTTGACTTAATGTCAAAGACTGAGGGTTATCTATTGTGTCAAACACATCCGGGCTTGCATCAGACCTTATTCCTTATTTGTTTCTTCTGGTGAATTGAAAATTGATGGGTTCTTTGTGGTGAAACATTCTTTACCGGTAGATTTTGTCTCCTTTGGTGTGAATTTCAGTTTTCATTACAGCTATAATCTATAGTTTGGCTGTCGAAAAGAAGCACAATAAATGGTGTATTGGCTCTGATATTTAGTTTAACATGACAACTTTTGCACCATATTTTCAAGTTTGTCATTTGAACACTGTTGACATGTGGGTGGGTCTTCAACAGTGCTTATGAACTACGCAACCATCTTCTTAATGAATTTAATATGATTGTTTGCAAGAGTCCCCTCTGGTCAAGAACAGCTTCAGTACTCCATTGACAGAAAATGATAAATTCTCAATTACTTGGATTTTGATTGTTTGTTATCTGGGTATATTTCAGTAGAGAGGAAAGCGAGTGGTTGACTGACACATATTTCGTAGCACTAGTATAAATGTGTCTAACAGCGACATCTGTGTGATTGTATTCTACGCCATTCTTGATTTGAGGATGGATTCTCACAGATGGTTTTATTTGGATGATTTTCAGTAGCAAGGAGCACAGACGAATAGGTTGCATCATCTCTGAACAATAAAAACTACTAGAGTTCACCTGTCTATGTCAACACATCCAAAACATGATGCCTACTTTTTGCAATTTGCATTACATTTGATTCTCTCTCTCATGGATGAGGATAATTAACCAGTAGGGAATAAACATATTTTCTTGTAATTATTATGATTAGTGTCCCACAGGGACATGTCCTTGAGGGTTGGGTGATGTCTCCAACAGCTTGGGGACTTGGAGGGGATGCCCCTTTTTTTTCTGGACGAGACAGTCTATTCCATTTGGTGCTATACATTTAAAAATGTATCTTTTTAAGGAAAACAATAATAAAACCCCTAAAAAGCCAAAAGGGGAGGAATGCCATTACAAATTCAGCACATTGCATTTATTTTTTAAAATTTCAGTTGCTTTTAGTTTGTTAAGTTATCTAAATCATAGTTGAACAGTCAGGTTCGGCAATAACTTGGTTGACCCAAATATTTTAAAAACTTGGGATTCTGCAAAAATTAGGGGAAAAACTCGAGACTTGGTAAAAACTTGGAGAAAAACTTGGCAAATTTATCGAACATTAAGAAAACATAAATTTTTAAAAATATTCTTCGAAAACATGCATATTACCGAATCCATGAAACATATTACTGATTTCCTTCATATATAGAACAAAATTAGAGTTCAATACACATCATAGACCAAAAAGTGTGTTCAATACATATGAACTTCAAGTTTCAATATCAATAAAAATTACAAATTGCAAATCATAAATTTCTTGTATGACTAAAGCTCAGAAAATTCCATAGCTGTTGTGTGGGTGTCATGGAATTGGATGGTATATTTGCATCATCCTTAATAGGGGCTTCAACAAAAGCCTTAGGTATAGGATCAAGCTGTGTATGTGGTGAACCTGCCCTTAATAGCTTCGCAACCTTGCCTTCTACTTCCTCCTATGCTGTCACATTCGCTGGCCATTTAGTTGACTCCCTCTGCAAATCAGCTATCTCATCAGCACTAAACAGTGGATCCACAACCTCAGCAATCCAACCTGAATATGGACCAATCTCATTGAGGTCAAGCATATGATTTGTCTCCTTACCTTTTTTGCACTCAACTGAAGGTTGTACTACACAAAGACAGTCATTTAGACGCTTTTGAGCCAATCTGTTGCATTTCTTTGTGTAATGGCCTCAAACAAAGACCAATTGTGCTCACAACTAGAAGCACTATAGGGCTGAGACAAAATTCAAATGGCAAGCTGTTGAAGATTAGGTGTTGTTGCACCATAATCTACCCACCATAAATTTGCAAGGACAATCTTTATAAATTTGTAAGGATTTTAGTATACTTAAAAGCTAAAGTAAAATTATACTCTTTCATGCTCATTGCCTATATATACATGTTCTTATAGGTGATATATATAGACTTTCTTATGTTTTGTTTTATAGTTGTTTGTCTTTCATGGTTATATAATTTTACATATATATATGCTTTTATATACTCATTTATATATAGATATGAATGAATAAGTTTATAAAAACAAATATATACATATAATATACATTTGTTTTAATATACTTGTTCATATATATACAAGTATTATACGTGCTCATATACAAACCATAATTTATTTTTGTTTTAATATACTAGAATTATTTTTTCATGTGCTTTCATTGAAGCTTCTAGATCTTGGGTGGCTACCTCCATAGCCAAATCTTTTATGGTATAGAGCATTCTATACCAAATCTTACATGGTATCAGAGCTTGTAGGATTGCTTTATGTTAGTTTTTTTTTGAGAGATCTAGGTTGCAAATCTTGTTTGATCTTGAAAAGTTGAGTATGCTCTTTTCTTGCATCATATGATGATCTGGAGAATTAGAAAAACTTGATAGAAATACCGGATTTGGGAGGGTTTCTTCTTTGTGGCTTTGTATTGTAGGTTTATTTTGTAGCATGTTGGTGCAAATCTGAGCTCACTATTGAGTTTATGGTGTCCAAGAAAGTCAGTTTAGCCTTTTGATTTGTCCAAATTGGACATTGGGGGTTGGATCTACAAGGGTTTGAAGTTGTGAGGTGGTTATCAGATCTGGGAGGTAGCTGCATTTTTGGAGCATTTTGGGTCAAATCTGACCCTGCTATCGTGTCCAGAAGGCCCAAGAACTAGGGATCGGTTGTCAATTTGTTAAAATTAGACACTTTTGCCTCGGGCCATCAGGGAAAAAATCTCCTCTCGGTCATATGGATTTCTGTGTAGAATATTCCTTGGCGCAATCCTTGTGTAAATAGAATCTTTGGGGGCGTAGACAGTATGGGTAATTAAAAAATATTTTGTTTTTTATTTAAATTTTTCAGAATTTAAAAATTAAAAAAAAAAAAACAAAAAAACTGCAGGTTACAAGGTACAACAGTACCCTACACAAACCTACGTAGTTGGCAAGGTACGAGCCACTGCGGGGGCGCCATGTGGTGGCTAGCCATCGGCACCACCACCATCGCCGGCAACCTCTAAACCCTCGGCGGACAAACCACCAGGCCGCAACTCAATGGCTTCCTCAAGTGGCATAGAGACATTCCAGTGAATATTCACCTTCAGATAGCTACCTCATGTCGTAAAACCACCCCGTGATGATCAAAAAACAATTTTTGAGTAAATAAAGGCATTTTTGTATTTGTCTTTCAATACAACTATTTTTACATTTAAATGGCAATTTTCAAAAACTTGACAGTGGTTTCAGATTCTGGAGGAATATTCTGTTTGTTGGGAGAATATTTTGTCATTTTCTATGCTTATGTCAGCCACCTTTGCCTCCCCAATCAAGCCCCTTCACCATTTGAGTTTTGGTTTTGGTAGTTGAACTTTGTAGGCCTCGTTCTCAGTCATTGGGGCTTTTTTTTTTGCGTCATTTTTTTTTATTTGGGGCAAAATTTTGCAAGCTTCGCAGTGGTGCAACCATTTTTTGATTTTGGTGTCTGGTTTTTCTAGAAATTGCAGATTTTCACAATTGTTACTGAGTAGTTCTTGTTTTAGGAACTTCCAAAGCTTTGTTTGGGCTCATATGGTAACTTATTTGATGCATTTTTTTAAAAGTGCATAATTTTTCATGTACTTTGCAGTGGTGTAATCAGATTGATCCAATTCTGTATCAAAATTGTACTTTTAGATTTGTGGCCTAATTTGACATTTGCATGTACTAAGATCAAGACCACTTTGCGGGTGGCAACTGTAATTGCACTAAGTATAAAGTGCCAAGATCATATATTACTTGGGGGGATCATTGATTGAGTGAATTTGGGGGGGTAATATTGTGGTGTTTGTTTGCTTTCAGTTCTTTGTTGTGTGTTCTTGCAATGGGGAAAACTCAAATTGAACTGCTAACTCCATATAATTATGCCTCATAGAAACAATCAGTATAGAATTATCTAGGACAAAAAGGTTGTACTAGATATGTAGATGAATTTGTGCCCCAACCTATTGATCCAGGTCAAAAGGAGGTGTCGGAGATCAATTGTGAGAGAACTCTTGGTCACATTTGCTCTTTAGTGTCTTTTGATTTACAATTTCATTTTGGATCATGCAAAACACCTAAGGAGGCTTGGGAAACTCTTGAAAAAGCGTATGGTAAAACAAATAAGATTAGGGGATATTAGATTGACAATGATTTGATGAATCTTGATTCTAGAAGTTTTGACCACATTCAAGACTATATCTCCAAGATAAAGCAACTAAGAACATAGCTAAAGGATTGTAAGAATAAGGAAGATTTACAGTTGATTCTAAATGTGCTATCTAAGCTTGGTCCTACGCAGTGTTACGAGACTCGCCTAGACTCGCCAAAACTCGGCGAGTCAGCCTGGCCGAGTCTGGGGGACTCGGACTCGGACTCGGACTCGGCCGAGTTTTTCAAAAACTCGCTAGACTCGGCAGACTCGGCGAGTCCCGATGGGAAAATTCGGCTGAAACTAGTGAAAAAATCATGAACACGGTGATAGTATATTTCAAAATATATTTAAGTATAAGTTTGTATACTGTCAGGATGTTTGAGATAGGTTCCGGATCCATGGGATTTAACATGCAGATTCTAGATTTTGGAGGATCCATCAGATTTCAGACTTAACCAATTTTTCTGGGTATCAGACTTAGTCAAATTCAGGGTTTCGATTTTGCACAAAAAGAGTAGAGGACAAATCATTGGATCCTATTGATTTGGATAAGATAGATCCTATTGATTTGTCGAGTTTTCTCCAAGTTTTTGTTCACTCATCAATTTTGTCATCATTTAAGACCTACCATTTATGCCTTCATAGGAAGGCGAAGGATGCAGGGTCCTCTGAGCCATAGACTTCTAGACTCTAGTTATTGTTTTGATATTTCATATTTGTTTGGAACATTTGATGTCATGGATTCCATATTCCATGAGTTTTGTATACATTTGACTATATTTATATATCTAAGTGTGCTATTTCCTTCAGCAACTCAGCTACAATTTGCGTTTATACTTATGTGATCGATGTATACTTGTGTATGTGATCAAATTAGCTTCTATTTGATGATGTTATTGTGTCTTTAAGGTTTATTTATTAAAGGGTGCATGAAACAAGTTTTAAATCCTTAAAATCTCTGAATTTCTTGGGTTTTTCAATTTGCCGAGTCTTTGCCGAGCTTTTGCCGAGTCTAGGCGCTGAGTTCGAGTCCGAGTCCAACATCAGCTTGCCGAGTCCGAGTCGAGTCTGAGTCTTGTAACTATGGTCCTAAGTATTCAGTGTTTGTTTTTGGCTTTCACACCCATCGGCTTTCTATGGGAGTTGCATATGTCGAGCCTACTTTTGATGCATTTTCAAATTTTCTAATCCAAGAGGAAGCTAATTCAAATGGGTCTCATCACGTCTTCTAAATTGCAAGCATTGGTGGCTAGTGAGCCTAAGGTATAGAAAGAATCAGGGAATCTTGAAAAGAAACAAAAGAAGAAAAAGAACAAGACACATAAAATAGAGCACAATCAAATTTTGAATTCTTTCCCTCAAAAGGGGAATCATCTAAGAAGGAGAAGCCCAAATGTGCATATTGCAAGAAATCAGGGCATGATGAACATCAATGTTATTCAAAACAAATTGATGAGTTGAAGCATCTTGTAAAAAGAATCAAATCAATTTGCTTTCAACTATGTCAGGGGGTTCATCATCTTCTTTTCATTCAAAGTCAAAGAGACAGAAGGGGCAAGCACTTGTTGCAGTTGCAGATTCTAAGTCACAAAGATGGATTCTTGATTTCGGAGCTTCACATCATATGGCTTCATCACATAGTATGTTCTCTTTATTTGAGACTTGTTCATCCCCACACATCTTGATGGTCGACAACACATATATGCATGTTTGTGGGAAAGGGTCTATTAACATGGACAAAGGATCATTTAGTGATGACCTTTGTGTTCCTTCATTGTCAACCAATATCCTTTCTATCTATTAGATCACACATGGTGGAGCAGGAAAGAGTGTTGAGTTCACACTAGATTCTGTGGTTATTTTGGATTTGCATAGTAGAGATATTGTTGCAGTTGGGGAGGTAGATCATTAATCACGAGCGTACACCTTCTCACATTTTGCTCCTATTGTTCCTTCGGCTGATGTACACACTCAGGCATTTAGTGTGGATACTTTTGAGGAGATGCAGTAGGGTCATTTGAATCTTGGTGTTCTTTCATCAACTAAGGTTCTAGAGACGTGTTGACGTTCCATCTCCTCCATCATCTCTTGTTGCATCTATAGAGTTCAGTGTTGTTACATCCATGGTTTCTAGTGATTTAGTGTAGCAGAACATACATCGTCTTCCATATACAACTACTTGCAATGAATACTTGACAAGTATTCTAGATTTGTTTTGTGAGTCATATCTTGCAGATTTGGAAGACACCATTGAGGACATTCATGTTCTCTTTGATGTTGGCCCTTATGGAGTTGCATCATCTTCTTCGGATGTGATGAGGGCACCTTTAAACCCTCTTGTTCTTTCTCCTCTTCACTTGTCACAGTTTGGCTTTGGGTTGGAGATCCTTGAGTAGCATTTGGAGGATTCATTTTCGTCTTTGGATCATGTTTTACATCTGTTTCCACTAGGTTTTGGATTGTCACTCTTCAATTTGGTCTAGGACTTTTGATTTGATTGTGGCACCTTTCAGCATCGACATGGCGACACTTGAGTAGGGTTTAGAGACATCATACTTCTTGTGTTTTCTTCCTTCATATTTCTTTCAGGAATGGGAAGACATCCTGCCTACATCCATGGTTTTGCTTCTTCTTAAGGGGAGGAATGTTGTTCGACATTCTTGGATCATTTTCAACATTCATTATCAAACATCTACCATCACTACAAGAGATTCTACATTGAAGGGGTGCTACATGGTCTCTCTTGTTCTCTCCTACGGGAGGGGCTTTTTCCTTGCATAGGGTTTTTCCTTCTCATACTTTTGAAGAGCATCTTTTATGTTTTTTCTTTTTTTTTGGAGAGGGGTTTTTTCCTATGGGTTTTTCTCATTTTCTCCGTTTGTGAGAGATTGTTTGTACATGGGTACCTAACATGACCTCGTAGTTGAGACCCATCATTGCATCTTTGTATTTGTTTTGTCCTCCCTAAGTTGCACTTAAGGGGGGGTGTTGTTATGAACGGGGTATATTACCTAACTGGTTCCACGTTAGTTTCTATTTACACTTATCTAGTTTACTTAGGGTACACTAAGGATACTTATCACTTTGTGTCATGTCCCACTTTCGTTTGCACCAATTCCAACATGTTTGGAGCATTTCAAGGTTCTTGGAGAAGTCCACAAACCTTGGAGAGCTTCATTTTCAGAGGTTTTGTATTTCCTGCTCAATTTTTAGCTAGTAGATTTCATGGAAATAATTTAATTAGTCATTTTGGTATTTTTCTGTAGAGTAGTACGGGAGCGGGAAATAAATTTAAAATAATAATTAAAGTTAGTCTTTATTTTAATTGTCATAACTTTGTAAAAAGGCCACTTTATTATTATTATTCAGGCTATATGTCTAAATGAGGCAAATAAAGCCTTTTGTAATATTAAGTTATTTCTTTTTAGATGGGTGGGAAATTACAAAAGGGTAATTTAAAATTAGGTTTTCAGGCAAAAAGTAAAAAATAATATTTTATTTCCCTCCTGAGCCTATAAAAGGAGGATGAGGGCTCATTTGTAGGGATTCCATCTCTTCTACAATTTTATTATCTAAGTTTGAGCTTTGTGCCCAACTTCTTGCTTGAAGGACGAAAACCCCTAAGGCTGCTCGAAGGACGAAAACCCTAAAGGCATATGGGATTAAGGCGAAAACCCTCCATTCTAGTTGAGGAATTTCATTGTAGGGATTCCTAGTGAGCTGAATTTGTTTTGTTCATTTCAATTTATTGTAGCGTGAAGATTTATGTTGGTGTGGTGTGATTATATATTTTAGAAAATACAAAAATATTTATGTGTGTGA
The DNA here is from genome assembly GCA_027924645.1 of Cunninghamia lanceolata. NCBI lineage: Eukaryota > Viridiplantae > Streptophyta > Pinopsida > Cupressales > Cupressaceae > Cunninghamia > Cunninghamia lanceolata. The sequence goes on along the minus strand of BSBN01000339.1, from coordinate 29,354,759 downwards.
GTTATAGATTTGTGAGTGATTTATATTTTATGTGTGAAGTTACAGCTGTTAGTAATTTAATTATTATTAATATTGATGAAATTATGAGTGATTTATGTGAAGGAGGAAGAGCCCCCAAGCTGGCCGTACCATTGCAGCTAGCCGTACCATATTGTTTGAAGTTGTTTTGATGTTAAATATTTCCCAAAAGGCTAGCCACCCAACTTTATGCAGATTTTCGGAGTCAAAAAGGAGGTGTGAGACTTTGTTGAGAGTTTGGAGTCTTATAACTCTTTTCCTAAGGAGCCGTACAACTTAAGGTTTGCATTAATTTGGGAATCAATTGTACTTTCAGCTTATTTCTGATTTCTAAATGGTATTTCTGATTTATACCAGCAGCAAATAGGTCTGAAAGATCATTATTTGGGATGCAGATTTGAGCTATTAAATATAGCCTGATAATATTTGTTAAAATCTGCTTACTGGGTATTTTTATTGTAAGTGGGTATTTAGTATCAGATCTAGAAATTATCCAGAAAGGTTCCAGCTGATATAAATTTGTAAGTTTTTGTGCGGTTTACTGCCAAAAACACTCTAAAAGTTTGAAGTGGATTACATTTGTAATACTCCGGAAGGTCATATGTTGGAATAACTTAATTTCTCTATATTGCATTGTAAAAAACGTTTGGATGGCGTAGTCGCCAATCGTTTACATTTCATTATCTGCCATTGTAGGCGTTGATCCAGATTGGCTTGTTGTTAGCCAGTTTGGCTTGACCTGTTCTGTAGTTGTGCAATTTTATTTTATCCTCCTGTTGGGCGTTGATTGCAAACTGGTCTTTGCTTCAGTGAAATATCTAAATCCACCTGTTTGGTGTTGATTTGTATACTAGTCACTACTACGAGTTAGTTGAAAATTATTCTCTATCCACAATCTAGTTGTATGCTCTCACATTGCCCACATTGGGAACTGGGTGATCAAAAAGCTTGGATTCATGTTGATTGTAAAGTTTGAATTTTTTTTTTGGTGATTTTGGCTAACAGTTCCAGTTGAGACATTACACTTTGTGTCTCAAGCCATAAGATTAAGACACTTGTCATAATCTTATGTTATCTTATGTTTCGCCTTGGCCTATATAACCAAGGGCTTCTCATTGTAATGTCATATTGATGTACATATTGTGTATTTGCATCCTTTGATATGGGTCTCTCTTGTGCTTTCATTGAAGTTATTAGATCTTGGGTGGCTACGTCCATAGCCAAATTTTGCACGGTATAGAGCATTCTATACCAACTCTTACATTGACATCTAAAACAAGAGAGTGGATGAAAATGAATTTAGAAAATTATATTGAATTATAAATTTAAAAATAAAATAAAATTAGCAAACTAAAATATCCAAATTTTACAAAATCAACAAATTTTAACATTATAAAATTAAAAAAGGGAATTTTTGATCAAAAACTTACCTTTATGATCTCTACGACGTTAACAAATGTATCATAAAAAATGGTCTTCACGACTCTCTTTGCTCTAGCCTTCCTACAGTAAGGGCTCTTTAACCACCTTTCTCTCACAAACATGCACTTAAGGTTGGGTAATGCGGCTGATATACTTTGCAAGGTGAAGAAATTAGTGGCAAAGTGTGACTCTTGATTGTATGAGCTCCTTGCCATCAGTGTGCTTTCTCATGAGATTTAGGTCCCATGTGTGGTTGTAGATGTACTCACATTCCTTACATCTTCCACCATGTTCTTCATCGAGCTTAATTTCCCGATGTCCTCAAGGAGTAGGTCAAGGTGGTGGGTGGCACAAAGACTCCAAAACAAGGGAAGGCGCCTCGCCTCTAAAAATCTACCTTGTGCCACATACGCAGATGCATTGTTAGTCACTATCTAGATGACATTTTCCACTCCTACCTTCATCACCACCTCATCCAACAAACTTACACAAGGTCTTTGCATCTTTTATTTCACTGGAGGCATAAACTAACTTCAAAAAGATTAATTGTGCTTTTGAAGCCACTAAAAAGTTAATGAGTGTCTTGTTCTTGTTAGATAAAATGCTGCAACCTTTCCTTTTCCAAATTTGTTTTTGTCCCTCTACTAGGTGTTTTGGATCTTGTCCAGCAATAATGGGCTACTCAATTAATGATGACTCGTGGCCTTGAACCCCTTCCCTGCCATGGTTGATGCAATGACCAACTGCTCCCAATAAGGACTCAAAGCAACATTAAATGGAATGTTGTAATACCAAAAATTGGCACATGCCAACTTTGCTTGCTTCTTTATTCCACGTAGTACCTTCCGACAAAGGTTGTGCACCAAGAGTGTTACAATGAACAAAAAAATTTGAACTATAGCTGCTCACATTGCCTAATCCTCGTATCCATGGCCCAATGGAAGAAGAAGAGCCCCTTATATCTCCCTTTGACCTTGTAGAACTGAAAACTGGAGCTGGGGCTGCCATTGCCTCTGCTGTTCTCTTTTTCTTTGCTTTTCTTTGGTCAAATGCTGCAAGGAAAGCTTTCACCTCCTTCTCAACCTTCGGAGTAGTTTTTTTACATGGCATAGCGTCTCAGCAAGGGATCTGTGCAAGGTGATATTTGAGGTGATTTATCATTTATGCCTCCTCCCATATCCTGACCACAATAGTGGCAGATAACCCTTCCTTGCTTTGTACCTGCTGTTCCATGTTTACAGTAAAGTTCCCTAGGCTTGCCACTAATTCTACTATTCGTGGATGCCATATTCTCTTCGAAAATATGAAAATAAACCATAGCAAAGGGGAAATAACGGGAAAAAAAAAATTAATACATTAGCAGCCTAGAGGCTAGAAGTTTAGAACTATATAAAATAAAAAAATGTTCACTGACAGTCATTAAAAAAATAAATAAAAAATTCTAAATCTTTGATTAAAAAATAAAAAATGTTCCACTTTCAAGTTTCGGACAAAGTTCAGAGTTTCAAACAATGTAAAAGGATGAATAATGAAACAGTTTATTGCAGGGCCCAGGCACAGCATGAATAAGGAAAACAAAATGATTAAAATTTTTAAACAGACCTGCAATTGAATGCACATACCTGCGATTAAAACCAGACCCGCAACCCATTCTGTAATCCTGTCTGTTATGCTGCTACCTGTCGACCAAAGCCTCAGCACTGAGCACACACCCATGGAAGTTTCCTTCAATGCCTTAGCACACATCATCAACCAAAACAAACCTATAAAATGTGAAAAATTCTTCAAGAAATTTGCTTTCGAACACTGGCCGAGTTTAGGCCCTAAGTCACGAGTTTGGGTGATTTTACCTGCAAGTTTGGGGCCTTATTGGGTATTACTCGTGGCAAGTTTTTCTAATTACTTGGCCCCAAGTAATACTGCAAGTTACCCATGGCTGATATTAGCTTGCGATTACTTGTGAGTCAGGCGAGTAATCATAGTGTTTTTCAACTACGATTTAAATGCCATATCCCCGCCATCCCCCTCCTGTCCCAAAATTCAGCGAAATTTTTGCCATCCCAAAACTGCATCCCCATGCCCCCACATTACCCATCCCAGAAACTCTGAGAAACACTGTTATTATCAATTGTCTGTGGTAAGAACCCATGAAAGAGCTATCAGTAGGAGTGAAGAACATCAAATCCCTGACTGTGACAGGCCAAAAAAAGCCTATCAACAGGCACATGGACTCTGGAAACAGAAAATTTGCAGGATCCAAAGCCCATGGCTTGCAGGGACCTAGAAAATTTTCTGCTAAAGCAGGCAAAGAAATTAGTCTGCGCTTATTGGATTTCTTACAGTTACTGGCAAAGATAAACCACAGCATGGGCACTGGAATCATGCTGCTTCTTGCAACTCCTCACCATTCAGATGTAGGTCCCTGTGAAATGTAATAATATCTGTCAGCCTTGTACCAAGCAAACAGCATTGCAAGAGTGTCATGTTGTCTAAGAATTTTGGAGGCTGCCACAGCTTGACTACTACCTGTCTCCCTCATCAAATGATCTCTTTTCAAGTCATTTTTACCCTCATTTTTTGAATTTCAGGTCTGGAGGGATTCTTAGTTTGGTTCTGTGCATACTCACAGAACTCAGTATTCAGTGACTGGCTGTGCATGACCATTTTTGGAGGCGTGTCTCTATGTTTGGGAGTCAATATGTTCCCGCTCAGCGACAGAGCATGGTCATTGGTTTTCCGTGGGTGTGTTATTCTGAGATAAGAATGCCTGTACGAGTAAAGCTCATGTTCATCCCTCTGAATGATGGAACAGACATCTCAACCATACAAGTAATGATGTTAACAGCAGCTTCAGCTACATTTCCCAGCCTGAAAGTGCCGTAGCTGTTGGCTGGAAATCTACCTTAACAATTCCCATGCTGACAGATGGGCTCTCTCCTTAAGTAGGTATGATCCATAAAGCCTTAGGATTAATCCAAAACTGTTAAAATGTATAAGAAATGAATTTATAACCATATAATGCATCTCATAGTGTCATTTATCTCCTAAGTATATTCTTGTACTAAGCGACACTTCTTGTTAGAACTCTGGTGGTACTACTGCAGGTTAGTATAATTCGTAATAGTAAAACATTTATGCAAATTCACATACAACAGGTGCAAGAACATCATAAAATCTGGGAATACTTATATATTACTATTAACGTTTTTTTGAGGCTAACTGGGAACATCACTGAGCCCAGACTGGTTCAGGAATGAAGAGGCCCTCGTCCTGGACATGTTATTACATGTGAATGTCTGCCAAGTTGTTGGTCCCCTTGTTGGCATATTACCATTTGGTGATTTGTACTTGAGTCACTGTCTTTATGAATGCGCCACTTTACCATGGCACCACAAACCCTTGTAACCTATTTTCCTCTTAACTTAATCATTTAACAACATCTGATATATTCCTTGATGTATGTTTATATCTCTCAATATGTCATACTTCTATTTATGACATTTCCAATAGCCTTTATATTTGTAACCTCCAAGAGTTACAGCACTTGTCATATGTTAAAAACTCTGAAAATCCCATGGTAATTAGTTTAACATAATCAGATATTGACAAATTTTATACAACATATATGCCTCTGCTTTGTGATGCTGTTGCCTGGGTCTGGCAATGCTGCTCTGCTTCGTGCTGATGGCACCACTTTGTTCGGAGGTCCTGAAGTTGGTGCTAAATGTATTCCCTGATCTGTTGCTGGTGCTACATCTGTATCTATCCAAAACAATGAACAAGTCACCTGACAACTCTAGCACTTTGGAATATTGGAACAGTAGGTATTCAATTGCATATGAAAAAACAAATTTCAAATGGGAGAACTAGGATCATAGCTTGTGACATTGAGTTTAATGGCCCTTTGACCTCATATATAAATCCCTGTTGGAAACTCAATGTTGATGGGACTGGGATTGCGAATCTTGCCATCATGCATTGGGCCATATTCCTTGTCCATCATCTAATAATTAAGAGAATCATCTCTCATATGGTACCATATTTATTTATCCCTATAGGATTATTTCATAACTGCTATACATAAAATTGTTATTAGTTCCTCAGTCCATATCCCTTAGATTGATGATCTCCAAGTAATTAAAAATTGCCATAGAGAGCTCTTTACCTAAGGGATTTGGAACCTTGTTGATTGGTGGGATCAACTCCCACATTGTCTAAACAATCTGCCGCTTGGTTAACCTCTTTCTAGGAGTGGAAAAAAGGTTATAGATTCGAATTTGGATTTAAGATCCACTGTCTTCTCTATGAGAGCAGAAAGTTTTCAATCGATACATGTCTCTTTGCTGACTCAGTCTTTAGAAACTTTTGAGTCACCTCTAACTGCAAGTTAAAACTAACCTTTTTCAGGGGCCACTTTATAGCCAATTGAGTGCTTCAACTTCAGCTATATTATGTATGGTTGTATTGGAGCATAATGGGCGACAACGCAGAATCTCCTGAGTTGGATCCCAGAGGATTCCTCCACAATTAGCCAGGCAAATATTGCCTTTGGAATATTGAAAACCATTGTTACCAGAAGACCCTGGAATAGGGACACGGACCACGTCCCCATCCCCATACCCACATCATTTGGTGACTGTATTTACATATAATGTAGGTTTACCCTTATTCATCTACTCCTGTACCCTGATGTGAAAAGGTTTTCTTGTCCCTCGACTGTATCCCAACGTCTCTAGGTAACTATGTGGAAACTTTATCAAAATTTAATTTGACACAACTTTCCTGAGGAGGATTATTCTTAGCTTTAGATCTGACTCTCTTATTACTACCCCATTAGCAGGAAAAGTTGACTGAATTTTGTCATCACTATGTTTAATGATCCTATTATAAAATCTGACTTAATGGCTTATGGTTTGAAAAAATTGTTTGGAATTACTGTCTGCTTGGCTTTTAATCGGACTCTCTTTTTGTTACATATCATATTAGTGGGAAAAGTTGACTGAATTCCATCATCACTGTGTTTAATGAAAGACCCCATGATAAAATTTTAAAGTTTCCAGCTCAAAGTTTGTTTGTGTTGTTCTGCTTAAAGTTTTTGTGTTTTGACTCAATAAAGTAAAAATGGTTGTGTGGTTAAAATTTTTAATTTATCATAAGTAATAACTATTTCTGGGATCTCTTTTCTGTTTCTCAATTGATTACTCCATAGGGTCGGTCTCCTTAAACTTAATTCCTGGTTTGTTAATCTTTTTCATAGTTCAAGGAGTCGGCCCTTGGTTTGCTACTTTTGTGAAGTATATTGTAAGTAAATCTTTCAGATTCCCACAGATATTATAGCTGTTTCTAGTATATATCTTGTAATAGATAATCTCTATAAGCTTTTGATGTTCTTCCACAAAGAATTTCTGTGAGTTGTGATATTGTGGGTCTGATGATATTGGGTACTACTATGTAGCAGAATTTGCAATTCAGCCGCAGTCACCAGAAAAAGCAAAAAAGAGTACTTCAATTGCATCAGAAACTAGCAATGGAGGAAGCATAACTCCAACTCCTAGAGGTGTAGAAGACCTGAGGCAGAATTCTGGTTCAAATGTTCTTGTATTTACATACAATGAATTAAAGCTCTCTACAAAAAATTTTCGTTCCGACCATGTGCTTGGTCAGGGAGGATTTGGCATCGTCTACAAAGGGCACATAGATGAGAATGTCAGACCAGGTCTCAAAGGTCTTTCCGTAGCAGTTAAGGTTCTCAATCAAGAGGGTCTTCAGGGGCACAGAGAATGGCTGGTAACCAATTTAGTCCTTGTTCCATTGCATATGCTTTTCAACCATATGATTTGAGGGTGTGGATGGAAACATGAAATTCTAATAGCAAAAGGTTTTTTAAGATTAGGAATTGATAGATTAAATATGAGATGAAAATAAGCTTAGAGATTGTGGATGAGGATGATGATAAGTGATATGGTATGAAATAGAAACAAATTTCATCTGATGCTTATATTTTGCATCTGTCAGGCAGAGGTCATCTTTCTTGGGCAGTTAAGCTACCCACACTTGGTGAAACTCATAGGCTACTGTTGTGAGGATGAACACAGGTTGCTGGTCTATGAGTATATGTCTCGTGGCAGTCTGGAAAACCATCTATTCCGAAGTATTTCTTTGCTCTTCTCTTTGAGATTTCTAGCATCTGTTTGAGCTAGCAGAATAAAAGAATAATTAATGAATGTGGCTTTCTGAGTTTTAACTTTGTAAGCTTTGAGAAATATATATTATATAATGGCTGTCTTTACTTTGTAAGCTTTGAGAAATATACATTATATAATGGCTGTAAAGACAAATATGATGATGTTTTATGTTGATTTGATTCTTACAGAAGTATGCGTTGCCATACCTTGGTCAGTAAGAATGAAGATTGCACTTGGGGCTGCTAAAGGGCTTGCTTTTCTTCATGGACTGGAAAGGCAAGTTATCTATCGCGACTTCAAGACTTCCAATATTTTATTGGACTCGGTTAGTGTCTTTATAAACCCAAAATTGAGCTACATTTTAAGTTTGTTTTAGAAATGTCCTTGTAACATCGGGTCGGTACTGAATGTGTGATGTTTGCTGATTTGGCTGAGCAACTATTTTGATATAAAGTCTTTTTGGAACATACCGGTCAAGTTCCTTGCTCATTCACTTTGTTTTTATGTAGGATTATACAGCCAAGCTTTCTGATTTTGGACTTGCAAAAGATGGTCCTGAGGGAGACCAGACTCATGTTTCCACTCGTGTGATGGGTACATATGGTTATGCCGCTCCTGAGTATGTAATGACTGGTAAGCTCTAGGGTTCTTATATTTAAGCTTTCAAGGTCAAAATTTGCTTATGAAATTCATCATTTTATAAATGTGATTATTTTCTCATCTAAACTTAAGTCACTAATTACAGTATTAGAGCTTATCAAAGCTGCTAGAGCTAAATTTTGTTCTGGTCTCTCAGGATGAGGCACTTCAAGATTCATAATACTTTAATGCTATTCTTTATAATTAACAAACCATAACAATTAGTCTTTTGGTTTACAGGTCACCTAACAGCTAGAAGCGATGTCTATGGCTTTGGTGTTGTATTACTGGAGTTGCTTCTTGGCAGGCCATCCATGGATAAGACCAGACCAAGCAGAGAGTATAACCTGGTAGAGTGGGCTCGACCTCTTCTGAACAATAATAAGAAACTGCTTAGAATTATAGATCCAAGGTTGGAAGGACAGTACTCTGTGAAGGGTGCACAGAAAGCTGCTAGCTTGGCCTATCAATGCCTTAGTCAAAATCCTAAAGGTAGGCCTGCCATGAGTTTTGTTGTTGAGCAATTGGAATCTTTGCAAAACACAATGGGCTTGGCAGATGCATCTTTCACATATACTGTAAGCACTGGGGTGACTATCTATGAAGTTCACAATCAGCCAGCAGTGAATGGTGGCAAAATGAATGGTTCTCCGAGTGACAAAAAATCACCCTCTCAGAAAGCCATGGCCAAAAGATTACAAAACAATGATTCTGATTTGTATAGTCAATCTCCCTAGCATCATGGTAGACAAGTGTAAAATTTTGGAGTTGGAGATTGGAACATTTTTGCTACTATGTAGGTTTGTGTCTGCATCTTCAGTAGTTACTGAAGATGCCCTCCATTTTGGAAGTATAACAGCATGGGACCAATCCTAGCTTCTGTTTTTGGTCACTCCTGCTGGATGTATTGAAGAAAGCCATGTTTCCAGACTAGATTACTGGGTGAATTCTCATGCTTGTTCGCTAGGAATTTTGGGTGGCATTTCATGTGGTGTTTAATATAAAAAAATGTATTATTTTTTATTGGAAAATGTGTTATAGATTATTTGGCTATCTTACTTTCCTCGAAGTAACTGCTATGCATTATGATTCTGCAAATCGGTTTTAAGTTTGCATAGAATCTCGAATTTCTGTAAAAAATGTTAAGCGACCTATCAATTATGCAGAGAAAAGCTTTCTCATTTATGTAGACTTTCTAAAAATTTTCCCAGTGGAACGCATTCTTAATGACTTGCCATATCTTATTTTAGTGGATCTCTTAATTTTTCAGTCAAACCATGTGGTGCCTATCCCAGTCAACTTCAGAGACACCTATTCCTGCTGGCCAAGAAATTAGGGACGGTCTCAAATGAATTATTGGAGAGAGCATTTTTATTCAATACTTAAACTTTGTTGCACTTATCATGTGAATATGATTTAATAAATGGATACAAAAGCCTTGTTTGGTAGTCATTGTAAAAGGAAACAGAGTCGATAGAAATTTCTTGGCTATAAATAATTTTCTTTCTTTTGCTTTATTTGTTATTTTTGGTGAATTTTGAAGGTTCTGTTTGTAGTATTTACAGATAGCCTCTCGATATGCAGATAAATAGGATTGCTCAAATTCCAGTGTTGTTCGCAAGGTGGTGTTTTAAGTAACACGTTCTATGTACTTGTGCAAGGAAGCTCAGATTGGGGTTCCATGGAGGGGACTACTGCTCTTATTTTCTTTGCGCGGGTGGCCTCATGAAAACTGTATGGTGGGGGCTGCAGGGAAAAACAGAATCTCACCCAAAATTCAGAGTGGCCATAATTTTAGGAGAGTTCAAGCGGTTACTAGAGGGGAGGGGCAGAGGATTTGTAGGACCTGCTTGGAAGACTTTCGGAGGTTTTATTAACAAATGGCAAATGTACAAGTTTTAATCTTTTTTTCCCTAGTTATCTCCCAAGTTATACAGTGGCAGTTTTTTGTGTAGGTTCTGAAGTTTTTGAAGCGTAACAGCAAATATAAATTATCATTGGACCAGTTTTCTTGCAATATTTTCTGAATTTCTGTCAGCAGCACCTGCTAAGTAAAAATGGATTACCCCAGTCCATGGGACTGCTAGGCAAGGCCACAGTACATCATGTTTTAGGGGAGGTCTAGATTTTTAAGAACCTTGGAATTCCTCAAATTAGTGAGTGCTTAAAGTAGGGTGCATGCCAACCCGAAAGTTGTGAGCTAAAAAAAGTGCAGAGAGGATGCGGAAGTCTTATCTAATTTCTTAAATGCTATCAAAATATACTTATCTTCTATGACAATGACCAAGTGATATTGAAGTAATAGGGTTTTACTCTTGCGTTCTATGTACTTAAGATTTAAGAATAAGAATTGACTAGTATATATCTATTTCCTTAACATACTAGATATGGTCTATTAAGAATTTAGTTTAGTAAATAAGGCTTTTATGGTGCAGCGACTTAAACCTATATGTTATTATACAGGTATAAAGATCGACATGGTACAACAAAAACAAACATTTAAGGGAACAAATTCAAATATATAAAGACAATTTCAGTTCAATGTCAACTAAATCAAGCTTCATGAAGACAGGTTTTAATTCAAACCAAACAATTGGTATATATACATATATATAATTTCTTTCAAAGAAATATTTATATTTTTTTTCTAGATTTATGACACTTTGATACATCATAATATGCAATAGAAGAATAATTTTTAATCATTGAAAACAATTACAATGCTGATAATTGGTATATATACAAGCTACACGATTTCAAATGAAATTTACATATAACATCTATCTATAGAATTGAAATTGATATCCTAAGTGTGACGTTAAAGCAAATGAAGTAATAAACTTGATCTTGTAGGAAGGATTATGTTAGATCCTTAATAATAGTACTCATGATGAAAAAAAAACCTATATAGTGCTAAAATAAATATTGCCTTAGTTTTCCCCTTAAATTTTGGAATTGCAACATACATGAATCAAAACTTGAAATGGAAAAGTGAAAGAGATCGTCATGGAAGCATTTCTTACCAACCACAAAGTTGTATGGTGCACCCGTATGCCACCTTGAAAGGTGAGACCCTACCCTTTGTGGATGTGATCACAAGAGTGTCTACATAGGAAGAAATTATGAACAAGTGCAAATGATTGCTATAACTCTTAGTAATGAATTTATCAAACTAGCTCATGATGTTTGTATGAAGGTGTTGGATTTAGATTATGCTTTGGTGATGTCTTAGATGAGGATTTGATTGAGATGGGGTTTGATGAAGGATGATGGATATGAGTGAATGAAGGATGGATATGGTGTGGGTGAAGGATGATAATGGATGGGGTGAAATTGGATTAGGATAGTGGATTATGATGTGGATTATGGATGATAATGAATGGAGGATGATAGACTAAGGATTAAGACCTTGATTGGATTTGGATAACTTGATTAGGATTAGAGTCCTAGATGATGGCTTAGGGATGGATTGGGGATAGGTTGGGATGTTGTGGATAGGATGATTAGGATAGTTGGTATTAGGTGATTAGGATGATTAGGATAGTTGGTATGAGGTGATTAGGATGATTAGGGATGAGGTGAATTGGATTAGGAGGATGAGGATGAAGTTAGATTGGATTGGATTTGAATGAAAATGAATGATTATAAGGTGATTATGATGGCTTGAAGCTTGACCTTAGGCAACTTTGCAAACAATAGATTTCATTTGGATTTTGGATTGGGAAAGAGCACGGGTTTCGACAAATGAACACACACGCCAAACACAACAACACCCTAGATTATTCAAGTGGGAGTGTTAATCCTGTAGACTCACGATATACTATCTATCTAGTGATGGATAGCTAGGGAATGAAAGGTCATGTACCACCTTACATTCCTTACCTCATGTTACCCCATGTTTGAATTTTACTAAAACATTCATGTCTTAGGAAGTTCCCATTCTTTATTTGTCACTATTCACATTCTTTTCCCCGAGTCGCGTCTTTTACTTAGTCATTTTCATGCATTGTCGAAAATCCCTTAGTTTTTGAACCGAAGTCAGCGGGTTCAAAAGTTCGTGAACCGCTCGACTCCTCGACTAGTCACAAGCCTAGCATCTTAAGATCCTTTCTTCGTCGGTCTTGGTCACTTTGTTGAAAGTAAAGTCTTTGTTGTTAGGAAATAGGAGGTTCTTTGAACTTTTGAACTTTCAAACTTTGTGGTTCAAAAGTTCTTCACATCCCCGACTTGCTGACTGAACGTGCACACTACTTCCACGGCGCCTCTTTTTGAGTTGGCAAGTGATACGGAGAAATGACACCTGTCACCTCGCATTTAATTTGGAATGCATGTAAGTAATGGGCACTGTTTTCAGAGGGAAACCAAAGGAGATATTACGGATTTTGAAGTTCAATACGCCACCAATAATAAATGGAATTTATGAGTGAATTAATGGAAAGTGATATGAGACTTGAATAAGTTAGTCACCCTGCGAAAAAAGTTTCCATAATTTCGTGAAGGAGATACATTGCAGAGTGGAGCTATCAGTTCACCATACACGAAGAATTTGTGGAATTTCTGGTTTACAGGGTAGCTCGGTTGGCCTTTCCTCTTCCATTTTTCTCTCTCTTGCTATAGAAACACAATAATTCATTGGGTGGAGGAACCATATCTTTTTCATGAATCTGTATAGTGTTTCCCCTATAAACGTATTGTGGACTTTTGTTGTGTCCTTGAACGTTTCTGAGTTTTTCGCTGGCTGGATTTTCAAGTTAGTTAAAATGAAATACAAATTTCAAGGGGCTCCTATGGTTCATGTGGTTGAGAATGGTTTGTCAAGTGTGAAAGACACAGAGCTAGGTCGCATTGACCTGGAAGATTTCTGGAGGAGGATGCACCCTGAAGGCATAACTTCTCTGGCCAATAAAATTTTAAGCAATGGTTTGGACCGAGCTGGGGGTTTTCCACTTGCTGTGTGTTGTCCTGACTTGATTGTCACTTGTGCTAATAATTATTTCCTGGATTCGCAAGAAATAAGACCTCCGGACGGCTCTGTGGTAGCTAGGATCGATTCGGAATCCATTGCTCTTGCTCTAAAATTAGATGATTAGGAAGAGATTGCTGATGTTTCCGTGTCCTTTGCTTGGGGATTTTATCATGATAAGAAGGATTGGTGCCAGAACCCCATTGCCAAAACTTAGCTAGAGGTTGAGAAGAAAGGAAAGTCAAGACTTCCCACCAATTTGAAGAGAAGCCATTTCAAAGAGGAGATTTTTGTCATGATCACCTTGCTACATCGGGTGGTCGGGAGCCCTGACGCTGATTCCTTTGAATATTAGATTTGTCAATTCATCTTACTCATTTGCAGAGATCATCATATTGATTGGGCAAAGGTAATCAACGAATGCCTGCATGAACAATTGGTGAATTTCCCGCAAAAGGTGAGTTTCCATATGTGTTTTCAGTTGGTATATGTGTTGGCCACCAAAGAGGTTGTCAGGCCTGGTTTAAGAGCTCAAGGAGCTCCCACCTCAGACATACCTGTGTATCAAACCTTTCCACAGTTGTAGAAGAGTGTCGGTATGAAGGATTTCCGTCGGGTGAATGATGCCTTTTCCGTGTTGCTCGCAAAAAGAATTGAACGTTCATTAGAGTGGAGATTTTCGGTAGGAGCGACTGCTCTAGTTATGAGTTTTGGAAGTTTCTACATTTAATTCGACCGCTTCTCATACCTGAGGATAGGGGGTTACGAAAATGCCCCATTGAAACTGCCGAGGTATCCATCAAACTACCTTGTGTTTTTGGAGGTATGTCATCAAATGGCAGTTGTAAATGCAAAATACCATGCAATGAAAAAGAAGGGATATTCATTCCCTGTGTCTATTTCTTTTTATTCCTGTAAGAGTAATGATAATGCAAAAAGTGTCGAGAAGTTATTGGCATAATACAATTTTCATAGGTTGTCTGCCCGAGTAGCTTTTGACAACAAAAATTTTGTGAAGAGAAACATGCATGGTGGTGGTTCATACCTGCACAAACCCCAAATCAAATATTTTTGGGAAGATTGTTTAGACGAGATGGAAGTATAGAGGAGCTGGATGCAGCTAACCATTGACCAAGTCTGTGCCTTTGAGTTACCAATGCAGGTTCCTGAGCTGGTTGATGACAATTCAGATATTCTAGATGAGGGTTATCACAATGCCTCTTTGCAACCTCTACCTCCAATAAAATGGTCAGATAAAGAAATCACTGATGTTATGTTCTGCTCTTTCCATGTGTTGAAAAGAACAGAAAAATGGTTGAAAGGAAAATTGAGAGAACAGGATAGTTTTGCAGCACCAAGGGATTCTTCTGCTCGAGAACAAAACAAGTCTCAAACCACTCACACCCCAAGGAGGTCATCTAGTTTGGACCCAACTCTTCATAGAGTTGGCTCACAATCGGGTGGAGATGGTGAGCAGCCCAAAAATGTCAGTAAGCTGAAGACAACCTGTGAACAAGATAGTTAACTGGTGGTGAGTAATACTAGATTGGTTGCTTCGCCACCATGAGCAGACCATGTGCCCCCTGTGAACCCTTTTGTAAGTGATAATGATTCTTTAATTTTTAATCAGTTGGGAAAATACAATATGCTTCAATCTTTGCTGAGTACTCCAAATTCACCCAATCTAAGTAATCCTCCGAAGCACAATTCTCCACCTGTGCGTTCGGAAGGTGTGATGAGTGTGGTTGGCAATACTAATGCTTCTTCTTCCTCCTTTACCTAGCTGAGGAAAGCAATAGAGAAAAAGAAACGATACACCCCCATGGTGGACACTAGCATAGATACTGTAGCCAAGCTCCTACAAGAAACACCTAAGCCTAAACGGGCTAGGAGAAAGTCAAGGATGGTGGCCGATTCTGCCATAGGACACCATATTCTGGAGATTGCTTACCCGGTAGGAAACAAAAATGAAGACGAAGTAACTGAAGCAGATTTCAATCTGAGCAGAGTGGACATGGGACCCTCAATTGTTGAGGGGGACATCTATCATGCAAAATTCTCAGTTAGTAATCTGTCAAAAAGGGTCAAAAAGGAACAAGAGGAAAATGCCAATTTGCAAGCACAAGTAAGTTTCGTGTCTCTTTTTATTCAGTCTATTTTGAAGATTACATCATAGTTAGCAAATGCCTTGCTCGACATGAGTGTTAGTGGTCCTGACCCCAATTTATTACAACAAATTAGACAATCTCAAACTTTGAGTGGTGTCATAGAATAACGGATAGAGAAAGTGACTTTAGATGGCCTCATATTTATAGAGGAATCCTTTAAGTTATTTAACTCCATTTCTAGCAAGAGGGAGGCCATGATAGTTGAATTTCAGACTGCCAGAAATGATAACAATAGTTTGTCCTTGGTCTCCAAAGAAATACAAGATATGGCCGATATGGATGTCAATATTTTGGTGACCAAGAAGGTGTTGAACGATCCTAAGGAAATGGATTCTGCTGCTTGGGCCGATATAATTGAGTGGAAATTGTCTATTGTGGGGGCACTCGAAGAAGAAATGAGAAACACTCTTGCCCTCTATTACTCAGAATTAAGGGACCTCAAAAGTAATTTTGTCATCCTGGAAGTAGAAGCTGTCGGCGATGATGATGATAAGTTGCTTGAAGTCAAGGAAATCAAGCAAAATTTCAAGAAAATGGTGACTGAGGAAATGGTGAATTATGATATAGTCATAGGAGAATCAATTGGAAAACTTGCAAGGATAGCTGCCTACATCAAGACGCTAAAAAATGGACTAGATGACATGCATAAAAGGGTGACTCATGTTGACAGGATGATAAGTAAGAGGAAACTTTGAGTCAGCATGACTGGAAGTCCAAGTGGCATGGCATTATCATCAATTATCAATAGGTACCGAGCTTATAAGACAAAGTTAAGGGCACATGCAACTCAAGCAGCACAAACTTACTCGTGTAATGTAGACGGACATGTGAAAGAAAAGGAAGCGACACAAAAGGACACTGCTGGGGAGGACGTGACAATAATCAATTGATTTACTTTTCTCATGCTTTAGTAATTTCATATTTGCAAAAAACTATTGGCTCTTGAGAGCTCTTTATTTTAATTATGTTTAATTTAAAGACTTATTTTAAATCGGCTGTCCTCAAGAAGCTGTTATTTGGAAAAACTTTTATTGCGCGACAAGGCTATAAATTTAGTTAGCCTGTCGATGTTTGGGATCTTTTGGCAAGCTTTATTTTGGTGATAGATCAAATTTTGTGTTGTTGCTTTCCTATTCAATTGTTTTGATATATGAATAGAAACTGATACAGTGTAGTACGAGTGATCATAGACTTTGTGTTATGGTTGTTTGAATTCTTATTCTTCCTACGTTGAATATACTACTAGTGGTTGGTTATCTTTTTGTATTGAAGTGGTTGGATGTTTTAATTCTTGCTCACTACTATGAAGTATTTATCTTTCGGTGAATGGTTTATGGTAGCGATTATATAGTATATGGTATAATTCTTTATTGATTCATTGAAGTTACTATTGTTGAAGTCTTTGCATTTCTTTTGAATTCAGTTGATATTGGTATATATTGCCTTTTATGCTTTTTGGTTAAAAGCACCACCTTTTTCTTTGCTTTTTGGTTAAAAGTAATTTAATTTTTTATTCATTAGATATTATAAGAAGGTAGCTGCGCCTTGTTAAAGAAGCAGAGAGTCGTAAAATATCATTACAACTGATTCAACTGTTGGTACATTTGTCACTTGTATGGGCATGAGAATATAGAGTTAGGTGGCAAAATCTGTAAACCAACACCTCAGAGGTACAATGCCCTACCCAAGGTGAGCTCTATCTCACTCACTATGAAAGTATGTATGAGTATCTTCCCCCCAACAACGATGCACCACAAGGAATAATGGCAGAAAGGCCTTAACTAGGATTACACAATATCTCTAGGGGAGTCCTCGATGTATGCTAGGTATGTGAGGCACAATTCGTGAGCACTAGTCTGTCTACAAGTGTGGAACTAGAGTGTAAGCTTAGATGATCCCTTCACCTTGTGTCTTGAATCATTAGGGGCCCTAAGTCTACGCCAAACATGACAATGACCAGGCCCTTTATATACCTCATCAGAACACGTGGTTGAGGTTACCCCTTGGGGTTGGTGTCCCCAAGGTAGGACTCCTAAAGGGAAAGGTTGATGTCAGATGTTTTTGATCTTTAGGATCACATTAAGCGCAAGGAGAGAGCATACACATGCTAACACACCTTGGGTGACAAAAGTGAATCAAGAGGTGTTTCTGATCCCAAGATCACCTTGCGGTGTGAGGGGAGAGAATACACACACACTTGATCCACATAAGCAAGATTAATTAACTCTTAGAAATCAATGTGTGTTGTGAAAATGAATGTCTCTAAAGGGTGCTTTTGATTCCCAAGATCATCTTTCGATGCGATGGAAGAGCATACATACACCTTAAGATACGACCAAACTCACCAAACAAACAAAACACAAGTGGTTTTAAATGATAATACTTTGACAAGCGAACTTGCAAAACACTTGTTAGTAGTTTGATAAATTTTAGCCTTTGACAAGAGTGAAGCTACAAAATGAGTATTAGCTCAAAAATAATAAATTTGGAAAAAAATAGAAATAACAATAATCACATAGAAGATTATATGTTATCAATAGATTCCTTATGATTTTCTATGCAATTTCAAAAAAAATTATTGAATTTCGATTTGATATGCAAAAGTTAAAAGCGATTGAAGTTTGCAAGAAAATAATGATTTCAAATAATTATACCTTGAAATTTAGACAAGATCTGAAAAAAGGTCTATACCATTGTGAAGTTGGTTGAATCAACTTTCCAATGACTATAATTTTGTGAAAATCTGACCTGTCTATAAAAAGTTATGCCAAAATGAAAAAAACAACTACTTTAGGAGGACAAATGGATGGGTTTTGATCCTGGTGGTTAGGGTAACCGCTTTTGGATGAACTAATCAGATGCAGGAGTTATTCCCTAGTAGGTTCTGCATTGACAATCTATGTAACTCTTAGTGGCTATTGAAGAGCCCCAAAATGACAAGAGGAAATCACAAAAGATAATGCAATAAACACAATACTTTTCACCTCAAATCACTCTTACTCCTCCTAGAGCAGAAATAGAGTGTGCCCTTGTTCTACTTGATATGCTCTCTTGATATGATGATATTTGCTCAAATGTGGATTGCTCAATAAACCAACATAATCTTCTTCATGAGTTTTCTTTCTCCAATCCTTCATTAGTTCAAATGAGTTGATTGAGAGGGATATTTATATGATCTTGGATGATAGGATGGATGACTAGGATTAGATTAGAGGTAGATGGATAGGATTAAGTGAGACATGGATCAACACATGGATAAAGGATGAGCAGTTGTGATTAAGTGTAAATGAATGGATGAGATTAAGTGATGATGCATTTTGAGAAGGATATGACCTATCCTCATGTAGTCAGTTAGGATTTAAATGAAGAGTGTAGATGGAGTTAGTTATTTTTAGATTTTTGTGCAAATTAGGTGAAGAATAATTAATTAAATAAAATTATTTAATTAATTATAGGATAGGAGTGATGTAGGAAAATTAAATTAATTAATTTAATTAGAGAGAATATTGGACACAATGAGAGGAAAATGGATTTAATTAATTAAATAAATATAACTTATTTAATTAATTGGACATAGAAGGGTCCTAAGATGAAAGTGCCACATGATGTTGCAAGATGGATGATGTTAGTAATGTCCCAAGGAAAAGGTCAATTTTAGGCATCTCCATTTTTCCCCTCTTTGATGCAACGCAATGACCAAAAGAAGTAGCATCGTGTCAAAGAAATAAATTATGCCCCAATTGACTAGAGGAATGATGCCCCCTTGAGAGGCCATATGAAAAAAATTTAGGTGGGCTCTTGAAAAGAAGAAGGGGTAAGTAGAAGTGGACAAGAACGAATGAAGAAGATAAGAAGAAGAAAAGCGAATGAATAAGAATGTGGGATGGAGAAAGTTAGTAAGATGGGACGGAAATAGTTAGTGTGGACTAAACATGGATGATATGCCCTATGTTATGGTGTAGGATTGGGATCATTTGGTAGATTGGATAGATGGACGAGGGAGATGAAGAGAGATTTGTGGGATTTGATTATGCTAGTATGTGGAGAGCAATCCTATATTTTGATATAGAAAAGGATATTATGCACCAAGGTATGAGGAACCAAGGTGACAAGGTATCCATTACATAAAAGGATGCCCCGACACATCACAAGGCATTTGATGACCTTAGTGAGTACTGTGATGAGACAACTGATAAGGTCACAAACAACCCTATGTTGTATAGCACCATGATACCGTTGTGGCAAGTAGGTTACAAGGACTGATGCAGATGCAAGATAAAATGATGATGTAGATGCAAGATAAAATTATAATGTAGATGTAAGATGATGCAAATGCAAGATAAAAATGGTAATGCACACAAGCAAACATATGTCGTTGGGCACCATGATATGGAAGACCATGATGTCATTGTGACAATATGCTGCAAGGACTGATACAAATGCAAGTGAAATGATAACACACAAGAAAGCAAGAACACAAGCATGCATAAATGATAAAAATAGACAAGGTTGTTGCCCCTGCCAAGCTAAAAATTGATGATTGATTGATTGATGAGGATAGTGTTGTCATTATGGGGAACAAGATATCCCTAGAACAACACAAGGATAGGGAATGATATATCCCAAAGATGATGATTGATGATGATTGATTGATTGATTAGATTAACAAGGTAGGAAACAAAACCGAGGTATGCTTTTGGATGATTTTACTGGATCGATTGACTAGATTGGTATGGATTAAGGATGGCTTGCATTTGATTTATTGCCTGGATTTTGTATGCTCTGATTTTTTTTAAAAAAAATTTCACATGTTTTATTTTTTTTTGGATTTTTGACATATCTTGATTTTTTGGATTTTTGACATATTTTGTTTTTTTTGATTTTTCACATGTTTTGATTTTTTTGGATTTTTGACATATTTTTATTTTTTGGTTTTTTCACATGTTTTGATTTTTTTGGATTTTTGACATATTTTGATTTTTTTGGATTTTGGTGTTTTTGTTATGGGATGGTTGTATGATATTCGATGGTTGAAGGAGTGGTGAGGAAAGTTTGGCAAGGCAATGGGGAATGTTTAATGATGCTAACACTATAGGTGTAAGATAGGATATGTGATATCATCATACATGTAAGGTCATGAAATGCGTGAAGCTCAAAAGGATGCATTTAGATGTGTACCCCAAACCACAAATATTTAACAAGGAGACATATGTCCAAAGAAAATGCACAATCCATTGCCCTCAGGTGTATGACAAGGATGTAAATATGAGATGGATGTGATGGGATAGGATAGACAACCAAGACGTGGAACAAAGATGTGAAGATACAGAGAGGATCAAAGGATAATGGGTGATAGAAGACAAAGGCATGGAACTGAAATGGGAGGATGGAGACATGAAAATAGATGTGACCTAAAGGATAATGAGATCTAGCTACTACACATGGTGCCTATGACCAAGTTTTCACCATTGGACAAATTATTTTTGTTTACTATTTTGATTTTTTTTTACAATTAGGATATTTTGGCAAACTAAGCATGGAATTGTTGGAGCTACTGGATGTGGAAAGGTTCATTCGATGCTTGACCATCTAGAGTAGCTAAGTGACAATCACCTAAACCAAGTTGAAGACTCTTTTTTGCAAGGACAATACCACTAGTATGGGCACCATAAATACCATCATGCACCTCCTTGAGTGCAATATTAGCCTCTTATGTGTTTAGACAACGTAAATGGGAAGCATCATAGCCTCTTGGGTGAATGATTTTAGTAGGTGAAGTGAAGTGACATGCATGGTGGAAAATAAACTTGTGACAATTGTGAGATAAGTGGGGTGGAGGTATGTGATCATCTGAGGTGGTGGAAGTGTCATGGAACGAAGGTGATGAGGGTCCAACAATCTCATCTTTATAGAGCTACTTTAGATTTGCTTTTCTGATCAAATGGAGTTCCTTTTCTTCAAGTAAATGCTCTTGTGATGCTAGGGGCAAGGTAAATTTTTCTTTAGCTTTTGATACCCCAGAGATATATATAGCATGTTTTTTCTCTTTGAAGTCCAATGCTTTATTATTCTTTTTCTTTTTTGATTTTGTATTTGTAGGAATAAGCAGGTCATAATTTTCTCCATTATTTTGACTAGTAACATGAGAGATAGCATTTTGTTGGTCCTGTAGACACCCAAATTTGTCACAAATTTGTCCATGTCTTGCAACACCTAGTCAAAAATATTACTTAGACATCATGTAGCATTTTGTCGTAATCCCACTCTTAATCCCACTTATCCATTAGCTAATTAATTAAATAAATTTTATTTATTTAATTAAAATCCCATCTTAATCCCATCCTTATCCCACTTAGCCAATTTTATTAATTTAATTAATTTTACATTCATAATCCCACTTTCCAATTAATTAAATAAATTTTATTTATTTAATTAATTTCCACATCATATCCCAATCCTATCCTAATCATCTTCCCAATTAATTAAATAAATTTTATTTATTTAATTAATTTCCAACTCATATCCCAACTAATTCAAATATTTTATTTGAATTAAGTCCTCACCTCTCACCATATTTTGACACTTGTCCATTCTCAATTGAATCATGTGTGGTAGTACAACTTTCATTTAAAATCCTTCACATGTACAACTAATGGGACCTAATTTTAGTATTTGTGTACACCATCACATATAAACTTATTAAATAAAAATATTTGTGTACACAATCACACATGAGACCTATTCTCCTCCCTCCACTTGTCACATGACTACAACTCCCTTGAAGAGTGGGAATAACTAATCAATCCTAGCCATCCACATCAATCATTTAGCCTTTTGATCTCAACCATCCATTTTAACCAAGCCTTTCCTATAAATCAACCCCCTCACAAGCCATTTGCAAGGAGGCATTGAGTTGGAGTATCCTTATGTTGTTGAAATATCTTTAGGGCCTTTGCATCTATCATCATCATCTTCCATCTATCATCTCAATTCTATGCAAATGTTATGCTGTAGAATCGAGCAACCAACATATCAAATCAATCAAATAATTCATCTTGCATCTTTGAGGTTTTGAATGATTTGGGTTTAGGTTATGCATTTAATTGTTTGATCATTTCCATTTGCAAATCCAAATTTTTCATTATACATTTTGGCACGCAGGTTTAATTAAATTTTTGTTGTAGATCCGCTATTTTTTGGACAAAACCCTAGGTTTTAAAGATTTCATCATATCTTCCAAACGGCTGCAAATTTTTCTACAAGATTTTTATAGAAGTTTGTCCATGATATAAGAAAGCTACAGAAGAAACATTTCCAGTTTATCACCATTTTGTGGGAGTTATCGTGTTTTTATGTTTTTTCATAAAATAGCAATTCTAGGCGTAAATCAGTGAATTTTTCAGAAATTTTTACATTTCTGGAAAGATCCTAAAATTATAATGGGGGTCTATGTTTTACAGATTTAATTTGGAGGTCATATACAGTGCGAAAAAATCATATCTTTGCCTACTGTAGCTTTTTCATAAATCCGCATTTTTGAGTGCAAAACAGGGAATTTTTCTGATTTCTTTACATTTTTAGAAATCTCTCAAAAAATTAATAGGGGTCTCTTCTTTGATTTTTTAATTTTCAAACAAAAAATGTCTCGAAATAATCAAATCTAATTCGGATATGTATCTAAAATTACAAATTTCCTTGCCTAATGAGCTTATTTTTTATGCCTGCATTATAATATCATTTTTTGATGTTGTAGGTGATCATAAGGAGCTTTAGTAGCAGAAATATCAATCATATACAACAGCTTGGAAAGTGAAAATAATCTGAGTGCATTCATTTCTATTTTTCATCTTTTCATTTCAATCAATCTTGTTTGCAAACACATTTGATTTGGACATAAAACAAACAACTTGTTTGCTATCACATCAAAAATTGGGCTAAAACAAACCATTGTCTTTCATCACATTTGGATTTGGGCTTTAAAATGAACAAGTGCTTGCATTGTCTTCCACACATTGAATTTCTAAGGTTAATGAACCCATGTGAGTGTGACCAAATGAATGTGTATGCTCTCTCCTCGCGTCCTAACATGAACTTGGAGATCAAAAACATTTACTTGTGTTGCTTTTGTTTAACCTTAGAGAGGCCTGCCTTGGTGGGAAAAGAGGTACCTACCCCAAGGGAATGACCTCAAGTGGTACTTTCATCTGGCCCACTATAAAAATTAGAGGATAAGGCGAAAGCCAAGTCTAACCCATATTAGCGCTCACCATACAGTGCTAACTCGAAAGGAAGTGTACCTTTGTGTATATTAAAACTCCTAGTAGGGTTAGTTAAAGTCTTAAGTGGCTTAATGGATGCTCGTGGGGTGCCGGTCCCTCAAATTTTCACTAGAACCTCCTTGTGATAGTGGCCTTGCTTTGACTAGGACTTGTTGAAGTGTCTTCACATGCTTGCTTAACCATCATCACATTCTTGCAAAGTAACAACTTGCTTATGTGTCTTGTGTGAGTGATTCATGTGTGTATATGCATAATCATTTGTTTGAATATTCCCACATCAAGCTCTAAACACCAAAACACATAAAAACAAGTCATCCTACACATTCTTCCAATAACATTCAAACCCAATCACTTTCATCCCAAACATAGCCTAGTCATCATCCAACCCTTCATAGCCAAGTCATTCAAACCATCCTAAAATTATCCTAGTCACATCCCTATCCTAGCCAAATCACTTCCACCACATCATCAAAATCTCTAAATAAGCACTTGGTAAAAGGACTTAAGACAAACACTTGGGTTGACAACATGTTTACACTAGAAGACCCCGAAATCAAATTCTAAAGATTCCCCCAAAATCTTTATCAAGGATCACAACCCCTAAACCAAGACGCCATTGAAACATTACAATTCTTCATCTAAAAAGCTCAACCCCACGCAAGCCAATCACCTCAACTGTAACACTTCATAGCCCAAGTCCAACACCTTTTAGCCACTAGTCAAGCTTGACAAGTACATCAATCCTTAGCCATTCACTACCAACCTAATCCACCCCATAGCCACATGTCATATCCATCCACTTCCTATCAACTTAATCCACCTATCCACCAAGTCAATGCCACATCAACCTATGAACATCCACCTCAATCTTATCCAATCCCTCATGCCACCATTCCAATGCACTACCAAGCCCATCCACAAAGCAATCAAGTGATATCACAATAACAACATCCAATTCCCAATGGCCCTTTGTACATAAATCAAGTGAGCACAAGTCAACCTTGCCAACAAGATCAAATGCCCGCATCTTTGAGTCCACCTCGAGATCTTTTGTCTACATATCCTACCATTACACCTAGCTACCAAGACTATCAATGGCCTCCACAATGAGTAAAAGTGAGCCCAAATCCACCTTTGCAACAAGAAGCATATGCAACTCCAAGTGGCCCTTTGTATATAAACCATGTGAGCCTAATACAAAAATACTTAATTACCTTTGACAATGGAGATACCAATCTAGCCAATGCATCCTATGAGTGGCCTTCATCATCCAATCACCCGCCAACACATGAGCCTACTAGCCCTATCATAACACCACCAAATGATCCTACCCCTAGTCCATTGGTCCACCAACCTTCATCACCTTCATCCCCATTTTCTACCAATCCTCCACCACAAGATCCCTTGGACATAACTGTACAACAATTGGTTCAAGCAAATTTGATTGAGTTGCCACCGATAGAACCTTTTGAACCAATCTTTAAACCCCCTTGGTATAATGAAAACCATTATTGTGCATACCATAGGTATAAGGGTCATACAACAACCAATTGTGTCAAACTTAAGAGATTGATCACAAACCTCATAAATTGTGGTAAGATTATCCCTTCATCCAATACAAATCCTAATCCACCCAATCCAATTAGCCCCCAACCTAATCCTAGTCCTAAGCCTACAACATCATCCGCTATTATTGCTCATCCATTATATTGCCCATCCACTCATACCCTTGCGAAGGATGTGATCCATTGGCTACTAGAAAGGAATAGAACACCCCCATGTCAAACACCCATTCATGAGCCTAGCAATGAACTCCCAAAGGTCATGTCCAATCGTATAAGCCCATCATGTGGTCCACCTATCCTTGAGCCTATCCAAGAGCCTCCATTAACATGCCTAGCCCTTTAAGCCTTTCATGTGACCCACAAACAATCAAGCCTATCGCAAACCTAAGTCAAGAGCTATTGTACCTTCATGTCAATAACCCTCAAGAACATGTCAAGCCTCTCCAAGGGCTATCCACTTCCATTCAAGCAACCCAAGAGGTATGTTAAAGGTTTAATCCTAAGCATGTGGAAACATCAAGCCCTAGTCCAACTCAAGATCAAAACACTTTCATGCAACCCATCCATAACATTTACCTTCTTTATGATCAAGATGATACCTATGAAGAAGCTATCCATGAGCACCTTGGTCCTAACCATAATCATATATCTATCCATGAGCAAGATATCCAAATTGCTCCTAATCATTCGCCATCTAGCCCTATCCATAATGAACAAACATCCATTTGTCATGATGAGACACTTGTCCCCCAAGTAAGCATAAAAGATCAAACAAATAACTTGGATCTTAGTGAACACAATGCTAATCAAGATCCTAATGATCCTCCTTCCACATCCACCATTGATTCCACTTCAAATCCACTATCATGTCCTAGTGGTCTTACCACCTTTTTCCATGAATGTTCTTCTTTAGGACAAAAACAACCTCTATCCACTTCACCTTCTCCATCCACTAATGAACTCAAGTCTAGTGTTCAAACTACACCAAGTCCCATGGTCAATCGCATCCTCCAAAACATTAACTACCAAGGTAAAGGCCTAGGCCTTTATGAACAAGGTATTTTAGAGCCAAACCATGTCAAAGTTCCTCCATGCTCATATGGCCTTGGATACACACCCCAAGGTAAACTCTCTAAAGATGTTGGTAATTCCTCCATCCCTCCTAAGTCCACCACTTTCCATTATAAACCACATCATATTCCCAAAACATATGTAGCCATTCACCCTCCATCAACCTACATATGTCAAAAGCATGTGACCATACACCTCCCACCATCCACTTTACCACCATTACTTCCAACTCTTAACATCCCATTATTCACTTTACCTCCACTCCTTCCAACTCCTAATATCCCTCCATCCACTTTGACTCCATTGTTACCAACACCTAATTATCCACTTATCCATAAATACCCTTACATTCCTAATCATGACCAACAAATGCACACATTGCCTAAACATGAAGCTTCCACTCATTCCACCAACCCCACTTCCACCAAACCCATGGGATTCAAAAATAAACATTTAGATGCCTTTATCTATAAAGCCAAAAATCCAACTAACACTCCTAAGGACCCTCATGCCTTAGGGCATCAATGTGAAAAGTCTCTAAATCATCCATCTTCTAAGCAAAGTACATTCACAAAGCTATCCAAGCCCATACCTCCAAAAGCAAAACCCAAAAGCAAAATGGTTTGGGTTCCTAAGCAAATAGCTAGCAAGTCAAATGAGGCATCCTCATCCACATCTCAAGAATCCCAACCACCTATATCCATCCAAAAGCCTACTTCCATCCAAAACTTCCATTCCCTTCAAAAATCCCACAAGCAAAGCAAAAGCACTAAAAATACTAAATCTATGTGGGTTCTTAAATCACTTCATCAACTATCCCCTAAGCAAACATCTCCATTGCTTCCTACACCGCTATCCCATCAAAAGCTTCAATGTTTAACACAGTGTGTGCAACCGTTGGTCATGATTCCCTTCCATTCCAAAACATTCCCACATACCTCCATCTCCCCAACCTTCATCCGTTACCCTACATATCTTCCCCATCACCTTCCTATGGTCCATGCTTTTGCATAAGTCTTACATAAATCCACACCATAAGCTACTAGCCTACCCTACCATAATTCCACATCATAATCCACTATCCCCCATCCTTACACAAACCTTTCATCCTAATCCACTATCTACCTACTCCATCTCCCTTTCATGAAGTCCCTTACCAACATCTATGAGCACACATGACATGGTCTATGCAATGACATTCATCTCTAGTGGAACTATCACCTTTCATAGCACTAGACACTTGAGTCCCTCCTATCCATTACCATGGTGAAACCCTACTTGCAGGTGCCATGTGTAATTGTCATGCTATCCCATCAAAGAAAAAAGAAAAAAAAAAAAAAAGCAAAGAGAAATCCCTTCGTCCAATGGTGAAAACCTGGTAAACAGGCGTCTTGGATAAGTACTATGATGAAAACCTGGCAAACAGGCATCATGTGTAGTTGATCTTCTATGCCACTCA
Source organism: Cunninghamia lanceolata (assembly GCA_027924645.1). Taxonomy (NCBI): domain Eukaryota; kingdom Viridiplantae; phylum Streptophyta; class Pinopsida; order Cupressales; family Cupressaceae; genus Cunninghamia; species Cunninghamia lanceolata. Next base: position 29,326,990 of record BSBN01000339.1, on the reverse strand, counting down.
AACTTGGGGGCACATGGTCTCATCCATCTTCTCATTTTCAACTTATCATTTTCCATTATATCATGCTACATCCTACCATCCTTAGCCATTACATAAACATGCCTATTCCACTGAACCCATTTACCCATCCTTCCACCTTTTGATTTTGATGAAGACATAGGGGCAAAATGTTGAAACATGTATTGGATATCTCTTGATATATCTCACCCTTTCCATGCAATCGTATCATTATCCACCTATCATAAACCTTATCATGTAAAATCCAATCCATCATGTTATCCTATCATCATAAGCGCCATGTAAAATCCAATCATGTCATCCCTTGGTCATGAACTTTGTCATGTAAAAATCCTAAGCATTACCACCTAGAATGGGGCATGTTGTTCCTATGTGACATAGTCTTTGGAGATCAGATCCTAGTTCCCTTATGAGGCATACATCCCACCCACCATGGCCTATCCTCTTATCTATCCAACTCTCATGAACCTTCCATCCCATCCAACTCTCATGATCTTGCCATCCCATTGACTATGAGCCCATCCTTTTATCCATCCCTTGCACCTAGACTTGGTTTTCTCCCTTGTCATTGGTATCTAGCACAAAGGCTACTCAAATTATAAATCCATTGACATTTCAAAAAAATCCAAAACAAAAAAAATATTCAAAAAATACAAAAAAAAATCAAATATTCAAAAAACACAAAAAATAAAAATATGTCAAAAAATCCAAGCAATAAAATCAATTCAATCATCATCCAAAACAATCCACTCCATCAACATTCAATCAAAATCATCATCATCATCATTATCAATTCTTCCTATAAATAACATTCATTCATTCATTTCAATCAATCACTTCTTCCAATCATATCAATCAAATCAATCTAAGCAATGATCTTAAATCCAAGTCACACTAATCCATATCAAGCAAGTTAATCAATCAAGGAACATCATCCAATCAAATCAACATGTCTTGATCCTAATCTTGTTGTAAACCAAATCAATCAAACAATCATCATCATCAACAACAGAATATATCGTTCCCACATCCTTGTGTTGATCTTGGGATATAGTGTTCCTCGCAATGACAACACTATTATCATCATCAATCACTTAATCATTGGTTTACAACTTGATAGGGGCAATACCTTGTTTGTTTTTGTATCATTTGTGCATGCTTGTGTGTTTTAGTTTTTAATCTTGCATTTGTATCAAATCTATATCATTCCAACTAATATTCATATCTTGTGTATGTTGGAATAGCTTTTTGCACTATCCTTTGCATCTAAGGTCATATCATACATTTTTTGCATTAGGACTTCAATGCTCCAAGTTTACTTTCTCATACGTTAGACAAGGTTGTATTATGCTGGATGCACAAGACACATCGTCACCCTGGTCCTTATACCTTGGTTCATAACGTCTAGTGCTATATCAAACATCATGGTTGCTCACTTTCATTGCAGCATAACACATCATTCATTTCTTCTATCCATTTCCTTATCTTCCTTGAGCAATTCTTTTTCATTTCGAGAGCCTACCCGTGTTTGTCCAACCTACCTATCCTCTCGAGGTGGCATCATTCCATCATCATCATTATCCTTTTCCTCTATCCATACCTTAGCTTCTTTGAAATGATGTTACTCGACATAAATCTTATCATCTCGAACATCATCTCAAAGAGGGGCAAAATGTAGACACCCAAATTTGTCCATGTCTTGCAACACCTAGTCAAAAACATTACTTAGACATCATGTAACATTTTGTCCTAATCCCACTCTTAATCCCATCCTTATCCCACTTAGCCAATTAATTAAATAAATTTTATTTATTTAATTAATTTCACATTCATAATCCCACTTTCCAATTAATTAAATAAATTTTATTTATTTAATTAATTTCCACATCATATCCCAATCCTATCCTAATCATCTTCCCAATTAATTAAATAAATTTTATTTATTTAATTAATTTCCAACTCATATCCCAATTAATTCAAATATTTTATTTGAATTAAGTCCTCACCTCTCACCATATTTTGACACTTGTCCATTTCTCAATTGAATCATGTGTGGTAGTACAACTTTCATTTAAAATCCTTCACATGTATAACTAATGGGACCTAATTTTAGTAATTGTGTACACCATCACATATAAACTTATTAAATAAAAGTATTTGTGTACACAATCACACATGAGACCTATTCTCCTCCCTCCACTTGTCACATGACTACAACTCCCTTGAAGAGTGGGAATAACTAATCAATCCTAGCCATCCACATCAATCATTTAGCCTTTTGATCAACCATCCATTTTAACCAAGCCTTTCCTATAAATCAACCCCCTCACAAGCCATTTGCGAGGAGGCATTGAGTTGGAGTATCCTTATGCTGTTGAAATATCTTTAGGGCCTTTGCATCTATCATCATCATCTTCCATCTATCAATCTTCCATCTATCATCTCAATCTTATGCAAATGTTATGCTGTAGAATTGAGCAACCAACATATCAAATCAATCAAACAATTCATCTTGCATCTTTGAGGTATTGAATGATTTGGGTTTAGGTTATGCATTTCATTGTTTGATCATTTCCATTTGCAAATCTAAATTTTTTATTATACAGGTCCCATGAAGGGGAAGTAGGATATGGTCATGAGGGTTTGATGACAAAGATGGTGGTGCCATGAAAGAGGCATGAAATATTGAGGTCTTCAGAAGAGGCATTGATAGTCCCATTGATGGTACTTTCAACAACATTAGAGGATTCACCTTAACTTGTAGAAAGAGCATGAGGATATTTGGTTGCCACACTAGAAGGCATGTATCCGAATCCATAAGAATGTAGCTCATATTCTCCATAATCTTTATCAATGATCTTGACCTTGGTAACTTTACGATCTTGGGTGGATGAGGAAGTGGAAGCTAGGTCATTGGGATTGATATAAGATGCGGAAGCGGTGACCTTATCTTTAGTGGAGATATCATTAATAGGCAAATATTATCTTTATGAGAAGCAACTTCCATAGCTCGACAATATTCAAAGGGCCAGGATCCACATAGATAGTAACTTCTTCACCATTATGAGGGAACTTCAAACATTGATGGTAGGTGGAAGGGATGGCTTACATAACATGGATCCATGGGCAACTAGGTATGATGTTATATGGAAAATCAAGATCAAGGACTTGGCATGTGGTGTGTTGTATAACTGGTCCCACTTGTTGTTGAACACATCCAGAGATTGAGAGGGGGTGAATCAGTCTATTATTAAATTTCAAATCAATTCCATTTACATCTTAACCATCAAATCATTTAAACCAAAAGAAGAACATAAAGTAAAACATGCACCACACAGAGACACTGGGATTTTTACATGGAAAACCCAATGAGGGAAAAACCATGGTAAGGATTAACTCACAATATATGAAGCTCACTGCTATAAAAAATACAACTTTGTTTTAGGGCTACAACCTAAGGAAGATACTACTCCCTGCTGACTTGCAAACTAAGGCTACAACCTTAGGACAAGATACAAAGACCTACTGAAGAGACTCACTGTCTGATAGCAGGATACATGAACATGAATTGCTATAAAGAAGGCATCTGTCATATGCTGATATTGCGGTCCCTTATTTCGTACAATTACCCCATCACTCTGATTTCACACACTTCATGCTTACATCAATCTCTACTCTGTACTCTTTCACAAATGATTTTATTCTTCTATAAATACCCTCCGCAACAACCCAAAACCATACATAGGTTGGCACCAAGATGATCTTTAGATGAAATGTGTGATACTAAATAGGTCGGCACAAACAAATAAATTATGAATTGTGGATCACTACACATGGCATAACAAGGTCAAATACATTACAACACATGCTTCAAAGCAAAATTAAATAATCAGGATCAATCGCAAATGAAGGGAAGCAGACTGTCGACCCAGACAACATCAACACAACCCACTGTTTATCTTCACACCATCAGGGAGAGACTGAAAACATCATGCAAACCAAAATGTGAGTGATATACTTTATCAACTCTACCCTTACAACCTTATCCTAAAGTGTCTGATCATTATGTACTGCCGCAAGAATAGAAACATATTAAACTACTAAAAACATAGCATCCCTGACTGACTAGGACCCATCAATACTTAGAATATTGCGTTGTGGTTCACCAAAAAATATAAAAATCATATGGATGCACTCATACACCACTCAGAACATATCCCCAAATCTACACAACCATATCTATCACTCCGGAGGTGAAGCATTCCAACAATCCTTCATCATTGCTTTGCTCTGCCAGAGCACAGACCAGAACTCTGTCACTTATAACTTTCACTGCTGAAGGTATAATGACTTGAAATATGGGATATAACTCCTCCATATGCCAATCAACTTATCTTTTGAACCACAAGACTAAGCAAAAAAATTTAGACCAAAATACTATGACTATGCCTTATAGTATACACTAAATGCTTTAGCAAAACTTCTGCAACTTATCTCTAAGTGCAACCTACACCAAACTAGTAAGATATCAATGTAGACATATAGGAAACATATTAGAACACATGTACTCACCTCCGCATCACACTTAGACATCATACCGATCACCATTCTTCTTCATACTTGGACAACTTCTCTCCATCTGCTATGTCTTCTAGACTGACTTGCCTTAAACATGTTGACCCTATGTCTCTAACTGAGTCAAACCATCTCTCTCAAATCTTCCACCGTGTCAAACATGCTGACCTTGTGTCAAACCATCTCTCTCAAATCTTCCACTATCCATCAACCTATCTCTAACCATTTCTTAGCCTCTTCAGCTTCTATACAAAACTCTATACGGGCCTGTCATTAAGTTGACACATATTGAGTTGACATTAATGACAACACATATTACCAAAAATCTCCCCCTTTGTCATTGATGGAAACATTCATTTATCTACAAATCCTCTCTCCCATCTGATAAGACAATCATCATCACACTCTCCCCCTTTGACATCAAGGACAAAGGGCAAAATATCTTCTACTTATGACAACCTAAAAACTATATGTACTCCCCTTTACTGTATGATTTTTATAAACAACACTCCCCTTGAGATGAAGATGCCCAAAAACTAATGTTGATAACACTACAAGCCTCTGCAAGTCTTATACAAAACCAAAATTGTCTTATCTACAATACTCTTATAACTCACTTAGAAGGTAGAATGCTTTTGTAGATTATCCTGAGTTGAGCAAGGGTGGATACCTAGTTTTCTTTTGCTGAGGACAGAATATGACTAACATTCAAATTGTATGCATAGGTCCTTAGCCTCCTCCACACTGCTTGGAGTCTTCATTTTCAGATCAACCATTTCTACTTCAGCTAGCACTCTGGATAATGAAGTAAGTATCAAATTGATTGTTTCCCTCAGCTGACCAACCTACTTTTTTATTTGCTCTCTCTGATCCTGAAGCAATGACATCTATGAATGTAGATTTTCTATTTGTGCCCTAGTTGATCAATCCTTGTCTTTTGACAAGTCATATATCTCAACCAATTTAGTGATCTGTGACTCAATGGAGTCAATTTGAATTTTGATATTTTTGGTGGAACTTGGCCATTTCAAGTAGAATAAGTATAATGTGGTGGCTTCATCAATGGATTCCTTAAACTTCTTCAATTTTTCTTGCAATTTGTTGTGTGCATTGGCACATTGTTCTGATGCATCAGTCATTCTCTTTTCATTTATTTTTCTAAATGCCTCTTGTTCTGTCTTTTGCTCAATGTAAGATGAATGATCTTTGAAAGAATCCATTAAGAGCTTCTACTTTTGTTCTGAAGGTAAGGAAGGATCAATATTTACCTCTGGGAGACTCTCCTAAATAGTTTTTACTACATCATTGACTAATTCAGTTTTGTTCAAGCAATCCTGTAGAAACTCTTTTCTTGTTGAAGCATGCAAGATGTCACCAAGTTGCAATTTATGAATGGGAGAGATATTGGACAAGTCAACTTGTCCCTCATGAGTAGGAATCTACAAGAGTTGGGGTATTACCACAGGTTGAAATTGCATTTGCAACCCTAATAGGTCTTTGAAAGAGTCTAATGATGAGGAACTTTGACCTATATCTATAGAAGCATCCTGAACTTTCTCATCTTATTTCTCATCAGGCTTGTTTGTTTCATCCTGAATTTTCTTAGGATTATCCTCCTTCTGCTCATTATTCCTCGTGTAGACACCTAAAAGTGTCCTCAGATTGCAAAAACTCTAATCAATTCCATATTCTACTATTTTTCCCTAATTTTCCTCTATGGTTAAATAATTAATTTTAATTGATTAATTATTTAATTATTCATTACCCCTTGCCCCCTTTAATTTAAATAAATAAACATTTATTTACATTAAAAGGCCTTATCCTAATTGAATAGGTTCCATCTATTTAATTTAATCATCTCACATTATTCCCCTCTTCAAATAAATTAAATAAATGAACCTAATTTATTTAATTTAAAAATCATTCTTCACCTCACAATTTCTTCCAATTTAAAATTCACCCTTGTCCTTTAGTGGTGAGAAAACCCTAACTGATCACAACCCTTCATTTCATCCAAAAGTCAACACTCAGTCTGGGCCATTCATTTAAACTAGGTCTTCTATAAAATCACTCATTTAGCTTCATTTTGATCCCTTATGATTTTTGAGGTCATCTCTCTTAGTTCATTTTTCAGCTCTCTAAGTTCTTATGCTCTCAATCTCTTAGAATATCTCTCCAATATCTTGCCATTCATCAACTTGAGCTTCTCAAGATTGTGCAAAAAATTGCAAATCTGAGAACATAATGCAAGATGGAGGAGAACAATGAAGATTAGACAAGTTATGGCTTAGATTATAGTTTATTTTCTATTTGTTTTCTTGATTTCTAGGCTCACTTGCACTTCATTGCAGTTAGGGTTTAGTTAGTTTGTTGTTTTTAACATTAAACCTGATTTTTTCGTAACACAAAATGGTGAACATGACATGAAACACTTACTAATTTGTCCTTTCTGTGAAGATTTGGTGATTGACTCTTGCAAGTGGATTCCTAGGTCAAATCAGACCTCACCATTGAGTCTGGGAGGCCTGAAAACCCTAGGAAGCATATAAAATTTGATATTTTTGGTTACCTAAAAAATTTGATTTTTTTTTTGTTTTCGCTCCTGTCACATGCCATACCATATGGTTCCGTATGGTCCTTGTGCAGGGGCACTGTGCCGAATTTCTTGAATTTCTATTGTCAGCTTACATTACAAGATTTTGATTTTTTTTGCAGGTTTAAGGTTCAAATCTTTTGATGGCATGTCTAATGTGTTTGATTGCAAGTCTAATGTCTATGTGGCAGGTTTAATACCTTTGTTGCTATTTTGAAAACCCTAATTCAACCTGTCACCATGCCTCCAACCAGTCACCACCCCGCAGACTCTGGTTGCTTCCCTTGTCCTCTCTACCGAAACCCTAGGTCGGCGCTAGGTTTCTGGTTGTTGTCCTTGCAACCTATGGTGTCAACTTTCTCCTCCACTTAGCCCTTTTCTATCCACCGCTTCCATATCCCGGTCGCCATCGATTTTGATCCTACTGGCACCATTATCCCTTCATTCTTCCACCGTCTGCTTATTCGCTGACCGAAACCCTAAACCCCATACTTACTGTAGGCCACCTCTCTGAGTATTCGCTCCCTATCGACTTCCTCTCACCTCTCCTCACTTAGCCTAGCCAGCCAAAACTCCCGTCACTACCATCACTGATCCACCTAAAGTCATCACCATTGTTTCTGGTCGACACCTTAGAAACTTCTGCCGCTCTTCCCACACAAACCTAAGGCGCCTTTGTTCTAGCTGCTGGCAATTCCTTTGTCATAGCCGCTGGCGGCCTCCAAAATCTTCATCGTAGCCAACGGTCCCTCTTGTGACCTTGGCTTTATTTCCTATTTTATTTTTTCTTTTCGTCAGCCCTCAGTTGTATGGTAGACCGAGGGCCCAGCTTGACCTTAACCATCTGCCAGACCGCCGACCCACTGACTATCACATATGAACACTCTTCACCCTGACCTCTAGCGGTCTCTTAACTGCCAACACTAATCTAAACCACTGGCATAAACTGTGACTGCCGACATTATTCTTGTGCATGTGACCAATCAGGTCTAAACTGCCAGTAGTTAATGTTGACAGTCAAGGACCCCTCTTTGCCTCCTCATACCAAAAGAGGCATTTTTTTCAAATTTTCATAACTTGGGCTAAAACTATCAGATTTTCAAAAAATTGGTGGCATTGGAAAGATGACTCAACAAACTATGGAGCATTGCAGATTTTATCAAGTAATAGTGCCATTTCATCAGGTGAATTTCTAGTCAAAGTTAACCTCAGTTTCAAACTTCGAATATCTTGAGCATTTTTTATTCAATTTTAGTAATTTTTTTTGAAACTGCTTAAAATTTCTTAAATTTTTTGATGTTGCTCTCTATTTTTCTGTAGCTGATCATATTTTTTAGATTTTTATCAGATTCCCTTTTTTTGGCCTTTTTGACTTCGTGTCTTGCAAAAGGGGGGTGTTCACTTGATGTTCATGTTTTTCACGCTTTCATACAGATTTTATGCTACTAATATCTGATTTTCAGCTTGTGGCACTCACTGGGAGAAGACCTTTATTTGAAACTACTAACACATTTTGATGTAGGGCTCCTTTCATTCTCATGTGTGTGTTTTGATATCATAAGAACACTTTGATTTTGGGGCTTAAAATGAACATTATCTTGTTGTTTTCACACATATTTTTGGGGGCTTAAAATGAATTAGTGTTTTTTTTGCTTGGTGACTTTGCTTGTGTTTATGAGGTGTGTATGCTCTTCCCTCATGCTCTAAGCGATCTTGGGAATCAAAAACACTTCTTGAACACTTGCATTTGTCACACCGCACATTTAATTTCTAAGGGTGAATGGACATTTGTTTAGTGTGGCATAAGTCCAAAAATATGTATGCTCTCCCCTTGCATTGTCATATGAACTTGGGGATCAAAAGTATTTTTGGTGCTTAGGTCACTTTTGTTACCCTTTAGAGTGGGCCTGCTCTTGAGACACATCCACAAGGAGAACTCATTTGCGACCCCAAGTGGTACTTTCATCCGGTCCTCTATACAAAATAGGATAAGGTGAAAGCCAAGTCCAAATCGGTATCAGCGTTCACCGTACAACGCCTATTTGAAAGGAGGCATACCTTACGTATATGAGACTCCTAGTAGGACTAGTCAAAGCTTTAAGTAGCTTGCTGGATGCTCGTAATGTACCAGTCCCCTAGATATTCACTAGAACCCTTTGTTTAGTGGCCAAAATCCTTCTATTTGCTGGCACAGGAGGTCAGACCTCTAAAGCTGTCCCACATTCTCGTAGTTTAAAGTTGAGATAGCAAATTCCTTGAGATCTTCAGGCCTTTGGGAATTTGAAGTTTGGTGCACTCGAGAAGTGTGTTCCATGTAAGGGGGAGCCAATGCCACCAAAATTCTAAGCTATCCACTCTGAATAAGTGTGGCTCAGATTTATCCGTAGTGGGAATCCAACAAATATTGTCTTTGCCAGCCTAGGATCGTGCATGTTTACAAGTGTTTTCAAACTTGTCAAGAGTCACCAAGAAACAACCAATCTGATTTCCAAGTGTCTTCTATGATTGATGTGTGTGCTTGCTTAGTCATCACCCTAAACATTCAAATCCATCCATTCATTCCAAGTCGTCATATCCTAATCACCTTTCCTAATCACATCATCCAACCATCCACATCTTGATCATCCTACTTGTCCTATCCTCATCACATTCTTATCATATCTTCATCATTCAACCAAAACCTAATCATAGCCTATTCATCATTCCCAATCATTCCACATCATCCTAATCATATCCTATTCATCATTCCTAATCAATCCGCCACGTCCTAATCATCTCCTATTCATCATTCCTAATCATTACAAATTATCCTAATCATATCTTATTCATCGTTCCTAATCATTACACATCATCATCCTCATCCAATCAACATTATCCTAATCATTCTCCTAATCGTACCCAAGTCATCCTTATCAAATCCTAATCACCTCTTTCATCTAATCACCATCTTCTTAATCATCCTAGTCAAAACCATAATCATCTTCATTCATAATCCAATCAACTTCTTCCTAATCAATTCAAAGTCATCTCATCTCATCACTACACATCATTATCTTCATTCCAATCCAATCAAACACATCCTAATTGTATCTTAACCATTCATTCCAATCCAATCAATTTCAGTCCTAATAATTCCCAATCACAATACACCACAAACATAGGGAAACCTTTGAGCATCTACTCTTCCTATCAAATTGGATTGCAACTGTGTTAAAACATTATAGACCTGCTAGTTTTGTTCACCCACTGCATATTCAATTTCATTCCACTACATATTCAATTTCATTCCACTACATATTCAATTTCATTCAGCCTTTGACATCTATAGAGGTTCCCAAAAATAGTCTTCCTAAGGTTGAAACATAGGGAGAAACTATCGAAGCTTGACTGTATCACAAGTACAAATCTAGACCAAGATACCTTGACATCTTTTTCAAATCAATCACACCTTGGGCTTAATACCACAAGGCTAGTTTAAGTCCATCCTTCCAAATGAATTTTGAAACTCATGGGTTCACTTTAATCAATCATTTCTTACACACCTCAAGCTCTCGATAAATCCAATTTATACTTTGACAAGGTCATTAGTAGATGAGAGTATCCTCTTGGAGCTAGACTTTTTGAAGACTAATATCATTAGCCTCTATCATAGTCTAGGCCTCATCACCTTGCATTATCCTCTCCATAGCATCCCACAATTCACAAATCTCATATGGTAAAGACACGGTTGCAAAAAGAAGAGAAAGGGAGTAGACCCTCCTAGTCATCCCTCATTCTAAACATTCTAAACATTCCTTCCAACACACTCATTCTGAGTCACCTTCATTATCCTTGTCATTCTACATTATTCTAATCATATCCCAATCAATTTCCATCCTAATAATTATTCTTGTCATTCAACATCATATCATAATCACATCCTACTCATATCTTCATCATTCAACCTTCACATCCTAATCACCCTTTCTAATCACATCGTTCAATCAAATTCTTCCTAATCACTTCACCCCTAATCATATCCTAATAATTTCCAAGTCAACCTTAACCATACCCTAATCATCCCTAATCACGCATCTAATCATCCAACCAATCTCATACTCTATCACATTCCTAGTTATTCCACCTTATTATTACCCTAATCCTAGTAAAGCACTTGTCAACATGGTCCTAATCCTTGACAATCATGAAGACAAACCAAGACCTAAGCTTGTACTCCAAGGAGCCCCTCATCCTAAGCCCAAGTTCATACTTCGAGGAGGCTATCTCTTTAATTATGAGGATAAGACAAGTCCAAAACCTAGTCCATCCATATGCCAAGTCAATGCCACATCAACCTATCCATTCATACACCGACAAGCACATGTGAGTCTAAGTCCACCTTTGCAATGAGATTGAATGCCTTTGGGACCTAATGCCACCTTTGACAAGGGAGACATCAACCTAGTCCATGCAATCCATTCACTATCATTACCATCATCTAATCCCCCATTAGCTCCACACCCTAAGTTCAAACATTACAAAAGTAAACATGTGGAGTCATCCAAATCCACCACTTCATCCAATCCTTTTGACCCTCCATCCAACCAAAGTCAAAACCATAAGCCTAATCCATCCACCACCCCTCTTGTCCTTCCACCATGGGACGTATCCACTAATAGTCCTAATCCACCTAATCCTAAGCCTTCAACTTTGATCACCCATCTATCTACCAAGGATGTGATCCAAGGGTTACTAGCAAGGAACAACCTGTCTCCATGTCATCCAACACCTATCCTTAATCATAGTAAAGAGCCTTCAACCCCATCATGTGGTCCGCAAACTATCAAACCTATTAAAGTGTCTTCTCCTATGTGTCGAAGTCAAGACCCATCACACCCTTATGTCATTGACCATCAAGAACATATCGAACCTATCCAAGAGTCTTCCATTTCCACTCAAAGTCAAGAGATATGTCAAGAGTACAATCCTAAGCATGAAGAAGCATTAGTCCCTAATTCCAATCAAGATTAAACCTCTTCCATTCCACCCATCCATAACACACTTTATCCTTTCCATGATCAAGATCCCATATATGATCAAGATCCCCTCTATGATCAAGAAGATCATGATGATCCTCTTAGTCAACTTTATGCATTCCTTGGTCAAGAGCTTGCCACCTCACCCATCCATGATACACAAACATCTACTTCCCATGATGAGACATGTGCCTCCCAAGCAAACGTAGATGATCAAACAAATAACTTGGATCTTAACGTGCATAAGGATACTCAAAATCCTAATGATCCTTCCACATCCACCATCGATCCCATTTCAAGTCCACAATAATATCCACTTGGTCTTATCACCTTCATTCATGAATGTTCTTCCCTGGGGAAACAACGACCATTATCCACTTCACCTCCTCCATCCAATAAGGAACTCACGTATAGTGTCCAAAACACACCTAGTCCCATTGTCGACCACATACTCCAAAAAATGAATTATCATGGAAAAGGCTTAGGCCTTCATGAACAAGGCATTTTGGAGCCCATCCATGTCGAAGTCCCTCCATGATCATATGGCCTTGGATATACACCCCAAGGTAAACAATCTAAAGATGTTGGTAATTCCTCCATTCATCCTAAGTCCATCACTTTCCATCACAAACCCTATCATATTCCAAAGACATATGTTGCCATTCCACCTCCATCATCCTACAAATGTCAAAAGCATGTGACCATACACCTTCTACCATCCAATCTACCTCCACTCCTTCCAACTCCTAATATCCCTCCATCCACTTTACCTCCACTTCTACCAACACCAAATCCATCCATTTACACATTGCCTCACATTCCTAATCATGACCAACAAATGCACATATCTTGTAAACATAAAGCTTCCACTCATTCGACCAAACCTATGGGATTCAAAAATAAAAATTTGGATGCCTACACTCATAAAGCTAAAAATCCTAAGGATCTTCATGCCTTAGGGTACAAATGCAAAGAATCAAAGCAAAATCCATCTACAAGGCTACCCAAGCCCATACCTTCAAAACAAAAGTCAAAAACTAAAATGGTATGGGTCCCTAAGCAAAAAGCAATAAAATCAAATGAGGCATCCACATCTCAAAAATCCCAACCATCCCCTTCCATCCAAAATTCGCATTCCATCCAAAAGTTCTTAAAATCCCACAAGTAAAAAAAAAATCATAAAAATACTAAATCCATGTGGGTTCCTAAATGCTTACATCATCCATTCCTTAAGCAAACATCTCCATTGCTTCCTACACCAGCTTCAAACCAAAAGCTTCAATGTTTAACATGATGTGTGTAGCCGTTGGTCATGATTCCTTTCCATACCTCCATCACCCCATCATTAGAATATTTTCCTACATATTTCACCCATCCTATCCCTCTGGTCCATACTTTTGGATAAGCCTTCCATCCATCCACTATCTCACCCTACATAATCCACATCATAATCCGCTATCTATTCTTCCATAATCCACTATCATTCCCACCATAATCCACTATCTACCTAAACCATCTCACTCTCATGCAATCCCCTTACCAACATCGATGAGAATAATACCTTGAGATGGTCCATGCGACATTCCTCTCTAATGGGACTATCACCTTTCATGTAACTAGACACTTGAGTCCCTCATGTCCATATCCACCTATCCTATTCAAAAAATTCAAAAAAAGTCTAAAAAAAGAAAAAAAATTCAAAATAGTAAAGAGAAATCCCTTCGTCCAATGGTGAAAACCACCCTTGGTGGTGCCTTGGATAAGTACCATGATGAAAACCTAGCAAACAGGTGTCATGAATAGATTGATCTTCTATACAACTTACACTTGGGGGCACATTGTCTCATCCAACTTGTCATTTCCTTCCATACCCAATCCATATCATAGTCCATTACACTACCATCCTTATCCATACACATAGCTATTCTATTGAATCCATTCATCCTCTCTTCCTCCTTTTGATCTTGATGAAGAAATAAGGGAAAAATGTTGAAACATGCTTTGGATATCTCTTGATATACCTCATCCCTTCCAAATAATCCATCTTATCACCTTATTGTCATAAGCCTTGTCATGTAAAATCTTAAGCATTCCACATAGAATGGGGCATGTTGTTCTTATGCGACATAGCCTTTGAGATCACATCCTTGCTCTCTTACGCATACGTCCTTTCCATCCACTATTACCCATCCTTTTATCTATCCATCCTACATTATTTTCCCACCTAGACTTGGTCCTCCCTTGTCATTGGTATCTAGCACAGAGGCTTTCTAAATTGTCATCCGTTGACATTCCAAAATTCTCCAAAAATCCAAAAAAATCAAAACATATCAAAAACACAACAAACTCACAACATTCCAAAAATACAAAAAAAATGAAACATGTCAAAAATCCAAAAAAATTAAAATATGTCAAAATCCAAAAACATTCAAATATTCTCAAAAATCCCAAAAACATTGCATATTCTCAAAAATCACAAAAAAATCAAATATCCTACAAAAATCCAAGCAATAAAATAAATCAATTCATCATATCAATCCACCAAATCATTCATTCCATTCATTCAAACCAATTCAATTCATCACATCATTCCAACCAAATCAATTCTTCAAATCATTCAATTCATTTCAAGTCAAATCACTTAGTCTAATTCAATCAAATGAATCACATCATCATATCAGTCAAATCAATTCTCAAATCAACCACAGTTCACATGGTCGAACTACGATGCCTCTGAGATTTCACGTAGGCAAGGCCATCTTCGATGAGCCCCCGAGGCATTAGGTTAGGTCCCTTAGGGTCTGTCGAGTCAACCATCATAATAAGTTGTCCTTTAACGAGATGGATACTTTGATCAGATAGTCAAATCTTCCACAGAAACACGCACTTCAAACCAATCCCAAAATCAACTAGACAAGCTATTTAAATTAGTCAAATCAATCAATCGCCTTGTGATAATCATATGTCACTATCAGTATCAACTATCACATATACTATACGGAATGGGGCATCATTGAAACCAGGACTCTACACCTTATATGACATGCGTCATTTATCAAACATCAACAATCATTTCATAGTTTGCGACATTCTCAAAACTAGACCACATGTTTTAAATGGGATGTCTCAATCTTATCGCTTGCCTTATATAGGATGTTGCATTGTCAAAACTAGACCAAGTATCTTATATGACATGCTTCTTTCCTGAAACCATGCCCTATTCATCTATCCATTCTCAATCAATCAAACACATATCACTTGGAAAAAGGTCGAAATGGCTGTTGGTCTAGTCTGTCTTATTTTACTCGATTGTTTTGCAATTTCGTTCTTATGCTTCTCAAGGTAGTCCCTAAGTGATGAAGAGAAGTGAGGATAGAGCGAGACCTTTTTATTTGATTGTTGTTTGCGGTTTGTCTTGGTAAAATGATTGGGGCAACTTGGTGTCTTGCATGTGATCGGGATTCCATTGGGTGTGAATCAAAGACATCCTATGCATTGGAAAGAATAACTGCTTCTTTGCATATGGACTCGCATACCCCACAATTATCTCATCACATGTTCTGACAAGGTACCACAGTTACTAGTCTGAGTAAGGCACTCCTTGTCCGACAAGGTACCACTCTTATGTGCTTAAAATAATAGAAAGATGAATAACTACTAAGTGGTTAGATGACAGTGAAAGACTGAAGTCCTTAATCACAATCCCTTGAAATTTTGGTGCCCTAGTTTTCTAGTACTGCTGACTTTAGTCCACATTTATGTCTGTCCTTCCCACTTCTTCATACTCAAAAACTTGTAGAAGGCACACAGATCTTTCACAAAATCATGTCAATAATAGTGAAAAAATCTAGTCAATTCAAGAATGTAGGTTTGTACAATATTCTTTCAAAATAAGACAATTATTGCTCTAAAGACTAATAAATTGGCAAGGGCTTGGGTGGACTAATTGCATAAAAAGGGTAATTAGGCTGCTACTGAGATGAGGTTATTTGTACCTCATCATTCCTCCCCTCTTAAGGGTGAGCAAGTCCTCCTACTCTCTGCTAAGAATGTTCCTTTTGTTTTTCTGCTTCTCTTCTCTTGTTCAACCCTTCAAATAGTTCATTGAGATCATATGTGTCCCCTAATTTTAGATCCTGATGATCAGGGTATTTGAAATTTTGCTCTTATCTTCCAAGTCTAAAAATCTCTTGGAGGCTATTCTAATGTGACTAATACAACAGGTGCTAGTTGTAGGATCAAAGGGGGTTAGTATCTCATGCCAATCTACTTAGTCTTGATTTGCTGTAATATTTCTGCTAGTGCTTCCACTCTCCTATAAGACCATCTCAAGTTGGTAGGGGAGATCATTTCTCTCCTCTTCAAATACATTGGAAGAGGAGTATATCTATCCTCACATGCATTCAATGCTTTGCCCATTAGTTCACGTCCATTTACTTTGAAGTCCTCAAAACAAATCCTAAGTCTGCCATTATATTTCTCTTTCATGGACTCATATTTCTTTGTCAATCTAAATTATCTCTTGAATGCATATGGCTTAGATAGGGATGTCTCATGAGGAGGCCCACTATTTTCTTTGCCTACAGATATTCCTTAGTCCTCTCTTGCCAATTAATCTGATTTTGTGTGTTAGAAAGAAATGCCCTGACTTGAGTTTCTCCCACAAATAGGTTGATGAAGAAATCATTATGTTTTCTAAAAGCAAATTATGAATAAAGAATTCACACAACAGATTTTTCTGAGCAGGTGGCGAGTCCTTGAAAGTTTCTAAAAATTTCTTATCATTTGGATCATAAAGAAAATTATAGGAAATTCTGAGTAGCTTCCATCTCAAAACCTACTCATAAATAAAAACATAACGTATAGTCTGGAAGGCTTCCTACATGCTAGTAGCAATTCTCCTATCTTGCATGCCTCTATTTTTTCCTCATATAACCTGTCAAAAGATTCTTTTAACAAGACTAATTCCTTTTTCAATCGAGAATTTTCTACCCCAACTTGTCTTAAAAAGTAACACCTTTCCATCCATTTTCTCAACATGGGAGGTATATGGACTTGAAACCATTCCATCTTTGTGGGCTCTATTTGGATTTCTTTTGACTCCATATTTGATTTGGTCTTTACCTCCTGCAGCTCTTGTTCTAACTCTATAGTTTGATTGAGGGCTGCATTTAGTTCTTGTTTATGTTTTTCCTATTTTTCTACAAAAGCCTGGAGGAATTCTATTAAATTGTCAGTTAATCTTTTGATTTACCCATCTTTATCAGACAGGACAACTAGTTGTCCTTGGTTCTATTCTTCAGACCGCTTTAATTGTGTTTATAATCTTGAGATAGATCATTTCTCTGCTACAACTTAGTTTCCAAATTTCTTACTTTCTCTTGTAAAGTTTTATTTAATTGTCGTATTATTTCTTCCTTTTGGTCAATGCTTTGCTTCTGTACACAAATTTGTTCATCATTCTACTGTACCTTATTTCTTAACTGTATAATCTCTTCTCTCAACCTAGTCAACTCAGTTTCCATCTAATTGTGCTCTTCATTATCTACATTTGTTGAAAAGGGTGGCTCAAAAATTTCTATATTTTGGTCAAATTTTCCATCATTAATTTCTTCTTTAGGACTTTGGCATGTTTCATCTATGCTACCTATTGGGGGTGGCTGTTCACTTGGCAGAACTATCTGAAGCTCAGTTTCAGCTATATTCCCTGTTGGAGATGGTTATTCCCTTGGCAAAATTGTCTCAGGCTGATTTTGTTCCCTTGGCTCCTCTTGTTTCTCCCCAGCTAGACTAGTCTGTTCTATGGCTTCTTCTCTATTTTTCTCACCTAGGGTCTCACTCATACCCGATTACATGTCATGCCTTTTCCTTTTGGGAATTTGTACGCTCAAAATCATGACTTCGGTTTCCTGGGGCTGTCGAGTCAGATTTCGGCATGTACATGGACCCTTCCCTCCTTGCCATGGGGCGGACCGCCATGCCACTCTCGCTCTCGTGGAAGTAGCTAGTTGAGAGGAGGTGAGACACGGCGATGGTCTGGCTTGTTGGAGAGCTAGACTTTGCGGAGAGGGGTCAACACGTCTTGGGGCTTTTGTTGTTGTGTGCTGATGTAGATGCTTCGTTCAATGATTATTGTTGTAGAGATAATTGTATGACCTAAAGGGTCACTAGTTACTCTTCTTATGTTAGGGTTTCTACTATTCCACCTTTGTGTGGGTAAGTTGTTACTTTCGTTAATGGCTTGTTGTCTTTCAATTCGTTGGATGATTGCTCGTTGTATTCAAAGTTGTCTAAATGCTTCTAATTGTTTTAAGACAAATGGATCTTGTTGTGGTCTCGAATGGATTTCCTCTATTTCATCGAGGATTGCCGTCACCCACTCACCTCTTAATCTTGGGCACATTCGTGAGCTGAGACAAGAGATAAGTGTATGTAGACTAACCTTGACTAGACTTCAGGTTTGACTTAGGGTTTGGTTTGACCTAAGGTTTCATTGTGCATTGACTTTTGTTGACCTTGTGATGATATCGAGGGTTTTGAATAGTTGACCATGGTTGACCTTGTGATGGTATCAAGGGTTTGCAATTTACCTAACTATCTAATAGTTTTGTTCTTTCCTATATTTTTATGAATGCAATTATATGACATGCAAAATTTGTTTTTGTCCTTTTTTTGGTATTTTTGGAAATAAAAGATGCTTTTTAATCTAAGAAAGGAAATATGAATGCAACTAGAATGAATTTTACCTAATTGAATTATTCTATGTTTTTGGGGTGTTTGAATGTTTTGAAATGATTTAATCTAGAAAAGGAAATTGCAAGTAAATGAATTAAACTATGAATGCAAATTACTTCTAGAATGCTAGATTTAACTATTCTATCAAGGAAAAAATAATAAATTACTAATTCCAAGAGCAATTTCAATTTTCTAATTACTACCAATTGACAAAAACTATAGAGGAACCTAAAATAAAGAAGACCTCTGAGCCTCCACTACCCTCATAGATCCTTGATGGTAACCTCGTATCCTCTTGAAGCAGCGGGAAGACCTCTAGAAGCTTTGCGAAATGAGCTCAATGAGAGCTATTGATGAGAACGATGGCTTGATTGAAGCAACGTAAGGACACTTGAAGAGATTTATGTAAAATATTGATGAACAAATGAACAAACAAAAGACACCTTCGTCCTATGTGAGCTTGAGAATGTTGATTGGAGAGCAAAAGCTTAGCAAGAAGTGCACAATAAATTTGCCTCCCTTTGTGCTTGAGGGAGGGGGGTATTTATAGGTTAGAAGAAGGGATGAGAGGTGGAATTGATTGAGAAGTTAACTCAATTGATTGAAGAGTTAACAAGGATTGATTGGGGAGTGAAGTTGATCGATTACCCAGTGAACTCAGTTAATTAGGGAGTGATAAAGCAATAATAGCTTATCACTGAAGAAGAAATGGAGCTAGAAGAATACATGGGGGAGAATGAGTTGTTAATTTCAGATAAAATGGAGCTACTTATGCATGTGTGGGTGCATGAACTAGTCAACTCCAAATTAGACATCAAAAATCATTCAAATTGGAAGAAAAACAGGCAAAAACTAAGCTATTTCGAGTTAGAAACTCAAGTTTTTCCGCGGTTGGAAACGTGATAGGTGATGAGCCTAATTATTAGCCTATTTTCTTCTAGTTTTATGCAAGTTGAAAGACATTCCCAGACATTGTTTTAAGTATATCTCTATGTTATGTTATCCTTTATGATCATTATGCAGACTTGAACTTGGTTAATTAAGTATATGGAGATATGATTATGATATGATGAAATTGTATGTTATATGTGGGAATGTATGGATTATTGAGAATGTTTGTGTTGATTTTGGTTGTTAGTATTTTGTACATGTTCATGGACTAACCTTGCAGCTAAAAGAGAGAGGTCTGTCACCCACAACAACTATAGGGTGCAACCCGCAGCCATAGCATTTCTAGGTGTAGAGCAGGGGAGATTCCAGCATTGACTAAGTGTAGTAACCACGACCAATGACACTCAATGGAGAGAATCACACATCATGATAGGTGATCAATAAAGGTGATTGGAAGCTTGGATGACTCTGTTACAATTAGAAGAGTAATGGGACCGATTCAATCGACCCATGTTCCCCTATTTCAGCAGAGAGTTCTAGTTTTGTTAGAACACTTCCTTCTTTTCTTGTCATTATTGTTAGTATTCATTACACTCTAGTTCATGCAGAGTGGTGTTTTTATGTTTTTAGTTAAGAAACCTATTTGAATAACTCCCCCATACCTATATTATGGTTTGGCGGTTGAGATAGAAGTTAGTTAAGTTTAGTTTTGAATAGTTTTTGCTCTACCACAGATCTAGCTATCTGAATCTTTTCTGGATTATGCATACAATGTTATTTGATCATGAGTTATGAATATTATAGTTGAGCCAGATTCTATGTGATTTTGAAAAGATTATGCAAACGTATGTTAGGATCAATATGATTTTGTTTATCTGAAAGAGTTAGATTTGAGTTTAAACAGTGAGGCAGTCACCTGAGCAAGGGCCACTCAGGATAACTGACCTTCACTTTATTTCTTGTATGTTTTAATTGTTGTATCAGCTAACTTATGAATACATGATCCATTAGATTCTTAGAGTTGCTTAGTCTAATTAGTTTGTGATACTCCCAAGGATAGGAATAGTTGTCATTAACAAATAAGAATTTCATTCCTTAATCTGTTGTTACAGTTTTACACTTCAAAGTATCCGTAGTAGTTGTAGCAGCATTACTTTCCCTTGTTAATAAGTAGATTGATTTAGTAGATAAGTTAGATAGTCTGATCTCTGAAAGCACATACAATGCAAGTGCCATCACAAGTCTACAAGCCCTGGTTGATAATTTGATTAGGTCTTTTCAAGAAGTTATAATGGACTATTCAGTAGGAGATTCCTTTGAATTGAGTGATTACCACCAAGTTATAGTGGACTGTTCAGTAGGAGATTTGGAAAGAAAGGGGTCTAGGTGAAAATGCATGATGGGAGAGGGTAGAGGAGATGAAAAGGAGGGGATCTGCCTCCAGAAATAGGTCAGTCATGTGCAAGAATCCAAATCTCCACTTGCAAAGTAGGATCTCCCGGTGGGAGATCTGGAAATAATAGGGGGAGATTTGGATTGGTTGAGTGAAACTGAAAACTGAAAGTTGGAGATGGCTAGGGGGGACCTCTAGAAGGCTTTTAGGGGGTGGAGAAGATGATAAATATAGGAGAAAGGTGAAAACTCACCTACAAGACACATACAAGGCTTAGGAACAGGGTTGAAAGCTCAGAAAATGCAAATTGACAAGTGTCACAAAAAGTGTCGAAAAGTGTTGACAACAAAGAGAGGGAAAATGACATGAGGAAACAACACAAGATGAAAGAGAAGACACGTCACCAAGAGGTTTGCTTCTTAGAGGACATTATTTCATGCTTACATGTATGTGACAAGGATCATATATCATCATAGGGGTCCTCGTGGAGGCTGTGCGTGATTTTTGTGCTTACATATTTGTCCCCTTGGGGATGGTAGTCTACATGAAAGGTGGGTACCGTTCTTGAACTAGGCCTCACCTATTGTCAATTTTCTCGCAATTGTACCTACAATAAATAGTGTTAGCCTAACATTTGAATACATCAAAATGAATAATAAAAATTGAAATGACGAACTTACCATAGATCGTGAGAGTTTGACTAGTTGTTTGCCTTTGTCGGTGAGACCTATAGGAATGAATGTATGCAAAACAACACACGGAAGATGCATAAAAGAAAAAAACTAATCTAAGAATGCATAAAAGAAACTAAGCTAAGGGCAAGCAAAGCAAGCAAATTAGTGAGATTTGAGTGAATCGTTGACAAAATTGATCGTGTGAATAGTCTATGAGTAGATATCATCGAGGAGATTGCGAAGATGGCCGCCTCTTCTTCAGCCATTGAGAATCGGGTACACAAATAGTGAAAAAACCTTCTCTAAACTCTAGGTTGAATTTTGTAAAAAATCTCTTAAAACTGTCTATTTTTGGCAATTCTTCTTGTTGCATTGTCTTTGTTTCATTGTTTAGAGTAGGATCAGTCTTTCATTTACTGAAATCGACTGAGAAATGAAGATTTTAGAGTACTTTCCGTTTGGGGGATCTCCACATAGGGTCACCCCTTTTGTTAGGTAGGTCACCCAGGGGGAGATCTATTTGACAATAGGGTCATCTGAGGGGAGATCCTGCTGACAACAGGGTCACCCAGAGGGAGATCCTATTGACATCTAGGTCACCCGGGGGGCGACCCTATTGGGTGAATTCTGTCTAAAATTTGAGGTTTTTCTAACATTTGTTTCACTCTATTTTGATCTAATTTGGCTACTGTATCTACTTGTTTATAGCAATTTTGATGGTTTATACACTTTTTTGTGTGATTTTCTGCAAGTTTTATGATTTTTAGGATTTTTGCGAGTTGATGAGATCTACTCTAAAGCTCTTTTCTAATTTGTAGGACATGCACATCTGATGGAATGCTTGCAGAGAGTAGTTGTGGCTCTTAGAGATGTTTGCTTCACTGAGTGATGATGATCGCACTGTCCTGAGGAGAGTGAGCTTAGCCAGAGTATGTCATGTGCTGGTTATTCATCATGTGGCATGCATTTGCTGTGATATCTTGACATAATGGGATGCAGATAGGAACACCTTCAGGTTCCCGCAGGTTTCAGGAGAGTGGACTATCACTCTTTTTGATGTTTATCGTATACTTGGAGTTCCTGTGAGAGGACATCCTATCGTTTTGCCTACTAGCGAGTCCTTTGAGGACAAGGTGTCATGGACACATTTTATGGGGTTAATTGCTCTAAGGATCAGATAGGAATTCAGCTTACTTTTGTGCCATGAATTCACATTCCTCGCTTGAGGAAGTTTCTAATCGGCATGATCGCATTGAGGTTGTTTGAAGATAAGGCCTCAGCTCACTTGAGATGGTGTTGGGCACCAATTATATAAGTTCTTGAGCAGGGCAGAGTTTATGCTTAGGGGCCAGACATTTTGGCCATGGTATACAGAGATTTCTATCGCATTGCATAGCGAGAGGCTCTTGCTTTTATCCACTCTTCTTTGGTTATGAATTGGATCTTTGAGCACATTAGGCCTTATCATAAGTTAGTTCCGATTCCTGATGGATGGCTTATGAGAGAAGCTAGATGGATTCAGTGGGTCACTTTGATGCTTCTCTACAGGTTGTAGCTACTCTCACAGATGAGGATATGATTTTTGATCCTTATGTGGACTTGGAGGTATCATGGTCATGTGATGGTGAGATCAGAGAGTACTACCATGGGGTATTAGAACTTTCATACTGTAATGGTCTGGTCAAGGCTCATCGTGTTGAGCACGTCTTGCAACAATTTGGTGAGGACTTTCCTAAGGATTTGCCCCAGTGCCTACTTGCTATAGATTTATTTAGGAGATGGATGAGGTTAATCAAAGGATAGTTACTTGGACTCCTTTGACTCATGGAGTCTTCATTACCAAAGTTCCTAGATCTTTGAGAGGAGGATAAAGGGGAGGGAGAGGGACTCCTTCCCGAACACTCATTGTGGTTAAGGACTCAGATTCTACTGATGAGGACTACATTCCTAATGGGGTGACTTGACAGATGAGGTCCCACTAGAGGATGCACATGATGATGGTTCTGATGATGCGGATGATGCTCATGATGTCCAAGAGGGTTTGCATGTAGTTCCTAAGTCTCCTCACTCTGATGAGGTGATGCGGCAACTTGACCCTGACTAGCAACCTGGTGAACCATGTATGTCTACATTTTCCTTATTGCTTTCACACTTTTGTCCTTCCTCTTTCCTTTCTTTTTGTGAAGAACTAACACACTTTTCACTTTTCATAGTTCAATTCACAGGTAATGTTAAGGAGTGGAGGGCTTTCATTCACAAGATTAATGTTGTCTTGGCTTCTCCCTTCACTAGGTCATCTCTAGAGAGTCTTTTGGTTGATCCTGGTGTGTCCCCTATTGCTAGGTGACACAGTGACATTTTTTCTCCTGCCTATCATGGATGTCAGGTGAGTGCAAATTTGAAGGCCGAGAATCTCATTCTTAAGGGTGAGAATCAGGTGCTTCATGAAATGACTCTTCTTGGATTTGGACAACGAGATGCTTGTGTAGCAAGGCCTTCACAATCACATGCTCATAGTAGGATGCCTCGCTCCCATAGATCTCATGGAGCGACTGGTGGTGCACATAGGCAGAGGAGCAGGAGTCCTGAGGGTTCCATTGAGGGGAACCATCCTTGATTTTACTTTGCTTTTCCTTTGAAATCATGCCCCCTTGTATGGGGAGCCTTTACTTGCCTTGAGAGCATTTTGTCTTTAGCTCTTTGGTACTCTCGTATATGTAAACTTCGGATATATCTATGCAAGTTTATCTTTTTATGGTTTTTGCCTATTGAATGGGTACTCATCTCTTGTGCATTATGAAAGTTTAAGAACTTTTTGATTATGTTTTTGACCTTCAACTCTAACCATGCAAATATGATGATGATGACATGTTTTTGTAATTTTTTTGGCATATATATGAGATGCAGTTTACGATATGCAGATGCAAGAACACAAGGGATGCTTGAAATGAAACATTTACTTCTACTGGATGTCACGAGTTATGACATTGACTTTATTGCTTTGAGACTCTTTTTCTAATTTTGGTATGAATGCAATGTGGAACAAACAATATGACTGCTCTTTAATATGATTTTCAATCCAGGGGATTGCAAGTTGTCCTGATATAAGAGACCTATTCAAGCCTGTGAGATAGGAATTTAAAACTCAAGTGGGGAGCAGCAATGAAAATGGAGTGTTTCCTAATTTGGGTTTTGCTAAAGGCTAAACACTGATCCTTATCTAGATAAGACAATTTGACAAGCTTTCAACTTAGACAAGTAACAAATTTTATTGATGTTCGCTAGACTTAGATCATAGATGACAAGCAAGATAGACCTGGGGTAAAGGATAAATGGGAAAGAACTAGGGTCCCTAGATAGAAGATGATCCTAAAGACTACTAGACTCTTGGTTTTTCTCAGCTAGTGCGTGTGTGTGCTTTGTACCTTTCTCTTTTATTTCCTCTGTTAGAATGTCACCCTTGAGGCTTCGAGCTTAGATTGATCTCCACCCAAGAGTATGGACATTCAACAATCTTCTCTATTTCACTCTTTTTTTTGTATCTCTCTTGTTTTTTTTTTTGTATTTTCTAGAATGCCTCACTTGATTTTCTCATTTTTTTGGATTTTTGACTTTTACGAAAATGAATGCTTTTGGAACTTTGGATATGCAATAGCATAATCTCTCAATTTTCTATCTCAACACTCTTATTTTGATCACTCATTTTTTTATTTAGTCAGATTTTAGATTGCTTCCTTCAGAGTTTTGATCCTCCTGATGTTTTTTGGCCAAGGAAGATAAGGGGTTGAGTGCCACCTAAAGTTTTGTAATCCAGTTGGACTTCTCTTCTACTAGGGAAGGATTGGGAAGGTCTACTTGCAAGCTTCCTTTGAACATTGTAGGTTTGAATACTGAATTTGTTTAGACCTAACATCTTGGCTCATTAAGACTAGGATCAGTGTAAAGCTAAGAGCTAGGCTTTGATTAGAATCACTGAGAATGAAAAGGGGAAGAATGACGATTATAAAAATAGGGCATCTCTAGGTCCTGAAAGGATGACGTATATCTAGGCAACCTTAGACTCCTTACTGAAATGAAAATGATATAAGAGAAAGCCACTGATTGTAATGCAAAATGAACAGAATGCTACTGAAATGCAAGAAACAAATTCTTTTTTGACATTTTTTTATTTGTATTTTTATGTTTTATGATTTTTTTGGTTTTTTAGACATAATATTTCTTGAGGTGAAAGGCATTGACTGTTTTGCCAAATTCCTCTCCCTCCATTATGTACAAGAGGTAGGCACCATTTCCAACATCTTCTTTAACCATGTAAGGACCAATCCAGTCCTCTAAGAATGTTATTTTTCATCTTCTCTTTTTATTTTTCGTGCTACCTCTTCTTAGGTCAAGTTCTCCTATTTTGTAGGGTTTGTTGTCTAATTCTATCATTTCCAACTCAGTGGTTTCCCTTGGTAATGTGAGACGAAGTAAGTCTCAAAGGCTTGGTTATGGGAAGGAGTCCAATACAGGACTCCATCACATCTTAATAACTCTGCTAACAAGTCAAACTGCTCCTGCATGTAGATTTTCACATCTTGTCTATCTTCAATACTTTGCAAGAATTGAAACAATTTGAGGGGAGTTTGTGGCTCTCTTTTCTCATTAAGAGGGACAAAGCTTATACTTGTGCTTCCATTTGGTTCTGGCCTCAAATCCATGGAATACCCGATGTAACTTCCTGGCAACTCAAAAATGATAGGATCATCAGCGCTAACTGACACTCTCATTTTCCATTCTTTGTGAAACATTCCCTCACTCTCTTCATCTTCATCTGGAAGTCTTTCAACCATCTCAATTTGTACTAAAGGTGCTTCCCACTTGCCAAGTTCATTTGATTGCACCGAGGTAGAGGTGGTTGTCTTCTCTTGTGGTTGAGACACCATGAACATCCTAGGTAGCATTCCTATTGTGTTGGTTGATTCATTTTCAATTGAATGCCCCTCCTCCATGGATCCACAATCTTCCAAGGAGCAAATTATATCCTGTATCCTTGTTGATGACGCAAAATGTGCTTGGGACAGTCTTGGGCCCTAGAGTCACGGGAAGTGTGATCTTCCCTATTGTAGAGGCCTTTAGATTATCATACCCACTCAGGGTGTTTTGTGAAGCGGTGATATTCATGTGCCCATAACCCATCCTCTCTAAAAGGGAGAATGGAACTATGTTCACTACAGCTCCATCATTAATTAAGGTTTGTTTGATGCAACTGTCATAGATTCAAACTTGTAAGTACAATGCAGGATCCCCTTTCTTGGTTAGCTCAGCCTCATAAGGCATTTTCTTTAAGTCAAAGAAGAACCATGGATCCTTGAGTTCTGAATATGGTGGGCTTATTTCATAGTCCACATGGTTGATCTTCTCGCTAGGTGGAGGAGTAATTTGATAGAGATATTTCAGCCCTATTGCCTTTAGTAGTGATGAGCGATGTGAAGGGGAGTTCCTGAGTACTTCAATGAATGATATGTGAGCATATGTCTTTTTTAAGTCTTCGATAAGTTCATAAGGTCCGATTAGAGTTGGTATTGGTTCCACTACTGAAATGGCACACTCATATAGTTCCTTCAATTCACTCTCAAGGTCTTCTTCTTCTTCATTATGGATTATTTCGACCAATCCCATCATCCTAGCTTCAGCTTTCTACCCTAGATGTGGCAGGATGCCAGTATTGTTACCTTGGGCTACTTCATTTTGGTTTGATGTTTTTGTATCCTTAGATCTTGATAAATTCTCATGTTAGCATTCCGTGGAGTTATTAGGGCTTGGGTTTGTCTTGTGCCCTTATTATCCAGCATGACTTCTTGTAGGTTCAAGAACATTTCTATGAACAACTGCTATTGGTCTTTTGGTAATCTCACTATGAATTTGTTATATTCTCTATAGGATTCTATGTTATGCCCCCTTGTTCTATGAAAAGAACAAAATTGGTTGTACTCATATGGAGGCCTTTCGTACCTTTCATCATTTCCATTTCTGTTACGATTCCAACTCTGATAGTTGTCTCTAGGGTAGTACCAATTGTTTCTAGGTTGGTCAATCACATTGACATTAGGAGGATAATTGATGAAGGGAGTAAATCATAAAACACACAACAATAGAAATATAATATAGAAAATAGAATATTTCTTTATTGATCTGGGCAACTCATTACATTACAGAAGCTCAATTACAATCTGAGGAATCAATCCTCCACAGGTTGCAACACACTACAGCTATATCTCACCAGGCTCTGGAATCTTCTGCCTTCTGTAACCCCCAAATCAGCTAGGGTTTCTATTTTCCCCACCTATTATTGACTCCACACTTGCCCCCTTAACTCTACTACCACCCAGGGTTCCCAAAATAGCCATAAATAGCACTTTTTGGTGGCCTCTAGCTAAATTTTAAAATTTGCAACTCCCTCCAAAAGTAGGTCAACTTCCGGGAAGCATAACTTTTGATCCGGGTGTCCAATTGACGAACTATTTTAAGCACCAAAAAGATCGTGATGTGAACTATCATGCCAAAAATTTGTAAATGGATTTCTATCAACTTTTTGGGACATTATGGGATGTTTTAGTGCATCATATCTCGTTTTAAAAATTTTCAGGGGCTTTTCAGAAAACAAAAACTTTAATATCTTTCAGCTCACAAATGATCTTTACCTGATTCCTTCGCCAAAGGTATTATATTTCCATGATGTAACTTTTTGTAAGTTTTTTCTTCGTTCCATGCCAAAATGCAAACTTTCCTAAAATGGCAGGTACACTTTCCAAAACAGGTAGGTCACTATTTTTAGCAGTTTTGAAAAAATTGAAAGTCCTACCTCATTATTCTAGATATTATGGAACTAGAAACACTAATTATGGAAAGAAATGAAAACAATTACAATGATTTTGAATTAACTTCTTTTTTTGGGTGATGCAAGATTGCCCTTACACCTCTGGATGCTCCTGCATCAGACACCCAGGGTAATTTGAGAAGTGACCCTGTCACGTCTCAGGTGTTTTTGTGAGAAAAACCCAAATGGTCAACCTCTACCTTAGACAACCAAGAAGAATATTCAACAGGCCTTCCTTTCCATTTCACCAGATATCCTTCATATTGCCTGTGCTGAGTACTTCTTCCCACACGGCTATCCAAGATCTCTTCTATCTCCTCTATTGAAGTAGATGCTAGAATACTCCACTGCGCTTCGGTTGGTCCATCCTCTATTCTACCTTCATGATATTTTGATAAATCAACAATGTTGAAAATATGGGAAATATTGATCCCACTTGGTAGCTCTACCTCATATGCATTTCCTGAATCATGCTTCTTCAAGATTCTGCATGGTCCAAATTTCTTCATTTTCAACTTATTGTATGTTCCAATTGGGAACCTTTCTTTTCTCAAGTGAACCATGACTTCATCTCCTACCTGGAACTCCTTATACCTCCTCTTTTGATCTGCCTTAGCCTTGTACTGAATATTCATCTTATTAATTGGCTTTCTCACCTCTTCATGCAAATTCTTCAGATGTTCTGCAAAGTCTTCAGCTTCAACACTTGTCTTTTCTCCTTTGTCCAGCTTCCTTAACTCAGAAGCATTTCTCAGGCTATTGCCATATACAATCTGGAATGGTGATTTACCAGTACTCCTATTGACAAAATTGTTGTAAGCAAATTCTGCTTGTGGTAAAATCAAACCCCATCCTTTGGGCTTATCTCCTACTAAGCATCATAGCAGGCTACCCAAACTCCTATTCACCACTTCGGTCTGTCCATTAGTCTGTGGATGGTGTGCATAACTAAACTTCAAATCTATCTTCAACTTCTTCCATAATGTCCTCCAGAAATAACCAACAAACTTGGTTTCTCGATCTGAAACTATGCTCTTTGGTAGACCGTGTAATCTCACTACCTCCTTGAAAAATAACTCTGCAAGATGAACTACATCATTAGTCTTCTTGCAAGGAATAAAATGTGCCATCTTTGAGAATCTGTCCACCACCACAAAAATGGAATCATGTCCTCTTTGTGTCCTTGGTAAACCAAGAACAAAATCCATACTAATATCATCCCATGGCTTCTTTGGTACAGGTAGTGGCTGATATATACTTGTATTCTGACTTGCTCCTTTCGCCATCTAACATACTCTGCAACTCTGCACAAATTTCCTCACATCCTGCTGCAACTGTGGCCAATAATAATTTTCACCAACAATAGCAATGGTCTTATCTCGACCAAAGTGTCCAGCCAATCTTCCACTATGCTTCTCCTTAATTAGGTTCTCTCTCATGGAACTCCTTGGAATGTACAACTGGCTTCCTCTAAACAACATGCCATCTTGGATTATGAAATCCAACCATTTTGTCTTGTCCAAAGTAACAGGTTCCAAACAAGCTTTCCAGGCCTCTGTAAAATCTAGATCTTCAGAATACAAACTTTTGAGCTCATCAAACCCAACAACCTCTATCTTCATTTCTGTCAACAAATTTTGCCTTCTGCTCAAGGCATCTGCAACTCTGTTGGACTTCCCACTCTTGTGCTTCAAAACAAAAGTATAGATCTGCAAAAATTCAACCCATTTTAAGTGCCTTTGATTTAACTTTCCTTGACTATTAAGAAACTACAAAGCTTGATGATCAGTATATAAAACAAACTCTTTTGGCAACAAATAATGTCTCCATTTCTTCAAAGCTTGAACTATTGCATAAAATTATTGATCATAAATAGAATACTTTTTCTTGGCATCATTAAGCTTCTCACTAAAATAGGCAATGGGCTTACCTTCTTGGCTCAAAACAGCTCCTATAGCACTACCACTAGCATCACAATCTACCTGAAATACCTTATTGAAATCTGGAAGTGCCAAAACAGGTTGCTCTGTAACTTTCTACTTCAATGTATCAAAGCTTTTATCTACTCCTTTAGTCCATCTAAACTCTTTTTTATCCCCTCTCATTGTCTCAGTTAGGGGTGCACAAATGCTACTAAAATTCTTGATAAACTTCCTGTAAAAACTTGCCAAACCATGAAAAGATCTTACCTCTGTTGGACTCCTTGGCGTAGGCCATTCAATGATAGCCCTTACTTTTTCTGGGTCCATCTTAAGACCTTCCTCTGAGACAACAAATCCCAGGTATACCAACTCCTTTGCAAAACTACATTTCTTCAGATTAATCAGCAACTTCTCCTCCCTCAGCTTCTCTAAAACTCTTTTGATATGCAGTAGATGCTCATCCCAAGTCTTACTGAAAATCAAAATATCATCCAAATAAATAATAACAAAACTTCCCAAAAATTCTTTCAGTACCTCGTTCATGAGCCGCATGAATGTGCTCAGTGCATTGGTTAGCCCAAATGGCATGACTAACCACTCATACAAACCCTCCTTAGTCTTGAAGGCTGTCTTCCATTCATCTCCTTCTCTGATTCAGATATGGTGATACCCACTCTTCAGATCAATCTTTGTGAAGTACTTGGCTCCACTCAAACAATCCATTATGTAATCCATTTTGGGCAATGGAAATTTGTATTTGATCATGATCTTATTGATGGCTTGAGAGTCTGTACACATTCTCCACTCTCAATCTTTCTTTGGTACTAGTACTACAGGTACCGCACATGGACTTAGGCTCTCTCTTATTAATCCCTTCCTCAAAAACTCCTGAACTTGTCTGTTCAACTC
The DNA here is from genome assembly GCA_027924645.1 of Cunninghamia lanceolata. NCBI lineage: Eukaryota > Viridiplantae > Streptophyta > Pinopsida > Cupressales > Cupressaceae > Cunninghamia > Cunninghamia lanceolata. Next base: position 29,295,406 of record BSBN01000339.1, on the reverse strand, counting down.
TTCACTCTCGGCTGGAGTCATTCTATGGGCTACCTTATTTGGCAAACTGGCTCCTGGTATCAAATCCATTTGATGACTTATCTTTCTTACTGGTGGTAAACCTTCTGGTACATTATCAGAGATAATATCCTAAAATTCTTCCAACATATTAGAAACTTCTGCTGGTACATCTTCACATTTCTCTTGACTAATCTTTGGAATCAATGCAAAGCAATGACACTCATGCTTCATTCCCTCCAAAAATTTTCTACCATCTACCAAGCAAATTCTGGTAGTACTACATATCTTTTCTTCCACCTCTTTCAAGGGCTTCAATTTATGACAAACTCCATCTTTTGTTAGAGAATATGTGTTTGCACGGCCATCATGGACAATGCTCCTATCATACTACCACAACCTCCCCAACAACATATGACATGCATCCATCGATATGATATCACACATCACCTCATCATGGTAGTCACCAATCTTGAACTTCACTAAACACTGCTCATTGACCAAAGCTCTATGGTCCTTCTGCAACCATGCAATCTGATATGGATGCAGATGCTTTCTTCTTGTCAACTTCAACTTGTCAACCATCTCCTCTGAAACAAGATTATTAGTGCTTCCACTGTCAATAATAATATCACAACACTTACCTTCACATTTGCACCTTGTGCGGAATAAATTCTTCCTCTGATTGGGTTCTTTCTCCTCATTTAGTAAAGTTCTTATGGCAACTAGGGTTTCTCCCCTTTCAGTATCTTTAGAATGCTCAGAATGTGCATCTTCATCTACATGTACAACTCGTGCATTACCTTCAGGTCTTCTATTTGTCCTTCCTTGATGTTGTGGACACTCGTATACTTGATGCCCTTCTTCTCCACATTGGAAATAGGTTCCTCTAAAACCTCCTCTTCAGGGTCCTTGCCCAGGTCTGCCTCTTCCTCTTCCTCTTTGCTCACCATTGTTTTGGTCACGGGGGCGGTAGTTATTATCTCCTCTCTAATTTTGACTGGTGCCGAATTCTTCACTTTTCTTTAAATCTTCATTTCGGCTCCCATAGTGTCTTCCACCAGTCCTTCTGCCTTGACCTCTTCCCCTTTGCTTCCTGTCAAATCTTTTATTCAGCTTCTCTTCCACCTTCAGGGAAAACTGATATGCATCTTCTATGGTGGTCATTCTGACTAGGCTCAACTCCTCTTGAATACTTGGCCTCAACCTATTAATGTAACAGGCTACCTTCTCCTTGTTGGGCTCTGCATGGCCTATCTTGATAGTAATTTTATAAAACTCTTCTGTATACTCCTTAACATACTTGTTACCTTGCTTCAGTCCTAGCAGCTTCTTCAACAACTCCATCTCATAGTCCACAAGAATGAACTGCTTCTTCAGTTTCTCCACCATCCGATCCCATTTGGTGATCTTTCCTTTTCCTCTTCTGTTCCTCTCTAATTGGATCTCCTTCCACCAAATATTGGCATGGCCCTTCAATTTTGTTTTTGCAAACTTGACCCGATTTGATCCAATCAATAAACTGTTCTGGATTCAAATCTCCAGAATATGTAGAAACTTCAATCCTAGGCCTCTTTATGATCTTCAAAATGGCCCTCAACAACCTAACTTCTGCAGGATCTCCTGCAACTTCTTGTTCTTCCTCAGATAGCTCTTCTTCAGCTTCATCTTCACTTTCTTCTCTTGTTCTTGGCTCAAACCCTCTTCGCAGCTCCTCTTGTAATGCATCGATTTGTCTTTGCAGGGATCTAAAACCCTCTTCCATCAAAGCATTCATCCTAATACAGTTTCTTCATGAAGGCATCTTGATCTCCGCAACAAACCCAGAACCTCAGGTCCTAGTGCAAACTGCCTCATGGTCGGTGATCTGTCTACACACTCAGGAACCAGGCTCTAATACCACTTGATGAATGGGGTAAATCATAAAACACACAACAACATAAATAGAATACAGAAAATAGAATATTTCTTTATTGATCTGGGCAACTCATTACATTATAGAAGCTTAATTACAATCCGAGGAATCAATCCTCCACAGGTTGTAACACACTACAACTACACCTCACCAGGCTCTGGAATCTTCTACCTTCTATAACCCCCAAATCAGCTAGGGTTTTTGTTTTCCCTACCTATTCTTGCCTTCACACTTTCCCCCTTAACTCTACTACCTCCCAGTGTTCCCAAAATAGCCATAAATAACACTTTTTGGCGGCCTCCAGCTAAATTTCAAAATTTGCAACTCCCTCTAAAAGTAGGTCAACTTCCGGGAAGCATAACTTTTGATCCAAGTGTCTGATTGACGAACCATTTTAAGCACCAGAAATATCGTGATGTGAACTATCATGCCAAAAATTTGTAAATGGATTTCCATCAACTTTTTGGGACGTTATGGGATGTTTTAGTGCCTCATATCTTGTTTTAAAAATTTTCAGGGGCTTTTCAGAAAACAAAAACTTTAATATCTTTCAGCTCACAAATGATCTTTCCCTGATTCCTTCGCCAAAGGTCTTATATTTTCATTATGTAAATTTCTATAAGTTTTTGTTTCATTCCATGCCAAAATGCAAACTTTCCTAAAATGGCAGGTACACTTTCCAAAACAGGCAGGTCGCTATTTTTAGCAGTTTTGGAAAAACTGAAAGTCCTACCTCATTATTCTAGATATTATGGAACCCGAAACACTAATTATGGAAAGAAATGAAAACAACTACAATGATTTTGAATTAGCTTCTTTTTTTGGGTGATGCAGGATTGCCCTTACACCTCTGGATGCTCCTGCATCAATAATAGTCTCTCCCGTTGTAATCGTCTCTTACCTTCTTGACTGGGGGTTGATCTGTGACCCCATATGTGGTTGCATTTTTGTTGTTTTTCATAATATTGATGACATGAGCATTATTCCTTGTGTCTTCCTTTGTTAACTTTATGTTTCACCCGTAGGCTTTTCTGCCATTGTCAATGGCTGCTTGATCTATCCTCAAAGCACTTTCCAATGCTTCTTCATAGGATCTATATGGCAATTTTTGAACATCTTCTCTCATGTCCTTGTTCAAGGCATGTAAGAAAAGGTCGTATAGTTCATGATGGTCCATGTTTGGAACACTGGTTGAGGAATAGAGGACTTGCCTCCATCTGGTCACAAAGTGAGCTACAGATTCATTTGGTTCTTGCTTCATGGTGAGGAATTCTCTGATCCATGTTTTGATGAGTTTGTTCATGTCAAATGCCATGACAAACTCTCCAATTAGTTGTCTAAATGAGTGAATTGAAGACTTTGGCAAATGATCGAGCAAATGATAGTACCAACCTAGAGCTATTCCTTCAAGAGTTTTTGGGAAGATCTTGGCAACAACCCCATCCCAAGGGAGGAGTTCTCTTATTGCTGTGGTGTAGGCTTTAATATGGGAATTTGGATCTCCTTCCCCTTTGAATTTTAGGAGATTAGGCAATGGCTGAGGTAATTGCACATTCCCTATATTTTGGTCAAGAGGTTCTTTAAAGTACTTGAGATATATCCCAAGAAATGTACTTTGAGATTGAGGGGTTGATAGGAATAACCATGTAGGTGGGTTTTGATAACCCATTGTTTGATTTGTTTGATTTCCCAACACTACAGGATTATTCTGAACAAGAGGGTTCCCATTCAGACATGTGTCATTACTTGCATTTCACAAATAATAATTGAGATAGGGGGATTCTAAGATGCCCCTAGTCTTGTTCATTTCAAAAGTTGTCATGGGATTTCTGTCTTCTTTTAGGAGCAACTTGTTCTACTTCCAAGGTTCTAATCCTTCGCACTAGAGTTGTGATTAAGTCTGCAGGAGTGGCAGCTCTAGGTGTTTCCTCATTTCTAGGATTTTCTCTTCGAGTATTGTCATGGTGATAGGTTTCTTCTCGTGTAGAGTTTTCTCTTTATTCTTTTCACAAGGAAACTCTTAATGCCTCTTGAGCATCTCTTGCCTCTTGCAAGTGTATTTCTAATCATTTTACCTCCTCATTGAGATGTGTACTTGATGTTCTTGTGGAAGGTTGATCGGGTCAATGTATTTCTAATCTTACCCTCCTAGCTTTATGTGGCACATTTGGTATGGTTGGGTTGTGTTCCCAGACTGGATTATTGAAAGACAAAGAATGCCTGGATTCTCTTTAGTCTCTCTGGTCTTGTCCATAATCTAAGTCTTCATAGTCATAACAATTTGTGATAGGTGCATCTGGGTGGGGCAGCACATACCTATCGAAAGGAGTTTCTGGTTCTCTTGAGGGAATATTCCCTTGGTTTAAATTGGGTTCCATCATATTCAAGGGTGTCGTAGACACCATAGAATAAATGGAATGGATGATGACGAAGGCTATAGAAGCTGAAGCGGCTATGAAGAATAAAGTGAAAACGCTTGTAGATTTTTGTTTTGAATGTTTAAATTTTAAAATCCAAATGATGGGAACACTAACCACATAACCAAAAAGTTCTATACTTCACGTTAGGTTCACCAAAATATGTGCACTTAGAATCGTGACTTCGGTTGCCTGGGGCTATCGAGTTGGATTTCATCATGCACACGGACCCTTCCCTCCTTGCCACAGGGTGAACCGCCACATCACTCTCATTCTCGTGGAAGTAGCCAATTGAGAGGAGGTGAGACACAAAGGTGGTCTGGCTCGTTGGAGAGCTAGACTTTGTGGAGAGGGGTCAACACATCTTAGGGCCTTTGTTGTTGTGTACTGATGTAGATGTTTCGTTCGATTATTATTGTTGTAGAGATAACTGAATGACCTGAAGGGTCACTAGTTACTCTTCTTCTATTAGGGTTTCTACTATTCCACCTCTATGTGGGTAAGTTATTACTTTCGTTGATGGCTTGTTGTCTTTCAATTCGTTGGATGATTGCTCATTGTTTTTGAAGTTGTCTATATACTTCTAATTGTTGTAAGAAAAATGGATCTTGTTGTGGTCTCGGATGGATTTCCTCTATCTTGTCGAGGATTTCCCTCACCCACTCACCTCTTAATCCTAGGCACATTCGTGAGCCAAGATAAGAGATAAGTGTATGTGGACTAGCCTTGACTAGACTTTGGGTTTGACTTAGGGTTTTGTTTAACCTAAGGTTTCATTGTGCATTGACTTTTGTTGACCTTATGACGATATCAAGGGTTTTAAACAGTTGACCGTGGTTGAACTTGTGATGGTATCAAGGGTTTGTAATTTATCTAACTGTCTAATGTTTTTGTTCTTTTCTATATTTTTATGAATGAAACTATATGACATGCAAAACTTGTTTTCATTTTTTTTTGGTATTTTTGGAAATAAAAGATGCTTTTTAATCTAAGAAAAGAAATATGAATGCAACTAGAGTGAATTTTACCTAATTGAATTATTCTGTGCTTTTGGGGTTTTTGAATGTTTTGAAATGATTTAATCTAGAAAAGGAAATTGCAAGTAAATGAATTAAACTATGAATGCAAATTACTTCTAGAATGCTAGATCTAGCTATTCTATCAAGGAAAAAGCAATAAATTACTAATCCCAAGAGCAATTTCAATTTTCTAATTACTACCAATTGATAAAAAGTATAGAGGAACTTGAAATAAAGAAGACTTGTGAGCCCCCACTACCCTTAGAGATCCTATTGAAGTAGCGGGAAGACCTCTTGGTGACAAGACAACACAAAGAAGTGAAAGAATCTTAAGAGGCTTTGTGAAATGAGCTTAATGAGAGCTGTTGATGAGCACGATGGCTTGATTGAAGCAGCGTAAGGATGCTTGAAGAGCTTTATGTGAAAGCTTGATGAACAAATGAACAAACAAAAGGCACCTTCATCTTGTGTGAGCATGAGAATGCTGATTGGAGAGCACAAACTTAGAAAGAGCTGTGTGCACAATGAATTTGCCTCCCTTTGTGCTCAAGGGAGGGGGTATTTATAGGTTAGAAGAAGGGATGAGAGATGAAATTGATTAAGAAGTTAACTTAATTGATTGAATTGTTAACAAGGATTGATTGGGGAGTGAACTAGATTGATTACCCAGTGATTAGTTAATTAGGGAGTGATAAAGCAATAATAGATTATCACTGAAGAAGAAATGGGGTTATAAGAATGCATGGGAGAGAATGAGTTGTTAATTTCAAATCAAATGGAGCTAATTATACATGTGTGGGTGCATGAAATAGTCAACTTCAAATTAGGCATAAAAAATCATGCGAACTAGAAGAAAAATCAAGCAAAAATAGAGTTATTTTGAGTTAGAAACTCAAGTTTTTCTGTGGATGGAAACGTGACAGGGTCACCCATGGGTCACTCGGGGGGAGATCCTGATTTATGAGGGTCGCCCGGTGGGAGATCTAGAAAGAAAGGGGGCTGGGTGAAAATGCATGATGGGAGATGGTAGAGGAGATGAAAAGGAGGGGGATCTACCTCTAGAAATAGGTCAGTCATGTGCAAGAATCCAAATCTCCACTTGCAAAGTAGGATCTCCCGACGGGAGATTTGGATTGGCTGAGTGAAACTAAAAATTGAAAGTTGGAGATGGCTAGGGGGACCTCTAGAAGGATTCTAGGGGGTGGAGAAGATGAAAAACATAGGGGAAAGGTGAAAACTCACCTACAAGACACATACAAGGCTTAGGAACATGGTCAAAAGCTCAGAAAATATAAATTGACAAGTGTCGCAAAAAGTGTCAAAAAGCGTCGACAACAAAGAGAGGGAAAATGACACAAGAGGAAATAACACAAGACGAAAGAGAAGACACATCACCAAAAGGTTTTCTACTTAGAGGACATTATTTCATGCTTACATTTGTGTGACAAGGATCATATATCATCATAGGGGTCCTCGTAGAGGTTGTGCATGATTTTTGTGCTTACAGAATCAGAGGGTGTTCAAAAGTGGCAAAAAAACCTACATCTGCAGCTAACCTTTTACTTTTTCACAGAGGATGGGGTCTCTGTAATCTCTGTTTAGGGTGCTGTGTTCTAGCCCTAGGTGGATTAGTTTCATGCTCCTCTCCGAAATAAATGATTTCAACATTTCTCTATGTTTTCGGTGTCTCTGGAATATTGTGAGCCCTAGGCGAACTTTTAGTTTCTGAAGGGTGTGGCCCAAGTTCTAGTGCTTCCTCATTTGGAGCCCCTTGGGTTTGTTGAGGTTCAAAAGAGGGTTCACTAAGGTTTTCTTCTGCTATACTAGAAGATTCTCCCTGCTCAAATGATTTCTCAGGCACTAGGGTTTCAAATTTTCAAAGAAATTTCTACCATTTCTTGTTTGTTTTTCTTCTTTTCAAAAGTTGGTGCTTGCATGTTAGGGTAACTAAGCCATGGTGTTTTAGGGGTATAGACCCGACTTTATATCTCTCCATCATATTGACTAGAGAATTGAAGAGAAGGGCAGGGATATTGATTTTGAGTTTAGGGTGCTTGGGGCCATGGCGCAAATGAATGAGCAAGCGGAAAGGAGGCCCTACAATGGTGGCACACTGGCCATCACAAGTGAAGTATTTATAATCCAGGCTACAGCCATTTTCCAGGGTTCAGTAATGAACATTCTTTAAATACCTTTGTTTTGACCCTTAGGACCTATGACCAGTTGAGGCTGAGGTTCCCCTTCCTGAATAAAGAGTTATATCATTCTCTGGTAAGAAATATTTGTTTCTTCCACCAAATTGATACCTTCATTTTTAATTCCAGAAATATTAGAGATAGTTTCGGCACTTACCTTGAACTTTCTCCCTTGTACTATGGAGTGCCCTTCTGTAAATTTTTTGATGAACTCTTTGACCAACTCCATGTTATAACCTTCCAACTTCTTTATAAAATCTAGCCATACTATTGCTTGAAAAAGTTTTGTAATGTTATGTAGAGCTAGGAGTTTGTTAGCCGAGGTTGGCTCTGATTTCCCTTTGCCCCCATGCCAACTGACCTACAAATGCCCTCTAAATTACTCACTGAACTGTATGACTTAGATGGAAGAATGAAATGTTGGGTTCGTTACACTGCATTACTAGGTAAAACTAATGGAATAGTGAGGTAACAACAAGTTATGAATTTGTTATAATCAATGCAGGGAAACAAGGGTGGCATGATGTCTATTCAAATCATCATGTCAGGTTGGACTCCCTGCTCATTATTATTTTCTAAATATATGAAACAAGAGTTCCACCACTTTTCCTCGTGTAAAGTGAAGTAAGAAAGGATTTCTTATTTTGGGAAAAAGGGAAAAATGTGCCAATTTATTAAGTCCTAATAACAATTTATTGCCTAATTAAGAAAGAGTTTGTACTTACCTCACATCCATAATTCAACTTGAATTCATCGCACTTCTACTGATGTCAAAAACACATTATGACTTATGGATCATTAATGTGAAACTTTTGATGGGATGACCAATAATGTTTTGGTAGTTTTATTAATGAGGTCGATGACGTGTTTTTAGTCATGACTTTTAAGTGGTCATAATAATTCTTATTTATTATGATAGAGGGTGTTAACATAAGGAATTTGTTTCAATGAATTCCCTGGTACGGAGGAGTTGGATGGTGGGAGTGATATGAATAGGTATGGCTTAAAAATTCTAGAGTATTTACAAAGGGCTAGCAAGTTCTGAAGCATTGGAATGGGATGCTATTGAAACAAACATAGAAGGAACAATAAACGAAGTTCTGGAGCATCATTGAAAGATGCTGTCACAATGCAACAACAAAGTTCTAGAGCATCGCTAAAAGATGCCACCAAAATGCAACAACAAATTTCCAAAGCATCGCTGAAAGATGTCATTGGAATGCAGGAACAAAGTTCTGAAGCATCATTGAAAGATGTTATCGGAACGTAGGAGCAAAGTTCTGGAGCATCGTTGAAAGATGCCACCTGAATGTAGGAATAATGTTCTGGAGCATCGTTGAAAGATGTCACTGGAACATAGGAACAAAGTTCCAGAGCATCACTGAAAGATATTGTTGGAACGTAGGGACAAAGTTCTAGAGCATCACTGAAAGATGTCACTGGAACAAAGTTCCAGAGCATCACTGAAAGATGCTATCAAAACTTAGCACAAACATGAATGAAGTTCCAGAGCATCGGTGGAGGATACTACCAAAACTTAGCATGAACAAGAATGAAGTTCCAAAGCATTGGTGGAGGATGCTACCGAAACTTAGTGAGAACAAGAACAAAGTTCTAGAGCATCAGTGGAGGATGCTATCAAAACTTAGCACGAACAGGAATGAAGTTTTAGAGCATCGGTGGAGGATGCTACCAAAACTTAGCACAAATAGGAATGAACTTCTGGAGCATCAGTGGAGGATGCTACCAAAACTTAACATGAATAGGAACAAAGTTCGAGAGCATCGGTGGAGGATGCTGCCAAAACTTAGCATGAATAGGAACAAAGTTCTGGAGCATTGGTGGAGGATGGTACCGAAACTTAGCACGAATAGGAACGAAGTTCTGGAGCATCGACAGAGGATGCTACTGAAACTTAGCATGAATAGGAACAAAGTTCTTGAGCATTGGTGGAGGATGCTATTGAAACTTAGCATGATCCTGAGGCAAAATTCCTACAAAAAATACTAAAATTTAGATAATTAACTTAGATAAGTACACAACAATTTAGACAAATATTCAATAATTAACACACACACACACACACACATATATTATGTATCCTCTACCAAGGAAGAGTTGATACATTGGTCCTCTCATTGCATCTCTACCATCCTTGTAAATTCTTCTTTGTTTATAGGTTTATGGTAAATCTGCAATCTATGACCATTGACTAGAAGTGTTCTACTATCACCATCTATGGGTTTAAGCTACACTACTCCATTTTGAAACACTTCAGAAATTTAATATGGTCCCAGCCAATGAGTCCAAAGTTCACCTTTTTGATCTTTATATCTGGAGTCAAATAGTAGTGTCCAATCACCACTATGGAATTTCCTTTCTTTTATATGCTTGGCATGCCAAGCCTTTCGTTGTTGTTGAATCAACATGGCCTAGTGAATGGATTCAAGGTGAAGCTCATCAAGTTCACTAAGTTGTAGGACTCGTTCAACTTGGGCTCGACCAAGGTCCAAACCTACTTCCATTGATGTCCTCAACATTTGTAATTCAAATTCAATGGGTAGAAGAGGTTTCTTTCCAAAAACCAATTCATAGGGAGTAAGATTGGTGGTTGATTTCCAAGTGGTGTTATAAGCCCAAACTACCTCGTGCAGTTTCCTAGCCCAATCTTTCTTTCCTGATGAAACTATTTTTGTTAGGATGTTTTCAAGTTCTCTATTAGTCACTTCCACCTGACCATTTGCTTGTGGGTGGTAAGGGGACGATTTCTTATGACTTACTTGGAAAGGGTCAGCGAATGCCAACATAACTTTAGACATAAATTATGGTCCTTGATCTATGACAATGGATTTGGGAGCTCTAAATTTGAGGAAGATTTTGTTATAAAGGAATCTGCTACTTGTTCTTCCCTAGCAACTTTCAATGCTTGAACACCTACACATTTGGTTAGGTAGTTAGTACAAACCAGGATGTATTCTTTTCCTTGTGAAGGAGAATCCAAGGGCCCTATAAAGTCTAGTCCCCATTTTTAAAAGGTTCTAAAACTATTTGTGGTTGAAGAGGCATCTCATTGGATGTTGTAGGTCTCCCTACTCATTGACATTCATCACAATGGCAGAAATATTTTTTAACATCTTTGTGCATGGAGGGCCAATAGTATCCCGCACCTAGGATTTTATGGGAGGTCCTTTTCATTGAATAATGGCCTCCGAAGGGGTCATCATGACATGCTCTCAGTATACTATACGTCTCATCTAATTTGACATAGTAATGTAAAACTAGATCATGTCCACTTTTGAAAAACATCTTGTCGATCCATTTGATCCAGGCACTTTCTCTGATGAGACGTTTCTTTTGTTTCGATGTAAAGTCTAGTGGAAACTCAAAGGTGGCTAAATAGTTGGCTATGTCTGCAAACCAAGGTGTTTTAATAGAGATGGTGAATAGGTTTTCATTTGGAAATTCATCTTGAATAGGGCACATTCTCCATTGTCTTGTTTAATCCTAGATAAAAAAATCTGCCACTACTTTAAACTTCCCAGGTTTGTCAATGATAGTTACGTTGAACTCTTGGAGAAGCAATAACCATCTGATTATTCTTCCATTCACTGCAAGCTTGTTCATTAGGTCACTACAACAGAATAGATAATTAGCACCTAAAATAGCACTGAAATTTAGTGCAATTGAGCTCAAGAATTGAACACCTTTTCTGGCGCAAAACCCAGCGCAAGTTTGCATGCTTACTTCGGCAGCGGATTCAGTGCCAACTTTAGTGCCGGAAAGTAATAGTTGGATTTAGCATCAGATTTGACACCCAATTTGGCTTCCAATTAAGCTTCTAGTTTTTCTTCTAGGTTTGCTACTTGTTTTGCTTCCAATGTTGCTTCCAATTTTGCTTCTAGATTTGCTTCCAATTTAGCACTGGATTTGGCACCCAAATTGGCTTCCAATTTTGCTTCTGGTTTTACTTCTTGTGTTGCTTCCAGTTTTTCTTTTGGTTTTGCTTCTAGTTTGCTTTTGGTTTTGGTTCAATTTTTGCTTCCAGATTTGCTTTCAATTTAGCGCCAGATTTGGCTTCCAGTTTGGCTTCTGATTTTGCTTCTGGTTTTGCTTCCAAGTTTGCTTCCAGTTTTGCTTCTAGTTTTGCTTCAATTTTTGCTTCCAATTTTGCTTCCGACTTTGCTTCCAAATTTGCTTCTAATTTAGCACTGAATTTGGCTTCCAGTTTGGCTTCTGATTTTGCTTTTAGTTTGGCTTCTTGTGTTGCTTGCAGTTTTGCTTCCAGGCTTGCTTGCAGTTTTGCTTCTAATTTTGCTTCCAGGTTTGCTTCAGGTTTTGCTTCCATTTTTGCTTCCAGATTTGCTTCCAATTTTGCTTCCATGTCTGCTCCCATTTTTGCTTCTAGTTTTTCTCTCAGTTGTGCTTCGTATTTTGCTTCTTATATGGTGTCTAAAATAGCTTCTTTTTTGGCTTCCTAATTGACACCAAGTTTTGCTTCCATTATGACCTCCTTTGTTGCTTTGGATTTTGCTTCCAATTTAACAAGATAATTATATAAAAAAACAAGATAATTATTATCAAATAATAAGATAATTATTATAACATGATCATCATCTATAATTATAACAAGTGAGTCAAATATCTATAATTTAATTGAATTTTACAACATCCATCCTGAGCAGTAAATTAAAATCATCATACGTAATAAATATACATCCAAAAATCACCGACCACTTTCAATATATATAAATTGACAAGTCAATATTGATAAGATCATCATAATATATAACTAAAACAAGTGAATGTCAAATATGCCAGTAGATCAATAACATGTCAAAATGATACATGTCCAACAGTTGACATAAGTCAAAATGATACATGTACAAATGATATAAGTAAAAATGATAAATTATGTAACTCAAAATGATACAAGTCAAGATGATACATGTCCAAATGATATAAGTCAAATTGATAAATGTGAAAATGATACAACTTGATAATATGGTATTGTAGGCCATGAAAATGATACATATGATAGTAACCATGAAGAGAGGCATCATAATGATATATTAGCAATGATCCATGATGTAGTCTATATGATCATGAATGTCATGGGCTACTACCAGCAACTGCCTCATCATCATAATCACCATCATGATCATCATCATCATGATCATCATTGTCGTCATCATCATTGTCATTGGCCTCGTTGTCTTCTGTATCTGCATCGTCACCATCCTTTGCCATGTGATTTGTACTAGAACCAATATAATCTGGATCTATATCATCAAGATCATCTTCATCTTCTGGAAGACCCATGTTCTACAAAAAAAAATATTTAAAATGAAAAGTTATTATTTATTTCATGTAATAATTTATTTTTCTGTTATATATCTAATATTCCAACATATGAAGCGAAACCATAATCATATTACATCATATCAAAGTGCACATACCATAATAAAATTTCAAAAAAGTTACAACTAATATGTCATTCCAAGGATGTAAAACATGCAACAATTCTAATAAACGTTACTAAAGATCATAAAAAATTTGTTATACAATTTAACTATCAACTGTAAATTCCATTACATAACATTAAGTGCCACAAATTGTGGGGTCAATGTATGTTCTTTTTCACTATTAATCTAATAACCTGCATTAGACAGAAACATTAAAGAGTTTTTAAGTAGCAGTTGATTAAATTCTCTTACATGTCCTTAAGAGTACACTTGTAGTAGCTGAAAACTCACATTTAAATGACCAACAATTAAAAAAATTGTGCCTATATCATGATTAACATTAAGATCTACAAGTTTTGTCCCCATGGAGTGTACATTTGCAACACTACACAAGCACAAAAGTCTTCAATTACATCTTCAAGATGGTTTATCCCAATCATCTAGTTCATCATACAATGAAATTGGCTCAAGATGAGGAGTTAGACAATTAACTTCTAGGAACACTAAATGTCACCCTTCCATCAGCCTCAAGGGTTCAGTAAAAAACATAGTGGCCCTAGTTAGCAGGTTGTATGGGGAGAAGGATGCTTCTCATTTTCAAGAATCCTAAGTCTCATTGCTACATATGTTGCTTAAATAAGGGCCAATTTAAAACTAGGTAGTTGTTTTGTCACTCACTTTGTGCAATGGAATGATGAGAGTCAATTCTCCTTATATCACTGTAGATTTGCATACAGCAACCTCCAATACAATAACACCATACAATGCACACTTAACTTTATGGTACCTTATCCCAGACATGATGCTACAGAAATATGAAGGTACCTCCTACTAAAGATGTCATGCCATAGACCAGATACCACTGTATAGTATATATCACATCTATAGTAACAATTTACTTCCAAATGTAGGGTTATAGTCTATGATTAACATGCATAGATCTTTCTAGTGTTTACAAGATAATTCCTTAGTCAACACCATACTAGTGTCCACAAGATGTTTCCATAGTTAAAATAAGAAATTAATGCTACTTTGCAAATAATAAGCAAGCCTTCAGAGAGCTTAAAGTTTCCATTTACATCCATGCACAATAATATCAACCCTTAGGATTTTATGGACAATGAAATAGAAGGTCCTATATTCCATTTATGAGTCCTCTATCCAAATGACACAGTGATCAAAAGTACATAATATCTACTATTACGTGGGTAGTGCTCAGTCATTCAAACACAGGGAAGTCCATACTAAGATAAATTTAAACAGTCTCCAATTTAATAAATACTAGTTTGAAATCACATTTCTATGTTAGTGCAAGTCATTACAATGAACTCAAAGGTCATTCTCATCAAATGAATGCCTTCACAATAGACTGTTCTAGTTACAAGTACAATACAACTATTGCAATGTTACACAACTGTATGCAATTGACAAAACCCATTCTTTCCAAGAGTCAACTAGTAATCAAATACAATCATGTAGTGTTGTTTCAATATTGTATTCTATTGTGTCTTAAGTAATGCAAACCTCATAACCTTGGAGGGAGTGTTCGGGGGCAAGTTGACCCAAACCAAGGATCCAAAACCATCCCAAAAACCCACCTAGGAATGGCATTATTAATCCCAAGAAGACCTTGCATCCACAAATGAGAGAGTAGACATTTATAGTTGAAATACCAACCCATTAGGGTTTACAACCATGTCAAAAAAGATAACCATGAACCAGGCCAGGTTTCCTCAAGACTCATGGTATGTTGCAATGATAGCATTCTAGCAATTCTAGCCAGGGTTTGAAACTCCACCTCAAACTGTGACCAAATTATTGTAGCTTCCTTCATGATATAAATCCAAAACACAATAACCAATAGTTTGCCACATTTCATAAGTCCCATGATCTTAAGTCTGAACTCTCACAGTTAACAATATTTTCCTCATCCAAACCCTTTAGCATAGGCTTTCACAAGACTACATACAGTTACACAAGTTAAAGGAAATGTTTCACTATAATGGTCAGTGTAATTTTACAAGAATGGATGACAAGGAGCTTTACTTCAAAGAAAGGTTAGCTTAGTTGAAGAAGACCAGTTAGCGATTTGATTCTTTGTCTCCAACCTAAACAGCAAGATACTTAGCCAACATGATGAGCACACCCAAAGTCTCCTTTCCTCTAAATCACTTACAGTCCAACCATCAACCTTCCTTCCTTGACTCCAAGGCAAAAATAATAATTCCCCCCCAAAATGGTTCCCCACTCCTTCCTTTTCTCCCTCACATACCCCAAAACCAAGCACATTAAAGACTAGTACTTCCCAAAGTTGTTATGGCAGAGGAGAGTTAATGCCTACTACCAATGATGGCTCCTTCTCAACAAAAAAAATGTGCATATTAAAATTTAAATGTCCACTATGATATCTCAAAGGTTTGAAATATAACCAACAATGTAACTGTAATGCATGCCCCCTTTAAGTCTTATAATAAAAGGTTAGGAAACAAAGACTTGAGATAAACCCTTTGGTCTATTCACTTAGGAGACCACCTAAAAACTCAATGTTAACTACATCCACATGATAAACAAAAAATGACAAGTGACCTATGAATAACAATCCACTTGAGTCAAAAAGACAAGAAGACCAATAGAAACCAAACACAACAAACAGAGTACAACTGTAATTGTTTGTCTCAAGTATCACTCTATAACCTCTTCAAAGATTATTGAAACTCAACACAAGAAATGCAAATTGACATATTAACACAACAATATCCAACTAAGTTATTGAAAGTCAACTACTGATACCTTGTTCTCCATCCAGATTACAAAATCAGTCCACTTTTTGCTTTGTAACATTTCCTTTTCAAATTGCGTTGGTTGTCGGCCATATTTCTCCTCCTGTCAAAACATGGCACATGGACTAGTTAAACTAATTAATATGCAATCATTTACTTTTTCCTAGGAAATAAAAAAATATCATTTAACATATTAAATATACTTACAAATGTACAGATCAAGGCCTGTAAACCTTTCTGGCCATTATGATGAGTGGCACGAAGTTTTTCAAGCCTAGCCTTGGAGGCCTTGTCCTGAAACATATACTAATTCAATTTAATTATGCACAAATAAAATTTAAAAATTGTTTAATAAATTTGATAAAATCTTATGAGTAAATTCAAATACCTACGTACTCTCCTCACTGGACTTCCTCCGTGCATTCGACTTCTCATATGCTTTTACAAGCTCTTTCCATACTTTTAGACTTACATCAATTGGCCTTTTTTTGAGCCTTAGCTCGGGAGGGATTTTTTTTATCTTCTTTGTTTGGTTGCACCAAAATCTCTTGCAGTTTTGAGACATTCATAGCTTTATTTTCTTTACAGACCAACTTGTGCCAAATTTAGTCTCCATGTCATGGATAACTGCTTTTTGCAGATGCATGGGTATCTTTGAGAATTGAAAATGTAGATGGTCTTTGAATAGTTGAAGGCATGATTCCTTCAACCTATTCACAAACATTTTTCCATCATCTGTCATTCGGACTTCCCCTGAAACCACATCGTATTCTATCTTGGTATTGTAGCTACCAATACAAGATGTAAAACATGGTGTGGTGGTTGAAGAAGTCTATGTCCTAGGAGTGGCTGGGACATTGGAAGCCTCTACTCCCTATTCCACATTCTTAGAGGTTACTGTTATTGATTTCCTCTGGGATCGTTTGCCTGATCCATGACTGGTTGGGGAATCAATTGATTCTCTTTGAAACTACTTATTTGGTTGCAATGTTTCAGGGGCTTTACTAGATCATTTTTCTATGTATTTGGAAAGCATTATCAAGTCAACACCATCCAATTTGTTCACTGCCTCTACCCCTAATATGGAAGCCAATTGCTTGACATTTTGAGGTAACCTAGGGCAAATTATTTTCGTCCAGTCTATGGAGGTAATTGTAGCCAGGTATGAATTAACAACGTGCTTGACCAATCATAGCCAAAAACAAATATGTAGCCAAAAACAAATCCTAACAGCTCGTATTTTGGGTATGATGTAGAAACAGACCTTATTCGACAGGCCTTCCAAAAATGGTAAATGCAAGTTATACTGCAAACAAGGATAATTAACAACATTACTACTCAAATTTACCCTAAATCGTGAGTACAACATCTTAGAAAAACTTTCTTTAAGCTCAAAATTATATCAAAATCGATAAAAACCTAGGTCAAGAGTTAATTACTCAGCAATTGGAACTTACTTGCTAAAAGGTAAACGAACAAGCTTGATTGAATGGCTGAGGTAGCTAGAAACCCCAAATTTAGCAGCTAGCTAAACCAATTTTTTATCTTCTGGATGTCTAGAACCAAAAATAAATAAAATACAAATTCACGGATCCGTTGTAGAAACTTTTCAATAACTTCCATTTTTGACCTAATAAAGTCATTGCTTCGTAGCCTACAATTCTTAGCAGGAAACCTAAAACAAAGGAAGAGTACACTATGTTGTGGGCTTAAATGTATTAACTTATTTGTGTTTTTTTTTGTGTGGTATGTTTTAATGCAGGTGCAAATTTTACATATTTTTTTAGTTAGTGCTAAAGTTGGCGTCTCTAATACCGACTTTAGCGCCAACTTTCATCCCTAAATGTAATCTCTTTGGGATGCTAAAACTAGCACGAAGTGTGCCTAATTAGCACCTAGCTATGCCAAACCAAAATGTTCCTCATGCCAATATGCCAATTATACCTAGACTTAAACGAATGTTTTGTTGCAAGTCACTTGCACAATTGATGGAGTAGCATGCAAAGAACAAGAGTAAAGATCCCTAAACTCTAATCCCTCAACACTAAACCCTAAACCCTCAACCCTCAACACTATACCTTAAACCCTAATCCCTTAACACTAAACCCTAATCCCTTATCCTTAAACCTTAAACCCTAACCCTAAAGCCTCAACCCTCAACAGTTGAACCTTAAATCCTAAACCCTAAACCCTAAACAGTACTATGCCTTAAACCCTAATCCATCAACTCTAAACCCTAATCCCTAAACCCTAAACCCTCAACCCTCAACACTATACCTTAAACCCTAATCCCTCAACCCTCAACCCTCAACCCCAATCTTAAAGCTAAACTTAAAGCTTCCACTCATTCCACCATCCCCAAGGGATCTAGAAATGCAAAATTAGATGCCTCTACTGATAAAGCCAAACATCCTAAGGGTCCTCATGCCTCAGGACATAAAAACAAAGAGTCAAAGAAAAATCAATCCAAAAAGTTATCCAAGCCCATACCTCCACAAGCAAAGTCCAAAACCAAAATGGTATGGGTACCTAAGCAACAAGAAATTAAGTTAAATGAGGTATCTACCTCTAAAAAATCCCAACCATCTACTCCCATCTCAAATTCCCATTCCGCTCAAAAGTGTCAAAACATTCCATCCCACAAGCAAAACAAAAGTAATAAAACACCTATCTATGTGGGTTCCTAAAGCCCTTCATCATCCATCTCCTAAGCAAACATCTCCATTGCACCCTACACCACCTCCGCATCACAAGATTCAACGTTTATCGTGATGTGTCCAAAACATTGGTCATGGTTCCCTTCCATTCCGCAATAAATCTACCATCATTCATCCACTATCCTACATACCTTCCACATACCATCCCTATGGTCCATGCTTTGGCATAAGTCTGACATAATCCACATCATAATCCACTATTTTCCCTACATAATCCACATCATAATCCACTTTTATCCCGTCTAGAATCCACGTCATAATCCACTATCTGCCTAATCCATTTGTCTTCCATGTATCCCTTACCAACATCGATGAGGGCACTTGACATGGTCATGTGCAAGGACAACATTCTCTAATAGGACTATAACCTTTCAGTGCAGCGTAAGGCATCCTTCCACCCTCAACCCTAAACACTATACCTTAAACCCTAATCCCTCAACCCTAAATGCTATCCCTAAATCTTGAAGCCTCAATCCTTAAACCTTAAACCCTAAACCCTATCCCTAAACCCTCAACCCTAAACACTATACATTAAACTCTAATCCCTCAACCCTAAACCCTAATCCCTCAATCCTAAACCCTAATCCCTTATCGCTAAACCTTAAACCCTATCCCTAAAGCCTCAACCCTCAACACTTGAACCTTAAATCCTAAACCCTATCCCTAAACCCTCAACCCTAAATAGTACTATGCCTTAAGCCCTATCCCTCAACTCTAAACCCTAATCCCTAAACCCTAAACCTGAAACCCTCAACACTATACCTTAAACCCTAATCCCTCAACCCTCAACCCTCAACCCTAATCTTAAAGCTAAACTTAAAGCTTCCACTCATTCCACCATCCCCAAGGGATCAGAAATGCAAAATTAGATGCCTCTACTGATAAAGCCAAACATCCTAAGGGTCCTCATGCCTCAGGACATAAAAACAAAGAGTCAAAGAAAAATCAATCCAAAAAGTTATCCAAGCCCATACCTCCACAAGCAAAGTCCAAAACCAAAATCGTATGGGTACCTAAGCAACAAGAAATCAAGTTAAATGAGGCATCTACCTATAAAAAATCCCAACCATCTACTCCCATCTCAAATTCCCATTCTGCTCAAAAGTGTCAAAAAATTCCATCCCACATGCAAAACAAAAGTAATAAAATGCCTAAGTCTATGTGTGTTCCTAAAGCCCTTCATCATCCAACTCCTAAGAAAACATCTCCATTGCACCCTAAACCACCTCCACATCACAAGCTTTAATGTTTATTGTGATGTGTGCAACCATTAGTTATGGTTCCCTTCCATTCTGCAATAAATCTACCATCATTCATCCACTATCCTACATACCCTCCACATACCATCCCTATGGTCCATGCTTTGGCATAAGTCTGACATAATCCACATCATAATCCACTATTTTCCCTACATAATCCACTTTTCTCCCCTCTAGAATCCACATCATAATCCACTATCTGCCTAATCCATTTGCCTTCCATGTATCCCTTACCAACATCGATGAGGGCACTTGACATGGTCATGTGCAAGGACATCATTCTCTAATGGGACTATAACCTTTCAGTGCAACGTAACACATCCTTCAACCCTCAACCCTAAACACTATACCTTAAACCCTAATCCCTCCACCCTAAACCCTAATCCCTCAACCCTAAACTCTATCCCTAAATCCTGAAGCCTCAACCCTTAAACCTTAAACCCTAAACCCTATCCCTAAACCCTCAACCCTAAACACTATACCTTAAACCCTAATCCCTCAACCCTAAACCCTAATCCCTCAAACCTAAACCCTCAACCCTAAACCCTAAACCCTAAATCCTCAACCCTCAACACTATACCTTAAACCCTAATCCCTCAACCCTCAACCCTTAACCCTCAACCCTAATCTTAAAGCTAAACTTAAAGCTTCCACTCATTCCACCATCCCCAAGGGATCCAAAAATGCAAAATTAGATGCCTCTACTGATAAAGTCAAACATCCTAAGAGTCCTCATGCCTCAGGACATAAAAACAGAGAGTCAAAGAAAAATCAATCCAAGCCCATACCTCCACAAGCAAAGTCCAAAACCAAAATGGTATGGGTACCTAAGCAACAAGAAATCAAGTTAGATGAGGCATCTACCTCTAAAAAATCCCAATCGTCTACTCCCATCTCAAATTCCCATTCCGCTCAAAAGTGTCAAAACATTCCATCCCACAAGTAAAATAAAAGTAATAAAACACCTAAGTCTATGTGGGTTCCTAAATCCCTTCATCATCCATCTCCTAAGCAAACATCTCCATTGCACCCTACACCACCTCCGTATCACAAGCTTCAACATTTATCACGATGTGTACAACCATTGGTCATGGTTCCCTTCCATTCCATAATAAATCTACCATCATTCATCCACTATCCTACATACCCTCCACATACCATCCCTATGGTCCATGCTTTGGCATAAGTCTGACATAATCCACATCATAATCCACTATTTTCCCTACATGATCCACATCATAATCCACTTTTCTACCTAATCCATTTGCCTTCCATGTATCCCTTACCAACATCGATGAGGGCACTTGACATGGTCCATGCGCAAGGACATCATTCTATAATGGGTTTAGGGTTGAGGGATTAAGGTTTAGGGTTGAGGGATTAGGGTTTAAGATATAGTGTTGAGGGTTGAGGGTTTAGGGATAGGGTTTACGGTTGAGGGATTAGGGTTTAGGGTTGACAGAATAGGGTTTAATGTTGAGAGTTGAGGGTTGAGGATTGAGGATTTAGGGATAGGGCTGATGGTCAAGGGATTAGGGTTAAAGTAGATTATCGAGGGTAGAGGGATTAGGGATAGGGTTTAGGGTTGAAGGTTTAAGGATTAAGGGTTGAGGCTTTAGGGATGAGGGTTAAGGGATTAGGGTTTAAGATATAGTGTCAAGTGACGAGGGTGTAGGGATAGGTTTAAGGGTTTAAATTTTAAGGGTTAAGGGTATAGTTGAGGGATAGGGATTAGGGTTTAAGGTATAGTGTTGAGGGTTGAGGGTTGAATGATTAGGGCTTAATGTTGAGAGTTGAGGGTTGAGGGTTTAGGGATAGGGTTGATGGTCAAGGGATTAGGGTTAAAGTAGAGTGTCGAGGGTATAGGGATTACTGATAGGGTTTAGAGTTGAAGATTTAAGGATTGAGGGTTGAGGCTTTAGGGCTAAGGGTTAAGGCATTAGGGTTCAAGATATAGTGTCGAGGGTCGAGGTTTTAGGGATAGGTTTTAATGTTTAAGGTTTAAGGGTTAAGGGTTGAGGGATAGGGTTAAGGGTTTAGGGATAATGGATTAGGGTTTAAGGTATAGTGTTGAGGGTTGAGGGTTTAGGAATAGGGATAGTGTTTAGGGTTGAGGGATGAGGGATTAGGGTTTAGGGATAGGGTTTAGGGTTGAGAGATTAGGATTTAAGGTATAGTTCTTAGGTTTGAGGGTTGAGGGTTAAGGGTTGAGGGTTTAGGGATAGGGTTGAGGGTCAAGGGATTAGGGTTAAAGTAGAGTGTTGAGGGTATAGGGATTAGGGATAGGGTTTAGGGTTTTAGGTTTGAGGATTGAGGGTTGAGGCTTTAGGGCTGAGGGTTAAGGGATTAGGGTTTAAGATATAGTGTCGAGGGTCAAGATTTTAGGGATAGGTTTTAGGGTTTAAGGGTTGAGGGTTGAGGGTTGAGAGATAGGGTTGAGGGTTTAGGGATAAGGGATTATGGTTTAAGGTTTAGTGTTGAGGGTTCAGGGTTTAGGAATAGGCATAGCATTTAGGTTTTATGGATGAGGGATTAGGGTTGAGGGTTGAGGGTCAAGGGATTAGGGTTTAGTGATAGGGTTTAGGGTCGAGGGATTTGGGTTTAAGGTATAGTGCTGAGGGTTTAGGGTTGATGGATTAGGGTTGACAAATTAGGGTTTGACATTGAGGGTTGAGGGTTGAGGGTTGAGGGTTAAGGGTTGACTTTTGACGATTGAGGATTGAGGGTTGAGGGTTGAGGGATAGGGTTGAGGGTTAAGGGATTAGGGTTAAAGTAGAGTGTTAAGGGTATAGGGATTAGGGATAGGGTTTAGGGTTGAAGGTTTAAGGATTGAGGGTTAAGGCTTTAGGGATGAGGTTTAGGGTTGAGGGATTAGGGTTTAAGGTATAGTATCTACCTAATCCATTTTCCTTCCATGTATCCCTTACCAACATCGATGAGGGCACTTGACATGGTCCATGCGCGAGGACATCATTCTTTAGTGGGACTATAACCTTTTAGTGTAGCGTAATGCATCCTTCAACCCTCAACCCTAAACACTATACCTTAAACCCTCATCCCTCCACCCTAAACCCTAATCCCTCAACCCTAAACGCTATCCCTAAAGCCTGAAGCCTCAACCCTTAAACCTTAAACCCTAAACCCTCAACCCTAAACACTATACCTTAAACCCTAATACGTCAACCCTAAACCCTAATCCCTCAACCCTAATCCCTAATCCCTTATTGCTAAACCTTAAACCTTGATTCCTTATGTCAGCCTAATAACAATAGGAATGACTATTATTCATCGGAAGGACACTCATCGATGACTAAAAGGATTTCTAATAATTTAGATTACCCTAATATCAGGTAAACTTCATATTGTTCTCCCCGAAACGTTAAGTAAGACAAAAGGCACCTATGCAATATCAGTGAGATTACTAAATGTCTTCCTGACTAAATAAGAGAACTAAAGGGACACTGTGTATTAAGAAGACATTCAGTGAGTCTTGGAAATTAGTTATGAATATATAAACAAAGATGACATGAAATGAAGCACACAAATTGGCCTAAAACTAGGAGAGTCCCACCGATGCAATCTGACATTTCAAAATTCAAAAAAATTGTTGCATTCATTTCTAGTGATGGACATTAATGGCCGCACGAATGAACATTATATGAACACATTTGATTGAAAAGGGATTGAACTTGTTAGAACCAGAAAAAAATTTACATCTCTCACTAACCTTTTTACACTTATCCTTTGTATACCATGGAAATTGGCCACATTAAAATTTTGTGATTAAAACAATTTATGAAAATATGTGTGATAAGATCCATATTAACTCCTATTACTAAAACATGAGTGACAAAATCCTATCAGAACAATTGCATTTATGAACAAATCCTTATAATATATTTTCCTAAGTGTATCAGCCTAGCAACACTTCATCGTTGGAACCCTATTTATAGCTCCACCGACAACCCTATGAAAAATAATTTACAGTGTTATCTATTTAAAAATACCCTTTCAGGCTAACCTTTGAAGTCCTTACCCCGATAGATTGATATAGCCAACTACAGTGAGATCATCGTTGCAACGCATAGTCATCGGTAGGATAGATATTCATATTCCCCCAATGACCTGATATAACTGTGGGTTGTCCAAAATTAGACATAATTGGCCGAACATGCCCTCATCGTTGGAGTTCCCATCATACTCCCACCGATAGTCCTATAAACATAACTCATAGCCATATCATGCTAACAATATCCTATCGGCCTAACTCTTGAGAGTCCCTCACTGATAGACCGATAAAATCAACAAAAGCTAGCACATTGTTGTGACTCATAAACATCTATAGAACAAATGTTTTTGTTCCCCCGATAACCTGATATGACCATAAGTTAACCAAAGGTGCAATATTGTTAGCCCTCATCATTGGAGTTCCCATCATACTCCCACCGATAGTCCTATAAACATAACTCGTAGGCATATCAAGCTAACAATATCCTATCAGCCTAACTCTTGAGAGTCCCTCACTGGTAGACCGATAAAATCAACAAAATCTATCACATCATTGTGACTCATAAACATTGGTGGAACAAATGTTTATGTTTCCCTGATAACCCGATATGACCATAAGTTAACCAAAGGTGCAATATCACCCAAGCTAAGGTACATCAAGGTAACGTTACCCGGCGTCCCACCGATACATCGATACAAAGAGTTCATCGATGAAGGAAGCTGACATCGGTGAAACATAAATAACGGTGTCAATGATGCAACAATAATAATTATTGTGAGATTCAGAGGCATCATTTAGATATTCAAAATAAATGACCTCCTCCTCTTACATGACAGAAATGAAAGGTGCATTTATGAACCAGGAATAAAAGCAAGTTGCGCCACAGTTTGATCGCATAGCTCCTATAAAACTTGAACAAATTGTAAAAGGGACTGAAGGAGAAGGGAACTAAAGCTCTCACATAGTAAAGTGAAGAAAAACCAGCGGGAAAGTGAAATTCAAGTAAGTACACCGATCCCAATTGAGAAAATTTTCTTCTTTAAGGTTTGAATTCAAGCAATGGGAGATAGTGCAGAAAAACCTAAAACTAAGAAATAGAAAACTGAAAAGAGACCATTAAACCAAGACTTGATAGATCAAGAAATGGGAGATAGTGCAGAAAGACCTAAAAATAAGAAATAGAAAACTGAAAAGAGACCATTAAACCAAGACTTGATAGATTAGTGTCCTAGGTCAGGACCAAGACCAAAAAGAAGTGTACAGATGAACCCCTTACATGATCGATTGTTGGACTTGATCACAAGGACTTGGGAGATGTATGGACTCTACTATGAGGGTATGAACTTTTCTTATACCACTACATAAAACAATATAGATTTTTACCAGTCTGTAACCCATGGAGGCTAAACCTAGGGAGATTAGTTATGCCAGAGGTGTTTGTCAATATGGAATTAATGAAAGCCCTTGCCAATAAATATGATCCAAAAATGAGAACTATTCAAACACACAGTGGTGATAATTTACTGGTTATTTCAAAAGATCTCATTTCTAATGTATTTCAATTAGAGTGTGGTTTTGATTTACCATTCACAATCAAAGATCTATTGCTAGAGTATCATCATATGGATACTATCTATAAAAGGTGGAAGTTGGCCTTGCATAGGCCTAAGGACGAAGAAGGACAATTAAGGAAATTCTCTAGTAATGAGAATCATCCATTTCATGAAGATCTGTTTGAAGAGTATTTTTTATACACCTATTATGCAGCTGGTAAAGTCTTGGGAGTTGAGGTCCACCTCTAATGTCAATTGTACCAATGGTTTTAGCCATAGATGTACAGACTAAGTGGGCTAG
Source organism: Cunninghamia lanceolata (assembly GCA_027924645.1). Lineage (NCBI taxonomy): Eukaryota > Viridiplantae > Streptophyta > Pinopsida > Cupressales > Cupressaceae > Cunninghamia > Cunninghamia lanceolata. The sequence continues at coordinate 29,269,782 of BSBN01000339.1, read as the reverse complement.
GCCTTTTGACTATGCTAGCTTTGTGGCTAATGCCCTAAATCAAGGGCTAGAAAAAATAAAAAAATAATAGTGATAGGATCAACTTCAAACACTATTCCTTATTAATGCATTTGCTTTTGTATGAGAGACATGATAGAGGATTTTGGAGCAATGAACTGAGGATAAGGGATTCTTTTGATAATGGGGATCCTAAACCTGTACAGATGTGGACTTCATTATGGGATAGCTGATTTGGTAGATCTCACTACCTCTACTTTGAAGAGTTTTTTGTAAAACCTTTAATGGAGTTATTGGGATATCCCCAGGATTATAACCTATCCCCAAGGATGCAGAGATTTCTAAGACCCAAAGAAAATGACCCTAAAAGTAAAGTGGACCATAACTAGAGAGATTGGTATGCTTTCCATGACTGCACAATGATTAGAGTTTATGGATTTGAGGGCACCCCACATTTGCTGCCATGAATAGTTCCTAATCAGATTGCCTATCTAGAGATTCTGAGGCAATTAGCAAAATCTGATGCCATACACCTCAAGAAGCATAACAAATAGTCAATCATGCCCAACACTATATGTTTTGGAGATTTCACAGTGGTCATGAATGAAGGGTATGAAGAAATTAATACTAAATTGGCACAGTTCAATCTTCCTATAGGTAATGAAAGACAAAATTTTGATTCAGAGGGTTTTATTCATAAAGCAAAGATTTCACAAGGGCTCTTAAGATATGAACATTTATTTTCAGAGGAAGATGTGATTAGAAACTGTGATGAGGCCTCTCCTATCAATAGAATGGGTACATTCAACAAAGTGATACTTGCTAATGAATGGAAAAGAAAACATGTCCAATCTTATTAAAAAATGTTTTGTGAAATACAAGATCCACTGGTAAGGATTGAACAATTGATTGCTCATGCAGATGAAATCATAAAAGATATGCCCCAGTTGTTTTTGATACAACTTATACAATCTATTCAGGAACACAAGCTAAAGACATAGATCCTCTGGGCTACGAAGCCTCACAGCCTACCCCTGAAGTATGTGTTTCTATAGATACTAACATAAGTGAAGAAGGGGAAAGTGAACAAATGAAGCTAATAAATGCTCCTGAAATAGCACAATATGAACATCCTCCTGAATTGAATGATGTAAAGTTTGAGACATCAGATGAATTATCTGATGACATTAGAATCTTGGTTGCACAGAAATTTATTTCTGATGATGATTTTATTAAAACTCCCGAATTTAAGTCATTTGTCTATGAGTACAAAGGAAAAAAGGTGAGAGAAAAATGCAAGATGTCACTTCTAAACAAGAGGTTACTACTTTGGATGAATTAAAAAGGGAAGTTGATAAAGAGATGGAGTCCATCACTCCTAAGAGAGGAAGGGAGTTGCTTCAAGAAGCCAAAGTATTTCTCTTGTCAGGGTGGGATATGAGTTCAACAATTGTGTTTGATAGCTTCAAGAAGAGAGAAGACAAAACAATGAATTTGATTGAAGAAGCCACTGATAAGATATACTCAGGATCAGGATCAAGGTATAATGTAGATGAAGCCACTCTAATCATTTGGTCACTTTACCTACAAGATAAGAGACCAGCAATTGCTAATAATTCAAATCAAATGTTTGGTCATCTCTTAGTTAAAAGGGTAGGGGATACTGACCCCATGGAAACAACAGAGCTCAACATTAATGTGGCAAAGTTCAATAAGGCACAAGTTGAAAAATTGCTTAAAGAAAATGATAGACTAAAGAAGAGCTGTTATATCAAAAGGAAAGATCATCTTCCTCTTCTATATCACAATTCTATCCTCCAGACCTTGAGAAAGATAAGAAAGTGTTGGATGCACTTACTGATGCATCTTATTGGAAAAATTGCCATTTGAAATCCCAAGGGAAATGTAAAGAGCTGGAGAAGGAAGTAAAAACTATCAAATACGATATGGCATTTGAATTAATCAGGGAAAGATTCAATAAAATGATGCGATGTACTGATACCTATTGGAAATTATTTAAGCTAACACGCTTAACAATGGCAGAAAATAAAAATTACAGGGGAGGATGACTGAAAAGAAAGAAGACCTTTTGGGCAAAGGGATCTTGGTGGGACAAACACTATAGGTATATAATGATTTTATAGAGTCACATGATGAATATCATGACAAGCTCAAAGAAGAGCTTGATTATTTTAATCTTGCTCCACCACTTCATGATAATTTTGGGAATCTCTGAAAATGTGATGATTGGAAGGAAGAATTGCACATGGTTCTAACTAATGCATTACAGGAGATCAACAATGAAGAGATAGTCTTGAAAAATACTCTTAAGTAGTTGCAAAAAATGATGCAAATGGAGTATGATATGAAGGAAGTGATTATCAATGTGAATACCTATGCAGAACAAGACTACATCCATCATCTCTTTGCAATAAATCTATTTATCAATCAAACCATGAATGTGCCAGATATGACAGGACAGTCATCGGATGGAGGAGATCAACCAACAATATGATGGGCATCATATCAGAAAATAGAAGCTTTACAAAGGCCTTCGATGGTCATGGGCCTCTATTCAGAGATTAACAGATTGGTGCATCTGTTTAATGAAATGTTTTTCTTTTCGGTTATAATTAGTTATCAAAAGGTGTGTCTTTTTGTAACGGGTTTGTAGCTTGTTTCCTCTCGCATATAAGAGAGACCAAGACCCAAGAGAAAAAAAGGAGGGTAGTAGTTCTTTTAGAAGCATTTTAGGGGACTTAGTAAGAAGATAGATTGTACCCATCCCACTCATCCACTTTCATGTTCCAAAAACTTTGCAATTAATATATATATATATATATATATATTATGAAGCAGTATTATGGAGAAGACTGTACTTAAATGGTAACCTTTTTTCAGTGTTCAACTGTTGTGTTAATTTTCATATTTATATGCTATTGTACTGTCTCTAAAGTGATTAAAAAAAGATACAAATGATTTGATGATGATGATGATGATTGTAATTTGGATGATGTGGTTGCTTGTAATTTGCTCATACTATAATGAAAACCTTTTGCTTACAATTTTACAAATGAGAAGAAATCTATCAAATTCTGCCAATGCAAGAATAATGATCTTACTAGTGAAAGTGATCACCATTCTTTCACAAATTAGGTCACCTGCTTCTTCTCTTTTCAAATGTTGTTAAAGGAAGAGATGTCTTTAAACATGTCATCAAGCATTAAAAACTAATGTAGTATTTTGCTCTGTTTAGTGCATGGACTTCAAATTCCTATGTCTAAATAGTCACCATGTATGGTGAATGGATCTTCAAATATTCATATACATTTCACTACAATAGCTAAGTGGGTATGCAAAAACTTGCATCGTTTCACCATGTTTGGTAATTGAGTACTCAAGGATTCAAACCATCTCGCTGTGATTTTTTAATTGTGAATGCAAAAACTTAAATCAATTCACTGTACCTACAAATTAGTTATACAAGGATTCAAATCAATTCACTGTATTTGCCAATGACAATGCAAGGATACAAATCATTTGCATATAACAACTAGGACGTTTGCACAAGTGAGGGATGATGTAGAAAGGTTAGAGGATAAATGCAAACATATAGGAAATTTATATAATCTGTCAGGACACATTTGTTGTTCATGTGTGGTTATCTTGAGTAGTTCCTTTTAAGCTTTTGGTGCACAACTGTTATGTGACTATTGTCATTATTGTGTATTACAAGATCTAGAGGAGGCCATGGAGAGAGGACGTGGATGACATAGAACTACTAAATCGCAGAGAGGAAAGTGGGTGGAATAGTTATGACAACAGAATCTGCAGATACAATAGAGGTAAGAAGAGAAAGAAACCTCAACCAAAAGAGGAAGGTGTTTATGAATTCACAAATGCTACAATTGATAGAGATATATGATATTCCAGATGGCATTCGTGTGCTCTGCAAGCTGAGCTAGGGCGACCGTGCCCTAGCTCGTTCTCTATGTGTTGCTCGCTGCTGCGTTGTGGGGGGGGTTTTTTGAAGCTATCGGGGTTGTAGTGGTGGGGTTTTTTCTTTTCTAGAGGCCTTCTTGCTACCGTTTGGGTGGCTTGTGGGTGGAAGGGTTTTGATGCCTCCCTTGGGGTCTCTTCTTTTTTCCATTTCTTGCAGAAGTGTCCTGGGGGTTTGCATGCCTGCTGGGGATCTTGTTTTTTGCTATGCAGGGTGGGGAAACATATGGGGCTAGCCCCAAATTGGATTTTCGATTAGCATTTGGTTCGAAGCCTTCGGTGCATGGAGTGAATGTTTTTGATAATACGCTATTTTCTTCAGAGATGGAGATGAATGATCTAGGATCAGTTAGTGGTTCCTGAATAACGAAGATTAATGGGTGTTTGGAAAGATGCAAAGAGCGACCGAAGTTGATTATCCCAATGGAAATGCTTGCCGATGATATTAAATACTATTCAAGGCACTCTTTTTATTGCAAGTTCATGGGTTTGAGGGTCTCGCTACAATTTTTGGAATCCTGGGCTCAGCAGACTTGGATGCCAAAGGGGGAGATGGAGATTAGGCTCCTTGCGAACAACTTTTTTATGGTCTCTTTTGATTGCATGGCAGATCAGAATAAGGTCTTCGAGGGTGACCCCTACTTTTATAACCAGGTGGGTTTGTTTATCAAGCCATGGCATGCTGGCTTCAACCCAACTGAGGAAATACCGAGTCGGATCCTAGTTTGGGTTCGGTTACCTTGGTTTCCAGTTGAGTGTTGGCGGGATGACGTGCTGCATTTGGTGGCTTCAATGCTTGGTAAACCTGTTGGGTCTTCACAACAGACGTAGTATAAAAAGGTAATGACTTTTGCTCGTATCTGTGTAGAAATTGATTTAAGCAAGCCATTGCCAGATTCTGTTGAAGTGAGTGCTGGATCATATACTTGGGTGCAACAGCTAGATTATGAAACCCTACCTTTTCAGTGTCGTCTTTGTCATGAATATAGTCACTTGCAGCGTAGGTGCCCTAGGGCTAAGCCTGTGGTGCCCCAACCTTCTCAACCTTCTCGTAATCCACCTAGGGCTGATAATGGTAAGGAGCCTATTCCGGGTAATGGTAATGGAGATGATGGTTATGTCCCTGTCAAGGCTCGCAATAGGAATCGGGGCCAGAAGCAGACCTTGAAGGAGAGGCAGGATGATGAAACTTTTAATAGGTTTGAGGTGCTGGATGATCTTAGCTAGGAGGAAGTGAATCCGGGGTTGCTGAATTTGGATCAAGGAACTTCAGGTACAGGATAGGATGGGCCACCATTGGAGGCCATGCAGGTTGTGCAAGAGATTGGGGTTGGGCAGATGGATACGGATCAACAATTGATTGTCCAGACTAAACAAGAATCTTCTATTGGAGCTTCGAAGAGTGGTGGAGGTGGTTCCCCATTGCCCCTGAAAGGAGGCAAGGATGTGGGGAAGAGCTCGTTGGCCTCCTCTCATTTGGGTATTCAGCAAAATGAACTGAAGAAAGGGGTTGGTGACAAGACTTCCAAGCTGGGAAGGAAAAAGGATTTGGAGAAAATTAAATTAACTGGGGAAACTTTGGTGGAGTCAGGGTCAGTCAAGACTCTAGATTCACATTTTTCATGCCCCCAGAAATGATTATTCTCTCATGGAATGTAAGGGGCTTGAACAGTGGCCCTCGACAAAAAGCTATTCGTGATTTGGTTAGGAATCATTCTCTGGATGTTCTTTTTCTTCAGGAGACTAAATTATCTGTAGATAATATGTTGGCCATGGCTCCTAAGTTGTGGAAATATGGTGAATGCCAGTGTATGGGGGCTCTTGGTGCTTCCGGAGGGGTGGCTTGCCTTTGGAACCCTCAGAAGATTTTCCCTCTCTAGTGGATGTCCTCTAGATCCTCTATATCCCTAGTCGCCTCTTGGTATGAGACTGGTGAGTGTATTCTCCTCTCTAATGTGTATGCTCCTGTTGAGTTTCTGGGTAAACAACTTCTATGGTCCCATCTTCGTTTTGTTCATAGCTTAGCTCCTTACCATCCGTGGGTTATGGCTGGCGATTTTAATGCTATTGTGGAGTTGTCTGAGAAAAGAGGTGGTATTCCTAGGTTGGAGCCTTCTGCTCTGTTATTCAGAGATAGAATTTCTGAATTAAATCTTATTGATGTTCTGCCAAGTAATGGTCGCTTCACTTGGAATAATAGGAGAATTGGTGAGAGTTGTGTTGCTGAGAGGCTAGATCGATTCTTGGTTTCCTATTATTGGGTTGGAGACTTATGGTCCACTCGATCTAAAATTCTTGATTGGAGAGGTTCTGATCATTGGCCTATTAAGCTTAGTATTATCTCTGCTCGGGGGCCTTGTTCTCCCTCATTCAAGTTCCAGCTTATGTGGTTACGGGATCCTACTCTTCATGAACATGTGGCTGAGTGGTGGCGGATTGGTAGACCAACTTTTGGTACGGCAATGTACACATTCTCCAAGCTTCTTCAGTTTGTCAAATATCAGCTTAAAAGGTGGAATCGGTGATGTTTTGGTAATATCTTTCATGCTAAGGTTGCTACCCAAGAGGAGTTGAATAATATTACGCAGTTGATTCGTGAGAATGGGGCCACTGCGGATCTTCTAAGGGAGGAGGCTAAGACTTTGAAAGTGGTTGAGGAATTTGAATTGCGGGAAGAAATCTATTGGAAGCAAAAGGCCTGGGTTGAATGGTTACAGGAAGGTGATAAAAACACCGCCTTCTTCTTCAATTCTGTGAAGGACAGGAGGCATGGCAATTCCATTCCTATTCTGGTAAATGATAGAGGTGAACGTCTTGCCTCGTTTTAGGAAATCTCTGCTGAGGCTTCTCAGTATTTTGCTACTTTATTTAGGGAGGATTCACGAGGAGGCTCTGTTGAGGAAGCACAGGTTCTTTCTTGTATTCCTCAGTTGGTCTCCAGGGAGGCGAATGAGTATCTGATGAAAGATATCTCTCTTGATGAGCTGGAGGGGATTGTGTTTTAGATGAAGAAGGGTAAAGCTCCTGGTCCTGATGGTTTCCCGATTGAATTTTTTTAGGAATTCTAGGATATCATAAAGTTGGATCTTCTGGCGGTTGTCCTTGAGTCCTAGAGGAATAAATAGATGCTTCGTGCTCTGAATTCCACCTTCCTTCCTCTCATACCCAAGTGTGAAGGGGCTGATAGGTTATCTCAGTTCAGGCCTATCTCTCTTTGCAACGTGGCTTATAAAACCATTTCTAAGTTATTGGCTAAGAGATTGAAGAAGTGGCTTAAAGTGCTGATTTCAGAGGAACAGAGTGGATTTGTGGTAGGTCGACAAATTCTTGACAGGGTTGTCATTGCTACGAAGACCATCCACTCCATGGACAACTCCCACGAGAAGGCTATGTTCATTAAGCTGGATATGGCTAAGGCTTATGACAGGGTTAGATGGTCTTTTTTGCAGAAGATCCTTATTTCTTTTGGTTTTGGTGAGGAATGGATCCAATGGGTCATAAGCTGTGTCACGTCTGTTTCCTTCTCAGTTTTGATAAATGGAGATCATTCTAAACTTTTTGGTGCCTCAAGACGTTTGTGCCAAGGGGATCCTCTTTCTCTGTATCTTTTTCTGCTTCTTGTGGAAGGCCTTGGACATTTGTTGAAAAGAAGGGTGGAGCTTGGCATCATTCAAGGTTGGCGATGGGGTGGAGGCTTGCCTCCGCAATCTCATTTGCAGTTTGTTGATGATACTGCCCTGATGGGGATGGCTACTGTTAGGGAAGCTACTAACTTGAGGCAGGTGTTGGACATATATCTTGTTGCTTCAGGACAATTGATTAATGAGGAGAAGTCTTCCATATTGTTCTTCAATACGCCGACCCCTATTCAGAGAAGAATTGCTAATATCTTGAGGTTTCAGATAGGGGTTCTACTTTTAACGTATCTAGGTTTCCTAATTTCTATTCGCCATCTTCCCAAGGGTTCTTGGCAGAATATTATTGATAAGCTCCATGCAAAAGTTAATCATTAGACCCACAGATGGTTGTCTTTTGCGAGGCAGGTTCAGCTTCTCAAGTCGGTGGTGCAGGCTCTCCCTACCTACAGATGTATGCTTCAGGTGGCTCCGATGGGTTTTCTAAGGGAGTTGGATTCTCTTGAAAGGCAGTTCTTATGGGCTGGAAGTTTGTCATCCTCCAAGTGGAGCCTGGTCAGGTGGGATAACAAACAAAGGTTCCAAAAGAATTGTTATTATGTTCATGAAGAAGATGATAATGAAGGAGTAATAGATGATGAATCAGAGATAGGAAACAAATCCAGAAATGAATGGGTGTTTATTGCCATCAAGGAAGAAGATCCAATATCCTATGAATCTATCAATCATAAGGTTGTAGAAAGAGCTTTGGCTGCCCAAGTTGAAGAAAAGGATGATTAGCTTATTGACAGTGGATGCTCTCACCATATGACAGGTGACAAGAACAAGTTCTTAGATTTGGAAAGGTATGAAGGAGGAATGGTAAAGTTTGGTGATAATTCTGCTGGTAGAATCAGAGGTAGGGAAACTATTTCTTTTGATGGAAAGAACAAAACTGGTAATGTATTTTATGTTGAAGGATTGAAGCACAATCTTCTCAGTGTTGGACAGTTGGTGGACAAAGGTTATGATCTCCGGTTCAAGAATGGAAGATGCAGGATCTTTGAAAGCTCCAGAACTGAGATTGCATCTGGTATTCAAACAAAAGTTAATATCTTCCATCTAGTTGGTACTAATAAAACTTGTCTGTTTGTTCAAGTTGATCAGAGTTGGTTATGGCATAGAAGGATGTGTCATGTAAATTTTGATAACATCATCAAGATAAGCAATACTTAGGCTATAAGAGATCTTCCAAAATTGGTAAAACCAACAAATAGTTTGTGCAAAGAATGTCAACTGGGTAAACAGAGCAGAGTCTCATTCAAAAGCAAGGATCAGTCCTCTACCAGATTATTGGAATTAGTTCATACTGATCTATGTGGTCTGACAAGAATCAAGAGTATGCAAGGTGATAGATATTTCATGTTACTGATTGATGACCATTCCTGGATGATGTGGGTTACCTTTCTGAAAGAGAAATTAGAAGCTTTTAAGAAGTTCAAAATCTTCAAGGCTATGGTAGAGAATCAAACTAGATTAAAACTGAAATGTCTGAGGTCTGATAGAGGTGGTGAATTCAAATCCGGTGAATTCATAGATTTTTGTGAGAAGCATGGTATAAAGAGACAGTTATCTACTCCTAGGACTCCACAGCAGAATGGAGTAGTAGAGAGAAAGAACCGGACCATCCAGGAAGCATCTACGACAATGATGATGGAAGCAAATATTCCCTAGATGTTTTGGAGAGAAGCTGCCAGCACTGCAGTCTATACTCTCAATCGAGTTCAATTCAAAAGCAATACTAGTAAGACTCCTTATGAACTTTGGTTTGGCATCACTCCTACTATGAGATATTTCAGAGTATTTGGTAGCAAATGTTACATTAAAAGAGATGAAGATCTAGGAAAGTTTGATGCTAGAAGCGATGAAGGAATTTTCTTGGGTTACTCCACTCAAAGCAAAGCATACCGGTTTACAATAAGAGATTGAGAAAGATGATAGAAAGTACAAATGTGAAGGTTGATGAAGGAATTGAGAAGCCCTCAAGGTTTTATGAATATGATGAAGATGATCAGAATGGTTCTCTGGTTTAAGGAGCTCAATCCTCTTCTGAAAGTCAGATTCAGAGCGATCCGGTAAATCAGGAAGAAGAGATAGGTCTGAATGAGCCTGATCAAGAAGCAGAAGTGCAAGAAACTAAGGTATGTAAGACTGAACCACTTTGAAGATCAGATCATAGGTGACAAAAGTAAAGGTGTGCAAACTAGAAGGAAAATTTCTCAAAATTTAGATGAATGTTGTCTGATTTCAAATATTAAACCTAAGACAATAAATGAAGCCTGCAATGATGAAAATTGGACCAAAGCAATGGAGGAAGAGTTGATGCAAATTGAGAAAAATCACACTTGGGATCTTGTTTCTAGACCTAGAAACAAGAATGTGATTGGAACCAAATGGGTCTTCCGGAACAAACTAAATGAAGTTGGTGAAGTAATCAGAAATAAGGCCAAATTAGTCTGCAAAGGCTACTCTCAAATAGAAGGGATTGATTTTGAAGAAACCTTTGCTTCGGTGGCAAGAATTGAAGCAGTCAGACTATTTCTTGCATTTGTTGCCTTCAAAGATTTCAAAGTGTATCAGATGGATGTCAAATCTGCTTTCTTGAATGGTGACTTAGAAGAAGAAGTATACATTGAACAACCGGATGGATTTTAGTTATCTGAGCATGGTGATATGGTCTGCAAATTAAAGAAGGCACTATATGGTCTAAAGCAAGCTCCAAGAGCATGGTATAAAAGGCTGGACAAACATCCTTTGAAGATTGGTTTCAACAAAGGTACTGCTGATAGTAACCTATATTTTAAAATTGATCATGAAAACATCTTGATTGTTGAAGTAATTGTTGATGATATCATCTTTGGAGGAAGAGATAGTATGTGTAAAACCTTTGCAAATCAAATGAAAAGTGAGTTTGAAATGTCAATGCTCGGTGAAATAAATTTTTTCTTGGGTCTGCAAATTACTCAGACAAAGAAAGGAATCTTTATCTCTCAGACCAAATATGTGAAAGAATTGTTGAGGAAATTTAGAATGGAAGATTTAAAGCCAATGAACACTCCCATGGCAACCGGATGTAAGTTGAGCAAAGATGATGACTCTCCTAAGATAGTTAAGACCAAGTACAGATCAATGATTGGAGGATTATTGTATCTCACTCAGACTAGACCAGATATAATGCAGGTTGTTGGTCTTGTGGCGAGATTCTAGGCAGATCCCAGAGAATCTCATGTCATGGCAATCAAAAGAATTTTTAGGTACTTAAAAGGAACAGTTGAGTATGGTCTATGTTATCCTAGAGATCATAATTTTTCTCTTCATGCATATACAGATGCAGATTGGGTAGGAGATGTGGATGATAGGAAGAGTACAAGTGGAGGAGCATTCTTTTTAGGAAAAAGGTGAGTTTCTTGGCTAAGCAAGAAATAAGAGGCAATATCCCTATCTACAACTGAAGTAGAATACATTGCAGCAGCAGGAAGTTGCACTCAACTTTTGTGGATGAAGCAAATGCTAAGAGATATTCAAGTAGAATATGAGGAGCCTATCACAATTTTCTATGATAATTCAAGTGCAATAAATATTTCTAAGAATCCAGTGTTGCATTCTAAGACTAAGCATATATCTTCAAGTTTCACTTTCTGAGAGAGCAAGTGAACAAGGGTGAAGTCAGATTGGAGTATGTGCCCTCCAAGGATCAACTTGCAGATATTTTTACTAAACCTCTTCCCAAGGACTCTTTTGAGTATCTCAGGGAGAAGTTAGGGGTTATTGCCCCTCTGATGATGAACTAGGATGCACTGATGTGCATCAGTCCGGTGGATATTACAGTCATATCTTGTGATCTGGATTGGTGATGGGGAGCTGCTACTCAAGGGGAGCAGCTGGTATGATTCTGATGTGTTAAAGTTGCAAGCATGAGCCCTTTGCCATTGATGTCAAAGGGGGAGAGAAGACATGTGAAAAACAAGTGGTTGATGATCAAAGGGGGAGCAAAAAAGGAAGAGAAGACATGTGAAGGGTTGTTGCTGATAGGGGGAGCTATGACAGAAAGGAGTTCTTGTCTTGATGGTTTTTCACATCATATGTTGCCATCAATGACAAAGGGGGAGATTGTTACAAGTATGAGGATAACCATTGTTGTCATTGATGTCAACATACTCATATTGCATTAATGAGAAGAATTGGATGAGCTGTGTGCTGAGGATATTGAGGAAATTAGTCTCAATCAGGTACAGTGATGACATTAAGGTAAAAGTCCAAGATAAGGTGAAGATCAGAGGATGCGGTTTAAAGGGTTTGTAGATATGAGTCTTAAGATGCTCCAGTCAAGATTTTAGAGGTCTGCATGAAGATTTGAAGAATTTATGGTTGCTCAAGTAGAACCAGTTTTGACAGATGTTCAGTGGTGACAAAGTGTCACAGATTGGTCCGGTGACCTCCGGAATTGCATTATCTCATTCTGCAGATTGGAGAGAGTATTGAAGAAGTCCGTGTGAGGTGACAACTAGATTTGTTCATGGTTTGGAGGTTTGGAAGCACCTTTTTCATTATGACAGTGATGACAGACTGTGCTCTTGAAGTTCTGGATGAAGAAGAGAAGAATTCCAGTAAGCTGATAAAGTGCGGATGTTCTTGATGACTTAGGAAAGGTTTTGGTGATTTTTGGATCATGTACAATTCTTATTGGTGGTTTGCATTGAAGTTTGAGTTTGCATTTGAAGAATAACCACGGATATTGGTGTTCTTCCTAAGACAGGCCGACTTGATGTATTACACGTCTTGCGAATGATCTTGTAGGTGTTTGCTGACTTAGATGAGTGTTCCTAAGTCGATGCCTTGTATAAATAAGGAATTTTGAATTCATTTTGAAGTGTGTCTTGGTGTGAATGAGTGTGGAATAGCGAAGAAGAAGAGCGAAAGGCAGAGCAGGAGTTTTTGGGCTTAAATGGAACTGATCCAGGCATGGTAAAGATGTCAATCTCCAGTTCAAGTTTGTGATACTTGTTACTTTGTAGACAGTGTGTCTCTTGTAGGCAGTGTGCCTCTTATGAGCAGTGTACTTGGGTAGTGACCTAATTGGCATGTGCCATCTATTTTTCTTATTCTTCTAATAGAGAATAATCCTTGGGTTAATCACCTCGTGGTTTTTCCCTTGACTGGGTTTTTCGACGTCAAAATCTTGGTGTCTCATGTGTTGATGTGTATCTACTCTGGTGTTTATGCTTTATGCTTTCATGAGTGATTAATTGATATGCTATTAAATAACAAAGAATATTTAAGTGTTTGAATTAGAAGTAGGTTTTGTACAACTAATTCACCCCCCTCTCAGTTGTGTGCCCTAAATCTAATAATACCTTCATAAAATTACGAAAATCATGTGTTTTAAATCTTGTGATATGTCCATCAACTGTAAAAGCTTTAGCCAATGACGACCCATAGCCAGTAGGTGTCCTTATTGAATAGATGACATTTTTTAGTTGGTCTAGCTCTCTTTTTTTTTCAAAATCCATGGAGATTCTGCATATGTTTCATTTTCCCTGTTTGGCCACAAATGTTTTCTATCAATTTTGGTACGCGAAAGAGCAATATCTCTCCTCAAAGACAATGTGTCATTCTCTTTGCTTGATATATGTCAAAATATAGAATCTGGGACATTTTTGAAGATGTGCATAGGATCTAATAGGTGAGATATTAATAGATCCTTCCAGTAAGGGAGCTCATAAAATATGGATTTCCTTTTCATTCCTCCTGGCATATTAACTACAACTTGTTCTGGTTCTTAAATTGAATCACCTCGATCAAAAAAATCCTCCCAACCTTTCAATTCAGTATCTTCATACTTCTTAAGCCAATCACCTAGACCCATAATCATGGGAGAGCTTCTATTTTCAACTTTTCCATCAAAGTGATTCTTTAGAAAATTTCTAAACTTATGATCTAGTGGTAGAAAAACTCTTTTGTTTGCGTAAATAAATTTATGTAGATCTTTAGAATACTGCCCTTGAAATTGTTCTACACATCTTGGACATGCAAATATCCCCTTTGTTTGAAGCCCTACAATTCAATAAGTAATGTTAATAACATCAAAAAAATAGTATAAAACTAAGTATGAAAGTTGGGATGAAAATAAATTATGAGTGTAAATATGTAAATATTTTATCTTACCAGAACAAACAACAAGTCCTAGGAAATCATGAATATTCCAACATAGCACACCATACAACATGAAGGACCTATTTTATGGGGGACATGATATGTCATACATTCTTATGCCTTTCCATAGCAGTTGCATCTCATCAATAAAAGGCGCAAGATAAACATCCATGTTTTTAACTTGATGTTTTCCTGGAACAATGAGAGTTAGCATAAGGTGCTCCTTTCTAACACTCATCCATGGGGGAATATTATATACTATCAATCCGATGGGCCAAACACTATAATTTGAGCTTAGAAAAGAGAATGGGCACACTCCCTCAATTTCAAGACCAAACCTGATACTACGGGGTTCATCTTTGAATTTTCTTGGCCATTTTTCCTGTGTGTTTCATTGCTTTGGGGTCAGCCTAAATTCGCATGAATCCATCTTTACTCCTATTCTTTGCATGTCAGTCCATCAATTGTGCAAGTGACTTGCAACGAAACATTCATTGCAGTCTAGGTATAATTGGCATGTGACATAAAACCTTCTTTGGAACTGTAGGACCTTGTACATATGTATGATATCTCTTCTCTTTGCATACAGGGCATTCTACCTTGTTTTAATATTCATCTTTGTATAAAATGCAATCATTTTTATAGGAATGAATTTGCTTATATTCAATCCCCAACTCAACCAACAATAGACTATGTAAGTTGATGGCAACACATTATCTTCAGGGAATATTTTAGTTTTTAGTGCCCTATAAGATTGCCAGAGATTAAATCAATTGAATGTTTGACTTATGATGAACATGTTTGATATGTCAATCTATACTAGGACTGTTTATATACAATATATGGTTTTAAAATCCCCGTAAAGAAATATAAACAAAGTTGATGAATGTTTATGAATTATGTACACCAATTGACAATTGTAAAGTAAGAAATAGATTTCAACTCACTTTAGTAGGGTAGTGAATCCTTTGTCTGACCAACCAAATAGTGACTTGATTTCTAATAATAGTAATGTGCATGTTAGTTTTGAGGTTCTACTTACATCCAATTTGAACACGGGTGCCTTCGCTGCTTGCTTGATGGAGTCTTTTAGGTTGTTATCATCAACATTACATTGGTGGTAATTACCCTTTCTATCATCGTTACTGTCAACCATATGATCATTATTGTCATCATTGTTTTCATCTCCAAAGAAATCTGTAAGCATTTCATTCAATCCTTCTTCATGCACTGCATTTTCACTATCATGATCATCATCATTAAGGCTAGCTATCATGTCATCAGTGTATGAGGATCTCATTAGCAGTTCAAATTTCTCAGCTACTAGTATTCTCTTCAATGTTGCTCTTTTCTGTCTGGTATGGTTTAAGGGATGGTTTGGATCATCCCATCCAAACCTTAATAACCCAGTTAGATCTTGGGTATTAGTATGTGTTTCATCAACATCTTCTACCTATCAACAAACGCAAGCATTATTTAATGTTTGGCAACAATTGCACTAAATTCAATATGTATCAATTTTAAAGAAATATAATCAAATATGGCTTAAAAAATAAAAATATAATTTGTATGAACATATATACATCAATTGAATAATGGAACATTATTTTATAGACTACCTTTTTTATACAATAATTTAAAGAAAACACAATTTTGACAACATAGTTCATAAAACATCAGTCCACACTCATTTATTATTCTTTGGTTTTCTGCCCTTTAGAACATCCTTAGGGAGACCTTATTCTTCCCTTTTCTTTCACGCAGGAGTGCATTTTAAGTAGGGGTAATCAATCAATAACTCATCCCCAATGGTAAGGTCCATAATAGCCTCAACCATTATCAATCTATCAACCTCTCTTTCCATATATCCATCTTTATCAATTATAACCTCAACAAATTGACAATTTGGTCTTACAGTAGGGTCCCTTCCTTTACTACTATTTATAAATCTTGCAATATTTTTGTGTGTGTATGCACGTCCATCTATATACATAAGATAACCTCTATTCATTTCTTTTCCACTTTCCAATTGGAGACGATGTGTATACATATTTGAATTTAGACCATATGCTGACATGCTAGGCTTATATTCTACTAGCCTTCTCCATTCACCACTGTAATATGATGGACCATAATATGGCATTAATCTCCTAGTGGTTTGTTCTAAATTGTTTCTATGTTTAGATCCGACATGTACATTTTGGACGACAAATAGGCCTAGATTTGATCCATGAATATTGGAGGGTCATATCATGTAGCTGTATCCCCAAAATTGAAACACCTCGTACACTCTAGGTAGTTGTTGATCACTAGGCCAAGCGCAATATAGTCGACGATCAAATGTCTATTTGTAAATTGATCTCAAACTCAGGGGCAAGTCATCATCTCCAACACATTCATTCTCATAGGGTATGTAGTCCACCTTCCTCTTGTCTTTAAGTAAATTATGCATCTTTAAACCGGTTCTTGTTCTGTTACTTGTTTTCATCAATTCCTCATTTTCGAAGCTGGTATATTGGCACATATTTTTGTTAGATGTATCATCTAATGAATGATCATTACCCTCTAGGCTGGAAGTCGGTGATCCATGAAACTTTAAACCAAGAACTTTATCCTGCAAGTATCCATTAAGAAAAAATTTAGTTATTTAAATAATATAAAACAATGTTTAAACGAAGTATACATGTTATTTATATCAAATTGGAAAATTCCTTACCACAATTCCTATTGGATTTGTATCGATTGTAGGAGGCATACTACCGACTAGAAGCTCATCATATATGTAATGTCTTTGTACAATCGTTCATTTGAATTGTTTCTTTCCACGACATACAGAACATCCACAAACAACAATTTTCTCAAAGTATTCATCCCATGTACTATAGTCCTGACCAAGCTCTTGTTTAGTGCAATCATTTGTTGTGTCTGTAGGATCCATTGTCATATCCTCTTCCACCCACTGTCGTCTATGTGATTTAACAGTTTTAGGTCCATGGCCACGTACATATCTTTTTTTTTGCTAGTTGAATGCTCAAGCTCTGCATTTTCTCCAATCTCCATCTAAAACAATCAACAACATGCATTAATTTATGTCAAGATTGGATAATACATTATAAATTTCAATAATAGTGTGAAAAAAGATGGACGTATCACAAAATGCCATTAGATCATTTTTTCCTAAGTTAAGTCAAAATTTGAGTACCTGATGTCCCGCTTGATCTGTTGCGTCCTCATTTGATATGACACAATCTGTTGCTATGGCCTCATCTAGCCCTTATAATACACAACATAGTAAATAATGTTTAGTACACCAATTATATCATTTCAATGAATATGCTATCCAACACAAAACCTCACTTTAGTCATATATGTGACATATTCATATCATGCTTTGGCCATCCTAATTTTCAAACTTTTCCCTTGATCATAGAATCACATTTCATCACCATTCCTATGCATTTTCAACCAATAAGTTTGACCTCAGAGGCCTCATGGACAAAAAAATAACTTGTAGCATTTGTTTTTTTTTTGAATCAAAGGGGTAAAAACTTTATTAGAAATCAGAAAAGAGCATTACAATAATAACCAAGGGACCCAGCCCCAGAAAAACCCACAGCATAAAACAACATCAACTATCCCCATGTATCCTCCTATCCTCCTCCAAGAACCGAACTAAATCCAGATGCAACTCAGGGTTAACCTGATCCGAGTCCTCAACCTTCCAACCACTATCCTGCTCAGAGGCCCATTTGGCCAAGCAGTTGGCAGCACGATTCCACTCCCTCGGGATGTGCACAAAGGATGCTTCCTCCATCCGAGAACTAACCTGAAGAATCCGCTGAACCACCGAAGCCAACTGCCAATTTATATCAGATATCTTTCGCTCATTCAAGAGATTAATCAAAATCTGTGAATCAGCTTCACATATAACCTTTCACCATCCCAAAGCAAGGGCCATCTCAATAGCATGAAGAATTGCCAGACCCTCCATGAAGTTAACAATCTTCAACCCCTCATGTATAGAGAACAGAAAAATCACCGACCCAGCTGAGTCCCTGCCAACCCCACCAATTTCGGCAGGCCTAGGATTTCCCCTAGAAGAACCATCAGTATTGATCTTTAAAAATCCATTGGGGGGAGGTAACCACCTGCCAACCCGTTGAACCCTCTTTTTCCCATGCCTATAGTTCCTGGAACTGACAAAAGAAGAATGAATTTCTTGAAGACCCAGTCAGGCCACCAACTCAGCATCACCTCTTGCCAAGGGGAAAACTACATCACATTTAGCTAAAACTGACTCCTGCAGCATTCCTAGCATACGCATCCAAACTTGCCGACCCACCAACTTCTGATCACAAAAAATTCGGCAGTTCCGCTCCAGCCAAATCTGCCAAAGCAGAAAGGTAGGGCCCACGAACCAAACTTCCTGCAAAAAGGAAGCCATAGAAGGAGGTCTTCCCATACTATCCCAGAATTCAACCAAAGAGAACGCATGAATACAAGGAAGCTTCCACACCTCCCACCACCAATGCCAAAGCTGCACAACAAAGGGGCACTAGAAGAACAAATGCGAAGAATCCTCTTCCGCTCCCCCACACAAAACACAAATTGAAGGTCCTTGAAATCCTCGTTTACGAATGTTATCCCAGGTCAAGCACCTATTCCAAGCCAAAGTCCAAACAAAGCAGTTGCATTTAGGCCACGAGAGTTTATTCCACACCCTTTTCCACCAATGAACCTCTACCCTAGTTAGCTTCTGAGCCAATAAAACCTGATAACTAGAAGCAACAGAGTAAACCCCCTTAGGATTATGGGTCCAAGCAAGAATATCCTCTTCCAGAAGAGAACTACAACTCCTACTATGAAGAATCTTGTGAAGCACAGCACTTTCTTCCGCAAGTCCCAAATCTGGCCACATTGTAGGATCCTTCCAATGACTTACCTCCAACTGACCAAAAGAAGCAACAGACTTGAAGTCACTCACCCTAGCCCAGCCAGCCTCGAGAAATCTTTGGCACAAAGGAAGAAGGTTGGGGAACTGATAAGTAAGTGGAGGGAATCCATCCCAAGAATCTGACCAGAAGAGAGCTTCAGTTCCCCGTCTACAAATCCAAAATAAACCTTCCTTAATAAGCTTTGCACCCTTCTAAAGAGTATTCCAAATCACTGAACCTTTCCCCTCAAGAGGGTAACGAGGGAGATCCTACCATGGAATCCCTGGGAAATACTTATGAGATAAAATCCTGGCCCACGGCTGATCCTGTTCCACACACCATCTCCAAAAAAGCTTAGCAGCCACAGCCACTCTGGATAACGCAGACTGTCGAAGACCAAGACCACCAAATTGCTTTGGGTTGCACACAGAATTTGACCTTATAGATCTTTTCGAACATCTTGAGGCAAAATGACCAATCTTATTGCAGTTGAAGCACTTAAAGGGTAATTTTCCTTCATACTTACCAGATCCTCTTGGCAGTCTCTTTGCAATGAGGGCTTCAAGTTGAGCTATTTCTGCTTCTTCCACTTCCATGTCTCTTCTTGCTTGATCATACCATGACAGCTTCCTTGAAGAGTTTTCTCCCAGATCAAATCTTTGTTTACCTTTTATAGAGGCACTGGCTTTGAATGCAGATTCAATCTTAGGGGGATCATCTCCAAACTCGGTCATTTCAAATGCAGCTAGTTTGCTAGCCAATTGGTCTCTTGTGATAGTTGTATGGGCTCTAAATTCATCAATGGTAGCAACCTTGATTTTGTAGGCAGCAGGAAGGGATCTGAGAATTTTTCCAACAATCTCATTTTCATCCAAGACTCCACCAGCATTCCTAATTCCACACACTAGCTCATTTACTCTTGGCATAAAGATAGTAATATTTTCATCATCTCTCATCTTCAGTCTTTCAAATTTCCCTTTTAGACTCTGCAACCTTGCACTCTTAACATACTCATCTCCTTCATACAGAATTTCCAGTTTAATCCAGATCTCATAGACAGTTGGTAGGTCAATAACATTTAAGAGCTCTAAGTCAATTAATGCGCTTAGAAGAGCCTCTTTGGTCCGCAGATTGTTTTCAGCATTTGTGATTTCATTTAGAGTTGTCAGACCACCCTGTGGAGGTACATATGCTTTTGTGACCATGGACCAGTACGCCTTTCCCATACACTGCAAGTGACATTTCATGTGAACTTTCCAAAGAGAGAAGTTGGTTCCATCAAACTTTGGACTATCCTTCTTGTATGACGACATCCTGGATCTCCTCAAGCAGTTAAGCTCCTTTTGGCTCTGATACCAATTGTTAGATTTAGGGCAGTTGTACAAAACCTGCTTCTAATTCAAACACTTAAATCCTCTTTGTTATTTAATAGCATATCAATTAATCACTCATGAAAGCATAAAACATAAACACCAGAGCAGATACACATCAACACATGAGACACCAAGATTTTGACGTGGAAAAACCCGATCAAGGGAAAAACCACGAGGTGATTAACCCAAGGATTATTCTCTGTTAGAAGAATAAGAAAAATAGATGGCACATGCCAATTAGGGCTCACTGCCTGAGCAAACTGCTCACAAGAGGCACACTACCTACAAGAGACACACTATCTAAAAGTAACAAGTATCACAAACTTGAACTGGAGATTGATATCTTCACCATGCCTGGATCAGTTCCATTTAAGCCCAAAAACTCCTGCTCTACCTTTCACTCTTCTTCTTCGCTATTCCACACTCATCCACACCAAGACACACTTCAAAATGAATTCACAATTCCTTATTTATACAAGGCATCGACTTAGGAACACTCATCTAAGTCGGAAAACACCTACAAGATCATTCGCAAGACGTGTAATACATCCGATCGACCTGTCTTAGGAGGAACACCAATATCTGTGGTTATTCTTCAAATGCAAACTCAAACTTCAATGCAGACCACCAATAAGAATTGTACACGATCTAAAGATCACCAAAACCTTTCCTGAGTCATCAAGAACATCTGTACTTTATCAGCTTACTGGAATTCTTCTCTTCTTCATCTAGAACTTCAAGAGCACAGTCTGTCATCACTATCATAATGAAAAAGGTGCTTCCGGACCTCCAAACCATGAACAAATCTAGTTGTCACCTCACACAGACTTCTTTAATACTCTCTCCAATCTGCAGAATGAGATAATGCAATTCCGGAGCTCACCGGACCAATCTGTGACACTCTGTGACCACTGAACATCTGTCGGAACTGGTTCTACTTGAGTGACCATAAATTCTTTAGATCTTCATGCGGACCTCTGAAATCTTGACTGGAGCATCTCAAGACTCATATCTACAAACCCTTTAAACTGCATCCTCTGATCTTCACCTTATCTTGGACTTTTACCTTAATGTCATCACTGTTCTTCACTGTTCCTGATTAAGACTAATTTTCTCAATATCCTCAGCACACAGCTCATCCAATCCTTCTCATTAATGCAATATGAATATGTTGACATCAATGACAACACTGGTTATCCTCATACTTGCAACAGGTATTATATATCATCATTTAACATTTACTGATAACATTGATTAAGTACTAAATATATTTTGATATATTGTTCTGTGAGTAAAAATTACTAATGACCTTTTCATAAATGTGTTTGATAGCATATCATGCCATTGGCAATTAGGGGGGATTCTCGTCTTACAGTTGACTTAAGGAATGCCATAAGTCGATTGTCAGCAGTTACAAGGTATGTGGTTATATAAAATGTTCATGTGTGAGAGACATAGAGATATTATATCACATTTTAATTTTTGACTAAAGGTTCATACTAATTTACTATTCTTATATTAGGTGGGTGACCTCCAAGGAGATCCACGAATGTGAAGTGCCAAAATGGAAGAAGGAAATTGCAGAAATTGTATGTGTATTTGAGAAGGGGCTCCCTACAAGTTTCATGGACCTACAAGTCCATTTACTTATACACCTAGTCGATGACATTGAATTGGCGGGCGTCGTATCAACGAGGTGGATGTTTTTCTTTGAGAGGTCTATGAAAACTCTAAAAAGATATGTCTGACAAAAGGCACATCCAGAGGGTTGCATGGCTGAAGGGTATGTATTGAATGAAGCATTTTTCTTCTTGTGTGAATTCCTTGGTAAGGATTTTGAAAATGGGCCATGCTTCTAGGATGAAGAATGAGCATCAAATATTATTGATGGAGAAAAACCACAATCTAATGGTGTTCAAGTAGAAATTAGTAAGTAAATTCATGATCAATGTGGTTATTTTTCTTGCAATCATTAATTTACTTTGTAATTTGTTTGTCAAATTAACAACATGACATTTGGAGTTTGAAATAAACATGTTGACATGTAATAGGTGTAGACAAAAGTGCTATACTTGACAAGTTCATTCTGTACCACATGGACTTTATGAACAAATGGATCGATCTGTATGATAAAAAGAGAGAAGTGATAGAAGCAAGGAGATAGTTTAAGAGATCGAACCCAAGGAATACTCCACTTCCCATTGATCTGCTTGGGGAATGGGGCAAAGATTGCACACTAGAATGGGTTACTAAACAAATTCAAAATCAGATAGAAGATGTAGGTATAGATTCAAACATAACAGAAGATGAAATCAACATGTCTAGAGGATGTGAAAGAAAGGTACAGTTGGAATTTTACAAAATATTGTTTCCTTACAGTTTTGACACTATTAACTATTTTAATATTTGTCATTATATTTGTTTTCACTGAAATAAATGGTCTTTCACAAGATAGGAAATATCCAGCAATGTGGTCATATGGTCAACATTATCGAGTAGAAAGTGTAGATGTAAAGAGATCATCCTTCGATTGTGGCATCATGGTTGACTTCAAGCAATCCAGTTGATCAAGATCAAAAGATAAGAATATAATTAAAGGGAATCTACAATATGTTGGGAAAATACAAGAAATTATTGAGTTGGATTACCGCTCTTTTAAATGTTGTATTTTTAAGTGTAGATGGTATGAAGCATTTGAGAGGACACGAAGACATGATACCCATAGTGGATTGTTTTCTATAGATTCCTCATGTTTCCTACCGGAGGATAAGGAGCCTTATGTTCTACCAATTCATTGTGAGCAGGTATTTCTTTAACTCAAACAAGAAGCGGTAGTGATCATTAATCTATTAATTCATAGTTTATTGCGAATATATACATGTGTTTATTAATCAATAAAATTACTATACCATATGTCTAATATATGTATGTCGTTCATGTGTAGGTATTTTTCTATGAAGATATTTTGGACCCGAAATGGATATTTGTGATACATTATTATCCAAGATTAAGGCATGTATTTGATGATGCATTAGTGGATACTGAGCAAAACAATGATGGCCAACAAAATGAGAGAGAGGGATTAGAGAACATTGAATAAATTGACATCCATGATGATGTTGAAGATGGTTATGTTTAGGCACAAGAAGACAACAATCTAGAGTTAGATGATGTTATGGAAGACAACAATATGGATGGTATAGAAAATGATGATCCAATTACATCTGGTAACAATATAGATGGTCTATAGTCAAATTTCAATGATGATGAAGATGATGTAGGTCAAGATGAGGATGATGATAATATTAAATACTTGAAAGAACATATGAACATTGACAATGATACACTTGATGACATTTTAGCAGACAATAATGTTAATGACCAAGACTTCTAAATTTTTAGAATTATTTACAATCCATGATGATTCTTATGGCCTAAACTTTGAAATGCTTCAGTAATATTATTTGTGTTGATACAAATTACCTATTGCAATATCCTTAAATTGTTCAATCTTTGGTATGAATTGTTGGCAGAAAAAATTAGGATTACTTGGATGCTTCTTCCATTCATTTTGTATCAACATATGTTCGTGAAGACACAAAAGTTAATAAAATATTAATGCACGTAACTCACAATTATTTAAATAATCAACTTTGTTAACTTTATTATTTTTAAATAGTTTCCATTTTTTATGTTGAACATAATTTTGAACATGTAATTGAAAACATCTACAGTAAATGCTTTATTGTATCAGCATATTCATTCACATAAGCATAGTATTGAGGCTCAATAACTAATATTCATTCAAATATAAGAAGAAATAAGTATGGCAAACATAAGAAAAATACATAATGATAACACAGTCATGGAGTTACACCAGTGCTTTGTCATAGGTAGTCTTCTTAATAAATCCATGTTAATAATTCCCAAGGTGGTGTCAAAACTAAGAGAGTGGTGTAGAGTCCAAGCTTCCTATTTCCAATATTTTGCAATGCTACAAAGAATGAGAGACTTGATTGTTGGCAAGAGACACTATATGGATTCATGGTTGTTGTTATTGATGGCAACAAAGGTCATCCCACATATCCGCAAGTCATGATGTGTCTCTACCGGAAGTCTGAATAAAGATTATTGTGGTCCGGTGAACAAGAACAGAGCATGTGGCAAGGTTCGACAGATTGGTCCGGATCTCTCAAAGGAAGTGTCTTGGTACAGTGCGGATTTGGGGAAGTCAAGAGGACTACCTTGAGTAGTATATTCCAAGGATTTAGCCTCCGGTGATGGATAAGGAAGAAGATATGAATAGTTGAGTACCGGATTCCTGAGAGACAGTGAGAACAGAGGAAGAACTGACTAACAGAGTATCAGACTATTTTTCGGATGTGTTACTGTTGATGGTAAAGGTTGTGAAGGCATGAATCATGTTTGGCCAACATGATTAATGACATCTACAAGTATATGCTTGATCCGCATTACTTGATATGCAAGGATTCAGCCGACAGAATAGAGTTTGTGAGAAGATAGACTATTTCAGGTGCCGACTAGAAAGATAATGAAATCACTAGTGTGGATATAAATAGAGGATGGATTTTGTTGTGAGAAGTGTAGTTGAGTTATGGGGTATGCGAATAAGTGTAGAGCAGAGCAGAAGTAATAAGAAAGATCTGATATGTGAAAGGAAAGCAGAATAAAGAGCAGAGGAAAGATGAAGTGCAGTAGATCAGTATACTGAGCCTAACCAGAACTGAACTCCAGCATATGTAGATGCTTCCAATCAATTCAAGTATAGTATAACATTCTTTTGTAGACAGTGTGTCTCCTTGTAGGCAGTGTGCCTCTTTGTGAGCAGTGTGCTCGGGCAGTGAGCCTTAATTGGCAAGTGCCATCTTGTAATTCCTTATTATTCTAACAGAGAATAATCTTTGGGTTAATCACCCCATGGTTTTTTCCCTTAACCGGGTTTCCATGTCAAAAATACTGTGTCATGTGTTTCTCATTTCATGGTAATGTTTGTTTGTCTGATTCAATGATGCTTTGATTAATAAGAAAGTTCAAAAGAAGAAATAATTAGGATAACTGATTCACCCCCCCCTCTCAGTTATCAACATTGATGTGGTTCTCAATTTGCACATATGTGAGGCCACTAGAAGTGTTGTTCAAGTGTTGTTAGTGTTTTAGTAATGTTGAAGTGTTGAGTTATTTTGGAATAGTATGCTTCCTAGATGAGTCTCTAGTGTGGTGTAGTGTCTAAAACATAGAGATACTTGAGCTTGTAGAGAAGCTTGTTAGACATGTAAAATTCACCAACCTATTTGCCTTGTAAGAGCTTGGTGTAGTTCTATGCAAAGTACAAGTCTGGTGGGTAGAGAGGTTCCTAGTCAAAGAAGTTGTGACCACATGAGTCCAACATTGTGGTGAATGCATGAACTAGCTATTAGCTTAGGTAGTCAAATACCTTTTTGTCTTTTCCCTTCTCGTGATTGCAAATAACTAGATGGAATTGTTGTAGACATGTCATCCATTTCATGTGGTGCACATTTTCCAATTTGTTCTGAGTTTGCAAGAATTGGAGTTGCTTGTGATCAAAGTGGATGATTGGACCTCCTTTCCCAAGATGTAGTGAGATCATTGCTTGATGGCTTGCATGATGGTATACAACTCCTTTACATAGGTGGAATAGCATTGAACCATGTCATTTAAAAGTCATAGAGTGGTACAAAAATCTCTAACTGCATATTTCCTCTAAGAGGATTCCAAACCTCTGACATTCCAACTGAAACATCTCAAACAATATGTTAGGTCACAAAAACACAGGTTGTTAACCCTAAGAGGTTGCCAAGCTCTCTTGACATTTTTTACTAACAACACATGATAGATATGGCTAAACGCCCTTCACTTTAGGCTCTACTAGACCTAGGTTGGTTTACCTTGAAAGATATTGTAGATTTTTGTGTAACCTTCACAGTGGCAAATGGGTGTGAAGTAGATGTAAGGGTTGGAATGTATTTCTAAGGTTAAGGTTTGCAAATATGAATAGGGTATGAAGATTAATAGTAAATTGGACCAATGCTTTATCTATTGGGCAAAGAAATCAGGAGTCAATGGTGTAATAGATCTTTATATTGATTTAACTCAGATTGCTAGGCACTTATGTAAATATGTATCTTTTGCAGATGTGCAAGAATGTTGAGGTACAAGATTCTTCTTATAAATCCCAATGATATTTTCTCAAATTGCTATGACCTAGAAAAAGGATTTTAATTCTAACAGGAAGGAAACCAACTAGAATAGATTGTTCAAAGGATTTTAACCCTGGGCAGAGACCAATAAACACTAACTACTCAGCCGGATTTAAATCAACTTCCTCAGAAACCAATCACATAGACCATATAGTAACATCAAATGTATACTAAAAAATTAATGATATCTTTGATATATTAAATTAAACAACTTGACAAACCACTTTGGAGACAATCATGCAACTCATAAATATTAACATCAACACAACAATTAAACATCAATTTTGGATCCACCAACTAACTCTGATTCTTTTTATTAATTTAGCAATTTATACTAGTTTGAAAACATAGATAGATGGAAATGGATTCTTTGAATACTACTTTTATATTAAATATATGTCTCTAAAATAGATTGGATGATCTCCTTCACAGTAGCCTTGGTATCCTATTTTATAGGATGCAAACAAGCTTTAGGCCCGAAACATTGTACCTTTTCATAATAACATCTTTTGGTAACTAATGCATAATTAAGAAACATAAATGAAGATAAAAGCATATGTAGTGATTTGATTCTAGCAACATTAATCTCCATAGAGTGACCTGTGACTCAAAGGCCTGGCAAGGTTGTCCTCATCTCCATAATACAGATTGATACACCTACATTGCTTAACAAAATTGTATTGCTTTTGCTTCATCACAGTGCTCTAGATACAAATAGATTTATTTGACCGATATGGTCGATGTACCCTTATCATCACATGGATCAGTCTCAAGTAAACTGCTCATCATTGATTCCAGAGTAAATATCTTTCCCAAACATGTATAAGTATTCTCTATCATCCTTTCCTCATTATTTACATTTTGAAGTAGTGTTGGCAGTAATTGACCTAGTTCATTCCTCCAAGTGTCCTTATCTTTTAGGTTGCCCTCATCATTGAAGAAGTTAGGAAATGCCAAATCATTACGTTGATCAAAATCTTTCAAATCTGCTATCAATATACCATTAAATCTCTCATGTTCTTTCATCAATTCATTATATCGTTTGAGCACTTGTTCCTCAGTGCTAGCTTTAGTATTCAACCCTTCCTTTGTTTCCAACATTCTAAGGTGTATTCTTTTATGCTCTTGGTATAATTGATGTGTTATGTTGTGCAAATCCCAAACCTTGTCGCTATTTTTCATCATGTGGCCAAACCTTCTTTGAATCAATTTAGAGGCCATACTATATATGACAGTTTTTAATTCAGTTTCTAGCTGCTCACTTTTCTTTTGATTCTTTTATGCCTTATACTTCCAATAATTCACATCTTCCAAGGCCTCTATTACCCTTTGATCACCTTCTAGGTATGGTGAGTAGCTGCTGGATGAAGGCAACTTGTCTCTATGCAAATCAATCTCTTGTCTCAACATAGCATTTTCTTTCTTATATATATATATTATCTTTGATTAATTTCTCAATTTGTGCTTTAGTAAACCTTGCAACATTAACATTTAAATCAGCAGTGTCCATAGGATATGTATCCTCAATCCTTTGTATCAACAGGCAACCAAAAGCTTTATTAGGATCATCAATGATATGTGGTCTCTTATTTGGAGGATACAACACCCATATAAGCAATGCTCTTTTATCAGGGTCATACCTTGATCCTCTTCTGATATCATCCATTGCCTCTATGTTAAGTTTCAACTTCTTATCTTGATTTCTATTGAAAGTATCAAATACAATGGCCGAAGCCATGTCCCATCTAGGAATCAAAATCACACCTACTTCTTGTAACAAGGTCCTTCCCCTTTCTGGAGTCATTATCTCTAATCCATTGTCGATCTCCTTCTGAAGCTCAGACAACACCTCATCCTGTATGTCAGGAGTGATATCTTTCAGTCTCTTCTTAGCTTGTTTGCCCTTGTATTCATATAAGAAGGCTTTAAACTTAGGTGTTTTGATGAAATCATCATTTGATATGAATTTACTGTTGGCCAGGTGCCTTATGCCTTCTGATAGATCATTTGGTGCTTCCACAGTGACAACTTCTCTGTCTTTAGGCGGTTCATACCCCTCAATGGTTGGGTCATAGCTTTGCACCCCTTCTTCAAATTCTCCCTCTCCTTCTGCAATATTTGTGTCTGTAGAGAAATGTATATCTGGTGTGGGTTGAGGTGACAAGTGACCTATGGGTACTTCATACTCAGCCTGTGCATCTTTAAGCTATTTTCCTTTTTTGTTAAATACATGAAGGGGAACATTCTTGATCAGTTTTAGTGCATGTGTAATCATAGTGTCCAGTCTTTTGATAGGATCATCAATATCATGGAAAACTTTGGTGTAGGTGGGGTTTTGGGCTACCCTCCAAGCCTCTGCTAACATGGTTTTATGGTACAAACTTCTTCTTTCTGCTGTTGTAGTTTCATCACAATTTCTGATTAAATCTTCATCAACAAATAGGACATGATGATATCTAACTTCTTCTTTGTTTTTACACTATTTATGAAGTGTTCCGGATCAAAATTTCCTCTTGCATTTCTAAAAGGTAATCTAAATTGTTCTAATTTACTATCAATTAATTGATAACCTTTGTCAGAAAGTACTGTGAAATCTCCAAAGCATAAAGTCCTAGGCATAAATGACTGTTTAGGCTGATTCTTGAGATGCATGAAGTCTGAGAAAGCCAATTACCTAACAGTTTTTAAGTATGCAACTCGATCTAGGCATGTCTTTGGTAGTAGGAAGGGTGGCCCTTCATATCTGAATACTCTTATCATAGTGCAATCTCTGAAAACATACCAATTGTCCCAATTATGGCTGAACTTTCCCTCTTCATGTCTATCTTTTGGTCTCAAAAACTTATGTATTTCTAATGAAAAATTGTGGTTGCAAGGATGTCCAAACCGTTTGAATATTGGTTTCACAAAAAACTCTTCAAAGTATAAATAATGGGATCTGTCACATCTTCTATCCCAAATAGTAGTCCACATTTGCATAGGTTTTATATCTCCATTGATGTCTAGGTTTCTTACCCTGAGATTTCTATCCCATAAGCCCATACATTGTCCTTCATATAATACCATATGCATAAATAAAGAATAATGTCTAAATTTACTTCCTCCATTCTTAATAGACATTAAATCATTTTTTATATTAGATTCCAGGTATTTAGCATAATCAAAATACCGCGCATCATGACTCTGTATGTTCGCAGCTAGGACCATGGGTGCAATTTCCATGAACATGGAGGCCTCTATTCCCAATATCTGGTAGGTAGAGTAATATGTGTTTTTGAAATAATCTTAAAACAATTCAGTTGAGTAGGGTGGATCTTCACCCTCTGAAAATACCCTAAGTTGGTTATTGTCACTGCGAGGCCTGTGCAAGGGTAACTTCCATCTCTTATAATTGCTACTCATATTGCGGTACTCAACCAACAAATCCTTGATTATGAATTTCTTGTCTAAACTTGTGTCTAAATAAAACATTGTGTCTATATAGTCTCTAGTAATGGGGAAGAAACCAGTCCCATCGTTGAATTCAATATAACAAGTCTTAGGGTTGTATTTCTTTGCAAGAAACTTCATCAACTGGACATTTACAAACAGATTCGGGACTACCAATTTACCCAAGTTTAGCCACCATGGGTTTGAAATCGGTTTATGCCTGTGAATTTTTCTATAATGGGAGATAAAGAGATCATACCCTCTGACTGGTGTCCATATATCCCCAATATGCCTGTATAAATCTTCAAATTTCTCAGCATGTGGGTTTAGTTGAGCATTTCTTCTGGATTTCTGTCCTGACCTAGGACATTGGTCTAATAGATCCCAGTTTAGATGCCTATCCCTAGTTTTTTGTTTTTTACTCTTTGGGTTCTAAATTGTTTCTTCCATATTCTATCACTATGTCTGGATTTCAACTCTGTGATTTATAAACGTAGACTAATCTATACAAGCACGTTCGTGGTACTTAATTGACAAATCACTCTGGTCCTGAATTACTTATTCATCCATGCCCTGCACTTGTTCTTTGCATCGCCCTCCAAATTCCCATTCAACAATCTTAACTCTATGCAATCAATGGCATCTTGCTTGTGTTTCTCATATCATCGAAGGGAATTTAAATGTTTTTGAAAACAGAGTGTTAGATCACCACCTTTATGTCTTATCACTTTATTTTGACGTGATGTGTTTTGTAATCTCATTTATTGTTTGAGATTTCGGTATGACCCTAACTGGCATTACTTAATAATATGAGTCTCCTCGAACAAGAAATCACCCTTTTGATATTTTAATTTCTTTTCATCGCCTTTTCGGAGAGACCCCAAAAAACCTGTCTTCGACATAGTAGAGTTTCTTCGAAATACCCTTTACATTATCTTTTCATCAGTGAGACCCCTTCTATTGGTGAGACTCTAAACCATATCACTTTGATATCCCAAATCCCTTAAAGGTTATTGATATTTTCATTTGATCATCGTGACACATTTTGGTGTCATGCCGAAGTGCCTTATCTGTTTGACTTTCGGGGTATCGATGAGACTATTGAATGACTCTTGCCGATATCCCCTGTCTCTTTGATTTGCTCATTACTTCAGGTTTTCGTGTGATTTTCCTTTTGTCTGCTTGTGCCTTCGGGTCATCGAAGAGACTGTATTTTGAGTCTCCCTGACATAGTATCATCTTGCTGATGTTAGCTATACTAATTTTTTCATCAAATATTTTACGGTTGAGGTATATAATTTAGGGCTAATAAGGGAATGGTGATATTTTTGGGTTCAAGTAGAACGTCTTATTAGGGATTATGGTAGGAGTGGAAAAATTTTAAAGTCTAAAATTTTGATCCAACACAATCCATAGAGGCTTAGAGGTATGACACTAAAGTCAACGCTAATTAAGACATTAAAGTCAGTGCTAAAGTCGGTGCTAATTTAGCGCCTACTTGTTCTGATCGGTGCAAAAAATACCAAAAAAGTGCCATCCCAATAAATAGCGCTGACTTTTTCAAAAAATTGGAGAAAAATACATTAAAATAGTGGGTGGAAGCAAAAAAAGGAGCTAATCACAAGGATTTGTTGTAGTGGGTACTTAATAGTTGAATGGTTTGTACAAATAGTTACCTTGTACCCTGTAATGTAATATCAAAATTTGTTGATTGCATGAACCACAACTAAGAATTCTTTCTCCATAGTGGTGGTGTAGTTCTTTTCGGTGGGAGTCAGATTCTTACTTATGAAATATATAGCATACTTCCGTCCATTTTCATCTTCCTAGCCTAAAACTACCCCAATTGCAACACTGGAAGCATTTGTGTAAATATGGAAGGGAAGGTTCCAGTTAGGTCCTCATAATACTGGAATGAAAGTGAGTTTTTCTTTAATGATGCCGAATGATGTTTGAGATTCCGTTGTCCAGGCAAATTCTACATCCTTCTAAAGGAGGGCAAACGTAGGATCTGTGATTTTACTGAAGTTTTCTATGAACCTTCAGTAGTATCTAGCATGATCTAAGAAAATTCTAACATCAATTTAGTTTTTCAGGCTCTCTAGCTATTGTATCACTTTAATTTCTTAGGATCTACCTTTATCCCTTCGGCGAAGATGTGATGTCCCAGCACTATCCCTTGTTCTACCATTATTAGACACTTCTCATGACTCGGGATAATTGATGGTCTTCACATCACTACAATACTTTGTCTAAGTTTGTAAGTGCTTCGTCAAAAGTGGAACCATATACCATGAAGTCATACATGTAGACTTCTACACAATCATTTACGAGTTCATTAAAGATTGCTAGAACAGCCCTCTGAAATGTTGCAAGTGTGTTACACAATCCAAAGGGGAGGACTCAATATGTGAATGTTCCCCAAGGATAGGTAAAAGTCATTTTGTCCTGGTCCTCCGCTGTGACTTGTATCTGATTATATCCAATGAACCCATCTAGAAATGAGAAATACTTCCTCCATGCTAAGTTATCCAAGACTTGATCTATGAAGGGTAGTGGAAAGTAGTCCCTGTAGGTTTCTTTATTGAGTTCTCTATAATCTACACACACTCTCCATTTCCCATTTTTCTTTAGAACAACCACTAAAGGCGAGACCCACTTGCTGTCAAAGATGGGATATAGATGAATCCCACTTGTAGGATTTTTTTAATTTCTATTTTGATGATATCTCTGAGAGCAAGGTTAAGTCTACGTTGTGGCTAACGAACTAGTCTAACATATTCAATATATATGTGGTGAGTACAAACACTAGGATGTATTCCTCTCATATCTTTGTAGTCCCAAGCAAAAGCTTTGGATCTCTTCACCAACACGTCAAATAGCTTGAGCTCATCTATTTCTATTAACCAGCTATTGATGTTCAATGTTTTTCCTGGTAATAACATGATAGTTTTGGTTCCTGGGTGGTTGGAGGTGACAGTGTGAACTTCTCTCATTAATGTGTTGAGTGGACAACTATGTGGTATGATCATGTGGAATCTGGTGATGTCCTCAAAGAAGTGATCTATTTTTGGAATGATATTAGCCAGAGGACAAGGAAGCGCTATGAAGGAAGTCTGGTTGCTGCTGCCATGTGCATGTTCACTATCATCAGTTTGGGTCATGTGTCCTAATATTTCCTCAACTTCCAAGAGTTCTTCATCACTCAAGTCTATAGTGATACCTTGCATGTCATTTTCTAGTTCATCTTCTAGTTCTTCCTGCTATTTTTTAATGACTACCATTGTGAGTGAGGCCAGACTTTCTTGTATGCCAGGGAAATTTGATTCATCAATCCAAGCTCGTTTGTTCACAGCAGGTTGGGCAGGAGGATACAGGGACAAGTGTTTGTTGTTAAGGCCATTTGAAATTGTCATTCCTCCTACTCTACAGTCAATTTTGGCTGCAGTAGTTGCCAACCAAGGTCTTCCTAATATCAATGGATAACCATCCTTGGGGGTGTGTGACTGAATCACCTAGAAGTTCACTGTATGTTCCCAATTTTCAACTCTGACAAGGACATTTTCTATGACACCTTTGGGAACAACTATGGATTGGTCTACCATTTGCAAAATGGTTGTTGTGGGGTGCAAATATGTAAGCCCCAATTTTTCCATGATGTCGATAGTCATGATCTTAATCGCTGCCCCTAAGTCTACTAGTGCATTGGGTATTTCTACCTCATTTATTATCACTGTTATGACTGGGCTACCTGGGTCACCATATTTTCTGGGAGAGATTTCTCCAGCTAGAAGGTTAGCCAAATATCCATTGATTTGCACTGTGTTAATTTGTTTCTTCTTCCTCCCTAGTGTTTTTATGCACAACTGTTTAACTAACTGGTTGAGTTTGGGAATCTCTTTGATTGCTTGTAATAATGGTATCTCAATATGCAGCTATTTAATTTCCTTTATTAAAGTGGTTTCAATTGGCAAGGTTATTTCTAGAGGATGTTTTAAGGAGGTCTTTTTAAGGCACTCTAGAAAAGGTGCTTGAGTTCTTCTCTTTGAGTTGGGGTCCTTTGCCAGAAGGCATGGCGAATGCTTATTGCCAGTTTCCTCCAGTGGTAATTTTCTGGAGATGTATGCAGAGGTCATTAAGAGGATGACAAAGGCACTTTAGAGGGATATTCTTTGATTCTAGCAGGCATATCTTGGGCACTTCCTAAGTTTTGCTTTGAAGGTATAGGATTTGTTTTTGTCCCTTTAGTGGGTGTCTCATTTTGGTCTTCCATGATTTCAACAATGGTAGGCTGTTGTAGCATTTTTCTTGGCCTTAATTGTAAGTTCCCATAATAAATAGCATTAACCCCAACCATGTTCTCCTACTTAGTGGACCACACTAGTGCAGTTTAATGATTATTCTTTGGATTAGCAATAGGATGTGCTAGAAATTAGGGTTGATTGACCTGCTCATTTTATTGAGTATTTTGGGGAGCCAGTAGGAGATTATGTTGTTGGTTTGGCATTCACCATAGATTGTGATAGAATTGGTGTAAAGGTTGATTCCATTGAGGGGCAGGATTTTGAGGGTACCACTGTTGCTAAGTTTGGTTTTCCCATTGAGGATTTGTCCAGGACTGATTTGCTCAATCAAGGGGTCCCCAAGGATAAGGTCCCCAATTAGGCAATGTTCGAGGCTAAGGTGCTGCCCACTGATTATTATTCTAATTATTTTGAGGATGCCAAGATGAGTTTGAGTTTTCACCATAGTAGAAATTCCCTCCCAGTCTTTGGCCCATATAATTGACTTCTTCCTCTATGTGAGATGAACTTTTCTTTGAGTTTTTTATTACATTGAGTGCCTCACACTAGTTGGTGGCATGATTTTTCTCACAAATCTGACAACTGTCAACTTTATCTAGAGGACATTCCCTTAGCAGATGTTTATTTCAACATTTGGGGCAATAGATGGATAAGGTTTCAGGATTGCATGTCTTGGCTTGTATTCCATCCAGGGTGGTGTTCAACTAAACAAGGATATCAGTTTTCAGGTTTGCTATTTCCTCTCACTATTTGCTAATTTCATTTGATCCTCTTAATAGGCTAGACTTATAGATTCCTCCATGTGTTCAAGAGAAATTTCTACACAACTCAGAGATGTCTCCAAGGTCAAGTTGGGACACATCTCCCTTTCCCATCAAGTCTAAGCTTCTCTGAGCGTCCTCATCAAAACCTTTGAGGAATATGGTCTTCAAGATTTATGGGCTCATTATCTTTTCTCCACATCATTTTACTAGAAAGACGAACCTATCCAGAAAGCCTTCTAGGCTTTCATCTTCTTTTTGTCTCAGTTTAAATAGTTCTTCCTTCTTATCACTGACCATACAGTAGTTCTGATATTTGTCTAGAAAGATAGTTTATATATCGTCCCAAGTGGTTATTGATCTTGAAACCAACCCCATGAACCATCTCATGGAAGAATCTCTCAAGGTAGAGGGAAATAATTTTAGTTTATGGTTATCTGCTTTGTAGTCATATGTCTAACACAAAACTTTAAATTTGAAAAGGAACTAGTTTGGGTCCTTATAAGACAAACCTCTAAAGGTTGGTAGGATAGAAGGTGAAATGTTTTTCATTGGTGAGTCCTCCTCTAGATTGATAGAAATAGGATAGGTAAATGTTCAGGCCGCTCTCCTGAGATTGGGGTTATCATCATCTCGATTGTTTCCATGTCTCCTTCCATTTTGGTGATTGAAAGGGTCATTGTCATTATCAGCCATTATATTGAAAGGAATGTCTTCTTCCTTAAACATTCATTGTGGTGGCTGAGTATTTGAGGTGTGTTGGGGAGTCTCAGGTTGATCCTTATTGATTAGTTCATAGTGAAAAATTTCTTCAGCTAAGACTTCAACCTCTCTTGATTTGGTTGGGACTACTATTTGGGGGGTTTTTACTATGAATCTTATGTGTGCACCTCGTTTCCTGACCATGCAGAAAAAGAAGTTTCATGACTATTTTTGTTTTGTTAACAAGAGGTATCCAACTGTTCTCCTAATAACACTTATGAAGGCTACCCGACAACGGCACCAAAAAGTGACAGGTTGTCATTAAGACCTAACACTTTAGTTGAAAATGTATCAGTTTTGTCGATTGGGTTGTGTCCAAGGCTATATGCAATAGGAGATTGTTGGATTTAAGGCATACAACTGAGAGGGGGGGGTGAATCAGTTGTATAAAACTTCTTGTTCTTTCAAACACTTGATTCTTCGTTGTTAGTTAACAGCATATCAATTAATCATCCATGAAAGCATAATACATACACACAAGAGCAGATAAACATCAACACATTGAACACCAAGATTTTGACGTGGAAAACCCGGTTAAGGGAAAAACCACGGGGTGATTAACCCAAGGATTATTCTCTGTTAGAAGAATAAGAAAAAGAATGGCACTTGCCAATTAGGGCTCACTGCCCGAGCACACTGCTCACAAAGAGGCCCACTGCCTACAAGGAGACACACTGTCTACAAAGTGATAAGAATCACAATCTTGAACTAGAGAATGACATCTCTACCATGTCCGGATCAGTTCCATTTAAGCCCAAAAACCTCTGCTCTGCCTTTCGCACTTCTCTTCGCTATGCCACACTCATCCACACAATCCACACTTCGAAATGAACTCACAAACTGTTATTTATACAAGACATCGACTTAGGAACAAACATCTAAGTCAGCAAACAACCATAAGAGTATCCGCAAGATGAATAACACATCCGGTCGGCCACCACAAGAACATTCGCAGGATGAACAACTCATCCGGTCGGCTAAACAGAGCAAGAACTTCATCCGGAAGAATATCTTCAATTCTGGGCTCTACTATCAATGCGGACCAACAACACAACCTCAACATGATCCAAGAACCTTCACAAGCCTACCTGAATGACCAGGTACATCCGCATTTCCTTTACTTACTGAAATCTCTTATCCTCCTTATCCGAAACTTCAAGAACACTGTCTGTCGCCATTGTCATAATGCAGGAGGTACTTCCGGACCTCCAAATTATACACAACTCAAGATGGCACATCACAAGGACATCCCAAAGACTCCTTCCAATCCACAGATTAGGATTATACAGTTCCGGACCTCACCGGACCTTTTTGTGATCCTCTGTCACCTCTAAATACTTGCCGGAACCGGTTCTACACCGACAGCCACAACTCCTTCAGATCTTCATGCGGACCTCTAAAATCTTAATTGAAGCATCTCAAGACTCATATCTACAAACCCTTTAATCCGCATCCTCCGGTTCGCATCCTATACAGTACATTTGCCTTCTTCTCATCACTGTTCTTTACTATTCCTGACTGAGGCTAATTTTCTCAATATCCTCAGCACACTGCTCATTGAATCCTTCTTGTCAAAGCAATATGAGTATGTTGACATCAATGACAACACTGGTTTACCTCATACTTGCAACAATCTCCCCCTTTGTCATTGATGGCAACATATGATGTGAAAAACCATCAAGACAAGAAACTTCTCCTTTCTGTCACTTCTCCCCCAATCAGCAACATGTCTTCTCCTCATTTACTGCTCCCCTTTTGATCATCAGCTACTTGTTTTTCACATGTCTTCTCTCCCCCTTTGACATCAATGGTAAAGGGCTCATACTTGCAATTTTAACACATCAGAATCATACCAGCTGCTCCCCCTTAGTAGCAGCTCCCCATCATCAATCCGGATCACAAGATATGACTGTGATATCCACCGGACTGATGCACATCAGTGCATCCTAGTTCATCACCGGAGGGGCCATGACCCCTAACTTCTCCCAGAGATATTCAAAAGAGTCCTTGGGAAGAGGTTTAGTAAAGATATCTGCAATCTGATCCTTGGAGGGAACATACTCCAACCTGACTTCTTCCTTGTTCACTTGTTCTCTCAAGAAATGAAACTTGATAGATATGTGCTTAGTCTTAGAGTGTAATATCAGATTCTTGGAGATATTAATTGCACTTGAATTATCACAGAAAATTGTGATAGGCTCCGCATATTCAATTTTAATATCTCTTAGCATCTGCTTCATCCATAGGATTTGAGTGCAACTGCTTGCTGCTACAATGTATTCTGCTTCAGTTGTAGATAGAGATATTGCATCTTGTTTCTTAGCCAAGAAACCAATCTCTTCCCCAAAAAGAATGCTCCACCACTGGTGCTCTTTCGATCATCTACATCTCCTGCCCAATCTGCATCTGTGTAAGCATGAAGAGAGAAATCCGGATCTCTAGGGTACCATAGACCATACTCAACTGTTCCTTTCAAGTACCTAAAAATTCTTTTGATTGCCATAACATGAGATTCTCTAGGATCAGCCTGGAATCTTGCCACAAGACCAACAGCCTGCATTATATCTGGTCTGGTCTGAGTGAGATACAACAATCCACCAATCATTGATCTATACATTGTCTGATCTGCCTTTGGAGAGTCATCATCTTTGCTCAACTTACATTCGGTTGCCATGGGAGTGTTCATTGGTTTTGAATCTTCCATACCATATTTCCTTAACAATTCTTTCACATATTTGGTCTGAGAAATGAAGATTCCTTTCTTTGTTTGAGTAATTTGCAGACCCAAGAAGAAATTCATTTCACCAAGCATAGACATTTCAAACTCACATTT
Organism: Cunninghamia lanceolata; assembly: GCA_027924645.1. Taxonomy (NCBI): domain Eukaryota; kingdom Viridiplantae; phylum Streptophyta; class Pinopsida; order Cupressales; family Cupressaceae; genus Cunninghamia; species Cunninghamia lanceolata. Next base: position 29,231,324 of record BSBN01000339.1, on the reverse strand, counting down.
CATCTGATTTGCAAAAGTTTTGCACATACTATCTCTTCCTCCAAAAAAGATATCATCTACAAACACTTCAACAATCAAAATGTTTTCATGATCAATTTTGAAATATAAGTTACTGTCAGCAGTACCTTTGCTGAATCCAATCTGCACAAGATGCTTATCCAACCTTTCATACCATGCTCTTGGAGCTTGTTTTAATCCATACAATGCTTTCTTTAACTTACAGACCATATCATCATTGTCAGATAATTGAAATCCATCCGGTTGTTCAATGTAAACTTCTTCTTCTAGATCACCATTTAGGAAGGCAGACTTGACATCCATCTGATATACCTTGAAGTCTTTGAAGGCAGCAAATGCAAGAAATAATCTGACTGCTTCAATTCTTGCCACAGGAGCAAAGGTCTCTTCATAATCAATTCCTTCTATTTGGGAGTAGCCTTTGCAGACCAATCTAGCTTTGTTTCTGATTACTTTACCAGCTTCATTTAATTTGTTCCGGAAGACCCATTTGGTTCCAATCACATTCCTGTCTCTAGGTCTGGGAACAAGATCCCAAGTATGATTTTTCTCAATTTGCATTAATTCATCTTTCATTGCTTTAGTCCAGTGTTCATCATTGCAGGCTTCATTTACTGTTTTAGGTTCAATCTTTGAAATCAGACAACATTCATCCTGATTTTGAGCAACATTCCTTCTAGTTTGCACACCTTTGCTTCTGTCACCTATGATCTGATCTTCAGAGTGGTTTAGTGTCACATACCTTGGAATTTTGGGAGTATCCTGCACTGCTGCTTCTTGATCAGGCTCATTCAAACCTATCTCTTCTTCCTAATTTACCAGATCAGGCTGACTCTGTCTTATCGGAGAGGATTGAGTTCCTTGAACACTGTCTTGGTCATCTTCATTAGATTCATAAAATCTTGAGGGCTTCTCAATTCCTTCATCAACTTTCACATTAGTGCTTTCTATCATCTTCCTCAGTCTCTTATTGTAACACCGGTATGCTTTGCTTTGAGTGGAGTAGCCCAAGAAAATTCCTTCATCACTTCTAGCATCAAACTTTCCTAGATCTTCATCTCTTTTGATATAACACTTGCTACCAAATACTCTGAAATATTTCACAGTGGGAGTGATGCCAAACCAGAGTTCGTAGGGGGTCTTACCGGTATTGTTTCTGATTTGAACTCGATTTAGAGTGTAGACTGCAGTGCTGATAGCTTCTTTCCAGAACATCTGAGGAACATTTGCTTCCAACATCATTGTCCTGGCAGCTTCTTGGATGGTCCGGTTCTTTCTTTCAACTACTCCATTCTGCTGTGGAGTCCTAGGAGCAGACAATTGTCTCCTTATACCCTGCTTCTCACAATAGTCAATGAACTCTCCAGATGTAAATTCACCACCTCTATCAGACCTTAGACACTTTAGTTTCAATCTGGTTTGATTCTCTACCAAGGCTTTGAAGATTTTGAACTTCTCAAATGCTTCTGATTTTTCTTTTAGAAAGGTAACCCACATCATCCGGGAATGATCATCAATTAACAACATGAAATATCTATCACCTTGCAGACTCTTGATTCTTGTCGGACCACAGAGATCAGTATGTACTAATTCCAACAATCCGGTAGAAGACTGATCTTTGCTTTTGAAAGAGACTCTGCTTTGTTTACCTAGCTGACATTCTTTGCACAAACTATTTGTAGGTTTCATCAATTTTGGAAGATCTCTTACAGCCTGAGTATTGCTTATCTTGATGATGTTATCAAAATTTACATGACACATTCTTCTATGCCATAACCAACTCTGATCAATTTGAACAAACAAACAACTTTTATTTGAAGCAACCAGATGAAAGATATTACCTTTTGTCTGAGTACCGGATGTAATTTCAGTTCCAGAGCTTGTAAAGATTCTGCATTTTCCATTCTTGAACCGGAGATCATAGCCTTTGTCCACTAACTGACCAACACTGAGAAGATTGTGCTTCAATCCTTCAACATATAGTACATTACCTGTTTTGCTCTTTCCATCAAAGGAAATAGTTCCCCTACCTCTGATTCTGCCAGCAGAATTGTCACCAAACTTTACCATTCCTCCTTCATACCTTTCCAAATCTAAGAACTTATTCTTGTCACCAGTCATATGGTGAGAACACCCACTATCAATAACCCAATCATCCTTTTCTTCCACTTGAGCAGCCAAAGCTCTTTCCACAACCTTGTGATTGACAGATTCAGAGAGTATTGAATCTTCTTCCTTGATGGCAATAAACACCCACTCATTTCCGGATTTGCTTCCTAGTTCTGATTCATCATCTATTACTCCTTCATTGTCATCTTCTTCATGAACATAATAGCAATTCTTTTGAAACTTTGTCTGTTAGTATTAGACCTTGCAAATCTTTCCGGACATCTTGAAGCAAAATGACCAATCTTATTGCAGTTGAAGCACTTAAAGGGTAGTTTTCCTTCATACTTACCGGATCCTCTTGGTAGTCTTTTTGCAATGAGGGCTTCAAGTTGAGCTGTTTCTGCTTCTTCTTCTTCCATGTCTCTTCTTGCTTGATCATACCATGTCATCTTCCTTGAAGAGTTTTCTCCCAGATCAATTCTCTGTTTGCCTTTCACATAGGCACTGGCTTTGAAAGCAGATTCAGTCTTGGGAAGATCATCTCCAAACTTGGTCATTTCAAATGCAGCTAGCTTGCCAGCCATTTGTTCTCTTGTGACAGTTGTGTGGGCTCTGAATTCATCAATTGCAGCAACCTTGATTTTGTAGGCAGCAGGAAGGGATCTAAGGATTTTGCAAACAATCTCATTTTCATCCAGAGTTCCACCAGCATTTCTAATTCCACACACTAGATCATTCACTCTTGGCATAAAAGTAGTGATGTTTTCATCATCTCTCATCTTCAATCTTTCAAATTTCCCTTTCAGACTTTGCAACCTTGCACTTTTGACAAACTCATCTCCTTCATACAGAAGTTCCAGTTTAGTCAGGATCTCATATGCAGTTGGTAGGTCAATAACATTTGAGAGATCTGAGTCATTCAATGCGCTTAGAAGAGCTTCCTTGGTCCGCAGATTGTTTTCAGCTTCTGTGATTTCATTCAGAGTTGTTGGACCACCTTGTGGAGGTACATATGGTTTTGAAACCATGGCCAAGTATGCTTTTCCCATACATTCCAGGTGACATTTCATGCGACCCTTCCAGAGAGTAAAATTGGTTCCATCGAACTTCGGACTATCCTTTTTGTATGACGACATCCTAGATCTCCTCAAGCGGTTAAGCTTCTTTCAGAGGAACTTGGCTCTGATACCAATTGTTGGATTTAAGGCATACAACTGAGAGGGGGGGGTGAATCAGTTGTATAAAACTTCTTGTTCTTTCAAACACTTGATTCTTCGTTGTTAGTTAACAGCATATCAATTAATCATCCATGAAAGCATAATACATACACACAAGAGCAGATAAACATCAACACATTGAACACCAAGATTTTGACGTGGAAAACCCGGTTAAGGGAAAAACCACGGGGTGATTAACCCAAGGATTATTCTCTGTTAGAAGAATAAGAAAAAGAATGGCACTTGCCAATTAGGGCTCACTGCCCGAGCACACTGCTCACAAAGAGGCCCACTGCCTACAAGGAGACACACTGTCTACAAAGTGATAAGAATCACAATCTTAAACTGGAGAATGACATCTCTACCATGTCTGGATCAGTTCCATTTAAGCCCAAAAACCTCTGCTCTGCCTTTCGCACTTCTCTTCGCTATGCCACACTCATCCACACAATCCACACTTCGAAATGAACTCACAAACCGTTATTTATACAAGACATCAACTTAGGAACAAACATCTAAGTCGGCAAACAACCATAAGAGTATCCGCAAGATGAATAACACATCCGGTCGGCCACCACAAGAACATTCGCAGGATGAACAACTCATCCGGTCGGCTAAACAGAGCAAGAACTTCATCCGGAAGAATATCTTCAATTCCGGGCTCTACTATCAATGCGGACCAACAACACAACCTCAACATGATCCAAGAACCTTCACAAGCCTGCCTGAATGACCAGGTACGTCCGCATTTCCTTTACTTACTGAAATCTCTTATCCTCCTTATCCGGAACTTCAAGAACACTGTCTGTCGCCACTGTCATAATGCAGGAGGTACTTCCGGACCTCCAAATTATACACAACTCGAGATGGCACATCACAAGGACATCCCAAAGACTCCTTCCAATCCACAGATTAGGATTATACAGTTCCGGACCTCACCGAACCTTTTTGTGATCCTCTGTCACCTCTGAATACTTGCCGGAACCGGTTCTACACCGACAGCCACAACTCCTTCAGATCTTCATGCGGACCTTTGAAATCTTAACTGAAGCATCTCAAGACTCATATCTACAAACCCTTTAATCCGCATCCTCCGGTTTGCATCCTATACAGTACATTTGCCTTCTTCTCATCACTGTTCTTTACTGTTCCTGACTGAGGCTAATTTTCTCAATATCCTCAGCACACTGCTCATTGAATCCTTCTTGTCAAAGCAATATGAGTATGTTGACATCAATGACAACACTGGTTTACCTCATACTTGCAACAGAGATTGGTTCGGACATCTCAACTTAGCAATGATTTTCTAGATTTTTAGGAAAGCTTTGACAATATAAACTCAAACTATAAAGCATATAAACCTAATCTACAAAGCATATGAACTTAATCTATAAAGCATATGAACTTTTAAACTATGAATTTGAAAGGAACATTCTATTCTAAGAAAGTAGGAAACTCTTCAAATCCAAATTTGCACTATCAATTAATAGTAAACTCTTGAACTAAGTAGAAGCTCTAGAATTCCTCTTTATAGAAAGCAACTCTAAAACTTCAAAAATTACAAGACAACACACAGAACTCCAGAAATTACAACTGAAGATTACACTATACTAAAAACAACTGAACACAATACTTTGAAGGTTAACATTAACATCATTCTACTATATCATTACAAAATAGAAGGTTGTAATAGTTCAGAATAGAACAATCATAGGAACATAACATAAATTCTAACAACACATTCACAAAACATCAAAATACTTATCTATGTCTAGTTCCTTCGAGTGGCCAGCTCTCCAGAAATCTTTTATTGATTCAAATCACATTCACCATTAACATCTTAAATTCTAGTTCGCATACACATTACTCAATAACACTATTTGGATGCAGAGCAATTTATGATTCTATTCATTCATAGCATAATATTTGAAACAACGGGATAATCTATATCACTATCAAAATCCTATATACTAGGGAAACTCATCAATGACACCGAAAAAGTCTTAAACAAGATAAAATAGAAACTAACTAAACTAGTTGTCTTTTAAATACAATATAACAGAGGCTCCGAGTGGAGCTTTTAAATGTCTTACGTGCTTAAAATAATAGAAAGATGAATAATTGCTAAGTGGTCAGATGACAGTGAAAGACTGAAGTCCTTAATCATAATCCCTAAAATTTTGGTGCCCTAGTTTTCTGGCATTGCTGACTCCTATCTGCATTTATGTAGATATCCTTCCCACTTCTTCATACTCAAAAATTTGTAGAAGGCACACAGATCTTTCATAAAATCATGTCAATATTAGTGAAAAAATCTAGTCAATTCAAGAACATAGGTTTATAAAATATTCTTTCAAAATAAGACAATTATTGCTCCTAAGACTAATAAATTGGCACATGCTTGGGTGGACTGATGGCATAAAAAGGGTAATTAGGCTACTACTGAGATGAGGTTATTTGTACCTCATCAGCATTCTCCTCATTCTTCTTATCATCCTTCTCAGTCACATTATCACCTGTCACTTTACCTTCAAAGGCTGATAAATCTATATCTTGAATGGACACATCAGGCATATCCAGAGGAACTTGTTCCTCAATATAAGTTACTTCAGCATTCTTCCTTTCTTGAAGAATCTTAGTTGTCTTCTCTTCTATCTCCCTTTCCAATCTTTCCATTTCTTCTTTATCTTTTCCCATTAGGATATTTATTCTATGTTTAGTTCTGAATTCCTATGCTTCTCTTTGGGAAATTTAATTTTTTCTTCATGGGAGATGGAAGAACCGGCCTTTTCTAGTGCTTGTTTCCTCATTTTAGCTTCTTCCACCACAACTTCATTCCTCTTATTGCCAAGTGTCTCTGCAAGACTTGTTGGAAGCTGATCAATAATTTCATTTAAAGCTATATTGAAGCCCATCATATACATAACTATGGCTTTCTCAATTGTGGCTTTGTCAACAGGAGGCATATCATCATAAAGATCTGCAACTCCTTTTATTGCACCATGCTCTACAATTGCATTTATATTAGCCTCAAGTTGTAGAGGCACATGTTTAGATGCTTCTGGAGGAGCCTTCTTTGTTTTATTTGTCTTTTCCTTTAGATATTCCTTCCTCTTCTCCTTGTCTAGTTATTTTCTTCAATACAAAGGCTTCCTTTTCTTCTTCTTCATCCTCTTCATCATCCTCTACATTCACTGGATTTACCTTTCCCCTCTTTGCCTATACCTTAGGCCTTGGTTTCTTGTTCTCTCCGGTCTTGGTCTGCATTGGTGCTTCAGTAGCAATTCTTCCACTGCTAGGAGATGTATGAGCTAGTCCAGAACATTTAGGAGAAGTGGTTGTGGTAGATGCAGACCTACTTGTCCTTCTAGGAGTAGGTGTGGCTTCTTTTGCAGGTTCCTCAGGAATATCAAGCATCTCTTCCAACTTTGATTTCATCTTCTCTACCTTTTCTTATATATCCTTCTTGTTTCTCTTGTTGGTTATCTCATCATAAGTACCAAACCTCTCACAGAGGAATCCCTAGGTTTGCTAAGCAATATTTCAGCATATCTAGTCTAGTCAAGTTCAAAGACCTCATAGGGAAATGTAGTTATTCACACAGTTCTTGGTTCCACTGCCTCCATGTAGTAGTTGTCTTTGTTGATGCAGAGTTCACTACATAGAGACCACAAAGGGATCACAACAACTACATAGGAGGAAGAGGATATAGGTATGGTAGGGCAAATAACTCATCTAGGCCTCTATGAACCAAACAACAACACTTGACTTCAATTTGGACTTGACTGTCCTCACACTATCCATGGTTTCAACACTACAACACAATACCATCTTTAGGTTTATACTCATGGGAACCTTCCCAAAATTTATAGAGACCCTAGAATAACTAGGTTTGACTGTCCCAAGCTCACAAAACTCACAACATGCACAGGTGATACCTCCTTGTACCACCTCCTTCACAAACTGACTCACTTCCTTGTAGCCCTCCTAAAGGGACTGTCATGCAATAACTTTTGATCCAGCCCTCCTAACCAAACTTTCATGGGCTTTTTGGATACCCATTATCTTTCCCTTCAACACACTAAACATGCACATAAGGTTGTTTTGTAACATACACCTCAAATTTGGATTGTCCCTGTTGTCCAAGAGGCCTAATTAGGGCGGTTTTGCAAAGGAAGTACTCACTAACTCAACTCCAAACTCCTCACTCCTGTTCCAAAGGATGCATTAGGATAAAAATAGATATATTTCAAATGTTTTGTGGGTCTAAGTTCGTTTCAACTCATTTTACGCTCAAATCTTCACTCCTCCAACACTAGTTTGCCTTCACATGACACAAAGAGGTCTTCATGGCTCAAATCTTCACCTTTTTCTTGTCCCCTGCTCCTACATGCAAAACCCATTAGATAACACACCATTTTAAACTACATCCACCCATTTTGGGGGTCTAACAAAGCATCACAAGGTGAGAAATGTAAAACCTCTCTAAAACCCCCAAATCAAGGGTTTGCTGGAATGACACAGGCAATCTTAGAAAAAGGGCAATATCTCCTTCGAGAAACTGAATCAAGACCTCAGACTAGAACCATTGGAAAGGTATCTCAATACTATTTCCATAAATATATGTCTTTCCCCTATATCTATCCTTACAGAGGCGTTCCATGTCCGAGAACATGACTATTGTAGTAAAAAAGACAAGGTTTTGGATAGTTTTTAGCAAAAACGTGATAACTTTCACAAAAATGAATGAAATGACCTAAAACCAATGAAATTGGATAGTTAGCTCACCCCTCTACCACATACAATAGGTTTCATGGCATAAATATTCCATATAAATTTGTGGTACAGTCTGTAACAACAGAAAAATACAGAAAAATAGAAATGGGGACAACAAAACAATATTTTCTCATTTCCTTTTCTTAAACTTCATCAAGATCACAATACATTCGACCCCTCTCCCCTCTTACAATGATTTTTACATATGTTTATAACCTTCACACCTCATTCCCATCATGGGAAAGGCTAAGAATAGCCACTGACTGCTTTTTTACTAAAAGACTATTTTTTTCTATTCTTAGACTGTCACACTGTTGTAAACAACAGACCACTAAGGAAAACATTACTAATTTCCATCTCCACTATCTGACTATGCCTTTCAAGGCTTTATTACATTTATTTTAAAATTCATTTTGCCTTTTAACCCTAAATTTTCAAAATTTTGATTAAATGTCTATTCTAGGTGCACTGCACCATTTGTCCACCATAAATGTGATATCATTCTTATATTTCTCCACAATTTGTTGTGGTATCCTATCCCTCCTTTGCATATTAGTTTGGAAAGTTTTGAAAAATCCCCAATACATTATGTCACACTATTTGGTATCTACAAACCTATGCATGTAGTCTCTAATCTATTGTGCAACGGGAATATCCATTCTCCAAACTACATTCTTCATACCAAGAAATTCCTTCAGGAAATATAACATAAGACAAATGATCAAAGAGCCATACCAGAATTTGTATCATGTCTCCTTGGTTCTCTTCAAGTTTTCCATCAATTGCTTGTATGTGATGCCCATTGTGGCATATTAAACCCCTAAGTTAGTGATGTCATCTACAGTTAGGGTTCTTTTGTCAAATTTTGCTCTCGCAAGCTTCATGACCTCTCCATTCTTCATAGCTTTTAGTGCAGGCACAGGTCCGGAGGAGCACAATTTGGTAACAACTTTGATGGCTTCTTTTGTGATCATGTAGGGTTGATCAAGGCAAAATAAATCTTCATGAATCTGGCTCAAAGCAATTCTAACCCATCCATCTTCATAGCAGAAGTTGGGGAACCCTTCCATACATCTAGTTGTTTTGCCTCAACATTTGCATACTCCCATTTGAGTTGAAAATCATCACCTAAGAGATGATCATTCCTGAATTCTTTCAACTTCAAATGATTGTACTCATCTAGCTACGAATGAATATAAATGTGGACATCTTATGTATGTAATACATTAATAGGAACGTGGGAGAACACTCCATCCTGATCGGTCTCCGTGGATTTATATGAATATTTCTTGAATTTTGGTCTTGGCCTTTCCATAACATCAATAACCATAGGTGTTGCCATGATAACTATTTCTCAAAGCTAGGGTTTTACAAGCAAATTTGAGGAATACTTGAGAATGTTTCTGTTAGGGTTTGCAAGCAAGCTTTGTTGAAAACCTTCTTCTCTTCCTTAGCTCTTGCAGACACTTGATATCATTCAAATGAGATCAATTTTGATCAGATGGGGAATAAATAACCTTCATATCTACCCAGTTGCTCCACATTAAATGCATTTGACACACAACTTCTTACTATCCTTCAAGATAACAGAAAGATCTATGATCCTTCAGCAAACCTCTGCAAAGAGTGTATTTGCTCTAGAATTTTGATCAAATATCATAAAATTACTAGCCAAACATATTCATTTCATCATTACCCATTATGCTGAAGATTTCAACATCTTATGCATTTAAGGGGTTTGAAAAAATTTGCAATTGAAACTCCCCCTGATCTAATACTTCCCTTTTAGTTACCAGAAGATCCATTTGCACTAGGTAGAGGTGAAGATCCTTCCTTTACTTCACTTTCTTCATTTTTATTCCACATCTTGTTCATTTTCCTCTTTTGTTGATCAATGTCAATCTTCTTCTGAGGAGCTGAAGATCTTACATTCTTCCCCTTGCAAAACCTTGCAATGTGTCTTGATTTATTGCAATTATAGCAGGTGATCCTAGATTGCTGAGCATAATCACCTCTTCTCACATTAGATCTAAAATTAGTAGCCTTATAACCAAATTTGTTGCATGTGTAGTAGTAACCATAGAAGAATTAAGAAGTCATAGCATTGTTCTTATTCATTAGAACATTCCTCGTCACTTTACTTCTGTATTCATTAGCCTTATGACCAACCTTTTTGCAAGCATGGCACTGACCATGAAATGAAACCACACCATATCTTTGAGGTAGAATTGGTCTTCTACTCATGTAATCATTCCTTTTTTGCCTAGGTCTACAATCAACAGCCTTATGTCCAAAATTATTGCAAGAAAAACAATGACCTTGGAAAGATTGATTGAACCTAGTAGGGGCATGCTAGCTTGCAAGTGGAGGATCTTTGAATCTTCTTTATCTTCGAAAAGGAATGAATCCATCTTCTTTTGCATCTCCAAAGGTATTCTTCTTAGGATCTTCAGTGCAAGATTTTTCCTCCTTTGTTTCAGACTTTCCTTCTACTTTGAAGTTATCATACAAGTTTGCAGATGCACTGGTTATAGGACTTTTCCCTTTTTCAAAACCAAGACCAGATTTTTCTTTTGATGGCTTTTGAGAGTTAATCAACTCATCAAGAATCTCATAACCTCCTTTCAGTTTTAAACCATTGTCAATTTGTTCTTTTTCTTTTTCTAGTTCTTTTCTCAGAGTGACAACTTCTTCCTCAAGTTTTGAACATTCAGTTGCTCTCTCATTGAGCTTGATATTTAAGCAATCTTCAATCCTTTTGCCTTCTTCAACCATGACTTTCAAACTAGAGATCACATCTTCTGCATTCTTGAGTTTAATGTCACATCCTTTATCTCCTTCTGTTTGAGCTTTCAATTTGCTAATTTCTTCTTTTGATTCTCTGGCTTGTGTCTTCCATTTTACAATTGTCTCCTTTGATTTTTCAAGCATGACCTCATATTTTAGATTTAGTTCTCTGGCTTCATCCAAATCTTCAAGAGCTAACTGAAGTTCTCCTTCAAGGTCTACCTCATCTAGATTTAAGTCCTAACCTTTAGGTTCCATTGATTCTAGATCTGGTTCTGGTGAAAATACATCATTAGACATTGTTTCAGATTCCATGTGTTCAAGTGCAAGATCTACCTCAGTTGTTAGGCTTCTCAAAGGTACTTGTCTCTAATACTAATTGTTGAACACATCAGAGACTGAGGGGTGGGTGAATCAGTGTATTCTTAAATTTTAAATCAATTCCATTTATAGCTTAACCATCAAATAATTTTAACCAAAAGAAGAAGAACAGAAAGTAAAACATGCACCACACAGAGACACCAATATTTTTACATGGAAAACCCAATGAGGGAAAAACCATGGTGAGGATTAACTCATAATATATGAAGCTCACTGATATAAAGAATACAACATTGTTTTAGGGCTACAACCCAAGAAAGCTACTACTCCCTACTGGCTTGCAAACTAAGGCTACAACCTTAGGACAAGATACAAAGACCTGCTGAAGAGACTCACTGTCTAATAGAAGAATACATGAAAATTACAATAGAAACATGAACATGAACTGCTGTAAAGAAGGCATATGTCATATGCTGATATTGTAGTCCCTTATTTTGCACAATTACCCCATCACTCTGACTTTGCACACTTCATGCTTAATACATTCATCAATCTTTGCTCTGTACTCTTTCACAAATGATTTTGTTCTTTTATAAATACCCTCCACAACAACTCAAAACCACAAATAGGTTGGCACCAAGATGATCTTTAGATGAAACGTGTGATACTATATAGTTCAGCACAAACAAATATATTATGAGTTATAGATCACTACACATGACATAATAGGGTCAAATACATTACAACACATCCTTCAAAGCAAAATTAAATAATCAAGACAACCGCAAATGAAGGGAACTAGACTATCGGCCCATACAACATCAATACAACCCACTGTTTATCTTCACACCATTGGGGAGAGACTGAAAACATCATGCAGACCAAAATGTGAGTGATATACGTTATGAATTGTACCCTTACAACCTTCTCCTAAAGTGTTTGATCATTATGTGCTGCTGCAAGAAGAGAAACATATTAAACTACTAAAAACATAGCATCCCTGACTGATTGTGACCCATCAATACTTAGAATATTGCGTTGTGGTTCACCAAAACATTTGAAACTCATATGGATGCACTCATACACCACTTAGATCATATCCCCAAATCTGCACAACCATATCTATCACTCCAGAGGAATGCGAAGCATTCCAACAATCCTTCATCATTGCTTTGCTCTGCCAGAGCACAGATCGGAACTATGTCACTTATAACTTTCACTGTTGAAGGTATAATGACTTGAAATTTGGGATATAACTCCTCCATATGTCAATCAACTTATCTTCTAAACTGCAAGACTAAATCTTCCTTTGCAAAAGAATGCAGACCAAAACACTATGACTCTACCTTATAGTATAAACTAAATGCTTTAGTAAAACTTCTGCAACTTATCTCTAAGTGTGACCTACACCAAACTGGTAAGATATCAATATAGACATATAGGAAACATATTAGAACACGCGTACTCACCTTCGCATCACACTTAGACATCATACTGATCACCATTCTTCTTCATACTTGGACAACTTCTCCCCATCTACTAGGTCTTCCACATTGACTTGCCTTAAACATGCTAACCCTATGTCTCTAACTGAGTCAAACCATCTCTCTCAAATATTCCACTATGTCAAACATGTTGACCTTGTGTCAAACCATCTCTCTCAAATCTTCCACTATCCATCAATCTATCTCTAACCATTTCTCAGCCTCTTCAACATCTATACAAAACTCTATATAGGCTTGTCCTCAAGTTGACACATATTGAGTTGACATCAATGACCACACATATTGCCAACACTTGTATGGGAAGACATATAGTTCCTTTAAATTCTCTCTTGGCATCATCATAACCTTTGATAGTAAAAGTACAAGGTTACAAGTTAGCTACTAAATATCCTAATTATTTTATTAATCTCAAGGTACATAAATTCAAACCAGATTTGTTATCCATAAGGACACACTTGACTTTGCATTTAGCAACCAAGACCTCAATATGAAGGGGTTTATTATGAGATGGATCAATGGACGGCATGTCATGTTGGCTATAGGCAAGGTGCTAAGTGGAGGATAAGTGACTCACAAGGGCTTGGAATTGATTAGGATCAATATTATGTGGAACTTGGGATTCTTGTAAAGCTCGATCCAATATAGCTTTGTGGGTAGGGGAAGATCGAAGAAGATCCAAGATGGATAATTGTGCAAGAGTCTTCCCAAGATGGTTTAGGATAGTGTAATGGGAAGTTTGGGATGAAGAAGAAGATGGAGGTTGAGGGATAGTGACCATTCCATGTCTTGTTGTAACAACACAATTAGGAGATGGAACTTTTATAGTAACAATGACAATAGATGAGGGATCATAATCTATATGCCCTACAACAAAGTCATAGAAGTAAGGGGTCTTCTTATAGCAGACATTGTTGGCATGATTATTTTGAGATTGGTTTGAAGTGGAAGGAGAGGCCGAAGTGGATTGGCCATGATTTGGAAAAGGATCCTGGTAAATACAATTGTTTGTAGGATTTATGTGGACACAATGATAACTACAATAATCCTTCTCATTTTACCATGCAGGTTTAGGCTCATTAGCATCATAACATTTAGTGACAAGGAGGTCTACCATACCAACATGTAATAACTTTAGAAACACCTCCTTAATGGGTTCCCCTAATACAATAAAGTGACTTCTTGGATTGGAGGGGGGTCTAAATGGTCTCATAGGAAGGGAAATGGTATTGGTCTTAAGGACAGTTTGCACATTGTGTCAGGAGTGTTGTGTTGTTTGAATATGTTTCACATCAATGAATCTATCTTTAACCACATGCTTTTTCTAAAAACCAAGGTTTAAATTTGTCATTCATTTGATTATTGTCCTTAGTAGAGGTCTTGAGTAAACCTTTAGTGATAAGGGTTTTTTCAATATTAACACCTTTCTCAATGATCTGGTGGAAAGACAATGGATTTCGAGATGAAAGGCCATTTCTTGTGATGCAGAGGTAAAACGCAACGGGAGCTTACAAATGGGAAGGAGGAGTCATTAACACAACCAGCCTGATAAAATCCTGGACATGCAGTATGTAATACCTATCGGCTTATCATCATCATCATATTTCTTGCTAACACAGACAGCATCATCATATTTCGAAGAGGCATGAAATATCCTCCTGCTAACTACTGTTCACTTCCTTATCACCTTTCGCCTTTCGCCTATCAGCAGCATCATGATACTCGACTATCAGCAGCATCATCATATTCAGCAAGCGCAAACATCCTCCTGATGTTCACTGTTCATCTTACCACCAAACTCTATCTTCATCATCATGATGTTCAACATCACCTTCATCAGCAGGATATAAAATATCCGGTTCCTCCGATATATCCTGATGACGACAACTTCAAGCACCTTTCCCTCGATGCTTACGTCACCCCGATATCCGACTACTCAAACAACAGCATCAGGATATGACTTATCCGGTCATATTGAAACATCCTAATGATGCTAACCAAACTTTATGCCGATGACTTACGCCGATGCTAAAACACTTAGCGACAGCAGGATAAACTTGCATAGGGTGATATTCGCAATATCCTGATGATGATGACGTCACTTGCACCCGATGATGATGTCAACAGGATATAAGACACTTATATTCTCCGCAACATGATAATGAATATCCGGTGATCTTTTCAATATCCTGATGATGACCTTTCCGGTCCTTAGCCAAAAAGTGAACTTTCACTCCTGCATACGATAGCGATATGCGGACGATGGATACACATGAAAGATGATCCTGACGATGATATACACATTGAGTATATATCCAACCTATATCATCCTGATGCACTTGAAACATACGGTCTTCGTCAGCTTCATAACCCGATCCGGATAGCGATATACTCACAGATGTCGATGCGATTCACTCCGGCTGGAAAAGCACATGCAGACCCCTGTATATCCGTCAGCTGCATGCATACTCACAGAACCGCACAATTTCACAAAGAAAACATGATGATCGGGCCGGATCACCTTCAGATCAAAACTTAACAGTTTATCTTCCTAAACCCTAGCACATGAGGATGCTAGGTTGATTCATAGCATGCTACCAATTGATCTCCCACACAATGAAATGCATAAACAGAAAACTAAAATACAACCTAAACTAACATGCATGACCATTCCACCGATTCACAGAATCAACCAGTGGAAGGGTTGAAAGAATCCATTAACCTGTAATCAGAACAGAAATCAAAACATAAACAGCTGATAAACCAGATAATGCAATTGATGAGATCTTATTTAGATGAAACACAAATGTCCTGAACAATGTTTCACAATGTCTGGACTGATCTCTGGATTTCACTCAATCACCAGTACAACATAACATAACTACTACTCTCCTCTCTATTCTCTTCTCTATGATCTCAAACCCTAACTGATCTGAGTTATTTATAGCAATATCCTACGAGTACTACCAACTCGATTCCCAGCGGCTGGGAGCTTCCAAGCGGCTGGGAGAGGACAGCTCAGACTACCTGATCACGAGCTCTAACTGCCTGCACACTCTCCTAGGCTGATCTAATACATATGCATTGGTCCAATGGACCTTATTACATTATGAAGTCAAACATGCTAAAAATAGACTAATGTCCTGTCATGCGGACAATGAACCTATATCCTGTCTTGTAGGGGTGCTCCTGCACCATACTCCCTAGAAGAAGAAATCTCAAGTCCACTTGAGATGAGAGTATGAAGATCTGCACCATGTTTCTGGATCTGCTCTTCAGTCATCCATACTGCTTCAGAATTAGGTTTTCCCTTCCAAGAGACTAGATACTCCAAGTATTGTTTGTTCCGGGTCTGTTTGACCACTCTGGTGTCCAAAACCTTCTGCAACTGTGGAGGATCATGCTTGGGAATGTTATCATGGACTGTATCCTGTTGGAGTTCCTGATCGGCATCTGGATAAGACTTGTATGGAGTTAAATCACATACATTGAATATAGGAGACAAACTAAGATCAGGGGGGAGTTGTATCTCATAAGCATTCTGTCCATGCTTGTGCAAGATCTGACATGGTCCAACATTTCTCTGCATGAGTTTAGTATATTTTCCCTTAGGAAGTCTGTCCTTCTTCAAATGAACCCATACCAAATCTCCAACATCAAACTGAACATCCTTCTTCTTTTTATCAGCATATTCCTTATACTTCAAGGTGGTTTGCTGCAATTGGGTCTTGACTTGATCATGAACCTCTTTGATGGCTTCTGCAAAAGCTTCTCCTTCTGCACTAACAGGGTCTACTGTAGGTAGATCTCTCAATTCCAAAATTCCTCTTGGATGCATACCATAAACTATCTGAAAAGGTGATTTCCCTGTGCTCCTATTGACAGTATCATTATAGGAAAATTCAGCTTGAGATAGAATATTATCCCACTTTTCTCCATGTTGTTTTGTCAAACATCTAAGCAAATTTCCTAAGGAACGGTTCACTACTTCAGTCTGTCCATCCGTTTGAGGATGATATGCAGAGGAAAAAGACAAATTTGTTCCAAGTTTCTTCCAAAGAGTTCTCCAGAAGTGACCAATAAACTTCACATCCCTATCTGACACTATGCTCAATGGCAATCCATGGATTCTGACAATCTCCCTTAAAAACAAATCTGCAATGTATGAAGCATCAGCAGTGGTTTTGCATGGCAAGAAATGTGCCATTTTGCTGAATCTATCCACTACAACAAAAACACTATCAAACCCTTTCCTTGTCCTTGGTAAACCCAAGACAAAATCCATACTTATGCTTTCCCATGGTCTGGAAGGAATGGGTAAGGGCTGATATAAACCTGCATTAGTCGACCTGCCTTTAGCTTTCTGACATATCACACATGTCTCTACAAACTTTCTGACATCTGATTGTAACTTAGGCCAAAAGTAATGTCTTCGGACCAGATCAAGAGTCTTATCTAGACCAAAATGACCTGCCATAGCTCCACAATGTTTCTCCTTAATGATGTTTAACCTCATAGAACACCTTGGAATACATAACTGTCCACCTTTGAACAACAATCCATCCTGAATCAAAAATTCAGAGAATTCAACATGATATTTCTCGCCAAAAGAAGTACATACATGATATATCTCCCCAAAATCTTCATCAGTCTCATACATGGTCTTTAGTGAATCAATGCCAACACTTTCTAACTGAATCTGGTTGACTGTTAGAACTCTCCTGCTCAAAGCATTTGCAACTTTATTCTTGACGCCTTTCTTATGCTTCAATGTAAAAGTAAATGCTTGTAAGGTTTCTACCCATTTCATGTGTCTGTGGTTCAGCTTTTCCTGGTTGTTTATGAAACTCAGAGCCTGGTTATCTGTGAATACTATGAATTCCTTTGGCATCAAGTAATGCCTCCATTTCTTGAGTGACTGGACTAAAGCATACATTTCCAAATCATATGAGGAATACCTCTTTTTAGCATCATTGAGCTTCTCACTGAAAAATGCAATAGGTCTACCTTCTTGGCTGAGTACTGCTCCAATGGCCATGTGACTGGCATCACATTCCACCTGAAAGATTTTGTTAAAGTCTGGAAGTGCAAGGACTGGCTGCTGTGCCACCTTCTTCTTCAATGTTTCAAAAGAATCATCTGCTCTTTGAGTCCAAACAAATCTGCACTTCTGTCCTCCTTTGATGGTATCAAGCATGGGTGCACAAATATGACTAAACCCTCTTATAAACTTCCTGTAGAAGGTTGCTAACCCATGGAAACTTCTGACATCATTCATAGTCTGTGGGGTTGTCCAAGACAATATGGCACTTACCTTCTCCTTATCCATTTGTAACTTTCCTTGTGAAATGACAAAACCCAAATATGTGATCTCCTCTTGCATGAACAAACACTTGTCTAAATTTATCATCAGCTGCTCTTCATGTAACCTCTTAAGAACCAAATCTATGTGTCTGAGATGTTCTTCTTGTGTGTTGCTGAAAATCAGAATGTCATCTAGATATACTATGACAAACTTACCAATGAACTCTTTCAAAACCTCATTCATCAACCTCATAAAAGTACTAGGTGCATTAGATAAACCAAAAGGCATAACCTTCCACTCATATAACCCTTCATTAGTTTTGAATGCTGTTTTCCATTCATCTTCGGGTCTAATCCTGATCTGATGATATCCACTCTTCAAATCTATTTTTGTAAAATACTTAGCACCTCCCAAACAGTCAAGTAAATCCTCTATCCTAGGGATTGGAAACCTATACCTGATTGTGATCTTGTTAATAGCTCTGGAATTTGTGCAAAGCCTCCAAGTACCTTCCTTCTTTGGTGCTAGTACAGCTGGTACTGCACATGGACTTAAACTTTTCCCAATCAGACCTGAATCCAATAATTCTTCAATTTGTCTGGCTACTTCTGCATTCTGTTCTGGAGTTAGCTTATAGGCTGCTTTGTTTGGAAGTGTTGACCCTGGAATTAAGTCTATGCAGTGACTAATATCCCTGACAGGTGGTAGGGATCTTGGCATTCCCTCTGAGATGATACCTTTGTACTTATCCAATAGCTCTTGGATAGCTTGGTCTATGAACCTTTGCTTCTTCTCTTCCTTGACTTCTTGCTGTTGTTCTGTATTCATCCTCATACATGGGATTAGGGCATATGCAACTGCACCTTCTGCTGCTACTTCTTTCATGAACTGTTTACCTTCCATCAGCATTACCTTCACCTCTTTTCCTTTAGATTTCTCCTCCTTCTCTGTTAATGGTAGTAACTTTATATCCTTACCATCTTTAGTGATTGTATAGATGTTTCTAACACCATCATGTTGTGCCTTCAAATCATACTGCCATGGTCTACCAAATAAAAGATTGCAAGCATCCATCGTGGTAATGTCAAACAACAACTTATCCTTATATGCTCCAATCTGAAATTCTACCCAAGCCTGCTCTTCTACAATTGTCTGCTGACCTTGGGTAAGCCATGAGACTTTATATGGGGATGGGTGAGGCAATCTCCTAAGCTTAAGCTTTGTCACCATTTCTTCAGACACAAAATTTTCAGTAGAACCAGAATCAATCAAAACTTTACATGCCTTACCTCCTGCTTTGCAAATAGTCCTGAAAAGAGACTTTCTTTGAGGGGATTCTTTGTCAGGTACCTTCATGGTAGTCACTGTTCTTCTCATCATTAGAGACTCTCCACTTTCTGGGTATCCATAATTATCAGGAGCATTCACACTCTGAAAAGAAGTAGAGCCTGTCATACTTTGATTATCAGGTTCTTGGACCAGATTTGTTCTCCTTTCTCCTGTTGAGCTTGTGGCCTTTTCTGGACATCTGCTGGCTATATGGCCTTCTTTGTTACAGTTATAACATCTGATGGATCCTCTGCCCTGGGATCTTCCTCTGAAAGGTCTTCTACCTCTGAAGTGTCCTTGCTGACTATAATTTTCCTTACTATTGTCATGACTGGATTCTCCTTGATATCCATGTCCATGTCCTCTACCTCTAAAAGGACCTCTTCCACCCCTTTGTTGTCTTCCTCTTCCTCTATTGTGTTGTTCTTGTTTTCTCTTTAACTTCTCTTCCACTTTCAATGCCAACTAAAAGCATTTCTGAACTGTATCTGGATTATGCAGACTTAAATCTTCCTGAATGTTGAACCTCAATCCATTAAGGTATCTGGCTACCTTCTCTTCTTCACTTTCCTTTACCTTTGTTTTCATACAAAGTTTCATGAATTCTTCTGTATATGAGCTGACATCTAGCTCCTTCTGCTTTAGGTTTTGCTTCCTCTTGTGTAATTGGATATTGTAATCCAATGGGACATAAGCTTCCTTTACTAATGCCATCATCTTCTTCCATGTAGTGACTCTACGCTTTCCTTCCTGTACTCTATCATCTTGGACGAAATTCCACCATGTCAAGGCGGCTTCTTTCATTTTTGACTGGGCTATTTTCACCCTCTGTTGTTCTGGTATCTCCTCTGTTTCAAAGAAATTGTTCAAGGAGTCTATCCACTCCATCACTGAATCAGGTTCCATCTTTCCTGTAAACACTGGCAAATCCAGTTTCACATCCATGGTTCTCCTCTCCATGGCCTTGAGGGCGTTCAACAGTGGTCTCTGGTCTGCAGGAATGACCTCCTCATTCCAACTAGGGATCTCTTCTTCTTCCCTATCTTCTTCTCTACCAGAACCTACTCTGTTCCTCAACTTCTCTAACTCATCCTTCAATTCCTGATTCTGAGCCTTCACGGCCTTGCTCTCTGCAATCTATTTCTTTACCAGAACTGCCAACTCAACGTTGGTCATCCTTGCCGGCATCTCTGATGTTCCTTCTTCATCTGACATCCTGCTATATCCTGATCTTTTCCAGAAGATCCTTCCTTTGCTCTGATACCACTATGATGCAGAGGTAAAACGCAATGGGAGCTTACAAATGGGAAGGAGGAGTCATTAACACAACCAGCCTGATAAAATCCTGGACATGCAGTATGTAATACCTATCGGCTTATCATCATCATCATATTTCTTGCTAACACAGACAGCATCATCATATTTCGAAGAGGCATGAAATATCCTCCTGCTAACTACTGTTCACTTCCTTATCACCTTTCACCTTTCGCCTGTCAGCAGCATCATAATACTCGACTATCAGCAGCATCATCATATTCGGCAAGCGCAAACATCCTCCTGATGTTCACTGTTCATCTTACCGCCAAACTCTATCTTCATCATCATGATGTTCAACATCACCTTCATCAGCAGGATATAAAATATCCGGTTCCTCCGATATATCCTGATGATGACAACTTCAAGCACCTTTCCCTCGATGCTTATGTCACCCCGATATCTGACTACTCAAACAACAGCATTAGGATATGACTTATCCGGTCATATTGAAACATCCTGATGATGTTAACCAAACTTTATGCCGATGACTTACGCCGATGCTAAAACACTTAGCGACAGCAGGATAAACTTGCATAGGGTGATATTCGCAATATCCTGATGATGATGACGTCACTTGCACCCGATGATGATGTCAATAGGATATAAGACACTTATATCCTCCGCAACATGATAATGAATATCCGGTGATCTTTTCAATATCCTGACGATGACCTTTCCGGTCCTTAGCCAAAAAGTGAACTTTCACTCCTGCATATGATAGCGATATGCGGACGATGGATACACACGAAAGATGATCCTGATGATGATATACACACTGAGTATATATCCAACCTATATCATCCTGATGCACTTGAAACATACAGTCTTCGTCAGCTTCATAACCCGATTCGGATAGCGATATACTCACAGATGTCGATGCGATTCACTCCGGCTGGAAAAGCACATGCAGACCCTTGTATATCCGTTAGCTGCATGCATACTCACAGAACCACACAATTTCACAAAGAAAACATGATGATCGGGCCGGATCACCTTCAGATCAAAACTTAATAGTTTATCTTCCTAAACCCTAGCACATGAGGATGCTAGGTTGATTCATAGCATGCTACCAATCGATCTCCCACACAATGAAATGCATAAACAGAAAACTAAAATACAACCTAAACTAACATGCATGACCATTCCACCGATTCACAGAATCAACCGGTGGAAGGGTTGAAAGAATCCATTAACCTGTAATCAGAACAGAAATCAAAACATAAACAGCTGATAAACCAGATAATGCAATTGATGAGATCTTATTTAGATGAAACACAAATATCCTGAACAATGTTTCACAATGTCTGGACTGATCTCTGGATTTCACTCAATCACCAGTACAACATAACATAACTACTACTCTCCTCTCTATTCTCTTCTCTATGATCTCAAACCCTAACTGATCTGAGTTATTTATAGCAATATCCTATGAGTACTACCAACTCGATTCCCAGTGGCTGGGAGAGGACAGCTCAGACTACCTGATCACGCGCTCTAACTGCCTGCACACTCTCCTAGGCTGATCTAATACATATGCATTGGTCCAATGGACCTTATTACATTATGAAGTCAAACATGCTAAAAATAGACTAATGTCCTGTCATGCGAACAATGAACCTATATCCTGTCTTGTAGGGGTGCTCCTGCACCATCTTGATTAAGGTTTTGGATGAAAAAATTGACTAATTATGTTTTAGGGATTGCTTGTGGGATTCAACTTACAAGCCCTCTCCACCTTTATAGGTAAGAAGCAAAGCTTTCTCCGTTATGTTGCTTGGCATTGCAAAGGTCTAACATTGTAAGTTCATGTTCAACATTATAGGAGAAATGGGCCATAAATTTTTTGGCTAGTTGAGGGAATGTTATGATAGTACCAGAAGTGAGATGATGAAACCAATCTAAAGCTTTTCTGACCAAACTTAGTGGAAAAAGTTTCAATAGATAAACATCGTAAAGAGAAACTTCTTGACAAGCCATGAAAAATTGTTTGATGTGGTCATGAGGGTCTCCTTTTCCCTTCTATTTGTCAAACTTAGGTAGTTCAAAGTTCAGGGGAAAAGGAGTCATCATAATGGATTGGTCGAGAGGATAGGGACAAAAATCTTCAAAATTATAATGTTTACGTTGAGTGTCGATTTGCATTCTTTAGATTTTATTCTCTAGCTTTTGTACCTTATGGTCCAAAGGATTTGCAAGGGGTGGAGTTTGATATGACCATGGGATGAGTGGTTGAAGGATTAGTCTGGTAGGATATATGTGATGAGATGAGCAGATAAGTGTTTGAATAGATGGGTTGATGACTTTGGGGTGTTGACATAGTAGATTTATATGATCGATGAATGGGGTATGATGACAGGAACACATGATGGGAGATAGGTTGAGAAGGGATTGATTGGGATGGAATGTGAGATGTATATGGAATAGCAAGTGTTTGTTGAGGAGTGGAAGGAGATGGAAATGAGGTTTGCAATAGAATGGAAAGTGTAGGGATATGTTGATTAGATGTCTTAGGTGGGTTGGAGGTTTGTGGTATGGGTGATGAATTAGGTATTTAAGGGGTGTTAATGTTATTTTGTGATGAGGAGCTAGGATGATTAGGCTCTTGTGGTTTTGTTTAATTATCTCTGAGAAGTTTCATGACCAAATCCTTATGTTCGTTGATGGAATCTACGAATGTGGGTGAAATCTCAGGTTGATCAAAATCATGTTATTGCTCACTTGTGTTATTCGATTCAAGTATCACAACTTGAGGCATCGTAGGGTGAGTTTCTTCATTTCCAAAAGTTGTCATAAAACCAAGTGAATATCTAATTTGATCATCATACATACTTGTTGGTAGGAGGCAGAGTAGCAACCAGAACCTACCAAAACCAACTACAAGTGAAGTGTGGAGGACAAGGTTGACATATAAGATTATATTTAGGTCCTACTATAAGGGACACATCCCTATCACCCCATATATGTAATAGATAATATGATAAAAGAAGATGTAGTAGTATGATAGTATAATAAATAGAAGTATAATACAGAGTAGAGACTCAGACCTGCCTTTTGTATATAATCTAAATATAAATATATGAATAAGGAGATATAAGAATTATGGTGAATATGCTATGTGTTTATGTGTATGAATGACTTGTATGTTTAATCTATTCTTGCCGCATAATGATATTTCTTATTGATGTTATCTATTGCTCTATCATTGTCATGTCTAGGGTATAATTAGACTTAGAGAATCATTTCAGGATTAGATCTCTGGACTGTGTCCTAACATTTCTTGCCAACATTTGTTTTTGTTGTCAAGACCCTAGGCAGAAAAGTGATGAACAAATAAAGATAAACAAGTAAAATAAAATTGCAGAGTGGAGGAAAAGAAGTGGAAAGATGACATATTTTTTCATCTAACCAATGATAAATTCTCTTAGGACCTACCCTTGTGAGAGGGGGCAGGCACCTAAGGGAATGACAAATGGAAAGGGAGAAGAATATGAAAAGATGTAACCATTCAAATTAAGCCAACCATGGGATACATAAGGATTAATAAAATAACATACCTAACACACCCATGGGAAAAAGGGATAACAAGAAATTAAGATAAATTAGTGACATAATACAAACTGGAATGAAATCAGACATAGAAGAAAGGAGACTAAAACAAGCCCAGGAAAGATAGGAAAGATATTGCAAAGGGATGGAAAAAGTAGAATAGATAGGGAGAGAACATATTCTAAAAGTTGCAAAAGAACAAGAAGAGGATAAGCACACCACTAAGGGTGTTGATGAGCATACCAAGGTCGGCACAACCTGACAAAAAGATGAAACAAATTTTGTGACAGGAGAAGAGATTGCCATAGGGGTTGCTGTAGAGATAAAAGAGACTAACAAAAATAAAAATCTAGAACCAATAACAACACACATTGATAAGGCCAAAGAAGTACTTAGAAATCTAGAAGGAAGTATCACTTCTTATGATGATTCCAGAAGGTCATGGGAGGAAGAATAATAAAACCTTAACCCTGCCGCAATTGGGTAAATCATCATATGCTCAACTTGACCTCACTAATATCTAGATCAGGATTAATGAGCAATGGGAACCAATAGTAAATCCAATGAAGAACCTCTAGTCTTTAAACTTTGATGAGGAACTATTTTGTAAATCAAAGTGTGATGGGAATAAGAGGAAGAGAAGTAGATGCGGTACTTGATGGCATTGATTTTGGAAATATAAGACAATTAAATGAACTACCATTAGGAACTAATGAAATGTCACTAAAAAACAAAAAGACATCCCCTCCAATGAAACACCAACTTTAAAAGGTACAATCCCCTAACCAGGAGTCACCCCAAGTGCCCTATATATCAAGAATAATTTTGACAAAAGAACTAAACAAAGAGATAGACACACAAAAAGAAAGAGAAGAAGGAATCAGAAGGATTTACAAAGAATTATTAGAGAAAGAACACTTTGATATGACAATTACAAAGAGATAAGGGAAGACAAAGAAAACCCCTGCTGCAAAGACAAACTAAGAAACAATAAAGGGATACAAAACAAACACATGACAAGGAAGATAAGACACAAAAACAACAAAATATGCACTCACCAATCAACTACAAGTGTTCAAGAAAGATACTATAGAAGTAGTAGAACATGTGTTCGTATTGGAATCTACATGGCAGAGAAAGAATGTAACAAGGGACCAGACTGAACTATTTGATTTTTCTAGAACCCTAAGAAATGATGCATTGAATTGGTATGGGAAAACATGTCCTAACCACAATAAATCATGGGATGACATCAAGACATCATTCCTGGACAATTTTGAATCACCAGAGATACCCATCAAGGGAGTAAGCAAAATGTGAGACATGGTCTAGAAAGAGGGAGAGTCTATTAAGGATTTTGACAAAAGATTCAAGGAAATCTCCCACAAACTAAAAGAACCATTGATAGAAAAGTAGAGGATAGAATGGTTTATTTCAGGACTAAGCCCTGACATCAAGACGTCCCTAGATGGCAAAATTTTCAACTTATACTCAGAAGTGGTAACCATGGCCTACCACATAGACTCATAAACGTGGCATAGAAATGACAAAACCAAGGAAAATATGGATATGGAGAAACTTATATTAGAGTTGGAACAACTAAAACTAAAGCAAGAAATTCTAGCATGGAAGGAAGAAAATCTGCAGAAATAGAGACTAAAAATATGTTGCTCTTACTGTACAAAAGAAGGACATCTATGAAATGAGTGCCTAATGATAAAAAATGGAAAGAAAGGTTGTCGTAATGAAGATAGGCATTAAGAAAATAATAAAAAGAAGCAATACAGTTTATTATGGTATCTACGGTGACTGGGATGACCTTGAGATGGAGGATTGCCCATCATAGTTATTTAGGCTAAGGGAAGATGAGGACGACCATAAACCATGGTGTAATGCTTACCACAATAATAGAGCAGACAACCAAAACATGGCATATGTAAAGCAATTGGTTGAGAAACCCCTATATATCCAAAACCACAGATATAAAGTCCCTAATTGGACTAATCAGAAGAATGCTAATATATTGCAAAATAAAAACTCAAATTACATGAATAACTATGAGGAGAGAGGCTAGTACAATGGATATAGAGGAGGTAGAGGCCACAAAAGGAGTAGAAGAAGGAGAACTGATGCAAGTTGTTATAAGTGTGGAAAACAAGGGCTCTTCGCAAACGAATGTTGGGGAGAAAAGAAGAAATAATGCACATTTTGCAGTAGCCCAGACCATGACTTCTTTACTTGTGATAAAGCTCAGAAATATTTTAGAAATGCACCTTCTCAATCAAAAAGTGATGAGCTACAAGGATTTAATTTACAAAAAATATCATGAATTATAAGGAAAATACCTAAAGATACACCACAAATAGCTAGAAGGTGCCATAAGGAAACTAAGGATGATTCAACCACTACAGACACTAAAACATTAGATCAAGAACATTATGGAAATAAGCTAAATCATAAACCAACAAACATAAAGAAGAAGAAAAATAAAATGAAAGATGTAGTTACAAGGCAAGGAATTAACACTACAAAACTAGAAAACACTGGCACTAAGATAGAAGAAGAGGAAGAGGATATTTTCTTCCCTAATAAAAACCAACATGACAAAAGTTTTAAGAAAATAAAACAATTAATAGCTAGAGAGCAACATGAACAGCAAAGATAGACACATTTCTTCTTAGAAGAAGAAGTAATGGCACTCAAATACCTATCACAACTAACAAAACAACATAACCTGATAGAGAAGTTGAAACAATTATACAAGTACTGGAATTATTATCACTGGAAATTGCACCCATATGCAAGGCTAGTTAAAGCACTGCAATTCCATGTAACATGGGACTAATCTCAGGTTGTGGGTGCCCTATGACGAGATTAGACCTCCAGATTATGGGTTGGTTCCCTTCAAATGTTCTGTTGAGATGTATGTTTTTACTTTTTGGGAAAAGGGAAGAAAGAAACTAAATGAATATTAAAGGTAAAATGGTGATGCACCTGATATGGATAAAAATAATGCAATCTGATTCACGATGTTTACCTAGAAATCTGACTTCTACACAATCCGGATTTGGCATAAATATCACAAAAATGATTCTAAGAAAGGTTTGAAAATAGGTTTTTATGAAGGAAATGATTTTTTTTTCTAGCATAAAAAGACTATTTCTAGTTAACACAACCTAAGACCTGTAATGAATATATGCTTTAATGCTACAAACAAGGAGGTGAGACAATAATTTTAAAGGTTTAATAATAAAACACAACAAAATTTCATCAAAATCACTTCAACATTTAGCACAAAAGGGAAAGGTAATTCAACTGATTTGAAATAAACAAAAGAAAGCTTTGCAAAAAGACAAAAGATAACCTGTAACTTGTTGATCTCTCAATAAAATTGTAAAAGTGAGCTACAAGAATTCTCCAATTTGGCTGAATCAGAATGAGAATCAAGAACTAGCAAAAAAAAACTTTTTCTTTACAATATATAGGTCTACTCTCTCCAAGAGGCATGCAAAAAATATGGACTTGCAGATAACTGACTCTAAAAATACTCATTCTTGAGCAACCTCAAAAATCTTCAAAATTAGGGCCTAAAACTACCACAAATTGAGCAAAAATAGCTTCAATTTGGGCCTCTCCATATGGTTGACCACAATTTTGACCAAGGACCCTAAAAATACTTCTAAAAGTCATGCAAAACCTCCTAGGTGTCCTAGTTAACTCAACTAATCAATTTGCATGAGAAAAATTGATTGTGAGTAAATAATAAAGTAATAGAATATTACTCTATTATTGGTTATAATTTGTTCTATTTTTCAATTTTACAATTTGTGAAAAATAATAAAGTAATTTATAGAATATCACTGTATTATTTATTTACAATTAATTCATATGTAAAAATCATCCATGACTAGAAGAAAAAATATGACTCCTTATCACTCCAATTACATTTGCCTATTTTGCATGATATGAGCAAAAAATAGGACTTAGGGATAAATACAAAACTCCTTATCACTCCATGATCAATGATAAAATATTATATCTCCCACTACAAGGAAAATAAAAATCTGAGTCACTCCACATGACATTCCATGCACAAAACAAATATACATAAATATCCTTATGACTCCCCTTTGTTGCCTTTGTGCACATCACATTTTCTAAATCTCCTTATATCCCCATATGCAATTTGAGATCAAGGAAGAAAAAACAAATCTATTATGCATAAAACCCCATGCATCAAAAATGCTCCAGTATATTTGCACCATCATATACTGCCACCATGCAATCTCCTATTACAATTGCCTTTATGCAATAATCAAATCAATATAGGACAATACCTTATACCTCCCATTCAAATCATGCCTCCACCATGCATGAATGCTTACCTTTGAAAACTCCATGTATAGCCTTATGCATATGCTATATCTAAGATCACACCTTCTTGGCTTTGTTAGCCACTATGCATAATGAGGAGATATCCCTATCTTTGAATGTTTTGAATAAGGGCAAGGAACCTAAGCATGTGTATTGTTGTCTATGCAATAGCCGATCACTAAGGAATCTTCAAAAGGTTTATAAGGCTTGAAGACCTTCCCTCACATCACATCAGCTCTCTTGACTTAATAAAAATCAATTCTAAAATAGTGTTGTCGGCCACTCCATTTTATGATGGCTAGGAAAAAGTCTTGACCACGACATTGTTTTTGGATAATGTAATTATTGGTTTTTTGTAAGTCAAAAAAACACTTGAGAAGAAGAAACCTTCGAACAAAAGAAGGAAAACAACCCTAATTTCTGTTCATTCTTCATTTTGACTTCTTTCTTCAAAGCTCTACAACTTTTATGCTGTCCTAGGGTTTCAACCATCTCCATCATGGCTTTGGTCTTCTCTCTTCAACGGCTCCTCTTTGTTGTTTCCATGGAGCTCTGCATGATAAGGAAGAAGGTAACACCTGTATGAGTTTTATATTAGGCATTTTATGGATCTGTAGTTCTATTCTTTCATGGCTGAGGCCTTCTTCTTCAATCATGGCTCTCTATTTGTTGTGCAATCTTTCATACCTTCTTTTTTGTTTCTGTGTGCTTCTTCCTTCATGGTCTTGATCTGCTCTTCGAAAGTTTAAGGCCACTATGAGGCCATGGAAAAAAATTTCCTCTTGCCAGCAAAAAGGGTAAGCACTTGTCATTTTCACTCTATAGCTTCAATTTGTCTTTGGTTTGACTCTTTATAGCATGACAAGTCTATTGGTAGACATGGGTATTGCATTTTATAGCAAAAAATGCTATCATTGTTGGCCATGACTGTATATTTCTTCTTTTTGCCTTGATCTATTTTTATCATGCAGAAACTTTGATGGTTTAAAGTTTTGAAATGAGGGTTTTGACATCTTTTTTCTATTTTTAAAGCCTCTACCTACTATGGCTATGCTCCTCCTAAAAATAGGCATCAAATGTTGTAGACTGTCGAGGGTTTGCGAGCCTTGAAGTTAGGGTTTCAACCCTTCTTGCACAAAAACCTTCAAAATGCCATGGCCATACTCTTTCACTTAATCTATTTCTCTTTTGACTATAAAGAAACAAAGGTTTGATACATCTTTGAAAAGATCTTGTTTAGTTTGTAGATGGATATACCTTCTTTCATGTTTCTTGCTCCTCTAGCATGGTTATGATTGTATCATGGCATCTGTTTGAAGTTTCTTAACTATGTTTGTAAAAAATACCATTAGGGTTTGATATCTTGACACGGGTATATAGTTTTTTCGTAAAATGTCTCCCTTCTATGTAGCACCACCTTGACTGTGGTTTTTTCTCCATCTATTAGCAAAAGTATAAAGAGTTTGAAGTATTAGCAAGTGGGGTTTCTTTCTTTACTTCACATAACACTTTCTCCTCCTTGTGACTGGCATGGATGATGATGATACGCTTCCCTTATCTGTCCCACTATAGCTACTGGGAAGAAGCAATTTTTTTGATATTCTGTATGACAACAAATCTTGTGATATTCTATATGATGACTGTTATCATTTGCTTCCATTGTACCTATAGCATAAATGGCTTCTTATGCATATCTCTTCAAGTTGCATGAGTATCACCATTTTCATGAGTATCATACATTTACATTTCTGTGAGGTTCTTCTGTAGTATAGATAGCTTCTTTAACTTATTTGCATATGATAACTCATGCTCTTCAACTTGCAAACTGTAGCATAATGGACCCTTGTCATGTAGCATCATCTTTGACTATGTGTTGTTTTTTGTTGCATCTGGATTCTACCATGATATAAGATCATGCTATCTTCTCATTAACTATTTGTATGTTCTCAAAATGTACCTGTAGCTTAGATTTCTTGATCTTATCTATCTTGCTTATTTCATCACTTGAATGTCTATTGCATGGTATGTATCGTGCATGATAAGAGCATCTGTAGCTGTCCTTATGCATTTCAAGGAATATTTGTAGCATAGACACATGTTCTTTATCCATCCTTGCACCTGTAGTTATTCTTATGCACATTGACTGCCTATCTTATCATTTGGCTCTCACAGTAACATATATATTAAGCATTTTTCCCTCATTTTTTACCATGGTAATTGACTACTATGACTGCATCACGATGACATAATGGCATAGAATAAAGAGGATTGTTTACCTTATAAATTTCATTCTCTTTTGTCAATCATTACTGTAGCATCTGGCATGTATCATGTCTCTTCCAGTTGTTTCTCTTTCATCATTTATGCACTTCTGTAGATGGATATGGCCATTATGATATATCTTGATTGTATCTTGCTTGATAAACTACTTCATTGGTCACTATCCATGGTGATGGTGATTGTATCTCTCCTTGATCTTGCACTGTATCTCTCTTTGAGGCATGGCATCTTCTTGACTGCACCATGGCATCACTATAGCTTTAGGCATGAGGAATAAATTTTGTCAAAACACAACAATGTTGAAATGCATGGAATCCACCTTATTTATCCTTGGACTGTTGTATCCTTTATACTCCACTGTACTCTATGTATACTGTATTTGCAACTTTCCACTTTAGTTATGACTGTCTCTTGATTTAGGATTTATTCTTGACTGTCATGACAATGATGATAAATGAATGTTGCTCCTATTTTGTTCTTCTTCTAAGATCCTTGATACTCAGTGATAGTCTTTATCATTTGATGAATTGTGAGCATGTTGTATGTATATGTTATTTGCATCTTTGCCTCTAGCATGTTATTGTTACACTTATCTCATACATCTTGTGAAGTTTTATTTTATGACAGTCAAGTTGGCATATTGTTTATGATTGTCTTGCCTTTCACTGATTCATCTATTGTTCCATGTGGCATTTTGCTTGACTATTTCTATGAGATACTTGCAACTTGAATGTGATAGAGCTGTTTAAACTTTGATCATCTTAAACAGTATGAAAACAACATGAGAAATACCTGGTATAAAAAGTTGCTTCATCTTACTCCTTTGTCATAATGAGATGACCCTTCACATGATTTATTCTGCAACTTGTTCAAATGATACATAAGTTCTTGTATCCTCCTTTACTCTATCTCTCCTCTCTTTATCAGGCACAATAAACTAAAAACTTGTACCACTCCTTAGATGACTATAATCTAATTTCTGCATTTTGTCATTTTGTCAATCTTGACTCAGTCATATAGCTTTGATTTGCTTCAATCAACTGTAATAATGTCATGATGACATCTCCTTTATGTAAGTTGATTAGATGATGCATGATATAGCTTAGAATGATGCATCATGTCTTTTTTGATACTCTTTTCAAAAATGAAAAGAAACATGCTGGGCTCAAACCCTTGTGGGAGCCACATTTAATCCACATGTTTATTTGTCTTCAAACCAGCAACAAAATTTGTCCTATACCTGCACAGTGAACAAACAAGTTAGCATAAAAAGTACCTGATAATGTTGATTGATCTTCCTCATGACTTCTTCCCGATTTGTATCATTATCTGATCTGAATTCTTATCTGAATGCATGATATGATAAGTAGATGTCTCTATTTGATAAAAGCATGTGATAACTATAAACATCCAGAGCACTAACAGGGTTGTCCCCAAAATTTTGCAGGTTTCAACTGGATGGTGGCTTGGAGTGAAGAATGAAGACTAAAGACTGAAGACTTGAAGGCCAGCTTCAACAACAACCTCCATCATCAGGCAATGATGGCTATTTAGATTTATCATGTGTTCTTTTCTCTTTCCTTTTATCAAACATATACATAGCTTGCATGTCTGCAATTGCTCGGTCTAGTTGCTCCCACAGCTTGTGTGGGACACATTTGAACACTTCTTTTAAACATGATCAGTTGGTTTCTCTTATGCATATGATGTACATGTATTTCCTTTTCAATCAATGCATGAGATAAAGTAACAGATACCTGGATGTATGTTCAAAACATGACATGAAATAATAGTGTAATACAATATCTTTCTCTCTTTTATTCAAAATTGATTAATCTGAATAATCAATTTAACTTATAACTCCTGAAAGATCAAACTTTGTAGAACAACTATATCTCCTTGAATGTTTGATCCTTTGATAATCGATTCTTTTGTAATGATAACTTATCAGTCCTGATTGGACTGATGGGTTATCCTAACAGCTGGATCTTCTTTTCAACTTTGTCAAGGCATCACCCATTTAAGAAATGCATAATTTTGAAGTTTTCTATTATTCCTTTTGAACAATTACACTTACGTGCAACTAATTTTTAGTGTGAACAAAAAAAATAGTAACATGAATAAAGAACAAGGACAAAAGTCATAAATTAGAAAAATGAAAAAAATTGATAGGTAATGAAAAACACAACCGTTAATGATAAATGCCCACATAAATCATCATAAGATCAAATAGGTTATGGTAGACTTGGGTGGAGATAATAATATGCTACCAAAAAGAGTATGGGAACAATTGGGAAGACCACCATTGACAGAAACACCATACAATATTAGCCCAGTAGATGGGTCAGCAATGGCCACATTAGGAACTTGGAAGAAAGTAGATGTAAACATAATGGGAATCAAACAATTGGTAGATTTTGAGGTAATAGCAATGAAGGAACCTTTTGATTCCTTCAACGCACTATTAGGTCTTCAATGGTTTGTTAATGCAAATGGAATTGTGGACTCAGGGAAAGAAGAAATATCATTTGCAGATGACATTAGAATAATATATATTCATCTAGGAAGAAACATTGGTGAATCATACATAGAGGAAATTAACCAAGACAACTATACAGGGGAAGACTCAAAATAGTTATACTCCATAGAAAAACTTCCCAAGCATGACCTATTAGAAGAACCAAATTATGAGGGAGAACTACAATAGAAAGTGGTAACTATAGCATGGATAGCACGGATGTAATTGATGCTTTGCTACAAAATGAACTAGAGCTTAAAACTAGAAGGATGACAGGATTCTGCAGAATATTTTTGTTCAAAATTATAGATGAATCGCTACTGCAAACTACCGCACTTAATGAAATTACACTAAAAAATACATGTGGGAGCACAAATCACCAACTAGATAACACATCCCAAATATTATGATGAGCTAACCACATAGCAAGAGAAATTTCCCACATTAAACTCCCAAAGTTTTTAGGAGTGGGAAACCTGGATACTTACCTAAAGGAAATGGAAAAGATCTTTTTAGAAGAATAATCAAGATTAGATGCATTACAACACACATTGATCTACAATGCTGCCAATTGGTGGAATACACATAAAAACAAAATCCAACACTGGCCAATTTTCAAAATCCTGATAAAAACTAGATACCTATTAGAAGAAGGGGAATATGAGATCAAACCAAAATACCAAGGAAAAATTACACTGCGAGATCACTTAGAAATGCGCACATTGGTTTGGAAAGGTAGAAATGAGTACAACACAACATTATACATCCATCTAATCTACTGGATATTATCTCCAGTCACACAAAATTGGTATATAAATCAAGAACATAGAGAAAAAACAAGATAATGGAATGAATTACAAGAAGACTTTATACACACGTTCTCATTCTATAGTACTGACAAATATATCCACACCGCACTCATGAAAATAAAAGAAATACTATTCAAAACAACTGAAGAAGAAGAAGAAATACTGCAACAAACCCCTCTACCACCAAAGACTAATGGAATTTGGAAAATAATAGAATGGATGGACAATTAAAACAAATATACTAAACGAAGATGTCATAGGACACAACAACAAGATGATAAGGAGAAACACAACTTGGACATTGAAGTACACCAAGGAGAAAGAGAGATTGAAATGGTAACAGAACCTAAAACAAAATATTACAATCAACCCATTAAACTAAGAGAAGAAAACATCACTAAAGAAGAAAACCCTAAATTAGCCAAAATAGGAGACTAATGGGATGAAAGGGTAGTGGCGCAAGTTGTAGAAATACTGTTAGAATTTGAAGATCTATTTCCTAGAACATTCAAAGACCTCAAAGGAATAAAAGAGGAAGCCAAAGTAATGAAATTACAACTGAAAGAGGGAATTAAACCACAAAGGAAAAGACCCTATAGATTGAACCCTAACATGAAGAAAAAGGTTAAAATAGAACTGGATAAAATGATTGTAGCAAGAATTATCAAACCAGTAGAGAATGTAGAATGGATCAGTCCAATGGTAGTACAAAATAAGAAAAATGGTGAAGTAAGAATACGTGTTGACTACATAGAATTAAACAAAGCATGCATACATGACCCATTCCCCATTCTATTTACTGAGGAAATATTGGAATTAGTAGCCAATAGGGAAATCTACTCATTTACTGATGGATTCTCTGGTTATCGCCAAGTTAAGATAAGAAAAGAGGATCAACCAAAAATGACTTTTACATCAAAGTTTGGATCCTTCATGTATAATATTATGCCATTTGGCCTAAAGAACACACCTACAGTATTCAATAGAATAATGGTAAACACATCCAAACACTTCACCCATGACTTTTTGGAAGTATACTTGGATGATTAGATAGTATATGGACTATTGAAAGATATCATTGCAAATTCATCAGAGGATATGCGACAATAGTAGCACCACTAGAAGAGCTTATAAAGAATAAATACGGTAAAAATATTGAGTGGAATGAATAGTGCCAAACTTCTTTTGACATGTAGAAACAAAAGATTGCCGAAGCACCTATACTAATACTTTTGGATTGGAGTATACCATTTCATGTGCATGTTAATGCATCAAGATTTGCTATAGGGGCAGTGCTAGCTTACAACCCAAAGGTAATAAAGACCACCCTATAGCCTTTTTCTAGTAAAAAATTATCCAAAGCAGAGCGCAACTATACAACAATAGAAAGAGAGTCTCTAACCATGATATATGCATTACAAAAGTTTAGGCATTACTTGTTATCTACACCATTCACCTTCTATACAGACTACGAACCTTTAAAGTATCTATTGAATAAACCAATCACTCAAGGAAGAATATGTTGGTGGTTACTCCTATTTCAGGAGTTTGACTTCAAAATAACGGTGAAACCTGGTAAGAATAACCAAGGTCTGGATTATCTATCTAGAATAGAAATAAGGGAAGAACCGGCCAACCAAGAGGATGACCTTCCTAGCACAAACCTATTTAGAGTAACTATGGTAATAGAAGAATTGAATGACTTGGCAAACCTACTCTCTATAGGTGAATTCCCACAAGACATGTCACCACAAGAGAAACAAAGCCTAATGTAGAGAGCTCCACCATACACACTAATAGAAGGGGAATTACATGTCATAGGGAAGGATGATATCATAAGGAGAGTTGTGTATGAACATGAAAGGGAATCCATACTAAGAGAAGCGCATGAGGGAATATCAGGAGGCCATAATTTAGGAGACACAACTGCAAAAAGAGTGAAATTGGTCAGATTATGGTGGCCTACATTGCATAAGGATGCCAAGACTTACATTAAATAATGTGATATATGCCAACTCATAGGAAGACCAACTGCCAAGGATGAAATGCCACTCAGACCAATACTAGCTCAGATCCCATTCAAAAAATAGGCAATTGACTTTATCAGACCAATAGATCTCCCAACCAAACATTCTAAATCCAGATTCATAATTACAGGGGTGGAATACTTAACTAAGTGGATAGAAGTTGAACCCACCAAGGATTGTACGGCAAAGACCGCCGCTAATTTTTTATATCAGAATATAATCACCGGGTTGGTTATAATCAGTGACCAAGGCAAACATTTTGTAAATAAGATGATTGTGGAGCTATTACAAAGTTTTATGATCACATATAATAAAATCTCACCATACCACCCACAAGTGAATGGTGCAAGTGAATCCCTAAATAAGATTATTTGGACTACACTAACCAAGATGTGTGATAATAATAGAGAAGATTGGGATTTGAAAGTACTTTCAACACTATGGGCTTACCGTACATCATATAAAAGAAGTACTAAGTTCACACCATTTGAACTAGTGTATGGAACATATGCAACATTACCAATGAGCTTTATAATCCCAAATCTATGCACTGCACTCACCTTGCGGTTGAATGCGGATAACTCCCTAGCTGAGAGAATTGAAAAACTAGAAGAATTAGATGAAAATAGAGTTATTGCAATATATAATCAAAATTTGGAACAAAAGCACCAGAAGGCATGGCATGATAGAAACCTCCAGTTGAAAACCTTTAAAGAAGGAGACCTAGTTTTACTCTATGATAGTAAATTCAAAAATCAAGGGAAGATAAAAGTTTGTTGGCTCGGACCATATCACATACATGAGATTGAGAAATCAGGAGTGGTAAGATAAGATAAATTGATAGAAATGCAGTAACAAGGTATATCAATGGCGCAAGACTAAAAGATTATCATCAACTGTGAAATAACAAACAAAAGCGATAAATTCATAAATGTACCATATGTATTATAATGTAACATAAGAAAATATAAATAAGACCATTAGCATCTAAGTCACAGGTTACACTTAACAGCTACAAAAACCTGCCAAAAGAGAAATGAGAAAATACAATTAATGCGCACTAAAGTGTTATTATATATATAACCCTAAATCTAACTACACTTAGACATAATTGCATCTAATATTATATCAAAGAGCTAAGTGTGAGAAAACAATATGAGCAAAGTAGTAGAAACACTAACAGTAGTTGCAAAAAAATGATCACCCCTGTACTGATCGATATTTCTCAAAAACCATGACCAAAATATAAGAAGTACCCATACAAAGCAATGTAGGTAGATAAAGACGATGCATTTTTAGGGGTTCCACTGGATGTCATTTACATGGATGATATAAGGAAGTATATACATGCACCGATTTCAAAAATTAATCATACCAAATTCGAGGAGCTATGCGAAACATTCCTCCAGTCGAACCAAATCAACTACTTGCCACAATATGTGGAGATAGGAAAAAATAAATTGGATATATGGAAGGATTATCCATATTTTTGTGTAGACCATGAATGGGTAAGGCTTATATTAAGTTGAATACGTGATGAGTTCATATACTTGGATATACCATATTGTATAACCAAACAAGCAATCCAAGCAGTGAGGGGGTTGAGCGCAGTAGGTGAAGTACCATCTAAAAATGCAATCAAGAATAAAAAGGTCACTGAACTCACTGGCGCAATACCAGACAACTGAAGCTTTAATGTAAATGAAATGGCCAAACCTGCAGTGAGATACACAACCATGGGAATTGCATACAAAATTTATTATGCAAACCATGAGGGTTCTTCCACTAGAACAGCCATCCATATGATGAACTAGATGGTAGTCGATGGGAAATACTTTGACCTATGTGAGGTGTTGAGGGAGCAATTGATGGAGAATCTATAGAAAATAAAGACCTTGAACTATAACTTCGAGTATGGAACACTGATCATATGCCTTACCTTTTACTTTATGAATGTTCTACCCAAATTTGGAGGCAAGCTATGGCAAGAAGACACCACATTTGTGGAACAAATTACCCAACATGGAAAAATCTTCAAGGATAAACCCTCATTCACCGCCTCATACTGGGGATTTTCAAAGCCCTCCAAGCAAATATGCAATCTTGGGAAAGAATCCCCTATGAATAAGTGAAACAATATATAAACAACATTATATTCATGGTGGATAAAGATTACACATATATGGATGCAGTAGAACCAAGGAAATCTTGGATACCTAAACTCCCATACAAAGTTGCAAAGGAAGAAATACAAGCTTATACCCAGAATCTGCTGAGCAAACCAAAAGATCCAAATGCAGAGAGATTTAAGACCTACAGAGAGTTTATGGATAAACAGTACAAAAAGGATGTGGAGGATAAGGTAGACAAGAATAAGGAAACATTACATGAGAAATGGGGTGTTCCACCGCAACCTAGCTCCTTAACGATGTAGGTTGTTGCACTACTACCGCAGGCAAGCACAACACAAACCCCATAGCCTAGGAGATTAGGAAGAAGAACCTCCACAAGCTCCCAACCTGTGGCAGAACCAAAATCATCAACACAAGTAGTATCTACTCTGCAACAAAAAGGAAAGGATCTAGAGGTACAAGAAGTATCTAAAATACTCCTACAAATGAGTGGAGAGAAGAAAATTGCACGAAAGAAACAAGGGGTGAAAAGAACCCTAGTTTAAGCATTCATGGAGGGAGAAACAAAGGAAGAAGAAATAGTATAGACTAACAAACCACCACAAAAGAAGAAATCTAAAACATCAACAGTGGTGATAGGGGAACAACAGGAACAAGAGAAATCACAGTAGGATGATTCCATAATTAACTTAGATACACTCATTAATGTTATCTAGCACCATGGATTCTCAAAATAACAATTAAGATGTATAACCAAGTCTGCCTAGTGAACCAAGAAATAATACAGAGGGCAATAATAATTCACATGCAAAGAAGTGATCAAACATTGGAGGATATCATGGAAATTTTTCCTCAAGAATTAACAGAGGCAATGAGGAAGAGAAGGGAGAAAGCCCTAGAACTAGAGGAAGAAATGAGACAGAAAGTAGTATATAAGGTGGACCCAACCATCTCTGTAACACAGAAAGAGAAATTAATAGAAATGCAAGCAAGACAGCTGAGAATAAAATAGAGGGTGGGTATACTAATGGCCCTGTCAGAGGAAGAAAGGAAGAAACTGGAAAAAGAAACAAAGGAAATCACTAAGAAAGATTATGCTACACTAAGGGAGGAGGACACAAATGAACAAGAACAAGAAATTAATTCCCCTCACAATAAACAACAAACTGAGCAAGAACAAGAAGACCAAGAGGAGGAGCAACAAGAAAACAACAAGAAACTACGGAGGCATCTTCCTCTGCCTCCCCCATTCAGTCAATCAAAGATTTCCTGGCACAGCAGAAACAAATATATCTAGTAATAGCACATCAGCTACTACAACTCCCCTTGCTCAGATCGCAACTCAACTTATATCAGGAATCTCACCAATCCAAAAGTTACAACTAGGGGATATCTTCCATGCCACGACAAGAGAAGAAATTTTACATATAGATAGCACTAAGCAATTGCAAGAAGCTATAGATACAATACAAAGTCAATTGTCGAATGTACAAAAAGATACATCACTACCTCTAACACAATAGCTTAAACAACTAGTAAATAGTATGCAAGCTAAGTTATAATATCAGGAGACTAAGGTCAAACAACAAGTGAAAGAGGAAATGACGAAGAAGAGAATGACTGAAGCCACTAAGAAATGTGTGGAAGTAAACACTTGGTTGGAGACACAAATAAAGAACCTCCAACAAGCCATAGGAGAGGCTAATGTACTATACCAATTTTGTCTACAATGGCACACAACTACAAAAAGCATAAAGGATCAAATAGACAACCTGGAGACACAAGTAGCTCAATCTATGGAAACATATGATCCAATGAAGGACATGAATGGAGTGGTAAGGGCACAGATTGAGGCCATTCACACCCAACTACAATAGCTACAAGATCAAAGGGAACAAATAAATTCATAGATCAAGTAGTCAAGGGAAGTGGTCAACTTAAGGTTGACTCACTTAATAGGAATATTAGGAGAGGCCAAGCAAATGGCTCAAAAGATTTAAATACCTTCTACTCTTGCGGAGTTAGAAACAAAACATTCAAATAGAAGGCTACATCTAGGTCCTGCAACAAGCTAAAAATTAGTGAGACACTAAATTAACATAGCTCAAAGTAATCTACAAGAACATCCTACCCAGCAACTAGTACCCCATGTCTTGAGGACAAGACATAGTTCTAAAAGGGGGAGGGTGATGTTGGTAGGAGGCAGAGGAGAAACCAGAACCTACCGCAACCAACCACAAGTGAGTGTAGAGGATAGGGCCAACATATTGTTGGTATACGGATTTGTCATCTAACTCTATATTCTCTCACCTAGACAAATGACAAATGTAACCACAGTTGAGCCAGTAATAGTAGTATTTAATCACCAACTCTCTACTTATTTTACAAGGTGGCAACTACCTTCTACTGATATTCAACGAATCAAAATGTATGATGCTTTTAACCAGAAAGAAAAGAAATGAAATGCTTTTAACCAGAAAGCTTTGAAAGGAGATTTTCATACAAATAAACTAACTAATACTCATAGAAGCTCAAAGACTTCAAATAATAACAATTGAAAAAGAGAAGATTCTGAATTATAATCACCACAACATATCCATTCAAAGATAGATATCCGCAGCAATGAAATTACCAACTGACTTCTCCAACATAAAGAAAGATCACCACAAATATGGCATTCAACATAAGCAGAATGATAGCTCAAACATTATAACACAAAGATCATATATGCCTGAACAATTCCAACTGTGTATCTTTTCTATATATTGAAGTAAATTGAAATCAAAACAAAACATACGAGATATCTAACTAAATTGAGAAAAACAAAGTTTACCCAACTAGCAAGATGGTTCCATTGTTTCCCATTACATATATATAACCATAAAATAATAATTGTCTTTTGAAAGATAAGCGGTTTCTTGAAGACAACCATTTTTATAAAATAAAGTCTTTTAAAGTTGTTCAGATATCTTGAAAAAGCATAAAAGAAATAAACTTAATTTGCCACCCCTTCATTTTCTTTGGGGCCTTCAATGCTTTCCACCACTTCGTCTTCAACCATCTTCTCTCACACCTTCAACCTAAGCTTGTACTCTCGATACTTTGTAATGATAGCTGTAATATTTTTGCTCCCCAAAATGGTGGTGTTCTGCAATCTGGTTCTAAACTTGGCCAAGTTCTTAGCTACTCCCACCATAGTCTTATGGATCATTTCATCCATATTTCTGTAACCATTAAGATAAACCTACTTATAGCCCAATTTGCTCAGTGATTCTCCAGAAATAGTCTCAGGATCAACAAGTTCACTACAAAGCATGTCTTTGACTTCTTGGTTGATATCCTTGGGGTCGCCCAGGTTTTCTCTGAAATCATCCAAAATATTTATTTCAAGAGCATTACAATCCCTTTGAATACCAACCATTAGATCCAGGTATTCTTGTAGAGCCTTGTTAATCTGATCAATGAGATTATCATACATATTGAGCTTTCGGTCCAATGAGTCAACCCAGGATAAATCAATTTCACGGGGGTCACTAGTCAGATTTTCCTTTGCGAGTGTTATGGAGTCCAATGCTGCTAACTCAACAACTTCTCTCGAAAGCACATAAGTACTTCTTTGTTCCTTTCTCACTTGCTGGAGCTCATTGACCAATTCTTTTCTTTTATTGTGTATAAGAGAATAGCTTTATATCATTTTAGTCAAGAAAAATAAAATATCACAAGGCAATTTTTTGACCCACTCATTGATAGCCTTGGCAAAATTTTGACTTGTTTTAATCTGTTTGACAGTGTTTGCATCAATCCCAATGACTTCTGAATTAGGAACTTCCTGAGAAGAAGGCATCAATTGATTATATTAATTGGCTCAAAGATAAGATTTGAGATTGGAGCTTTATATTCTCTTTCCTTTCCTCCTTAGCCCTTTAATCAAAACATTGATAGAATAATTTGCATGGTATGAATCCCCCTCAAGAGTGGAAGGGCCAAGTCAATATGACTTATTTTATAATCTACATCGGTTATGTCATTTTCATCCAAATCTTTTATGGGATTAGCAATTTCCAACACCTAGTGGCCAGAAGTAGTATCATTTATCATTCTAGACATTCTCCTAGCTTTCTTAGG
Source organism: Cunninghamia lanceolata (assembly GCA_027924645.1). Classification (NCBI taxonomy): domain Eukaryota; kingdom Viridiplantae; phylum Streptophyta; class Pinopsida; order Cupressales; family Cupressaceae; genus Cunninghamia; species Cunninghamia lanceolata. Next base: position 29,188,832 of record BSBN01000339.1, on the reverse strand, counting down.
CTTTGAAGTCCCTTGCAAGAGCATAGCGATAGTATCAATTTCTTTGGTCGCAGTGGGAAAAGTTTTTCTCTTTTTATCTACCGCCTTTTTAAGCCAGTTAGGAGAGGAAGTCACCACAGTAGTATTTATATTGTCAGACATAGATTTATTTCCTTCCTCCAGTGGGGAAGCAATAGGAATTTCTTCATTATCAGGAGAAGAAGATACATCAAGGAAATTGGGAAAAGAACTATCATTAACAATTGAATAAAATATGGGGTCAGGGTTCACTGCCACTATCTGAACATTTCTTTTTCTTACAAGAGGAGTATCTAATTCACACACTGATTTCAATTTTAGGGCATCATTGGGCCTCTCACCATCACCTCCTAACTGTGAATTAGAAACAGATTGTGGCATGTCACGTGACCGTGTGGAACTCTGAGCAGTAGAGTTTTGCACCGTTTTCTGTCCAGTAGCCCTTGAACTACCCAATTCATGAGGTGAACCTACATGTCCACACCACTTACCAACCAACCATTCCTCAGTTCCCTTAATCACAGGTGCAGAGTGAACATTTATATCCACAACCTCCTTCTCAGACTAATGTATATGGGGAAGGGGTTTTGACAGCAAATTCTGGTATTCCACATCAGTTACTTCAGAGTCCTCCTGAGCCTTTTCTAGAATACGAATGGGTAAACTAAAAGCCCAGATTTAACTTATGGTCAGTCTCATGTAACTTCTTCTCAAAACTTCACGGTCATCCACACAATCCTCCCAGAAGTCCTCTAGGCTCGAATGATGCTCATAAGAGCTAGAGCCATAGAAGTTCTGCTTAACAAAATTCTTGCTGTCAAAGTGTTGCCTTAAAGATAAAGAGTGAAGATTAAATTCTGCCAATGCATGTTCGGCTCCTTTAGCGGCATCTTTATTTTTACAAGAATAAACTAATAAAGATAATGGAAAAGTGTTGGCCTTTTTTCTCATATTCTGATATTTAACATTTACAACAGTCATTTGTCTGCAAACTTCCAAAAAGACAATGTAGTCACTAGGGTACCGAGGCAACTTGGTTGGGGCTGACTCATAACCCCCTAGTCTCAAGTAGGTGAACCTATCAAATTGGATATAAAAACTTCCAAATTGCATAACCAGAGATGTAGCCTCAAGAGAAATCCTTATTTTAGAATCACAATTCAACTTTCTCACCAAAAACATTAAAAAGGCATCATTAACCCAATGAAAATCTTTCATCCCAACATCTTTTGTAAACTAAGGAAATAAGCATACACAAGTGTATCTAGAGTTAAAGATCTACGAGGCCTCAACCCAGCCTAGACAACCTCTCGACTGGCTAGAACATATACTAAATAGGAGCACATATGAAATGTAGAGGTCTCTTGAAACTTCAACAATTGCTTATTCAAGTGATGACTTATTATTTCAGCCCAGTCAATAAGCTAACCTTCGCTACATATCAACAATATAAAGTAGCACATCCAGAATTCAAAGGAGCTAGCATTTTCACTACCCACCACCCGATGCAACAGAGTGATAATATCTAAAATTTTGTCCTTAAAATGTGCTCTTTTAAGTGTAGGGGGTAGCTGAGACTTACCTCTTTTCTCTGATTTTAGCTAGTTGCGTGCAATAGAATTTTTACACCAGTCTTCATTCTCCTTGAAAAATTTTACACCCAGGGCTACTGACATAGCTTTGTATTTCTCTTGCCTTGGAATTTTCAATACACACGAGATAGATTCAAAATCAATCTTCATGACCACCACACTTTCTTTAGTCTTAATCTCCAGAGTCTCAGGGTCGTATCTCTCCACGCATGCAACAATTAAATCTTCACAACACATTGAAACATGGAAACCTGCTGCATGAGCCAAACCACTCTATAGAATTTTTTCCACAAAGATGACCTGTCTTTCCACTGCAGACGAGACCAGAATTCAACCAAGTCTATGTGTCCAAGTTCAATGTCTTATTTTAGACCAATTGCTCTCAATTCCAGAGTGGGAGGAGACACCCTAAAATTTGAATTTCATTACAGTGACCAAGCACTAAGGACTATGACAGAGAAATGTGGAAGCAATAATTTATAATAGAAAGAAAGGAGCAAAACACTTAGATGATTTTGGCACAAGAAATGAAATGATGTGAAGTTATATCACCCTGCTATGCTTTTAAATACTAGGCTATCATGGTACCATTTCCGCACCTTGAGAGATTAACTCAAAGATTTGAAAATTCACTGAAGGACATTTCACACCGGTGGCGTACAGTACTTTAAATGATCATTAATTCCCTTGGTTTCTAGTCCACCACTTAACCGTCGCTAGATCACGAGAAGTGAGAACTTTAGAACCTTAAGTCACAAGTTATAAAGTTTGGAAAACCTGCGACTCAGCGACAACACAAGAGAAACAAGCAGGCAACAAAACTTAGCACAAGAGGCATGAAGTCCCAGGATCGTGAAGTTTCAGAACTTCAGAACCTAGTGATAAGGTTAGAAAACCTAGGGAAGCAGTGACTAGGTTAGGAAACTTGTAGTATCCGTGACTTCAAGGATATTTTTAAGGTACAATAGTATAGACTCACGAAACCTTTGGGACTAAGAAAGTACCACATGGATGAACAATAGAAATAAATGAGACTTAGAAATAAAAACAAAGGGGTAACAACTGGCTCTGAATGGGGACAAGGATGAAAGGGATGCAGAGAATCTAGAACAACATGGCATAAAGCCTTATTCATTGGGCAATAGAGGAAAAACAATGAGGACAAAGAAAATAGAAAGAAACTATGTACAAGAAGGAGACTCAAGAATGCTACCAGTTAAACAATTTCAGATCTTGCCCATTATAAGCAAAAGGCAAAGGAGTACCATCTAGATATTTCAATAGAAAAGAATTATCACCAACCTGCCTGATTAGAAAAGGACCTTTCCATAATGAATCAATTTTTTTATGTGAACCTTTTGGTTCTTTCCTTCTATCCCAAAGAAGCATAGAATCTCTAACCACAAATTTTCTTTGTCTGGCTCTTTTGTCAAAGATTTTCTTAACCATCTGTTGGTGTCTGGTAATTCTATCCATAACCACTCCTCTTTCTTCTTCCAACTTATTTAAATACATGATCCTTTTCTCTAATGCAGACTGAAATTCCTCATTTTCTATGGCCTTTTGTAGATTTAATGCTGAAAGTTCCAAAGAAATAGGAATAGTACTATCAATACCGTAAACAAGCTGGAAAGGGGACATGCCTATAGCTCTCTTATATGTGATCCTATCCGCCCAAAGAGCATCGTATAGCTTCTTATGCCACCCTCTTTATCCTCCATCTACCAGTTTCTTGATAATAGAGACTAAATTTTTATTGCTAGACTCGGCTTGCCCATTACCCTAAGGATAGTAATCAGATGAATGTCCCAAAATGATACCATGTTCATAACAGAAAAGAGTAATCTCCGCAGATGAAAAAGAGTTGGCATTATCTGTGATTATCCTTTTTGGGATACCGAACCTTACTATAATATTCTCTTTCAAGAAATTACACACCACTTTTGAGGTAGTTTGTTTTATTGGGATGGCTTCTATCCATTTGGTAAAATAATTTGTAGCAGTAAGGATGTGTGTGTGTTCGACACTTGATCTAGGATTGACAGGACCAATAAAGTCTAGGTCCCACTGTTGGAATGGCTCATCAATCACCACAGGTTTCAAAGGTAACGCTGCTAGATGAGGACGACCAGTGAATTTTAAACACTTTTCACATTTAGATACCTAGTCCCGAGCATCCCTAAACATACCTGGCCAATAAAAACACTATCTTAATATCTTAAAAGCTATTACAAAGGTAGAAAAATGTCTGCCACAAGCTTCATCATGGAAGGCTTTGAGAAGTCTCCCTTGTTGTTCGTTGTCAACACATCTAAGAAATGTTCCATCTACTCCTTTCTTATATAAATTTCCTCCCCAAAGAACATACTGGATTTCAATTTTAGGTTCCTTTTTTCTTTGGCTGATAAGTGAGTAGGGAAATCACCATAAGTTAAAACGTATGAGACATCTGAAAACCACTCATCAACTATACTGGTAAAAAGTACTAGAGGTAATCACTCTTCGTTAATGATTTTATTTTCTACAATCAATTTACATAGGCCCTTACCTCTCACTAGATTGGTAGGTCTGATGTTTACATCATATTCCTAGACTTTCGCTATCTAAGCCCCCTGTTTGTTACATCCAATTTCTTGTTGTGTAAGGATACTTTTAACAGGAGTTTCGGGAACTAAAACTATGGTATGTGAATGCAGAATATAGATCCTAAAACTTTTCAAAGCTCTAACAATGGCGTAAGCATGTTTTTCAAGAGGTGTGTACTTAAGCTCATAGCTTTTGAGAGGGGTGCTCAGAAATGAAACAGGGACTTCAATGTCTTGCTCATTTTTTTGCATTAAAATGGCTGATAAAGTATGTTCTGATGCATAGAAATATATAATAAAATCTCTATTGAAATTAGGGCATACCAGTGTGGGTGAATTTACTATGGGGATCTTTATATCTTCAAATGACTTCTTTCCTTCGTTGCTCCACTTAAAAGCTGGGTGATTCTTCATCATTTCAGCTATGGGCCTTGTCAACTCGGCAAACTTAGGTACAAATCTCCTTAGGAAATTCACTTGGCCAAAGAAAGATCTAGTGCTTTCTTTATTTGTAGGCAACCCCAATTGCATGATTGCTTTCACCCTTTCGGGATCAACTTTAATTCTATCTTTTGAGACGATGTGTCCCAAAAGCTTACCTTCTGTGACAACAAAAATAGATTTCTTAGGGTTTAATGAAATCCCTTGTTCTCTACAATGTTGTAATACAACTTCTAAATCATGTATATGATGTTCTCTCTTCCTTGAAAAAACTGTCAAGTCATCTAGATATACCACAATGATTTTATTTTTCAAATCTCCAAATGAGAAGTCCATAGCCCTCTGAAAAGTAGCACCTGCATTGATGAGACCAAATGGCATTCTATTATAAGAAAACACACCAATGGGGGTGGTGAATGTCATTTTGTGTTGATCCTATGGAGCCACTTCAATTTAATTATAACCAGAGAAACCATCTAACATGGACATCATTTCAAAGCCTGCAACGGTCTGCAGAATGTGATCCATAATAGGTAGCGGATAGTTATCCTTTGATGAAGCCTAATTTAGGTTCCTAAAGTCAACATAAATCCTTATCTCTTCATTTTTCTTCCTGACAGGAACTATGTTCGCTACCCATGTAGAATGATGAATTGGATAGATAATCTTAGCTTTCAACATCTTATCTATTTCATTGAAGATGACCTCTGCCACTTTTGGGTTATAAGTTCACTATTTTTGCCTGTAAGGTACAGCACCAGGTTTTAAAGGTAGCTTATGTTGTAATTCTCTATTCCTAAACTTTTTCAAGTCGGCATAACACCATGCAAAAACATCCTTGTATTTTATCAGCAAGGAAATCAATCTTTCTTTTTCTTGGGGAGAACAACACTTCCCTATGCACACTATTTTAGTATCCTCATTTGTGCCAATATTGACACGGTCATAATTAGTAGATGATTCAACATTGACCTTATTCTTTCGTTTCAAGTACTAATCATGTCTATTGAACAAATCTTCTAGAGAAACCAATCCCTTATGTATTTTGTTTCCTTTCAATTGAATCATTTCAGTCTTCTCTTCCCCATGTGCATTGACATATCCATCAGTAACATCATTGCTCACATTATCACTTCCTTCAAAGAAAATGTTAGCAAAAGCTTCATCTTTCTCGAGAAATGAAATAATTTGTCTATCACTATTGAACACCTGCCAATGGTTTACATTATCAGGAACACTAGGGTGATATATCAGTTCAATCCTATAAGGTTTCTCCTTAAAATCAGGATGAGGTAACAATAAGGATGCAGAAGCATCCAATGAATCAACTCGTGTGTTAAGGTCCCTAGGCATTACTTCAATAGAAAAAGCATCAAAATCTTCAATACAATCCCAAACTCTGTTTATGTAATGTCTCAGTCTACCATTCTTTACAGAGTATTGTTTCCTGACTTGCTTAACTATCAATTATGCATCCCCTCTATCTTTCAATTGTTTTATGCCCTTTTCCTTAGCTAAGGCTAAGCCAAGAAGAAGAGCCTCATAGTCAACAGTATTGTTGGTGTTCTCAAATTCAATTTTGTAAGCATAGGAAAAGATATAACCATATGGAGAGATTAGAACAACTCCTGCTCTAGAACCAACATGGGAACAACTTCCATCAAATTCTAGTGTCCATAACTCATTCTGTAAATCAGGGCTAATAAGGCTCGAACATTCTTCTTTTATGGAAGTACACATATAAGTGTCTGGTCCGGTCTCAGCAAATAGGATATCTACTCTAGGATCTCCAGACTTTAATATTGTGAACATGGCCTTAGGCTCTAGATTAAGATGTACTTTCTTTCCCTCTAGTGGTATTAAAGCATGAGACCAATCCATTTGTATCTCCCCTCCCAAGTCTTTACAAAAACTCCTACTCAAAAGCATGCCATAACTAGCAGGAATATCAACAACCAGGATGGTTAACTTTAATCTTTTTTGGGGAAAGGCAATTAAAGCAACTTGTGCTTCTTTTATTTGTCCCAAAATTGGAACTTGTGAGCCATCCATTGAAAAGCATTTACCATGAGATGAAGTATAAGACAACCCTAAAGCTCTAGCCACTTGAGCAGGCATTACATTATCGGAAGCACCAGAGTCAATGACATAGTTACTCAATCTAAAACCAGCTATGTAAAGAGACACATAAAATGGTTCTAGCTTGGAGAAAGGATTTTGCTATTCTGATTCTTTTTCATATAGGTTATGAGGAACTTGTTCATCAATAGGTGTATTGACCTCATTAGACACTTGGGCATTACTTTGAGATGGAGAGGGTTCCTGTCTTATATATTTCACTAGTTGGTCTAGCTCAGATGGGTTGAGTCTAAGGTATTCAGCTTGGGAGATCTAAATTTTGGTATTCTCACATGACTCAATTATATCAAATGAACTAGTAACAATAGTATCAGGGGAAGGAACGGATGGTACCTTTGTAGACACATTCTTGGAAGTAGAGTTGTCAGGTTTCTTAGAACTAGAACTAGATTGCCTAGATAGAATGTACTTTGGAGTGAAAGACAAACCACTTGTTTTTCCTTTAGAGTCTGCTCCTTTCTAAGCCTACTGTCCTCTAGTGAAGACTGCACAGTTTGGATCAATCTCTGTGTAAACATCTTCTCTTTCTTCAGTATCTAATTTATACTTAAAGAAATTATCACCTGCATCATAAGATGGGCTAGGTTCTTCTACATATGGTACTTCAGCTGGTTCATTGGTAGAAAGCATTTGCATGAATTGAACCATCTCCAGGCAAGTGGACCCATCATGATCTGTAGTCAAATGAAAATTGCACATCATGTTGCCTTTACTAGTGGAAGGAGTATTCTCAATAGCCAGCCTTTGTGTGGCTCCAGTCAAAGGCAAAGTTTTGTTATGACCGCCTTGATTACCATAATCTTTCCTTGGTATATCTTGGTAAGGTGGCTAAAATTACCCCTTTGGCATTTGCCTCTTTATGGTGATTATATCATTGGCCAACCTTTGTATAACTGGGTCAGTAGAATTCACACTAGAAGGTTTACCAGCCTGCAACTCCTTTTTCCATTTCCCAGCTATGATCAAATCATCTTCTATGGATATAGCTCTCTCTTGAACTGCACTTACATCGGTTGCCCCTTCTCTTTTGATAGTAAAACTAACATCTGGTGGAAGGGTATTAATAAAGAAACATTTTAACAGATCATCTCCTGGCCTCATGTTCTTAGGAATTCTATTGTATAGCTTGTTAAATCTAGCAACGAATTCTCTCATTGGCTCTTGTATCTCTTTTTTCATTGTGGCTAACTGCGTGACCAGAGTTTGTTCATTCTTGGCAGATTTGAATATGCTTTCAAACTTTGTTTTTAAGACATCCCAACCATTAATAGAGCCATTAGGGAGATGATAAAACTAGTCAGCAACAACATTAGTTAGGGATTCTACAAAAAGTCTCATAGCTACATCTTCATGTTGTACAGCAAGAATAGAAGAGGCTACAAAGAAAGCTTGCAAATGTTCTTCTGGGGTGACTTTTCCATCTCCTCTAAATTTAGGTATAATTTTCCCTGACCCCTTAGGTAAATCATGCAATTGAACTCCAAGATTGAGTGGGCCTATGGTGGCTCCCCATGTAATAGGTGGAGGATGAGCCATGATAAGTGGGTTTTGTACAGGGAAATTTTCTTGCAAAGGGAGGATAGCCCCATGTAAAAGGAGAGCCTGACAAGATGTGGATGGAGTACTTGGAGAGTTTTGAATAGGTGGAGGGGATGAGGGTCTACTAACAGACCTAACCTTTCGATTAGGTGGAAAGGAAGAAAAGTTAATGGACTCTAAGAATGCAAAATCCTCGTCAAGAATCCTCTTTTTCTATCTCCCCTAGTGTATCTTTTGGAAGCCATATTTAAACAATAAAACTTGATAAAAACAGAGTCACCAACTTCACTTACTGATTAGCTTGTAGAAGATTTTGTTGATTGTTTAACTGGTTCCTCTAATTAATCATCTGCTTTCTGCGTCTTTCATTAGGAAGTGCTAGGATAGGAAACACTCTTTCTCTTCATGGTACAAGTACAACAACTTCAATAACAAAAATTTCTTGAGTGTTTTCAAAATGTTTAGCATTCTCCCTTACAACTTCACCGATTTCTTCTTTTTCTTCCAATACTTCGTTAACTTGGTAGTATTGCAAGTTAGTCCTTCTATGTTGCCAGGCAAGCAACCTTAATCCAGTAATGATATAGTCTTGATCACCTATAAGCCAATCAACATTGGGCTGAAGAATAGGGGCGTTATGCCTCTGAAGAACCATTAGAGCAACTCACAACACATACATAACAGTCATAAATCCCCAGTAGAGTCACCAAAAATTTGTTGGTATAAGGATTTGTCATCTAACTCTATATTCTCTCGCCCAGACAAATGACAAATGTAACCACAGTTGAGCCAGTAATAATAGTATTTAATCACCAACTCTGCTTATTTTATAAGGTGGCAGCTACCTTCTACTGATATTCAACGAATCAAAAATCTATGATGCTTTTAACCAGAAAGCTTTGAAAGGAGATTTTCATACAAATAAACTAACTAATACTCACATAAGCTCAAAGACTTCAAACAATAACAATTGAAAAAGAGAAGATTCTGAATTATAATCACCACAACATATCCATTCAAAGATAGATATCTGCAGCAATGAAATTACGAACTGACTTCTCCAACATAAAGAAAGATCACCTCAAATATGGCATTCAACATAAGTAGAATGATAGCTCAAACATTATAACACAAAGATCATATATGCCTGAACAATTCCAACTGTGTATCTTTTCTATATATTGAAGTAAATTGAAATCAAAACAAAACATACGAGATATCTAACTAAATTGAGAAAAATAAAGTTTGCCCAGCTAGCAAGATGGTTCCATTGTTTCCCATTATATATATATATATATATATATATAACCATAAAATAATAACTATCTTTTGAAAGATGAATGGTTTCTTGAAGACAACTATTTTTATAAAATAAAGTCTTTTAAAGTTTGCTAGATAACTTGAAAAAGCATAAAAGAAATAAACTTAATTCATAGCCCTTTCATTTTCTTTGGGGTCTTCAATACTTTCCACCAATTGGTCTTCCACCATCTTCTCTTGCACCTTCAACCTGAGCCTGTACTCCCGATACTTTGTAATGATAGCTGTAATATTTTTGCTCCCCAGAACGGTGGTATTTTGCAATCTGGTTCTAAACTTGGCCAAGTTCTTAGCTACTCCCGCCATAGTCTCTTGGATCATTTCATCCTTGTTTTTGTAACCATTAAGATAAACCTGCTTATAGCCCAATTTTCTCAGTGATTCTCCAGAAGTCTCAGGATTAGCAAGTTCACTACAAAGCATGTCTTTGACTTCTTGGTTGATATCCCTGGGGTCGCACAAGTTTTCTCTGAAATCATCCAAAATATTTATTTCAAGAGCATTACAATCCCTTTAACTACCAACCATTAGATCCAGGTATTCTTGTAGAGCCTTGTTAATCTGATCAATGAGATTATCATACATATTGAGCTTCCAATCTAATGAGTTAACCCAGGATAAATCAATTTCATGGGGGTCACTAGTCAGATTTTCCTTTGCGAGTGTTATGGAGTCCAATGCTGCTAACTCAGCAACTTCTCTCAAAAGAACATAAGTACTTCCTTGTTCCTTTCTCACTTGCTGGAGCTCATTGACCAATTCTTTTCTTTTATTGTGTATAAGTGAATAGCTTTGTATCATTTTAGTCAAGAAAAATAAAATATCACAAGACAATTTTTCGACCCACTCATTGATAGCCTTGGCAAAATTTTGACTTGTTTTAATGTATTTGACAGTGTTTGCATCAATCCCAATGACTTTTGAATTAGGAACTTCCTAAGAAGAGGGTGTCACAATTGATTGGATGAATTGGCTCAAAGACAAGATTTGAGATTGGAGCTTTATATTCTCTTTCCTTTCTTCCTTAGCCCTTTTAATCAAAACATTGACAGAATAATTTGCATGGTATGAATTCCCCCTCAAGAGTGGAAGGGCCCAAGTCGATATGACTTATTTTATAATCTACCTCGGTTATGTCATTTTCATCCAAATCTTTTATGGGATTAGCAATTTCCAACACCTAGAGGCCAGAAGTAGCATCATTTATCATTCTAGACATTCTCCTAGATTTCTTAGGCTTTAAAGTCCCTTGCAGGAGCATAGTGACAGTATCAATTTCTTTGGTCGCAGTGGGAAAAGTTTTTCTCTTTTTATCTACCCCCTTTTTAAGCCAGTTAGGAAAGGAAGTCACCACAATAGTATTTATATTGTCAGACACAGATTTATTTCCTTACTCCAATGGGGAAGCAACAGGAATTCCTTCATTATTAGGAGAAGAAGATACATAAAGAAAATTGGGAAAAGAACTATCATTAACAATTGAATCAAAAATAGGGTTGGGGTTCACTGTCACTGTCTGAACATTTCTTTTTCTTACAAGAGGAGTATCTGATTCACATACTAATTTCAATTTGAGGGCATCATTGGGCCTCTCACCATCACCTCCTAACTGTGAATTAGAAATAGATTGTGGCATGTCACGTGACTATGTGGAACTCTGAGCAGCAGAGTTTTGCACCGTTTTCTGTCCAGTAGCCCTTGAACTACCTAATTCATGAGGTGAACTTGCATGTCCACGCCACTTACTAACCAACCATTCCTTAATTCTCTTAATCACCGGTGTAGAGTGAACATTTATATCCACAACCTCCTTCTCAGACCAATTTATACGGGGAAGACGTTTTGACAGCAAATTATGGTATTCCACATAAATTACTTCAGAGCCATCCTCAACCTTTTCTGGAATACGAATGGGTAAACCAAAAGTCTGGATTTGACTTATGGTCAGTCCAGGCTCGAACAATGCTCATAAGAGCTAGAGCCATAGAAGTTTTGCTTAACAAAATTCTTGTTGTCAAAGTGTTGCCTTAAAGATAAAGAGTGAAGATTAAATTATGCCAATGCATGTTTAGCTCCTTTAGCGGCATCTTTATTTTTACAAGAATAAACTGATAAATATAATGGAAAAGTGTAGGCCTTTTTTCTCATATTCTGGAATTTAACATTTATAGTGGTCATTTGTCTACAAACTTCCAAAAAGATAAAGTAGTCACTAGGGTACCGAGGCAACTTGGTTGGGGCTGACTCATAACCCCCTAATCTCAGGTAGGTGAACCTATCAAATTGGATATAAAAACTTCCAAATTGCATGACCAGAGATGCAGCCTTAGGAGAAATCCTTATTTCATAATCACAGTTCAACTTTCTCACCAAAAACATTAAAAAGGCATCATTAACCTGACGAAAATCTTTCATCCCAACATCTTTTGTAAACTGAGGAAAATAAGCATACACAGGTGTATCTGGAGTTAAAGATGTACGAGGCCTCAACCTAGCCCAGACAACCTCTCGACTGGCTAGAACATATACTAAATAGGAGCATATATGAAATGCAGAGGTCTCTTGAAACTTCAACAATTGCTTATTCAAGTGATGACTTATTATTTCAGCCTAGTCAATAAACTAACCTTCACTACATATCAACAATATAAAGCGGCACATCCAAAATTCAAAGGAGCCAACATTTTTACTACCCACCACCCAATGCAACAGAGTGATAATATCTAAAATTTTGTCCTTAAAATGTGCTCTTTTAAGTGTAGGGGGTAGCTGAGACTTACCTCTTTTCTCTAATTTTAGCCAATTGCGCGCAATAGAATTTCTGCACCTGTCTTCATTCTCCTTGAAAAATTTTGCACCCAGGGCTATAGACATAGCTTCGTATTTCTCTTGCCTTGGAACTTTCAATGCACGCGAGATAGATTCAGAATCAATCTTCACGACCACCACACCTTATTTAGTCTTAATCTTCAGAGTCTCAGTGTCGTATCTCTCCATGCATGCAACAATTAAATCTTCACAACACACTAAAACAAGGAAACTTGCTGCATGAGCCACTCTGTAGATTTTTTTCTGCAAATGATGACTTGTCATCCCACTGCAAACAAGACCAGAATTCAACCAAGTCTATGTGTCCAAGTTCAGTGTCTCTTATTTTAGACCAACTGCTCTCAATTCCAGAGTGGGAGGAGACACCCTGAAATTTGAATTTCATTACAGTGACCAAGCACCAAGGACTGTGACAGAGAAATGTGGAAGTAATAATTCAAAATAGAAAGGAAGCAATAGAACACTTAGATGATTTTGGCACAAGAAATGAAATGATGTGAAGTTATATTGCCCTACCATGCTTTTAAATGCTAGGCTGTCGTGGTACCATTTATGCACCTTGAGAAATTAACTCAAAGATTTGGTCATTTTTCAAAAATTCATTGAAGGAAATTTCACACTGGTGGCGTACAGTACTTTAAATGATCATTAATTCCCTTGGTTTCCGGTCCACCACTTAACCGTCACTAGATCGCGAGAAGTAAGAACTTTAGAACCTTAAGTCGCAGGTTATAAAGTTTGGAAAACCTGCGACTCAGCAACAACACAAGAGAAACAAGTGGGCAACAAAACTTAGCACAAGAGACGTGAAGTTGCGGGATTGCAAAGTTTTAGAACTTCAGAACCTAGCGATAAGTTTAGAAAACCTAGGGAAATAGCGACTAGGTTAGGAAACTTGTAGTATCTATGACTTCAAGCATATTTCTAAGGCACAACAGTAGAGACTCACGAAACCTTTGGGACTTAGAAACTTAAAGTACCACGTGGGTGAATAATAGAAACAAATGAGGCTTAGAAATAAAAACAAAGTGGTAACACATATAAGATGATATTTAGTTTGTACTATAAGGGACACATCCCTATCACCCCATATATGTAATAAATGGTATGATAAAAGAAGATATAGTAGTATGATAGTAGAATAGATAGAATTATAATACAAAGCAAAGACTCATACCTTCTTTTTGTATATAATCTGAATATAAATATATGAATAGGGAGATCTAAATATTGTGGTGAATACAATATGTGTTTATGTGTATGAATGACTTGTATGTTTAATCTATTCTTGTTGTATAATGATATTTCTTATCATTATTATATATTTCTTTGTCACTATAGACTTAGAGAATCATCTCAAGCTCAAATCTTCAGACCGTGTCCTAACATTTCTCACCAATAGTACTTATGGGATGAAGTGGATCGGGTAGATTGTCTTTGTTAGAATCCATGATTTTCTTGATTTGTGATGGAGTTATGGGGGCATAAAATGAGAGATCTTGATGATGCGGCTAAAGGTTGATTTGTTGGAGATCTTGGATTGCATTAGGGATGATGAGGGATTGGATGTCAACAAGATTAGAGATTATGTGTATTGAGATGACTAGAAGGATGATGATGACTTGGACTAGGTTTGGGATTAAGATCAAGATGCAAGACCCTATTATATTTGATTTGATGGATCAAGGATGGTGTTGTGGGAATGATACATCCCAAGAACAACACAAAGATTGATTAAGATTAAATGATTGGATGATGGATTAAAAGATGAGGGTCTTGATCAAGGGTTAAATCTCAATTCAAAGTCTAAGACAAGTTTGATGTGGAGGATAAAGTAGATGATATGGATGGAAGCAAGGTAGGCTATGGATGTGGATCTAAAATGAATCAACCTTAGGCAAAGGATCAATGTGACAAGGATTCTCTCAATATTTTTAACTATGGACCCTAAGATGTTGGAAATGTTTGGAAAGGTTTGGATGCTTGACTTGAGGCAATTTGCAAAAAAAAAGATTTTCACACATACATGCATAGATTTTCAAAATATTTGGATTTGGATTTGGTGGTGTAAATGATCATACATGTAAAAAATAACAACACCCTAGATTATTCAAGTGGGTTTGACTCTCAGTGTAGGCCCACACTCAATACCTCTTCAATATTCCTACCTAAATAGGAATATCTTTTCAAGAGAGAATAGCTAGGGATAAAGGGGCCCAAGGCTAACCCTTTCCCTTTCCTTGGAGGCATTGATGCCTTACCCAAAGAACTTCCATTTCTACTCAAGGAGACACATGGTGAGTATCTTCAGGCTTATTGTTGAACCTTGTACCACACTAAAAGACGGTCGAACAGTCTTAAGCTAGGATGTACAAGCTCTCTAGGGGTGTCCCTGATATACACAAGGTACGTGGGATTCAAATCTATGAACACTAGTCCATTTAAGGCATGCAACATAAGCGCAAGTGAATGTCACTTCACCTTGTGTCCTGAATCACCAGGGACCCCAAGGTTGTGTCAATGACTACATGACTAGATTGAGGTACAACTTTCATTCTCCCCCCTTTATATACCCCACTGGAATGTGTGGTTGAGGTCACCCCTTGAATTGGTGTGTCTCTAAGGTAGGCCTCCTAAGGGAAAGGTTGATGTTAGATGTTTTTGATCTCTGAGATTACACTAAGCACAAGGAGAGAGCATACACACACTAGCACACCTTAGGTGAAAAAAATGAATCAAGAGGTGTTTTTGATCCCCAAGATCACCTTTAGACATGAGGAGAGATCATACACACACACTTGACCCACACAAGCAAGATTAATTAACCCTTAGAAATCAAATATGTGTGTGAGAATCAATGTGTCTAAAGGGTGCTTTTGATTCCCAAGATCATCTTTTAACAGGAGGGAAGAGCATACACACACCTCAAGTTGCAACCAAGCTCACCAAACAAATAAAACACAAGAATTGATTTAATGATAAGCCTTTGACAACGTGAATGGGGTTGTGCTTAAATGGCAAGGCCATAGAGTCCTCAAGATGAAGATCCAAGTTTGAATCCCCCAAGTAACATCTATGTGGCTTCTAAGTTGGTTGAGTTGACTAAGTGGATTATAAGTTGAGTATGTTGATGGGGAGGAGGTCCCCCTTGTGATCTCTAGATTACAAAAAAAAATGATAAGCCTTTAACAAGCGATCCTGTAGCAAACTTGTTAGTAGTTTGAGAAAGTTTGATCTTCGACAAGCGTGAAGCTACAAAATAAGTGTTAAGTCAAAATGATCAAATATGGAAAAATTAGAAAATATGATTATATATAGCAGATTTGATGATACAATAATATTTCTTGCCAAGTTCTATATAATTTCAAAAAAAAAATCATCAAATTTCGTTATGATTTGCAAAAGTTATAAGCGATTTAAGTTTGCAAGAAAACATAAACTTCAAATGATTATACCTTGAAATCCAGGCCAAATCTATAAAAATGGTCTACATTTCTGTGAGTTTACCTAATTTATCTTTCTAATGCCTATAATTTTGTAAAAATCCAATACGATTTGTAAAAGTTATACAAAAATGAAAAAACAACTAGTTTTAGGACTTTGAAGGTGGGGGGTCTCTGCCTAGGCAATTAGGCAAACCGCTAGTAGTTAACCAATTCTCCGTTCACGTGTGCAGTTTGTTGGGCAGCTTACCTAACAGCTAATAGCTATAATAAATTTCAATGTAAATATAAAATTTCGTGATCAATTCAAACACCTAGCGGTTAGCATACAAAGTCTGCCACAACAAACATTAGTAATAACACTAACACTAACAAATTGTGAAATACCAGTGATTATACTAACAATAAATGTTACAAGTTAGATTTTCAAACCTAATCGCTAATACAAACCACGATAATAAATGCTACATTCACTAATGTCTAACATCAAATGTTACCAGTGGGCCAGGTTGTAGACGAGAAGACTTAAGCTATAAGCCTTAGGTCACTAATGTGACCTAGACTTGTGGCAAAAAAAGTCATTAACCCTACACAAACCGTTCAAAGCCTTAAAGCTTAATTAATACTTGATTAGAATATAAAATCATGCTTAGTGAAAATTAAGCAAGTTTAATAAGATTTTAATAAATCGGTTAAATGTTTATCAAGCAATAGTGCACACGAGATTGTACATCAGGTTTGTACAGTACCAATCTGTGTAAAAAATTCAAAAAATTCAAAATTTCTCCAATAGTAAAATATAGCATATCATATATGAATCCGAGGATTTTTGGGCCTCTTGGACGCAACCGTGAGGTCATTTTTGGCTTATGACACTTCCTACGACAGGTCACCCCCAAAAATTTTCCAAAAAGAGCACAAACCTGCAAAAAAAGCTAACAATCCTACAAAAAGCAAGCTAGATCAAAGGGCATGGGTCCCACTAGGCATACCAGAATGAAGAGAAGAAAAATGACAAGAGGAAATCACAAAAGATAATGTAATAAATACAATACTTTTCATCTCAAATCACTCTTACTCCTAGAGTGGAAGTAGAGTGCACCCTTGTTCTACTTGATATGCTCTCTTGATATGATGATATTTGCTCAAATGTGGATTGCTCAATAAACCAACATAATCTTCTTCATGAGTTTTTTTTCTCCAATTCTTCATTAATTCAAATGAGTTGATTGAGAGGGATATTTATATGATCTTGGATGATAGGATGGATGGCCAGGATTAGATTAGAGATGGATGGCTAGGATTAAGTGAGACATGGATCAACACATGGATGAAGGATGAGTGATTGTGATTAAGTGTAAATGAATGGATGAGATTAAGTGAGGATGCATTATGGGAAGGATAGGACCTATCCTCATGTAGTTGGATAAGATTTAAATGAAGAGTGTGGATGGAGTTAGTTATTTTTAGATTTTTGTGCAAGTTAGGTGAAGAATAATTAATTAAATAAAATTATTTAATTAATTATAGGATAGGAGTGATGTAGGAAAATTAAATTAATTAATTTAATTAGAGAGAATATTGGACACAATTAATTAAATAAATATAATTTATTTAATTAATTGAGTGATGAGAGGAAAATTGATTTAATTAATTAATTAAATATAATTAATTTAATTAATTGGACATAGAAGGGCCCTAAGATGAAAGTGTCGCAAGATGGATTATGTTAGTAATGTCCCAAGGACAAGGTCAATTTTATGTGTCTACATTTACTACTCTATTCACATGCAAATGTCAAAAGCAAGCAGTTAAGACTAACCATGGATGCTAGGGATTATGTTACCACTAGAAGCTACTAGATCTTGTTCACATGCAAGCGTTGGTCTAGCGGTTAGTACAAGTGACTATTAACCATGATCTGACTAAGCCTTAGCAACAACTAATGTGCTTTGATTTAAAACTTTATAATATCAAATGTTTTTCCTTGAATTTATTTCAAAAGTTGATTCAAAATTTTATAATATTTCCTAAAATTTATTTCAAAAACCCCCTATGATATTTCTATCTAGTTGTATTTTGTATTGGTGATCTATATAGTATGAATCTGCGTATATAAAAAAATTCAAATTTGAAATAAAATTACCCCTGAAATATATCAATTTTATATGGATCCTATGGTTTTGGGGCCTTCCAGACTCAACCATGAGGTCCTTTGTGTGGTAGGATGCTTCCTACAATGGGTCACCCCCAACAATTTTCTAAAAAAAGCATAAACCTACAACAAAAAGCTCACAAAACCTACAAAAAGCAAGATTGATCAAGGAAGGTGGGTCCCACCCAGCATGCCAAAATGAAGAGCAAGAAAATGATAAGAGGCAAATAACACAAAAATAATGCATTTAAACAAAAGCGTTCATCTCAAATCCCCTTACTCCTTTAGAGAAAAAGTAGAGTGCACCCTAACTCCACTTAATTTGCTCTTGTTAATGATTGATCATTATTTGATTGTTGGTTTCTCACTCCAGCAGCATAACTTTGCATTCTCGTGTGATCTCTTCATTAGTCATTCTCCTTCTAGTTCAAATGGCTTGATTACATGTGTTATTTATATGATCTTGGATGATAAGATGGATGGCTAGGATTAGATTAGAAATAGATGGTTAGGATTTTATGAGACATGGATTAAGGATGAATGGTTGAGATTAAAGGTGTATGAAAGGACAAGATTAAATGAGAAGACAATGTGGGAAGGACAGGGCCTATCCTCGTGTGAATGACCAAGATTAAGAGGTGAAATTTGAAATGAATGGTGTAGATGAAAGAGTTAGTTATTTTTAGATTTTTGTGCAAGTTAAGTGGAGAATATTTGATCAAATAATGAAATTATTTAATTAATTATAGGATATGAATGATGTGAGAGGATTAAATTTATTAATATTTAATTAATTTGGCTAGAGGGTAAAAATGGATAAAATTAATTAAATAAATATAATTTATTTAATTAATTTGACTAATGGAAGGGGACATGAAGGGGTTCTAAGATGAAAGTGTCGCAAGGTGGATGTCTAGGTGATGTTAGGAGTGTCATAAGGATATGGTCATTTTTAGGTGTCTACAATATTTATTTTAGATACATATAACAATTACAAGTTGTTTTATTTATTTTAAGTTATTTTATTTTACTTTTGGAATTATTTTATTTACTACATGGACATATAAATCTTATTTTTATTTCTTATTATAGAAATAATAAAATTTACTTAATTGCTCGATTTAGAATATTTATTATAATAAGTTTTCTCTTTACCATTTGAATTAATGCCAAGGTGATTATTAATGATTTCCCTAATTCAATCCACACAATTAATTTAATTTTTGGGGTTGGGAAGGAGGGTTGTGACAGACTCAACATAGAGTTACCTACTAAAACTCTTGAGATAGGATTTATTAGGGGGTCATGTGGGAACGAGGAAGGTGATGGAACAATTTTTGGATTAAGCTTTATAGAATGCTAAATATTGATCCTTATCTAGACCGACCACTTAGACTAGTTTTCAATGCAGAAAAACAACAAAAGTATAAGTACCCTCTAGACTTAGATTAGAAGATGGACAACAGGTCAATCCTAGGGTAAAGGAAAAGCTCCTTAGCAAAATATGGTCATAGAAAACAACTAGACTCTTGGCTTTGCCTAACTTGTGTGTGTGTGCTTTGTTTCTTTCTCTTCTTTTTCTTTTTTTCTTTTTACTTCTTCGATGGGATGTCACCCTCATAGCTTCGAGCTTAGACTGTTCTCCACTTGAGAGTATGGATATCAATTTCTCTTTTCCTTTTTTTTCCTTTTCTATTTTTTTCTCATATTTTTTTATTCTTCTTTTTTCTTGCTTTTTTTCTTTTTTGATTACTTTGCAAAGTTTGGAATCCCCTAATATTTTTAGCCAAGTGAGTGAGGGGATAAGCACCACCAAAAGGATAACCAACTTCTAAGACTTTTCTCTCGCCAAGGAGGAGTAGGGGAGATTTTCCTATTAGTTTTTGTTATGTATTATAGGTTTGAAACTTGCTTTGCTTAGACTTGACTAGATGATCGTTAAGACTGAGACCAATATAAAGCTTAAAGTTTGACTTTATTTTAAATTGTTGGGAATGTGAGGTGGAATAGTATGATGATTTTTAAGAATCTAACGTGTAGTAGGGACAACCTATACTAGTAACCTTGAGCCTCCTTCCTAGGATGAAAACTAAACAAGAGCAAACCACTAAAGAATGCAATGATAGACAAAATGAAATGCATGTTTCACTTTTTTTTATTTTTTTATTTATGCTTTTTTATTTTTTCATTTTTATTTTATTTTTTGAATTATTTTAAACTTTTTGAATTTTCAAATATAATACATTTTTTAGATGAAAGGCGTTAGTTATTTCACTTAATTCTTCACCTTCTATGGTGCACAAGAGATAAGCATTGTTACCAACATCTTATTTAACCATGTACAATCCTTTTCAATCTTTTTGGAACATTCATTTATTTTCGTGCTTCCTTTTTTGAGGATGAACTCACCTATTTTACAAGGTCTTGTCATGGTTTGTTGCTCCACGAGTATGCTTGTACTTTCTTGTGAGGACTACGCTAATGTGAGATGAGCTAAAGATTGAAATACTTTTTGGTGGGATGGTGTCCAATATAAGGTTCCATCACCAGCCAATAGTTCAGTAAGGTCAAACTCATCTTGCTTATAGATATTGACTTTGACATACTCTTGGATGGTTTGCAAGAATTGGAATAAATCAAGGGGAGTTTGTAGCTCCCTTTGCTTCTCTGGAGGAATAAAACTTATACTTGTCTTCCCATTTGGTTCTAATCATAAGTCCATGAATTACACTATGTACTTTTTAGGTAACTATAGAATGGTAGTCTTCTACTCTAATAGTTATGTATAGTTTATTCTCTTTTTAAAATTCACCCTTGCTTTCTTCATCCTCGTCAAGGAACCTTTTGATCATTTTAATTTGGACATGAGGTGGTTCCCACATATCATTGGCTTTTTAGAGGTTGTAGATGAAAGTGGGTCATGCAAGTTATGTCATCTAAATGCCTTGGGAGAAATCTTAGGATCATTTGTAGATTCATTACCAATCAAGTTGGTGTAAATGTAATTCTTGGAGTCTGTCTACTCTTGTTGTATCAACAAATCCTAGGGAGTATAAAACTCACTTGTTAGTGTCAAAAGCATATAGCAGTCACTTAATGATGGCATTAAGGGTGTATATGACTCACTTCAAGAGGTTTCTTTAGGTCATGTTAATAGAGTATATCCTTCTGACAAATCTTTAGCATTAGAAAAGGTATTAGGGTTTGTTTCTACTAGGTCAATCATCTTTAACTAAATTTGATTAAGAGGGATGGGCCATCTCATAATGGGAATAACCTCATTTGTTGTTGAAAGTGTTTAAATGGGCCTAGTTAACTCAATTGTTTCATCTTCTTCTACATCAACAAACATATTTATCTCTGAGACCATGTTGATGGTGCAAATATTCTAAGGGAATTATATGGGGTTATATTTTTCCAATAGTTTCATAATTTTGGCAGTTGTTTTAGTTGAGATGAGCAACCCATGTTTTGATGATTCCCCTTTTCCATAGTTTTGATGCCTACATCAATAGTGGTTTTAGCTCAATCATCATTCTTTTCCAAATGCAAAATCTAAGGTGTAGGCTTTGGTATGATAATCGTGTTGCTCTCATAATCAATCAGGATGCCTATCCTCTTCTTTGTTGTATCAACTTTTAACATGCTAAATTATCTCAAGGTCTCCTTTTGCAACATAATTTTTTCCTAGGTGTAGGAAGTGAAACTCCTAGAATAGGGTTGAAGGAACTACCCTCATCTTGTGTATCTAGGGCCTTCCAAACAATAATATATAGCTTGTATACTTATCAATGACATAAAACATCATTGGGACCATTTTGGGTACTAGGGAGACCAAGAGTGTTATCTTTCCAATGGTATCCACTTTCCAGTTACCATAGCCTCGTAAGGTATCTCTATAAGATTTATGTTGGTGTGGACATATTCCATTCTTTCAAGAAGAGAGAAAGTTACAACATCTATTGTTACGCCATCATTTATTAGCATTATCTTTATGTAAGTGCCATAAATCTAGACTTATAATTATAAGGTCAAATCTCCTCTTTTCATTAATTCAGCTTCTATGGCCATCTATTTTAGATCAAAGAAGAAGCTAGGGTCATGGAGTTCTACATTTGATGGGTTGATGTCTAGATCCACCTAGTTTATCTGCTTGTCTAGGGGTGGAGTTATACGATCAAGGTACTTCGAACCAATCACTTGCAAGAGAGATGCATGATGTGACAATGAGTTTCTAAGAAGAATGATGAATGATATTTTTTCATATAAGATCTTTTATGAGATTGTACAGTCTAATAGGAGGTGGCGTAGGATCAACTGTTGAGATTCCCTTCCCATGGAATTTTATCTCTTGCTCAATACCAAATTCTATGTTTATTTCTTCATGAACTATCTCCACTAATCCTAGCTTTTTAATTCCACCTTTCATCCCTAACTAACTAGGCGTATTAGGCTCATTGGCATGAGATATATTGGTTAATCCTAAAGTGCTTGGATTTTGAACATTTGCTTTATTATTGCGATGAGTAGGGAAATGATCCTGAAAGATTCTCATGTTTGCATTTTGTGGGGCTATGGGTATTTGTTAAATGTTGTTATTATTTGTCATCGTCTCTTGAGGTTTGAGGAACGTTTTGATAAACAAACATTGTTAGTCCTCTGGCAATTTTGAGATGAACCTATTATATTTGTAACACAACCTAGTGCTATACCCTCTTATTTTGTGAAATGAGCAAAATTGGTTGGGCTCATATGGTCAAGGATATGGCTCATACCTATTATCATTACACCAGTGATTTTTTTTATGTTGATGATCTCTTTGATGATAATTATTGTTGTTTCGGGGATAATCAATAGAATTAATGTTTTGATTATTTTAAGGAATATAATCACTCCCACCATACGCATTGGCATAACCTTTGTTGGTATTGTTCCTTGTGGGAGATATATCGTTTACCCCATTTATTGTTGCATTGTGATTTTTCTTTAGAATTTTAATAGTGGAAGGGTTATTTCCATTGTAATCTATAATTTGGGTAATAACTAGTCTTCTATTTGTACCATAAACTCTTCACCCTCTATCAATAGTGGCTTAGTCAACTCTTAATGCACCTTCTAAAGTTTCTTCATAAGACTTATAGGGCAACTTTTTAATTTCCTCTCGTGTCCCTATTGAGGGTGTGCAATAAGAGGTCACAAAGTTCTCTATGATCCATGTTTGGGGCACTAGTTGACAACTAGAGGAATTTCCTTCAACGTGCAATGAAGTGTGCCACATATTCATTTGTGTCTTGTTTCATGCTTAAGAATTCTTGAATTCCTATCCTCACTAGTTTATTCATATCAAAGGCCATGACAAATTCACCAATAAGCTTCAGAAGGAATGTATGGAGGCCTTAGTAAGGCAATAATACCATTCTAGGGAAATCCCTTCAAGATCCTTTGGAAATATTCTAGCCACAACTCTATACCAAGGGAGGAGTTCCCTTATTGCTAGCATATACGATTTAATGTGTGAGTTTGGGTCACCCCCTCACCCTTAAATTTTTCCAAGTATAGGAGGGAATGTGGTAACAACACATAAATATTAAATTTGAGAGATTCCTTTAAGTACTCCAAATAAGTCCTTGAGAGGGGTTTTGAGAAGTAAACATTGCTTCTACAAACATAATCCCCATGGGTGGGACTTGTGAACTAGGTTGATTTTGCATTTGAATGTTTACTTAATATCTGGGTATGACTCAATAAGTCGATTGCGGATTCATTGGTTCATATGCTAGAAAAGTTATATAATTTTTCACTACGTAAACTCCTTTAGGTCAAGTGTGTTATAAACATGTACTTATTGTGAAGGTGGAAAAGTCTCATTACTAGCATTGTGAGAGTAGAAGTTTAGATAGGGGGAATTCGGGTTGCCCCCTAGTTTTGTTCAACTCTAGTACTGTGTAGATTAGTTTCTTGTCTAGGTCTTTCTTTAATTTTGCCTTGCTAAGGTTATTCAATGCCTTCGGCCTTAATCATCTTGATCTATTGGACCAAGGTATCTATAAGGTCAGTAGGTGTCACAATATTTGTCTTTTGAATTTCACCACCTTGCAATGGGTTATCTTGCATTTGAGTAGCCTTGTTTGTTCATTCTTCAAGAATATTTTCCATCAACACTTGGAGCATTATAGATCATTCAATCTGATAGGTAATGTGGAGGGATTCCCAAGCCTCACAAGATTCTTGTAGGTTTATTTTCAAGTGGCTCATCTCATTGTCCATTTGGGTGGTCATTTCCTTGTAACTTGTAATAGGACAATCATGTTGGTAAATTTCAAATTGAACAAGCACTCAATGTACTCTATCTTAGTTGGGATAATTGGATTGAATGATCTTATCATGATTCCAAGTTAAGTTATTGAAGGTCAAGAAATTATGGGGCTCTTATTGGGCCCCCTCTAAATTAGAGTCTTTGCAGTCATAACTGTTTAAATTGGAGCTTGTAGGTCTAGCAAGATGTACCTATCAAATGAAGGAGTAAGAGGTTAGTTGGAGGGGAGCTACCCCTGAACCTTATTTGGTTCTATCATATTCTAGGGGTGCAAGAGGCACCACAAAATAAATGGAATGAATGCAAAAGAGAAAGGTGGAAGTGAAATGAAAGAAAACATGCTAAAATGTGAAAAATCTCACCTAGAATGATTTGCTCTTCACATCGGGTTCACCAAAATATATGTTGTTCAAAATCAACCCAAGAACTATGTGAGTGAGTCAGACTATGACACATCACATTGAACCATGTCCTTATTGGATATGCTCACCCAATCACTCCTACTCTTGTGGCAATAGCCAGTCAAGCAGTGGTGGGATCGAGGGGTTGTTTTGTTTGTGGGAAAGAAAAAATTCATAGATGATGATTATGTTGTTTATGTGTGAGGTTGATGGTTGTTTCAATTCTTGTGGTTTAATTAACAAAGCTAAGAGGCTAATTCTTGTAGTAAGTTGAGACTGGTGTTTCCAGTCTCTTATTTATTTAGTGGAAAAATGGATCTTGTTAATCTTTGGTGTTTAGATGTTAAAATCTTCCTCTCCACTATACATTGAAGGATCTAGGGTCGAATGGCAAGCACTATCATACCCTAGAGTCACTTTCAGATGTAGGGAAACTTGGATTAGGGAATTAATTATCAATTTTTCCTTCTATGTCCAATTGACCATTAAAACCCTAATTATGTAAATATGACAACAAATTGATGAATAATGGAAAAAGCTTTTACAGACAGGAGTAAAATGTAGAATTACAGATTACCTATTTTTGGGGTTTCGAAGCAGAACAATTGGGGGACACTGGAGCAGGCACCCAAGTCCAAGGTACCTACTTTTTCAGGGAATCTGGACCTCCTTCAGACACTGGTCAGCCCTGTAACTTCTATTTTCTAAAAATAGTCTATGGAGGACACTAGAGCAAGTGCCCTAGTCCCGGAAGTGCTCCTTTGTTTGACTTTTCTTCAGATCCTGAATCCTTGATGTTTTCCCAGCCTTTCTGCAACTCCACTTTTCCTAGATGCGACACCTGTAACCTGCAATCACAAGACTTGGTTTGGGGGTTGTGGTGTTTAGAGGTTTGCCTCAGTCAAACCCGAAGGACACTTAAGTCTCTGAACACCGTTGTCAGATGAAGAGGGCGTGCCCTTGTGAGGCAGAGGCCAAAAACTAAAGGAAACAATAATAAAAGCATAATATTATGTCACCTTGTAGTGAAAGCTTTCATGGAGGAAGATGCTCTTCATGCCATGAAGGAATTGATGCTCAAATTTGCAAATATCAACACACAAAACATACAAGTCTGGTCTTGCAACACAATAGAAAGCCTTGAATCACCTTGAGAATGCCTAGAGTTCACAATAACAATCTAGTTTACAAATGAATGCCAAAGCTTGCTTATATATGCATCTACAAGCACTCCCGCCAAGATATTTGAAATTCAAACTTACCGTGTCGGCAAAGGAACCTAATAATGGTCACTAATTGACACCCGCAAATTAGGGCTGACCCAAAATAGGCCAGGACTAGGGCGCGAGCGCCCAAGTCCTCCCCTTATTTTGGGCAAGGTACAGCTCAAGGGGTCCACCTAGGCCCTATTTGCCAAGGAACCCAGGTCTCATTCCATCGAGATGCTAAATTATGAACTAAAATGTCCTAAATGCACTCTAAAGACCCGGGAGCTAAACCTTATGAGGGAAAAGCCCCCAAGGGGACATTTTCTGATGTTACATTATTATTTTCAAATCTTGTCATGTTTCTTAATAAAATTTATTTATGATTCGACCTTGAATTTGGAATATCTTTAGAATGTGGGACCTTGAAAGATTTGTGCTTGTTCCTAAGCTTGTTCTTCTATAGGGTTTTCCTATGTTGGCAAGTTTTCCTTAATCTCATCTAAGATTGTTTTAATCCAATCTTCTCTCACTCTAGGACACATTGAGTGTGAACACTAAATGGAGGAATATGGAAGACTTCTCTTTGTTTTGTTTGTTGAGTTTGGGATGTTGTGTGCCTTGTGATGAAATCGAGGGTTTTCTTCTATGTTGAATGTTGAACATTGTGTGCCTCATGATGAAATCAATATCTTTATTCTTTATTTATGTTTCTGCAATTTGATGAGTTTCTAAATGTAACTATCCTAAATGAATGCAACTTTTCTTTTGTGTTTTTCCCAATTTTTAAATATGAGCTAACTACTACTTTACTAAAAATGAATTCATTTGTGAATGTAAATCTAGAATGGCTTTTTCCTAAATGCAATTTTCTACTATTTTGGTCTTTTTATGTTTCAATTTTGGATGTGAATTATTCGAATGAAACTAAAATGCATTTATTCTACCATAATAGGAAATTTAATATTGATCTAGCAAAGCAATAAATTGTAATCTAACCAAGAGAAAATAAAAATTTTACTTTCCCAAGGGCAAGAGAATTTGCTAATTACTACTCTAAACTACTTTTTCAAAGCAAATAAGAACATATGAATGAATGATAGGTGTTAATGCTAGGATTATGTCCTCTGAGATCTAGTATCATCTATCTACTCCTTTGCAACAATAGGGTCCTCCACTTGATGACAAGAAAGAAGACATGGATGTGAGGGAAATTGGGATTGATTGAAGCTTTGAAGCTTGGGATAACAAAAAGGAAAAGTTTATTGAAGTCTTAAATAAGAAAATTAACCTCCCCTAAAACAAGAGAGGAAGGGGTATTTATAGCTTGGAAAGCCACACCAAAGGTGGGACTGATTGGGAGCTAACTAAAGAGCTAGCTGGAGGATCACAAAAGCTAATGGGGAGAAGATAAGAGATTGATCGAGAGAACGTTGGGGATTGATTAAGATTGGACAACAAACTGATTGGGAGAAGAGAAATAGTTTGTGGTGGTTTGGTCAGACAAAAGAGAACTCTTAATAAAAAACAAAATGGAAGTAAACTCAATAGAACTGAAATAAATCATGCATGTTAAAGATGACAAGGTCACCCCTTTTAATAGGGCATATCACCTAGGAAACCTTGTAACTTAAGCACAAGTCACCTGAGTGACCCTAAGGTCAATCAGTTGACCCTCCAGTTAAGGATATGCAAATGGTTCTTTGACAAACACGAGGTCCTAGAATTGAGTTTAGAGGTTGGAAAAGATGGTCAATGGTATAAATAGGCTATAATATGTGTCATCAAGTGTGAAAATGCTAAAAGAAGTATAATTCATGCCTTCAAGGGCTATGATTTGGACAACCAAATCATTGTTAGACTGCCATGTTAGTCCATGTGTGTTTTTAGTGCTTATAAGTGCATAGATAAAGAAGACGCGCATAAAGTCTTAAAGGTATGCCACAACAACATCTATGGATGAAACTTTAGTGGGCATTCCACTATAAAGGAAATTTGCCACTTATCTTATTTCTAGCCTAACCTTAAAGGGGATGGAGTCAAGTTCATAAAGAGGTGTTCAAAATACTAAATGTATGTGCATGTCCATCATAACCCCACTCAAGTTCTCTAACCACATTTTATGCCTTGGCCTTTCTCCACATGGGGATTAGATCTAGTCGGGAAGATCTCTCCACCATCGATAGATGGTCATACATTCATCATAATGGAAACTAAATACTTTACCAAGTGAGTAGAAGCTATGCCCCGAAGCAAAGTTTCAAGAATAGTAATTGTAAAGTTCATCTTGAACCAAATCATTTGCACATTTGGGATTTTGTAGGTTATTGTTAGAAACACCACCTCGTCATTCAGAAATCCCCAAGTGCAAGAGTTGTGTAAAAGGTTCCACATTAATCATACCTCTATGTCAATTATCACCCTCAAGGAAATGGGTAGGCAGAAGCAACAAATAATGTTGAAGTCCATCTTAGTCAACTTTGTATGTTCTTACCTTTGAATCAAAAGTAGTCTTGCTCTTGGAAGTTGAATTAACAAGTCTCTAAGTGTCTTTACAAGGACTCTTGGATGATGAAGAGTATCAAGCAGTCAAGTTAGTAGAATTGGAAATGTTAGATGAAAGAAGGTTAAGAGTGGTGCACAGGCATGATTCTTATTTTGCAAACATCGAGACATAAATTCCTTAATTTTTGTGCTAAATAAAAATGACTTGGACCAAATGTTCAAACACATACAAGATCTAAAGTGGCCAAACAAGAACCCTCAAAATGACATGATTCCCTAGAAACAAGGTAAAATACACGCTCATATTTCCAACATGAACGTCATAATTAACAACATGAGATCATAATAATCATGGCATAAAAAGTAAACTAATCATAATAGAATATTAGGATAAGCATAATCAAATGATTCCATTTCAACACACATTATATACACATAGCATAAAATGATAAATTGAAAGAATGCAAGTAAAACCACCATCCGCAAACTAGGTAATTAATCATGGGTTACAATTTTAATTATGGATCCAAAATAAATTGAGCTAAATTTATCAATAAATGATACCATAAAGGAACTACACTACCACAACAATAAAAGAACTATGCATGCTCTTCATGCATATCCATCGATCCAACTAGCCCCAACAGTGGTATATTGCTACCCAACCATGTGGAACCCTTAGGCCCACCCCTCTTAACTGAGAGATGGTCAATCGAGCAATCAAACACATGCAATATAATTACATGGATGATATAAATCATGGCATCACTCATACCAAGAACATACACATTACAAAACAAGCATATAATGAAAAAACAAGGTTTATGGACTCCAACCAATAACACATAGGAAAATATGGTAACAACCATGAAAATCAAACAATGAGTTAACATAGCATCACACTCAAGAAAGGAAATCATAAGGACACATCAAGTACCAATAACCCAACAAAAATAGGAAAGGTACTACTAAGTATTAAACATAGAGTGTTATCATTATCTTGTGTGATTCCCTCAGGGCCTTCATGCACAAGTAATGGCATAAGTATTATCTTATGTGATTCTCTCAAGGCCTAAACAAGTAGATCATAGTACTAGTCTTGCATGATTCCCTCACGATCTTGGATGCAAGTGATGTTCATAGTGCTTTCTTGCATGATTTTGTCAAGGCCTTCAAGCACAAGTATGTCTATCACTATCATACATGATTTCCTTAGGGCCTTCATGTGTAAGGAATGTTTCAAGTTATGCAATTTAATTCATGTTAGATGTTTGAAACCCCAAAATATTTTAATCTCGTTATATTTCCCATATAATACTTTGTATTAGGACATCCCCAATTTTGCAAACACATGGTTCCACTCTACTCCTAACTTTAGTATCCAATCCTAGGTCCAAAAGTCAACCTTTGCCCAAAAAGTCAAGGCATAAAAAATAAGGTCAAAGTTCATGATCCTCATATCCAAAAGGTTAAAAAAATAAAAAGAAACATAAGACTCTTCATTCTACAAAATAAAACAAACAAACATGGTTTAAATCTTAATTTTCATTTTTCCAAGAACTAGGAAAAACCATAAAAATCTCCAAATCCACCATTGATGACATCACCCAAGAACTCCAAAATTTATCTCACAAAATACATAATTTTAAAAATCTAAAATACCATTCGATGCCAAAAATGCACAATAACAAGCATTCCAACTTTCAAGGGATTATAAGGGATATTAGAAAAAATTTCCATAACCTTGGCTCTATTTTGCACTTTTAAAAATAATTTAAAATACAATGAAATTAAATCAAATCTAATTCTAATTGCATTCAATCTACTCCATTCGCTCCTACAATGAAGAGGTCATATGCATCCACCTATTATGGGCATGGAAAAATTAAAATTTGCATTTAAAAAGTACAAACAAATAAGAAGATTAGCTCTTTCAAGGAAGCTACCAATATGGAGAATCTTTCCTTGAGAGGAAGGAGAGCAATAAAAATTCCTTCCCCACTTCAAATCAATCTTCACCCAAACTTATTCCTAATCCAAGCAATCCAAAAACACTTCCTTTCAAAATGAGAAAGAATTCTTTTCAAAAGAGGGAAAGAGAGGTTTTTGCAAGCACTAAAATGAAAAGTCCCTAAAAATCCCTTTCCTTTTTCCTCTTATCCTTTTCTCTAATTTTGCATATTTTAAATATTTTTAGAAAGGACTTTTGCAAAAATATCTATTTTCCATACCGTATGCTTTTTAGTAAAGTTATAAATAACTGAAATAAGATTTCTCTCTAACCTTTGCAAATTAAATTGAATTCCAAATAAATATAAATATTCATTTCCCATATGAAACTGTATCTTATTTCCCTAATGAGACCAACTCATTTTAAATTTCCTTTTCACATATAATAAAACAATGCATCAAACATTTTCACTAATGTATAATTTACTATCTTTCTAACTAAAGAACATTAATATTTCACAAATACAATAGACACATATTTTGAAATAGATTAAATGAATGTACAAGATTAAAATAACCATGCACAAAGGATCCAATCACTTTACGAATTTAAACACAACACACAAATACTAGAATTGACATTGATTCAAATCCAAGTTTTCACAAGATATGTTCCACTACTCAATCAAGTGGGATGAGGGATGAACACAACATATTTGCCTAAACCAAACCATCTCTAAATAACCATTGTTGGGGCTAAAACCTATGCCTACACACTCAATAAAACATTAGGCATGTCTACTCCATAGAAGATAGTCGAAGCACAATAAGAACACCCAATGTGATATAATAAAACTAAAGTAACATCAATAACTACTCATTCTAAGCCACATGATTTAGACATAAATACACATTTATTATCAGTAATAAACATGATATTAAACTAGATAACATGATAAATCACATATAACAGACAATGAAACTAGTGAAGCTAAAGCACCAAGTAGTCCAAATGCATAATCAAAATGTATCCATTCAATAATACATAGTTAGACAAAAATATGCCAATATAAAACCTCATCGGTAATTTGAATTGATGGTAATCTAAAACATCATATAAAGTGATAAAACACATCAAGTCACAGCATAAGTACCTAAGGTACACAATCAAAACACCTTGATGGCAATACAAGGCCTTATAAAAATTGGTATAAAGGATAATAACATACACTAGTGGGCAATGTTACATTGTCCCCACTAGGATTAGGCTACTCCTAGAAGCTAGCTAAGAGATAAGGACAAGATATGCCTGGCACATAATCCTTCACAAATAAATTATTGATCCTAAGGCATACATTCAATGAGAAAACAAACAATCATAGGAGAACGACTTCAATCATACACCACCCCAATGTTCTATTAATCTAATCCAAAGATTACACAACACATTATGTTCATCAATTCATACCTGGACAAGGCACATGTGAACTTCATCATAGATCATAAACCAAGCATTCAAAACATAGAACATACAATGTAGCAATAAGTATCACAAGCATTGCATCATATCTAGCATCTTGTAAGGAATTCTCTGAACTCCTACAATAACTAGATTCATAGAATGGGCAACTCACAAGAATATGCAAGTAATTATAATATAAAACATATAAATAATATGTACTAATGTACTCACTAATGCACCATCATACCCTATAATATGTTGGAACATATGTGTGGCTATGAAATCCCATCTAAAAATATGACATGCATCTTTATGTTACTCAATAACATGGCCCTTGTGTCTAAGACACATCATACACTCTACTAATGTCATAAAATTAGGAGGCATATTAGCATGACCAAAATAATACAATAATAGAACAAACAAGACACATTCCAAGCAAGCATTCCAAACATAACTCATTCACATGATTCATTTGCATAATAATAACAACTAACCTCATTTAGGAACTAAAGTACATATCATTCAATGTTGCAAATTAAAGACATTCACATAAACTTGCATGTTCACGCTCATTAAGAGATCCATAAGAATACAATTACAATTTGTAACTCTTCTCAAACACTTCATACAACATTCACTCACATTCCAACAAAGAGTGCAAGAAATTTACACTACCATAATTCTAACAAACGTAGGAATCAATAATCAGTACATTCTTTGCAACTCACTCCCTTATACAATCCACCAATGATCCATATTGGACATGGTAGTATAGAACATTACATGACACATAACCAACAACTTAAATAATTTAGCATAGCCACCACAATAATGTAAATTACACCAAAGTGGAAGAAATATCAATTCCAACAATAAGACAATAAATGAGCTTGATCTCAACAATAAATCAAGAAGGACCAAAAAAGTCACAAAATAAGAAAATATCCAAAATTTGGTAACTGCACTACTCATAAAAATATAATTAAATCAATGTTGGCCCTTACAGATAGATGGAAAGTTAATCAATGACTGAAAGAAAGTATCGCAATATTGAATTTACACTTAACATACACTGTATGACTAATTCTAGTCACAAGAAAGGGATCCAATAGCTACACTACACCAAGATTACCAGAATCTAAGGTGAGTAAGAGAATGCACTCAAACATTACTGCACAAGTGAGTCTTTTGAAACTCCAATCAAGTCATAAAACATAATCTTTATATCTCCTTACTAAGCATAACAAACAACCATAAGGTGGAACCATCATAATAACACACACAAAATATAAATACCCAATAGGATATAAAGCATGGTAAGATGGATGCTACAAGTGCATTATTCTTTTCACTCAAATATTCCAATGGTTGGAATTCAAGCATAATAGAATTGTTTAATCATTATCCATTTCTACATGCACACCAAAACTCATGCATTCAAATGCATGTTATATAAAGTCAGCAACTCAAATGTAGGTACAATCAATGTAGATTCTTTCATCATAGCTCATATTCTCACTCACCACGCCACATGGATAACAACTCTAGCTCACAATTCGTAAAATTGCACATTTCCTCGCTATATGACTAACATCAAGTCACCAAGAAGGAAGGAGGAAATTTATGGTTGTGACTACTACATAGTCATTTACATGAGATTGCAAACAAGGAATACAATGAGATTAGCCATCCAATTATAGACACAATCATAGAAACCATGTAGGAGGAAATTTTCAATTACCAAACATAGTGTAAGGTCACACAATTAAAGTTTTAACATGCTAGGATAATAAAAAAATTCAAAACAACTAACTCTATCATAAAGCTAAAGTTTCCTAATGCAAACACATACATAATAAGAGAAAAATTACACTATGCATCATGGTATTGCGCAACAACTCATGCCTAAATCAAACTATATTCAATATCACAAGTCAAATGCCAATAGTATCGTCAAGAATAGCACTACAAGATAGGATAGCACTATGAGCCACACTTGGGTCCAATCGAAAGGAGAAGTAGTGAGGAATTTCACATAGAAAGGTATGGTCATCAAGCGTCACTCCAAGCAATAAAGCAACATAACACCATAACCTTCTCAACTTTCTCACTCTAATGCTTAACTCTACACATGTTGAGGTCAAAAACCTAAGGTTGGATCTCAACACAGTATACAACCAAGAAATCACACAAGTATTACTTCATCATACGTGTAGTTATGCACACAATTCAAGGATGCATACCTATTATCTCAAGCCCATGGGTACATAAATCATGTACATGGTGTTCACAACACATCACATAAACTCCCATAATGAGGTAATCACACAATGTACAACCAAGCAATCACACAAGTATGAATCCATCATACTTGTAGTTATGCACACAATCCAAGGATGCATACCCAGTATCTCAAGCCCATGGATACACAAATTGTGTACATGGTGTTCACAACACATCACATAAACTCTCATAACGAGGTAATCACATGATCACAAAACATAGCTTCATTTTCCTACTCATTACTTAGTGTTCAAAAATAAATTTCATACACAACATTATGCAATAAAATCATCACAAGGTTTTCTAAGAAATTCACCAAACCATTGATTAGAATTTAACCTTTCTAGGATATAAATGGACTCCAACCATAATCTTACATTCAAGAGCAAACAATGCAATTAAACAAGCTCACCACACACTAGTATTCATATACTAGGCCATAAATAAATCGCAATAACAATAATTTGACTCACGCAATGGTGTATCACGATACAACACACAACATGGAGTGTTCTATTGACCAACATCATATCAAGAATGCACGAAGGTATGGTAATTACACTCATTCAACAATAAATTTCATTCAATAATGACATATAATAAGAATAACCAAATTGGGAACTTAAGTCATTACCCAAACATTATATCATATCAATGCCAAGAACTTCTTCTACATGATGATATACATAATTTGTAATAAAATCGACACATTATCTTGAGAGTATAAAATGCAACATTGACATCATGGAAGGGCAAATTAAAATGGTCAACACCATAAGCACAAACATTCAAACATCATACACGACGAGAAATACAATTGAGGGCTCTAGACCTAACCCAATAAGAAACTCCCTCAAAGCATCAATTTCTCTTCATACACCCACATGCACACCAAGAAAAATGATAAGCACATGGTTATGGTTGATGAGGTATAAATAACCTCATTTCATAATAAACCATATAACCCTTTCTGTGTTACCCAATCACCCAAACCATGCCAATTTATTAATTTTATAAGCAACATTTGTTTATTTTTGATAGAATGATGTACAAATCTTTCTTTCCCAATTGATTGAAGTTTTCCACTAATGTTGACATGATCATGTGTAAAGGTCTGTGTATTTATACAAGTTTTTATGAAGATCCTAGTCAAACTTAAAAGCAACTGAAGTCAGCAGCGCTAGAATCTCAAGGCATCATAAATCTAGGAATACATGATCATGGACTTTATTGACAGTTTCTTTCTATTAAAAATGCTTAAGACATTTTATGACTCCACTCGGAGCCTTTACTATGTTGAACTTAACAGACATCTAGTTTAGTTAAAAGTCTATTTTTTTGTTGAAGACTTCTTCAAGTGGCATTTATGCGTCACTTGAAATTTAGGATTTTGGTAGTATAGATTATGAGTAATTCCTAAAAATAGTTATGTTATGATATGCTATGTTCTGATATACAATACAAAAGTTGATGTTCAGTAGATATGTTATGTTCTGTGATAATTTTATGATATGAAGGAATACATCCGAGTTTATTCTGAGTAATATACTCTGAGCAATGGAGATGCAAATGCAAATGGAATGACTTTGGAAGATGATGAGATAATACATGTGATTTGAATCGATAAGAAGATCTCCTGAGAGTTGGCCACTTGAAGGATATAGGATAGATAAGTGTTTTATCATTGTGAAATTGTGTTGTTCAATTCTGTTTAGTAAATGTTCTATTTAGATTAATGAAACTTTTTGTTTTAGCATTGTTGTGTGTCCCTGTAGGATATTGTGTTCAAGTTAACAATATTTGAAGTTCTATTTGTTATGTTTAAGTTTTCAGAGCATCTGTTTCATTCATAAAATATCGTATTAATTGTTAGCCCAAGTTTTAATTTGTTTTTAGTTAATAGTTAGCTGTCTTTTCAAAATTCATAGTTAAAAAAATGCATGTGTTGATTCCTAGTTTCAAGTTTATATGCTTTCTAGATTAAAGATTCAAATGCTTTCTAGTTTATAAATTGTATGCTTTCTAGCTTAGATTCATTTTTTTTAGGCTTGTTCAAAAATTTAGAAAACCATTGCTAAGATGAGATGTATGAATCCATTCCCTATTGCAAACTACCTTGGAAACTACTCGGTCAACATAATTGACATATTTCAACTAAAGTGTTAGGACCTCACAACAACCTATCACTTTTTGGAGTCATTGCTAGGGAGACACTTCTTTCTAGTGTTAATAGGACAATACTTGGATACCTCTTTTAGTAAAGAATAAAAATAGTTGTCAAACTTCTTTTTTTGCATGGTCAGAAAATGAGGTCCACACAAAAGATTCATACCAAAAACCCCCCAATAGTAGTTCCAACCATAAATAGGGAGGTAGAAGTCTTAGTTGAAGAACTTTGTTATGAATTGATCAATCAGGATCAACCTGAGACTTCCCAACATACCTCAACTACTCATCCATCAGACCAAACCTTTGAGGAGGAAAGCATTCCTTTTAACATCATGGCTAATAACAATGATGACGCTTTCAATGAAAGGATAGCAAACCATGGAGATGGTGATAATCCACGGAGAGCAGCTTAGATATTTACCAATCCTATTGTTCTCAATGCAAATGACGATTCACCTATGAAAAACATTTCACCTTCCATCTTACCAACCTTCAGAGGGCTATCCTCTTATGACCCAGACCGGATCCTTTTTGAGTTTAAAGTTTTATGTCAGACATATGACTACAAAATGGATAATCAGAAACTAAAACTCTTTCCCTCTACTTTGAGACTCTGTAATGTGTTGGTTCATGGGATTGGTCTCAGGATCAATAACCACGTGGGATGAAATGGAAACTGTCTTTTTAGATAAATATCAGAGCTATTGTAGAGTTAGCAATAAGAAAGAGGAATTGTTCAAACTAAGGCAAAAAGAAGATGAGAGCCTGGAAGATTACCCGAATAGGTTCATCTTCTTATCCAAACAATGTGGGGAAGAGACAATGAGCCCATAAATTCTGAAGACCATATTTCTCAAGGGACTTGATGAGGATGCTAGGAGAAGCCTAGACTTGATGGGAAAAGGAGATGTGTCCCAACTTGAACTCGATGATATTGTTGAGTTATGTAGAATTTTTTCTCAGACTCGTGGAGGAATTTATAAGTCTAGTCTCTTAAGAGGCTCAAATGAAATTGGTAAACTACACAAGGAAATAGCAAATTTGAAAACTGATATCCTTGTTCATTTGAACACCACCTTGGATGGAGTACAGGCCAAAACATGTAATCCTAAAACCTTATCCATCTACTGCCCTAGGTGTCGAAACAAACATCTGTTAAGGGAATGTTCTTTAGACAAAGCTGACAATTGTCAAGTTTATGAGAAGAGTCATGCCACTGACCAATGTGAGATCCTGAATGCAATTAAAAATTCCAAGAAAAGGTCATCTCACATTGAGGAAGAGGTCAATTTTGTAGGCCAAAGACCTAGAGGGAATTTCTCCTATGGTCAGAATTCAAACTCATTCTGGCACCCTTCAAATAATTGGAATAACAATCAATGGGCAACACCTTGGCCTCCAGCACCACCTAATTAGGTACCTTATCCTTGGGGACCACCTGAATGGGCAAATCAGTACCGGGGAAACCTTGAATGGCCAAATTAGACTCAACAACAATGGTATCCTTAGAATCCTACCCTGTAATGGAATCAATCTCCAAATCAATTCTATCATAAAATAAGGAGAATGCCCAATTGACAACAAAACCTCTTGCCAGCACCCCAAAACACTCAACAAAATGAGCAGGTCAATCAACCTCAACTACCAATGCAACCTATCCCTAATCCAAAGAATAACCGTCAAACCACACCAGTGTATTCCATGGAGCAGGAAAACATGGCTAGAGTTAATGTTATCTATTGTGGAAACCTGCAATTGAGGTTGGGAAAAACACTCCAACAACCTACCATCATTGAGATCCTTGAAGAACAAAATGAGGAACTTTCTCAAGGAACAAAGACACCTTCCATACCTTCAGATAAAAACCCTAAGAGTAACCACGAGAAGCTTCCTCAACAATCCTCATCTAAAACTTTAGAGTTACCTCAAGAAGAAGTTGTCAAACATTTAGTAGATCTTCTAGAGAAGGACTCCACCTTGAAAAAGAGACCTCAAGCACCTTTTCTGGAGCACCTCAAAGAGACTCCCCTGAAAAACCCTCTAGAAATGACCTTGCCCTCTGAAATCGTGTTAATACAAGAAATTAAACTACTCCATATCGAGATTCCACTATTACAAGAAATTAAATAAATTCTTGAATTTAACCATTTAGTCAAATAGTTGTGCATAAAAACACTAGGAAGGAAAAAGAAACAAATTAACATTGTGCACATCAATGAATATTTAGCCAACCTTCTAACTAGAGAAATCTCATCCCTACAATATGGTGACCTAAGTAGTCCACTCATAACAATGACAATCAATGATGTGGCAATACCTAATGCACTCGTGGACTTGGGGGCAACCATTAACATCATGATTGTGGACGTTATGGAAAAACTGGGGCTCACTGACTTACGTCCTACAACCACCATATTGCAAATGGCAAACTAGTCTATAGATATTCCCAAAGGTGTCCTAGAAAATGTTCCTATCAAGGTGGACAATTGGGAATATCCAGTGGATTTTCAAGTAATCCAATCCCTCACACCTAAGGATAGTTATCCATTAATACTAGGCAAACCTTGGTTGGCCACAGTTGCAGCCAAAATTGACTGCAGAGAAGGAGGAATGACCATTTCAAATGACCCTAATAGAAAACACTTATCTTTGTATCCCCGGCTCAACCTGCTACACATAAACAAGTTTGGGTTGATGAATTAAATGGTTTTGACAAACAAGAAAATCTAGCCTCACTTGCTATGGTAGTCATTAAACAACACGGTGAACAATTGGAAGATGAATTGGAAAACAACATGCAGAGTATTACCATAGATTCAAGTGATGAAGAAATTTTAGAAGTTGAGGAAATTTTAGGACTCCCATCCACACTGATGATATTGAACATAGTTATAACAACAATTACACCTCCTTTACAATGTTACCTTGTCCTCTGGCTAATATCACTCCAAAAATAGAACACTTCTTTGAAGATATTGCCAGATTCCACAAAATTATACCACATAGCTGTCCTCTCAACATGTTAATGAGAGAAGTTCATACTGTCACCTCTAACTACCCAGGGACCAAAACTATCATGTTACTACCAGGAAAAACCTTAAATATTAATAGATGGTTAATAGAGACAGATGAACTCAAGTTATTTGATGTTTTGGTGAATGGATCCAAAGCTTTTGCTTGGGATTACACAGACATGAGAGGGACACATCCAAGTGTTTGCACCCATCACATCTATACTAAAGATGTTAGACATGTTCATCAACTACAATGAAGACTCAATCCTGCTATCAAAGATATTGTTAAAATAGAAATTGAAAAACTCTTACAATTAGGATTCATCTATCCCATCTCTGACAGCAAATGGGTTTCACCTTTGGTAGTAGTCCCAAATAAAAATAGAAAATGGAGAGTGTGTATTGATTATAGAGAACTCAATAAAGCCACCTATAAAGACTACTTTCTGCTACCTTTCATAGACCAGGTCTTAGATAATCTAGCAGGAAGGAAGTATTTCTCATTTTTGGACAGATTCAGTGGATATAACCAAATACAAGTAGCAGTAGAGGACCAGGACAAAACCATTTTCACTTGCCCTTGGGGAACATTCACATATCAAGTTCTTCCCTTCGGGCTATGTAATGCTCATGTGACATTTCAAAGAGCTGTTCTAGCCATCTTTGTTGAGCTTGTAAATAATTGTGTGGAAGTTTATATTGACAACTTCATGGTATATGGTTCCACTTTTGATGAAGCTCTTAAAAACTTGGACAAAGTATTGTAGTGATGTGAAGACCATCAGCTATCCTTGAGTCATGAAAAGTTTCTAATAATGGTAGAACAAGGGATAGTGTTAGGACACCATATCTCAGCTGAAGGGATAAAGGTAGATCCTTAGGAAATTGAAGTGATACAACAACTAGAGATTCCAAAGAACCAAACTGATGTCAGAAGTTTCTTAGGACATGCTAGATATTACCGAAGGTTCATAGCAAACTTCAGTAAGATTGTAGCCCCTATGTTCTCCCTTCTTCAAAAGGACATGGATTTTGTCTAGACAATAGAATGTCAAACATAATTTGAGATTATTAAGGAGAAACTTATTTATGCCCCAGTTCTACATGGACCTAACTAGAACCTTCCTTTCCATATTTATGCAGATGCTTCCAATGATGCTATTGGAGTAGTTTTCAATTAGGAAGATGAGAATGGAGGAAAGTATGCCATATATTTCATTAGTAAGAATTTGACCCCCACTGGACGAAATTACACCACTACGGAGAAAGAATTCTTAGTTGTGGTTCATGCAATCAATAAATTTTGATATTACATTACAGGGCATAAGGTAACTGTGTTCACAGACCATTCAACTATTAAATACCTAATGAACAAACCTGCAATAAATGGGAGAATAATCAGATGGTTATTACTTCTCCAAGAATTCAATGTAACCATCATTGATAAACCTAGAAAGTCCAACGTAGTCGTGGACTTTTTATCCCAGATCAAACAAGATAATGGAGATTGTGCCCCTATACAGGATGAATTCCCAGATGAAAACTTATTTGCCATCTCCATTCAAACACCTTGGT
Organism: Cunninghamia lanceolata; assembly: GCA_027924645.1. NCBI lineage: Eukaryota > Viridiplantae > Streptophyta > Pinopsida > Cupressales > Cupressaceae > Cunninghamia > Cunninghamia lanceolata. The sequence goes on along the minus strand of BSBN01000339.1, from coordinate 29,147,888 downwards.
TTGCAGATATTGCCAATCATCTAGCCACATCTAAGTTTCCACCAGATTTTACATCAAAACAAAAGAAACACCTCATTAGGGAAAGTGCTCAGTTCAAATGGATCAATGGTATGCTATTCAGAAGTGGCCCTGATCTGGTTTTACGTCATTGTGTCAAGTCAGATGAAACATACAGCATACTCAAAGCCTGCCATGATGATCCCTCCGGTGGTCATTATTCAGCAAAAAGGATGTCTCACAAAATCTTAGGTGCAGGATATTATTGGCCCTCCATGCATAAATATGTAAAAAAATATGTTCACCACTGTGATGAATGCCAATGAGTAGGGAGACCTACTGCATCTAGCGAGATGCCTTTATAGCCACAAGTGGTTTTTGAACCTTTTGAAAAATGGGGGCTAGACTTCATAGGCCCCATAGATTCTCCTTCACATGGTAAAGAATACATTCTAGTCTATACTGACTATCTAACTAAATGGGTAGAATTCCAAGCACTGAAAGTTGCTAGGGAAGAACAAGTTGTAGATTTCCTTTATAAAAAGAGCTTCCTCAAATTTGGAGCTCCTAGATCAATTGTCACAGATCAGGGACCCCAGTTTATGTCTAAAGTTATGTTAGCATTTACTGACATTTTCAAGTAAGCCATAAGAAGTCATCTCCATATCACCCACAAGCAAATGGTCAAGTTGAAGTCACCAATAGAGAGCTTGAAAACATTCTGACAAAAATAGTTTTGTCAGGGAGAAGGGATTAGGTTAGGAAATTGCATGAGGTAGTTTGGGCTTATCACACAACCTAGAAATCAACCACCACTCTCACTCTTTATGAATTAGTCTTTGGGAAGAAACCTCTTCTACCCATTGAATTCAAATTACAAACACTCAGAACAGCAATGGAAGTGGGCTTGGACCTTGATCGATACCAGGTTGAAAGAGTCGTACAACTTAGTGAATTGGATGAACTTTGTCTAGAAGCCATTCATCAGATTGAGCTGGTCCAATAGCAATGAAAGACTTGGCATGACAAACATATAAAAGAAAGAGAGTTCTATAATGGTGATTGGGCATTGCTATTTGACTCTAGATATAAAGACCAAAAAGGTAAACTAAGAACCCATTGGCTAGGTCCATATGAGATTTCTGAAGTATTCTCAAATGGAGCAGTGCAGCTTAAACCCATCGATGGTGACACTCAAACACTCCTAGTCAATGGTCATTGATTGTGAATCTACCACAAACCTATTAACAAAGAAGAATTTACAAAAATGGTAGAGATGCAAGGAGATAACAAATGTATTGACTCTGCCTTGGCAGATGTAGTATAATCCATTAAAAAATGTATGCATGTTTATTTCAGAGCATTTTAGTCAAGTTATTATATTTCCATTTTCGTTACTCATCTAAATTTTATTATTGTTTTGCAGGACTTCATCTTTGAATAAGTACAAAATTCCAGTGCATCTTTCAGCAATGCTCCAGAACTTTGTTCCTACATTTCGGCTGCATCTTTCAGCAATGCTCTGAAACTTTGTTCCAGCATTCTGGCTGCATCTTTCAGTGATGCTCCAGAACTTTGTTCTAACATTTCAGTTGCATCTTTCAGAGATACTCTAAAACTTTGTTCCTACATTCTAGATACGTCTTTCAGCGATGCTCCTGAACTTTGTTCCTGCATTTCAGCTGCATCTTTCAGCGATGCTCCAGAACATTGTTCCAGCGTTCTGGTTGCATCTTTCAGCAATGCTCTGGAACTTTGTTCCAGCATTCTAGTTGCATCTTTTAGCAATGCTCTGGAACTTTGTTTTAGCATTCTGGTTACATCTTTCAGTGATGCTCTAAAACTTTGTTCCTGCATTTTGGCTCCATCTTTCAGCGATGCTTTGGAACTTTGTTCTTGCATTCCGATTGCATCTTTCAGCGATGCTTTGGAACTTTGTTCTTGCATTCTAGCTGCATCTTTCAATGATGCTCCAGAACTTTGTTCCAGCATTCTGACTGCATCTTTCAGCAATGCTCTGGAACTTTCTTCCAGCATTCTAGCTACATCTTAACTTTGTTCCTACATTCTAGCTGCATCTTTCAGTGATGCTCCAGAACTTTGTTCCTGTGTTCCAGCTACATCATTCAGTGATGCTTTGAAACTTTGTTCTGCGTTCTAACGACATCTTTCAGCGATGCTCCAAAACTTTGTACCCTCACCCTCATGGTACCCAACCATAATACTTCACAATTTTGTTCCCATGTTTTTTTTATACGCATTCCATGAGCGGCTACTTTTGATGCTCTCAACTTGTAACCCCTTCTTTGTAAATACTCTGACATTCTCAAAAGCATACCCATTTCCACCACCAAACTCTCCCGTACCAAAGCATTCACTAAAGACTCATTCCTTATGTCGCCACCCCCTGTCATAATAAATCAAATTATGGTAACTATTTACCATTATTATAAATAAAATATTCCAGCCACTCCATTATTATCATTAATAAATCCGCCAAAAACTTTTGCCATCCCATCTAAGTTTTGCATAAATAATCATCTATAAAGTCATTACATCAGCACAAGTGAGGTGAATTTCAAATCAATTCAGGACATGAGGTACTTACACATTCTTTCTTAATTAAGCAATATGTTGTGGATAAAATTAAATAAATTGGCATGCTTCTCCCTTTTCCCCAATTTAGCAAAATTTGTGAGAACTTTACTTCCACTGGGAAAGATGGTGGCGCATTCATTCCACGCCATGCACGATAATAATGGAACATGGTCTAACTTAATGCAATGAATTGATGAATGTCACATCACCATTGCCTTAATTTAGGTAGCCATAAAAATTGGGTTTTTATTCAGTCTACATATCAATCTACTTAAAACAGTTAATCACCTTTGATTGCCACAACAGTCAATAAGAAATTAATAGACATTACCAGCAGGCTAGTATGGGAGGGGCAAAATGGAAGTCAGAACCGACTTCTGTAGATAAATTATTGGTACTAAACAACATTTCAGAGTTGTTTCAAAGACTGGGATGGTTGAACTTCATGAAGAAGTTTGAAGGGCATAATGTACAGCTAGTTAAAGAATTTGTGGAGAATTTCTTAGATGGGCAATCAATTATACGAGGGAAGAAATTTAAGGTAATTGCCTAAACCATTTCCAATTTATCTAGTATCAAGAATGAAGGGTTAAATCTATCAAAAACTACCAATATTTCCTACCAAAAAATGCTAGAACTTTTCTTAAGGGAAGGGGAACCTCGGTTATTAGTTGTAAATTCTAGGCGGAAAAATAAAGGTTTTCAAATCATTTCAATTGCAGATCCATGGAGAATGGAAGTAGCATGGATTATTAAGTATTTTACATGTGAAGGATAATGTGCTACTGTCACAGGTCCTCCTTTCCATCTGCTTATTCACCTGTGCCATGGTGCTGAAAACCCTAAATTGAAAAGTAATCTTCCCACCTTCCTATGTGACTCTCTCATTAATATGATCAAAAGGTATAAAATTGTGTCTAGGCCACTAAAACACCATGGCCTCATCTCATTAATTTCCAAGTATCAACTCCTCAAAAAGAAAAAAAAAGAAATAAAAAATGGCAAAAATTTCTCAGAAAATTTGAAAACCCTTCACCCATGGGGCACTTTAAGAGAGGTGAGTTATTTGGTTTGGTGGTGGAGAACCCTAGGGAACCCTCCCTTGTGCCTCAACCTGCCAGGGAAGCTCCCGAAGGTGAAGCACCGAAAATTCTTCCAAGCCCTTCAGAACTTGGTGAGCACCCTAGACCACATAATGTTTAGGAGACTCTAGAAAAATACTTGAAAATATGGAATTTGTTGACTCTAAGAATGAAAATAGTCAACCTAGAAAAAGAGAACAAAGGCCTAAAGCCAAGTTGCAGAGACCCCCTCCTCTAAGGAGTAAAAGATTAGTTGTCGATTTCAGTTGTTCTGTAGCATGTGATCAACCACCTATTCCTAAAATGAAAAGGCGAGATAGACAACCAAGTGAAAATTAAGACCTAGAAAAGAATGATACCCCCAAATCTAAGAAAGAGATTGATCCACCTGATAAGGGTCAAGAGAAAATAGGAGAACAAATTCCAAACTATATACTTGTTGAAGAAATAGGGGCTCAAGAGGATGAGCCTGTGGAAACAATTTCTATAACTCAACAGTTATTAGATGAACATAAATCTGACATAGCTCCTCAGAATGAACAACCACCCCCTCTGGATAATATACATAATATAGAGAAAGGCCCAATGGAAGGAAATGATGAAGGGCATGTATCTGACCATGGTACAGAAACTTTTATCTCCCCTCTTTCCACTAATTTAGGAAATGAAAAATGTGATCACATGGAAGTTGAGTTAAAGGAATTAAAAGAAGAAATTGTGTAGTTAAAGGACAAACTCCAACAGAATGAAGAACAAATGAATATACAAAAGTAGAAAATTGACACACAGACAGGGCTTTTGCAGTAGAAGGATCATGAGATAAGAAATCAAGGGACCCAAGTAGAACAAAAAGATAAATTCATTAAGGAATTACGGTCCCAGTTAAAATAATTTGAGGAAAAGGACCAGAAACATTTGACCAGTTTATCTACAAAGGATGAACAAATCAAAAACTTGACTGATAATTTTGGAAAGTTTGTTCAGTCTTTTGTGGAAAAACAGGAAAAATAGAAACAAGAACTTAACATGGCTCTTAGTAAAACTGAAGAATTAGAACAAGAGTTACAGGAAATAAGTGCTAAACCAGTCATGGAATCAAAAGAAATACAAACTGAACCAACCAAAATGGAATGGTTCTAGGTTCACATTCCTCTCATGCTAACAAAATGGATGGAAAGATGGTATTTTCTAAGACAAGTTGGAGCAGAAAATGTCAGACTTAAGAAGGAACTAGTATTGCTGAAGGAATCCTATGACAGACTATATCAAGCTAAAACAAATGCATGTCAAATAGGAGAATTGTTGCTAGCTTGTCGGAAACCATCTAGGTTGTATTAGATGTTCCTTAATGAGTAGTTGTTAAGATGGAAACTTCTGAGGATTTCCTGCAATTTGCCCCATGATCTAGATGACAAACAATTCCTAGAAGCATTCAAAGAATCACCCCCTGTTCAGTAGAATTTGCTATGTGAATTCTTTGTGCATAATTTGTTTTTGGAAAAATATAGTCATTTCTTCATTAACCTTTTTGTGGGGGAAGTACAACTCAAAGCTTTCATATCTAATCTACAAAATCAACTCAATTGGTAGGATAGGACTAGAGATATCTTCAGGTAGAAAGAACTGTAGGGATCCATATAAGGTATCCTCACCGTAAGCCATTTTCCTTCAAAACTCAATTTTGAAGAATTAAAAAGTATGAAGCTATGAAGGAGAAGTATAATGAGAGTATAAGAATTTGTTTCGAAGATTTTAAAATTAATGGGCCACAATTGATAGATAGAGCATGGAATGCCTATGAGGAACGATATACTCCCCTGCCTATGTACCTAAAATGAAGGGAGATGATCTCTCCAACCAATCTTAGATGGTCCTATAGAAGAGCAAGATGGTCCTATAGAAGAGCAAAAGCTTTGACAGAAACACTACAACAGCTTAAGACCAAATGGATAGGCATGAGGTACAGACCTCCATTGCTCCTTCAGTTGCCACCTGCAGTTTTGGTAACTACAGAACAAGACCCCAGGGATTTACATGCATGATAGATGAGGGTAAAATTGCACAAAGGTTTTCTTAAGTATCCTGACCATTTGGATGAGGAAGCAGGGGACATCTACGACCTCAGCTCAAAGTATGATGAACTAAATAGAAAGAGGGATGCAGAGAGGCAAAGGGCCCATGGTCAGCAAAGAGCAGGAGGACATGCTCAATCTTAAAGAGGGGAGAGTGATGAGGTATAAATAACCTTATTTCATAATAAACCATATAACCCTTTTTGTGTTACCCAATCACCTAAACCATGCCAATTTATTAATTTTATAAGAAACATTTGTTTATTTTTTATAGAATGATGTACAAATCTTTGTTTCCCAATTGATTGAAGTTTTCCAATAATGTTGACATGATTGGGTGTAAAGGTATGTGTATTTATGCAGGTTTTTATGAAGAACCTAGTGGAACGTAAAAATAACTGAAGTCAGCAGCGCTAGAATCTTAGGGTGCCGAAAATCTAGGAATACATGATCATGGACTTTATTGACAGTTTCTTTCTATTAAAAACACTTAAGACATTTTATGACTCCACTCGGAGCCTTTACTATGTTGAACTTAACAGACATCTAGTTTAGTTAAAAGTCTATTTTTTTGTTGAAGACTTCTTCAAGTGGCATTTATGCATCACCTAAAATTTAGGATTTTGGTAGTATAGATTATGAGTAATTCCTAAAAATAGTTATGTTATGATATACAATACAAAAGTTGATGTTCAATAGTTATGTTATGTTTTGTGATAATTTTATGATATGAAGGAATAAAACCGAGTTTATTCTAAGTAATATATTCTAAGCAATGGTGATGCAAATGCAAATGGAATGACTTTGGAAGCTGATGAGATAATGCATGTGATTTGATCAATAAGAAGATCTCCTGAGAGCTGGCCACTCAAAGGATATAGGATAGATAAGTGTTTTATCATTGTGAAATTGTGTTGTTCAATTATGTTTAGTAAATGTTTTGTTTAGATTAATGAAACTTTTTGTTTTAGCATTATTGTGTATCCCTATAGGATATTGTGTTCAAGTTAACAATCTTTGAAGTTTTGTTTGTTATGTTTAAGTTTTTAGAGTATCTGCTTCATTCATAAAATCTGTTATCAGTTGTTATCCCAAGTTTTAATCTATTTTCAGTTAATAGTTAGCTATCTTTTCAAAATTCATAGTTAAAAAAAATGCATGTGTTGATTCCTAGTTTCAAGTTTATATGCTTTCTAGATTAAAGATTCAAATGTTTTGTAGTTTATAAATTGTATGCTTTCTAGCTTAGATTCATTTTGTTAAAGGCTTGTTCAAAAATTTAGAAAACTATTGCAAAGATGAGATGTTTGAATCCATTCCCTATTGCAAACTGCCTTGGACACTACTCGGTTGACATAATTGACATATTTCAACTAAAGTGTTAGGACCTCACAACAACCTGTCAATGGTCACTAGACACAAGATTCACTATTGCTATAATTTCAAAAACACACATCATTCTTTGTGAATTACCATGCATATCACTTGGTCACAACTCCTTTCACAAGTTTCCATATGCATCATTCACTAAGAAAGCATATAATATTTCACTCATGTATAACTAACATTAACGCATCTAACTTTTTAGGATACGTTCAATGATAGCACTTAGAGCATCAAGAAGGTCCATCTCACACATGGGATGAAGATAAAAGGAGAATAAAATAATGGTCTTACTATCCCCACTCATGGTATACTCTGACATAACACCACATGGAGAAGATACCAAGGGACAACTGTAAGATGCACACAAAAGCACATGGATAAGACAAGACCCGACACACACACAACCTAAAGCTCCCAATGTTTACAACATGGGATCTAATACTAGATGTAATGCCCAAGCTTATGCCCAAGATATTTAATAGATAAAAATAGGATGAATATTTTTTTTACGATACAAGAGTAACATGCAACAAGTCACAATGCACCCTTTCATGCACAAGGTGTCATAACAACATGCAATAACACACTTGGTACACACACCAATGCACAATGCTAGGTGGCATTAACAGAAGTCTAAAAAGCACCACGAGATAAAATACCATGATTAACACTAAAAACAAGATATGGAGAGTCAGGGTTTCCAAGCCCACTTATGAACCCCTACAACTTTCCTACCAAGCCACTCCCCTAATATCTTGGGATGTGGAAAGTATAGAGCCAAAAATTGTTAAATTCAAGCTTCAAAATTAAATTTGCATAGGCTCAAACTTCCCACTTGACTTTGCAACTTGACCTTACAACTTAGAGTTACAAATTGGGTTCACAATTCAACCTAGCCACTTGGCTCTGTAATCAAGTTTGGCAACTTGGCCTTTGGTCCCTGAGCTAAATTTTACACCTACACTAACACCTCAAACTTTAGCATTGAATTGTAGTTTACATCCTATAGCACTTGCTCAAGGTTTGAGCTTCAAGTTGAGACTTGCTTCATGCACCACCTACTTAAACCTCTAAGATAAAATCTCAGAGCCTTAGGCTTTAGAGTCTAACCAACACCAAATAAGGACCACACACCTCTTAGACCTTTGGGTCCAATATGCACCAAGCACTTCATATTTCAATGTTTGATCATGAAATCACAACTAAAAAGGTTGGAACAAGTCTAAGCTCTGAAGGTTCGACCATCCAAACTTTAAAATCAACATGCATTTCAGACTTCAAGGTCCAAAATACAAGCTTTACAATGTAAAACTCCATTGCTATTATGAAGCCTTGCACTTCTATAAACTCAAACTTTGGGGTTTAAACAACAACATGCATTTCAAACTTCAAGGTTTGAAATGCAACTCACACTATGTAAAACCCTGACACAAGTTTGAAACATTTCACCTTTGGTAGTTCACATTTCAAGGTCCAACTTGTATTTTGTAACATGCAAAATGCCAAGTCAACTTTAAACTAGTCCCTTGCGCAATTTGAAATGCAAACTCTAAACTCCAATTGGCACTAGCAAACAACAAAAAAAACACAAGTCCAAAAATTAGCAAGCTAAAACTTTGTTAACATTGAGGCATAACTTCCTTAATTGATGTGCTAAATAAAAATTTCTTGGACCAAAATTTTGAGCACCTGTGGGATCTAAAGTGACCCAACAACAATCATAAAATGGCATGGTTTCCTAAAGATGAGGTAAAACAAACACTCATGTTTACAACACGAACATCACAATGAACAACATGATAACATAATTGTCATAGTATGAAAAGTAAACTAATCTAAATAGAATATGAGGATAAGCATAATAAAATGGTTCTAGTCCAACACACATTGACATAAAATGATAAATTGAAAGATGGTAAATGAAACCACCATCCCCAAATGGGTAATTAATCATGGGTTACAAGTTTAATTATGGCTCCACAACAAATTGATTCAATGAGTGATAAATTCTTAAATATACACTTTTCTTAATAAATGATATCACAAAGGAACTACACTACCATAGCAATAAAAGAAATTTGTGTGCTCATTATGCATATCTATCGATCTAGCTAGCCCCAATGATGGTGCAATGCCACCCAACTATATGGAACCCTCATGCCCAACCCTTTCAATTGAGAGATGGTTGATCGAGCAATCCAACACACACATGTAATACAATTATAGGGAAGATACAAATCATGGCATCAATCATACCAAGAACATACACATTTCAAAACAAGCACACAATTTAAAAACAAGGGTTGCAGACTCCAACCAATAACACACAAGAAAAATGGTAACAACCACCGAAATAAAATAATGAGTTGGCACAACATCACACTCAAGCAAGGAAAACACAAGGACACATTAGGTACCAATGACCCAACAAAAATAGGAAAGGTAAGTTACTAAGTATCGAACATAGAGTGCCATCATTATCTTGTATGATTCTCTTAGGGCCTTTATACATCACAGTAGTAGTCTTGAACGATTCTCTCAATGTCTTCAATGCAAGTGATGTTCATAGTGTTTTCTTGCTTGATTCCCTTGGGGCCTTTGTACACAAGTATGTCTAGCATTATCTTACATGATTTCGTTAGGGCTTTCATGTGTAAATAATGTTTCAAGTTATTTAGTTTAATTCATTTTAGATGTTTGAAGCCCCAAAATATTTTAACCTCGTTATATTACCCATGTAATACCTCATATTGGGACATCCCTAATTCCAAAAGCATGGCAAGGTTCCACTCTACTCCTAACTTTAGTATCCAATCCTAGGTCAAAAAGTCAACCTTTGCCCAAAAAGTCAAGGCACAAAAAATGAGGTTAAATTTTGTGATCCTTGTATACAAAAGGTTGAGAAAACAAAAAGAAACATGAGACTCTTTATTGCACAAAATAAAACAAACATGGTTTAAATCTCAATTTTTATTTTTTCAAGAAATAGGAAAACCCATAAAAATCCCTAAATCCACCGTTGATGGAATAACCCAAGAACTCCAAAAATTTTAAAATATAAATATACCCTTTGGTGCCAAAAATGCACAAAAACAAGCCTTCCAACTTTTAGGGGATTAATCATGTAGAAAGAGAAGGATGGAGGTAGATCAGAGAAAGGCAAGTCTATTATAGAAGATTATAGTAAAGATACCCATTCTCTGAACACCAAGTTACATATGATATCTAAAGAGATGGATGTGGTGTCAATTCTTCGAGTCCTAGCTTGATCTCCCAACACTTAGAAGTATTTTTTTGTTAGTTTATTTTGTTTTGATCCTTGATTTGTTGTGTTTTGTTGTTTGTGTGTTATTTGTCTAGTTGTTTAGCTCTAGATGTTAGTGTTGATTCTTGTCTTGGAATATGTTATGCTTTTGCTATGTGGCCTTTGTAAGGGTAGGGACCCTTGTTATTCCTTTTAATATTATCAAAAACTTTAAGGGGATTACAATAGATTTTAGAAAAAATTTCCATAACCTTGGCTCTATTTGACACTTTTCAAAATAATAAAAAAAGCAATGAGAATTAAATCAAATCTACTTCTAATTGCATACAATCTACTCCATTCACTCCTACAATGAAGAGGCCATATGCATCCACCTATTGTTGGCATGAAAAAAGTGAAATTTGTATTTAAAAAGTATGAACAAACAAGAAGATCACCTTGTTCAAGCAGGCTACCAATATGGAGAAGCTTTCCTCAGAGGCAATAGCGCAAAAGAAATTCATTCCCCACTTTAAAGAAATCTTCAGCCAAAGCTATTCCCAATCTAAGCAATCCAAAAACACTTCCTTTCAAAACAAGAAAGAAATCTTTTCAAAAAAGGGAAAGAGAGGTTTTTGCAAGCACCAAAATGAAGAGCCCCTAAAAATCCCTCTCCTTTTTCCTTTTATCCTTTTCTCTAATTTTGCATATTTTAAATATTTTCAAAAAGGATGTTTGCAAAAATATCTCTTTTCCATACCATATGATTTTTAGTAAGTTATTCAATATAAATAACTTAAATAAGGTTTCCCTCTAAGCTTTACAAATTAAATTGAATTCCAACTAAATAGAAATGTTCATTTCCCACATTGCAATTATATTTTATTTCCCCAATGAGACAAACTCATTTTAAATTTCCTTTTCACATATAATAAAATAGTGCATCAGACCTTTTCACTTATGCATAATTTACTATCTTTCTAACTACAGTATATTAATATATGTTATATCGTAAAATGTCCCCCCTAGGACTTTTACCTCCTAATTTTAGCTCCTAGGTCCCTTAGGATTAATCATGCATGTTAAAATGAATCCCGAAGCAAAATCCCTTGAAACCCATGTCAAATGGGACTTAGGGGACACTCTTAAATCTTAATTAAGTCCCAAAATAGGACCCTAGACAAGGACACCCACGCCCTAGTCTAGATCTATTTTCTTGGGACCCAAATTTTAATTGTCCACAAAGTGACCATTAAAAGATTTCCCTTTGTCGACCTATTCAATTTGAATTACGAATGTTTAGCGAGAATGCATATTTAAGTAGATTAATGACTTCATTTTACACCTAGATGGATAATATGAACTGGTGATCTTGTGCTAAGGATATTCAAAGTTTTCATTGTGTTGCAGAGCAATATTGTGTTGTGATTGTACTTGTGTTTTGCAGATTTGTCTTCATCAATCCATCTCTTCATGGCATGAAAGATCTTCATCTCCCCATGAGAGATTCAACTCTGAGGTGACATCTATTTTGTGTTTCAATCAATTTATCATATCATTTTATTTTGCCTCTATCCACCAAGGACACGCACTCTATCTAACAACGGTGTTGGAAGGCTTGAATGCCATTCTGAGGCTTGACCGAGGCAAGCTCCTAAACACCAGAACCCCCAACCCCTCTCTTGTGATTACAAGTTAAAGGTGTTGGATCTCACAGATAGGAGTTGTGGGGGATTAGAGCAGAGCAAGAAGATTCCATATCTAAAGAAAATTATAGAAAATATCCCTAATTGGACAAGGGTGCCCGCTCTTTTGTCCTCCAATTTTGCAGTGTCGAGAATCTATGAGTAGGTTACAGCTTGAAGCATATTTTACTCTGAAGCCCTTAGAAAAAGCACTACATTGGACAAGGGCACCTGCTCTTTTGTCCCTGAAGTTTTTGCCTTCTGAAATCTAAAATCTGGTATGTATCTAATCTAATTTAGTGCATTCCTGTACGAGCATTTGCAGTGTTTCATCTGTTTGTTTATGATTTTGCATAATTAGGGTTTTAGGCCTAATTGGACTAAGATTTAACAAATTAATCAACAAATTCTAAACTTCCTTCTCATTCCAAGTGACACCAAACTTGTAGTTGATTCCTCTTGCAAAAGTTGTGATTCGACTCAATTTAATGTCCTTGAATGTATGTAGTGAAAGGAGGATCTAATTAAACTATCAACCTCATCAGCAAACCCTCTTTTTCTACATAACATTTTGGTGAACCTATGTTTTTTTCTAAATTTTGCACCTTTTTGAGTGTTGTAAATCATATTTTCATCCATACATATCATTTTCATCATCATACATTTGAAAACCTTGCATAAAAATTGAAAAATTTGAAAAAAATAGGGATTTTTAGCTTACATTTAGACATAATTTGCACTATTTTCCTTGTACATTATTGAAAACATTTAATTTTCTGATATTTATATAATATCTAAGATAAATTTCAGTATTTCATATTTTCATGATCATTTACCTTGCATTTGCAACTCTCGTTTGCTAGGGTTTTGCTTGAAATTTTGCATTTTTCATATAACCTAGTAATTTCAAAAGCTAGGGTTTGTAAATAAAATCTTATTTAAGATTTTATTACTCATCTTCACACTCATTTTAAATCTAATTTTTGACTGTAGTGATTCATCATAGGGTGTTTTTGCATTTACATTTCAAATTTTGCATTTACACATTGTGTATTTCAACAAAAAGAGGCATATTCATTCATATTTCCTTAAAATTGGACTTACATTGAACATCATAGGATTCTTGCATCATTTTCAAATCTTATCTAAGTTAATTTACATATTAAATCTGATTAGATTCCATTCATTCATCATTTTGCATACTTTCATACCTTAATTTCACTATTAGGGTTTCAAAAATCCTTGCATTTTTACTACAATTTGGCTAATCTTTCATGTAGCATTGCAAGATTGGTGTGTTGTGACAAATTTTTCTGCATTATTGGACTGAATAAAAGGTTTTAATTCGCTCTGCCTCATCATCCTCTTTATTTCATTACATATTTTGTCCATTTGCATTGAAAAGGGTGAAAAAAGTGAACATTTTAGGTGCATAGACAAGCATAAATTGGTGTTGCTTCATTGCATTCATTCTAAATATCTTGCATTCATATTATAGCATATATTCATTTATCATTTGAAAATTTTGCATAATTTCATATCATTGTGTGAAAATTGGTATATGCTTAATTACACAGTGTGTATTTCAACACTGAGTGGTTACACACCTTTTTCATATCCTTTTGATCAAAATATTTAAAACCCATCAACTTTGCCTTGTTGTGTAGTACTCTTTCCTCCTATCCACTCTATTTGTTGTGGACTCTGTGTGTCTTTTAGTACCCGTTTCCCTCAAAAAAGTGCTTGGGTGCGAAATAGTCTCACATGTAGGGTGTCTTAATTATCATAAAACTTTGCATGTCTTGTCTTACTAGATCTTATTAGACATTGATGTTTCAAGACATTTAATTATGGCATCTTCATCTCATTTCTCTTTGGTATCTTTACATGCACATATCAAAAACTTTAAGAATTTCTACAAATTTCTTAATATGAACCCTCATGTACTCACTTATGTACAAGCTATGTATCATAAGGATATATTTAAATGCTCTTCATTTGAAGTCCTTGATTATGTATCTGATTTTGAAAACTTCATATCTCTCATGAATACATACCCTTTGGTAGTAGATGATCTAACAAGGTACATTTCCGTGAATACTCTTAAGAATGATGAGTGTGAAAGTTCTTCTCTTAATGCCTTGGAACTAATAGCTAAAATATATGATGATGATGATGATGATTCTATAAGTTATCCTATTCCTCCTATAGTTTCAAGAACCTTGGATGAGAAGACCATGGATAGCTCTACTTTGGTTGAAAATTTAAGTCCCCTAGACATCACTAATGATATAATCACCACCAATCTCCTTAACAACATTGTACCTTCTCTTATCCCTAATGCTCTCCCTTCAAAAGTAGAAGCATTAGTGGATGAGAAAAGGTCTCTCACATTAAATCCTTTAGGGATAGATGTTGAGTATAATCAAGAGGAAAACAATGTTAATTCAATCTTCATCAATAAAATTATTCCACCCACTAAGGGGTTGCTAGATAAATGTAGCAATGTTCCTAAGATGATTGTGCAAGGGACACCTAATGCACCTTCTTGCTTAAAACCAGTGATCACGGTTCAAGGAGGTTGAAAACCACCTTGACCCTTGGATTACATCCTAATCTATGCAAGACAAATCACTCAAAGAAATCAAGGTGTTCAAAATGTGTCGCAACAACCATATCGCTATGTGGTTGCTCACACATACAACACCCATAATAACAAGCAAAGTAAGAAAACACCTCATGTGCCTATCTCTCTTCCATTCTCTCAACCTATGCTCCCTACACCACCTCATCTTACTCATAAAAGTGGTCAAGAATATGACCTAGTCGAACAGCTTCGTGCTACTCTGGGTAAGACCTCTCTTTGGGATTTAATACAAACATCACCTACATACCATGGAATGCTCCAAGAAGCTTTACAAAAGGTGATTGTACCACCTTCTATTAAGCCTAATGATGTAGCAGCTCTGTTAGATTGTATGCATGCGACAAAAATGAATATTATCTTTCAACCACATGAATTACCATCAATTGGAGTTCAAAACCAATATGATCCTCTTATAATCTTTGTCACAATAGACAAAAAGTTGATAAAGTGAGTTATGATTGACAATGGATAGGCTCCTAATGTTTTTGGCATTGACCTACTACACAAAATCAAGATTGACACATCTTTAATCAAATCGGATAGGCTTAGCATTTGTGGCTTTGATAATGTTGGTAGACAATCCCTGGGTACTATAACCTTACCTGTAAAGGTGGGACCTATGACATTATCTACCCTTTTTCATGTCATGCCTGACTTAATTTCATATAATATGATGCTTGGTAGACCGTGGATTTATGCCATGGGGCCAATTCCATATACCCTTCATCGATCAATAAAGTTTATTTATCAAAACAAGCTCTACACTGTGGAAGCCGATCCTAAACTAAATAGTTGTTTACATATTGAAACACAAAAACAAGTTAACAATCATTCAAGTCTAAATAACTTACGAGTTGATTCATCAATACCTCTTGCCAAGGATAGTGCAAGACTCTACACCATTGAATGCACTTTTTGGTGATGATTGGGGTTCATTAGATTTTACTCCTTCCAAGCTGGGGGAATATAAACTTAATAACTCTGACACATCAAAATTTGCATCGATCTCATCCAAGCAAAGTTTTGAAACACCTAATAAACCTAAGTCTCCTTGGTAGAAAATAAAGACAATACTCTTACTTATACTATAAATTATGATACCTACGAGGCCTCGCCTTCCTCTAAAGAGATGGACTCCCTCTATGGTCATGGATTTTAGATTTTGTACAAAAATTGTGATTATGCAGGTAATAGATGTGGTGTAAATCAACAAGGAATCAGAGTAGCTCTACAAGTTGCTGGAATTAATTACACATTTGATATTGGATATCATTCTTTAAAGCCCACCAAATCCTACCGTCATCCTAAACTTAATGTCAATACAATATCAACAAAACCCAAAGCTACATGTGAGATATCCTAAGATGATAGACAAGGATTATCCGCCAGGAAATATCCCATTGAATCAGGTAAGTATTTATCCCTCCTTAAGTCATAGTCATTGTAGCACCTATTCTAGTTTCTCTCAAGGGTGGCCACCTTCTAGATATATATGTTGTTAGCACTATATTTGTGTTGTGTTCCCCCGTGATGTGTCATGTGTTGTTTAGGTCTCCTTGGATGGCCCTTGATACTCTTGTAAGGTCAAGGATACCAAGAGACTGCCTCTATTGTGACCATTCTTCTATTTGTATCATCATTCTTCTATTGTTCCTCTCCTCTATTTTTATTGTTGTGCGTCGTGCCTTAGGGGCATAGCATTGCGGAGGGTGTTTTGGGGGCATCCTCCTATGTGGTGTTTCTAAGGCACTTGTTCTCCTCTCTCATTTTATTGTTTGCCTTCTTTTAATGATTCTACCTAGTCGGTGGATGAAGAAAACAAACAAATACTGATATAGACCATGTGTCCCTTCAGCAAGCAAAGCAAAAATGGACCTAGTCCATACATGATGACGAGGTTGATACATACATACATACATATATATATATGATGCTTGACTAGTAGAATCATGCAGTGTAATGTATCATCTTATGGCATTTCTTGTGACTAACATTTTACAATCCACTCAATCTACTCTTGTATAGTTTGATTGGTATCTCACTTTGTTGCTACGCTCGGTTCTGAGGTACCTGTAGTATAGCACAATGATTATACTCGGCTTTGAACCTGTGAGTATAGCCTTGGTCCTTGATGTAACTATTTTTATGCATAGCTTTCATCTTGTTGATTATCTTAGCAAATCATATCTTATCACTATGTTTGTGGGAACATTCAGCGATCATAAGCACATGTCACCTTGGGGGCATGGGCTTTGTGAAAGCTCTTGTTTCCTTGCATGTCTTCTCTCTACCTTAACGTGCTTGATATTGGTACACGACATCAACCACCTAAAGGTGGGGGCATATATAATGATATCTGTCTAATGATTTTAGTACTAACAAAGCATGTTTGTAAGCCCTCTCCGTGAGGCGGGATGTTGTATCTCCAGTGCAAGTAAACATCTTTATTTATTTTGCAATCAAAGAAGCCCTATGTGTGAGGCAGGATAATGTATCTCTTGAGCTAGTGTGTATCCTTTTATTCAAAAGTGCTTCTACAGAAGGCAGGATGGTGTATCTCTTGAGCTAGTGCACATCCTTTTATTACAAAATTCCTCCGTGGAGGTGGGGTTGGATCTTGAGACTATCCTTCCTTAATCATGTCTTTGGTTGTTGTTGTAGCATAAGCCCAACCGTCAAGTGTGTTTGCAGCATGTTTGAGATGGTGGGACTTGGCAATAAGTTCCTTCCATCACCCATGTTTGTTGTGTATAAGACTATTATGTCGGGAAAATGCACCCTTGGGGGATTTTTCCTTTAAGGTTTAGCTCTCGAGTCCTTAGATTGCATTTAGAGCATTTTACATGATAATTTAGACTCCCAATGAGAAAACCCTTGAGTCTCGTGACAAATAGGACCTAGGGGGTGCTAATTTAATGATGCCAGAACAAAGATAGGGGGTGGACAAGGGTGCTAGCACCCTAGTCCAGCCCTATTTTGGGTCTGCCCTAAATTTAAATGTCAGGTTTGTGATCGTTATTTGGTTTCCAAGCCGACATCATAAGTTTCAAATATGAAATTCTTGGCGGGAATCTTAATAGTTGCATATATAAGCATGTTTAGGTTATCATTTAGAAACTAGAAGATGTATATGTTAGAAGATTATTGGGAAATTTATGCATACTTGAGATTTTTATGATATCATTGTGTTGCAGAGCATAGCATTGTTATTGTGTTTATTTTTGTAGGTTGGATTACATCTTCTCCTCATGGCATTTAAGAGTTTCTTCCTTCCATGAGAGCTTCATCATCAAGGTGACATCTATTGTGTTTTATCATCATTATCATTTGGATTTTTGCCTCTATCCCACAAGGATACGCACTCTCTATCTCTAACAACGATGTTCGAAAGACTTGAATGTCTCTCTAGGGCTTGACTAAGGCAGGCCTCTAAACACCACAACCCCCTCCCACATTCCACGTGATTGTAGGTTATAGGTTGCAAAAGTGGGAGAAGAGGAGTTGCAGGGAACAAGAGGACACTGTGGAGATTCCAAATCCCCAAAGAGGAGCCTGATTAGACTAGGGTGCCATCAACCTTATCCTCCACATCCAAAGCTACAAAAAAAGACTGGACAGAGAGTATCAGGTTTTGTAGAGCTTCCGACATCTGGAAGAATCTCCCGCAGTGGACTAGGGCACCATCAATCTTGTCCTCCATTGTCGGATCACAAAAAATAGAGAATATAGCAAAGATCAGTGCCAAAAGCAGATCAGGAATCCACAAAAAAAATGTACCTTGGACTAGGGCACCATCACCATTCTCCCCAACATTTTCATTTTTCGGATTGTGAAAAATAGTGAGTTAAGGTTCCTTGCCCTTTGTCTAATTCCTATAGCATTTGTCGTAATTCACAAATTTGATTTTTGTTTTGCTTAAATTAGGGTTTCAAGAGCATAAAATCATTAGTTAGAAATCTTGTGTGAACACATCTAAACTTTTCAGCAAAAAACTAAGTGGCAACTCAAATTTGGTAGTTGACTCTCCTCTCGATAGGAGAAGCACTCGATTGAAAACCCCTTGGAATGTTTAGTGGAAAGGAGGATTCAAACAAAAACAACAACCCCATCATCCCCCTTTCCATATTAAACATTTTGGTGAACCCGTGTTTTAAACTTTTTGGCACCTTACTGAGTGTTGTTTGATAGATTTGCATTCATTCATTTTATTGCATTCAAAAATTTACAAAAAAAATTGATATATTTGGAAAAATTGAAAAAATTGCATTCTAGGGTTTGATTTTTGACATAGTTTGCATTCATTCAATTGTATTTAATTGATTCTCTTATTTTTACATCAGATATAAATTTCATTCTCATTCCATTCATTATTTTCAATATTGCATTTGAAAAATTACAAAAAAATTTAAAAAATTTGGAAAATTTGCGAAAAATGGCATATTAGGCTTGCATTTTTGTAAAATTTGAATTAATTGGCATCTAATTTCAACTAATTTATATTATTTGAATTATATCTGATCAAAAATACATAAATTCATCATTTACACTTTATTTTCATTTCATTTGCATGCTTGATTTGACAGAAATTGCTTGAAATTTAGCATTTTTCATGAAAACCTAGTTTTGCATGAGCTAGGTTTGTAGTCAAAATCTTGTTTCAGATTTTACTACCTTGTTAAAACACTAATTAGGTCTGATTTATAATTTTGGTGTTGTATCATAGTGGCCTCCTTGTGAAATTTCATGTCTAGGGCTTAAAAAATTTGCATTTTTCACTAGATTTGGCCTTATCGTCTTGCTAGACTTGCACTCCAAGCATGTTTTAAGGGGTTTTATTGCACTAATTTTCTGTTATTAGCATTATTATTTTCTTCCCATTCTCAATTTCCTTACAATACCTTTTCTTTTCGGCCTTTGCATTGCAATTTTGTGAAAAATTGCATATTTTTACACTAGGGTTTGATCTAGAGTGGCACTATAGGCATGTTGTAACATATTTTTTGGCATAAGGTATCTTTTATTACTGTTATAAGTTTCTTTCCATCATAATTTTCCTTACAACACCCTTTTCCCTACTCTTTTGCGTGGAGATTGGTGAAAAAACACATATTTTGGCCTATTTTCACTAGGTTTTGGCTTATTGACTCTCTAGAGTTACTTCAAAAGAGTGTTGTGAAAGGTATTCTTCCATTAGTGTACTTTTATTAATCATATAATTTTCTATCCCTCTTGAAAATCTTCACAACACCTCTTCTTTCATTTGTTTGCATGAAGATTTGGTGAAAAATCGCATATTTTGGCCTATTTTCACTAGGTTTTGGCTTATCGACTTTCTAGAGTTGCTTCAAAAGCATGTTGTGAAAGGTATTATTGCATTAGTGTACTGTTATTAGGAATATAATTTTCTTTCCCTCTTGAAAATATTCACAACACCTCTTCTTTCATTGGTTTGCATTGAGAAAAGTTGAAAAATCAAGTATTTTAGAGCATATTCGACATCACTTTTGCATTTGGTTTTTGTGTAAGTTTTGGAAGATCTTGAAAATATGATTTGACACTCCTTTACAAAATTACAAATGGCTTCTCAATATAATGATAATTCTAGGTTTGTTCCTAGGCCTTAATTAAAAAGAAGATCCCCTAAGCTTGAAATAACATTCACACCCCATTGCAAAGAAATGGTAAATATTGAAGGGCCTCTTTACATCATAGTAAAAATAATGGAACAACCTGTGCATGGAACACTCATAGATCCTAATTGCATGAAAAATGTGGTCATGGAATATTTCCTCCTCAATCATGAAATGGTACAAGAATCTTATGAACCGTCAAACTTGAGAATTAAAACACATAATGGAGCTTTAATGAAACCGATTGGCAAGATAACTCTAATGGTCTCAGTCTATGATAAAGTTGTGGATCAATAATTTGATATAATCCCCTTATCTAACCTCTTCCATGTAAAAATTGGACATCCTTGGCTTAAAGCTATGAATGCTTTTCCTTCTACTATTCACAAATGTATAAAATTTCCTTTGCGTGGAGAGATCTGTACTATCCGCCGTAATGATTATCAACCTACAACTAAAGACAAGAACTTTATTCTTGATTACTTTTGGCCACAACTTGAGACAAATCCTGAGCCATGAATAGATAGAACTTTCATAGAATATAGAAAATACAAAGCAAAACAACTAGCTCGAGTGGCCAGGTCTGCTTTGCAACCAATAAGAGAAGAACAAGAACAAGCATAAAACAAGACTATTATGGCTTTGATGAAATTTTCAGCATGAGAAATGTGGATAAGGAAAGGATCAATAACCCACCTCATCCACAAAGAGATGGCATTTATGCTAAGATCCCTCCTCCATCATCCTTACATGGATCGGGAGGCTTTCATAGACAACAAAATATTCCACCAAGACCTATGAGATTTGAACGTGGTGCTTCCTCCTCTACTGTGCAAACTATGGAAAAACATGATGAAATAAGCAATAAGAAAAGAAGAAATAGACTAGCAAAAGAAAGAAGGAGGAGAAGACAAGCTTATGCCCAACGACTCACAAATCAACAAAAGAACATTCAACCCAACATTGAAACAAATCAAGAAGAGCTTAAGGATGAACAAGTTGAAAACAAGAACAACAGTTGGACTTTGGTACCTTACACAAAACTTTCATCTACAATTTAGGATTGGGAGGATGATGACCTCCTTGATGATGACTTCTAGCATGGACCTCTCTGACAGGTAAGTATCTCTAACCCTTTATCTCTCATGTTGTGCTTTCCTCGTGATGTGCTATGTATTGTTTAGGCCTCCTAGGATGACCCTTGATTCTCTTGTAAGGTCAAGGATACTAGGAGACTGCCTCTGTCGTGACCTTCTTCAATTTGTATCATCATTCTTCTATATTGCCTCTCCTATGATTTCATTGTTGTGTGTTGTGTCTTACGGACATAGCATTGCATTTAAGCCCTCTACGGAGGTAGGATATCGAGCATATCCTTTTATCTTAAGCCCTCATTGTGAGGCGGGGATGGTGTTTTTCTCAGAGAGATTGCATTATCCTGTCATTTTCAAAAGTCATCATGAGGTGGGGAGCGTTCTGTGACTAATTCAACCCTTAAACACGTTTTTGATAGTTGTTGTGGCGAAGCCCAATCGTTGGTGTGTGCCTGTAATGTGCCTAAGATGGTGATGAACCTAGAAATAGTTTCACTCCATCACTTGTCTGCCATGTTTTCTTTGTGTCTTTAGCGTGTGTGTGTATGGCATGCTTGTTCTCAAAGTGCAAGACCGGTGGCAATGAGCTCCTCTACACTTTGGGATTTGTTTGGCGTGTTTATTCTCAAGGTGCAAGACTGGTGGTGAATAGCTCCTCTACACCTTGGGATTTTGTTTGGCATGTCTATTCTCAAAAAGTGCAAGACCGGTGGTGAACAACTCCTCTACACTTTTTGGGATTTGTTTGTTTACTTTTCTTGTACTTGCATCTTGCATTTCATATGGAAAAATCAAAAAGAAAATAATCACTACATTCATTATATTCTCTGTGCTCTACGTGTCTTCAATGTTGTATTCTCCGTGTTTTGCGTGACTGTAACCGTCTTCTCTGTGTTTTGCGTGCCTGTTATTGTCTTCACTGTGTTTGGTGTGTCTTCTCTGTGCTTGGCATATTTGCTATGTTTTTTTACCTTACTTTAATGCATGTATTGGTCTTGCATTTAATGCATACATTAAAGTGGGGGCTAAATGTTATGTCAAAAAAATGCACCCTTGGGGGATTTTTCCTTTAAGGTTTAGCTCTCGGGTCCTTAGATTGCATTTAAAGCATTTTACATGATAATTCAGACTCCCGATGAGAAAACCCTTGGGTCTCATGACAAATAGGACCTAGGGGGTGCTAATTTAATGACATTGGAACAAAGACAGGGGGTGGACAAGGGCGCTAGCACCCTATTCCAGCACTATTTTGGGTCTTCCCTAAATTTAAATGTCGGGTTTGTGACCGTTATTTGGTTTCCAGGTCAACATCATAAGTTTCAAATACGAAATTCTTGGCGGGAATCTTAATAGTTGCATATATAAGCATGTTTAGGTTATCATTTAGAAACTAGAAGATGTTTATGTTAGAATATGATTGGGAACTTTATGCACTTGAGATTTTTATGATATCATTGTGTTGTAGTGCATAGCATTGTTATTGTGTTTTTTT
The DNA here is from genome assembly GCA_027924645.1 of Cunninghamia lanceolata. Classification (NCBI taxonomy): domain Eukaryota; kingdom Viridiplantae; phylum Streptophyta; class Pinopsida; order Cupressales; family Cupressaceae; genus Cunninghamia; species Cunninghamia lanceolata. The sequence continues at coordinate 29,124,961 of BSBN01000339.1, read as the reverse complement.
TTGCTGGTTGGATTACATCTTCTCCTCATGGCATTGAAGAGCTTCTTCCTTCCATGAGAGCTTCATCATCAAGGTGACATCTATTGTGTTTTATCATCATTATCATTTGGATTTTTGCCTTTATCCCACAAGGATATGTACTCTCTCTGACAACAGTGTTCAGAAGACTTGAATGTCTCTCCGGGGCTTGACTGAGGCAAGCCTCTAAACACCACAACCCCCTCCCACATTCCATGTGATTGTAGATTATAGGTTGCGAAAGCGGGAGAAGTGGAGTTGCATGGAGTAGGACACTGTGGAGATTCTAGATCCTGAAAGAGGAGACTGATCAGACTAGGGTGCCATCAACCTTGTCCTCCACATCCGAAGCTACAGAAGTAGATTAGACAATGAGTATCAAGGTTTCCAGAGCTTCTGAGTTCCAGAAGAATCTCTCGCAATGGACTAGGGCACCATCAACCTTGTCTTCCATTGTCAGATCATGGAAAATAGAGAATATAGCAAAGATCAGTGCCAGAAGAAGATTGGGAATCCACATAAAAACATGTACCTTGGACTAGGGCGCCATCACCATTGTCCCCAACATTTCCATTTTTTAGACTGTGAAAAATAGTGAGTTAAGGTTCTCTTCCCATTGTCTAATTCCTGTAGCATTTGTCATAATTCACAGATTTGATTACTGTTTTTCTTAAATGAGGGTTTCAAGAGCATAAAATCATTAGTTAGCAATCTTGTGTGATCACATCTAAATTTCCCAGCAGAAAACCAAGTGGCAACTCAAATATGGTAGTTGACTCTCCTCTTGATAGGAGAAGCACTCAGTTGAAAAGCCCTTGGAATGTTTAGTGGAAAGGAGGATTCAAACAAAAACAACCCCATCATCCCCCTTTCCATATTAAACAAAGACGTATAGTATGTCTCTGGCATGCTATATGGCACTCGTGTATTCCATGTGTCTTCTGTGTGTTTTCCCCCTTGTGTGGTTAACCCCTACTCGAGCTTTGTATGGCATGTTTTCCCCTCTTGTGTGTGTGTAGTGACGATCTCCACCTATACTCGAGGTTTTTTTGGCGTGTTTCCCCCCCTTGTTTGGTCTCCATGCACACTCGGGGTTTTATGTCACAATTTTATTTACATGCATATGTATATTAAGATGTTTTGAATATGTTATGAAAATGTTATATAAATGTATTCATCATGTTTTGTGTGACTTCTCTCATGTATTCATCATGTTTTACGTGTCTTCAATATTGTCTTCTCCATTTTTTACATGCCTGCTACTATATTCTTTGTGTTTTATGTGTTTGCAATATGTTTTCTAGTGCTTACCTGAGATTGGGGGCTAGAAATAGTTCATCAATCTTTGTATATGCCTTAGCTTCAAGTGCCTAGCGTGTTTGATGTGTTTTTTACCATACTTTAATGCATGTATGGGTCATAAGATAATACATACATTAAAGTGGGGGCTAAATGTTATGTCGTAAAATGTCCCCTAGGACTTTTAGCTCCTAAATTTAGCTCCTAGGTCCCTTAGGATTAATCATGCATGTTAAAAAAGAATCCTGGAGCAAAATCCCCCGAAACCCATGTCAAATGGGACTTAGTGGACACTCTTAAATCTTAATTAAGTCCCAAAATAGGACCCTAGACAAGGGCACCCATGCTCTAGTCTAGACCTATTTTTTCAGGACCTAAATTTTAATTGTTCGCAAAGTGACCATTAAAAGGTTTCCCTTTGTCGGCCTATTCAATTTGTATTACGAATGTTTAGCAGGAATGCATAATTAAGTAGATTAATGACTTCATTTTACACCTAGATGGATAATGCAAACTGGTGATCTTGTGCTAAGGATATTTAAGGCTTTCATTGTGTTGCAAAGAAGTATTGTGTTGTGATTGTACTTGTGTGTTGCAGATTTGTCTTCATCAATCCATATCTTCATAGCATGAAAGAACTTCATCTCCTTGTGAGAGCTTCACCTCTGAGGTGACATCTATTTTGTCTTCCAATCAATTTATCATATCGTTTGCTTTTTCCTCTGTCCACCAAGGACACACACTCTATCTAACAACGGTGTTGGAAGGCTTGAATATCATTCGGGGGCTTGATCGAGGCAAGCTCCTAAACACCACAACCCCCAACCCCTCTCTTGTGATTGCAAGTTACAAGTGTCAGATCTTGCGAAGAGGAGTTGTAGGAGATCAGAGCAGAGCAGGAAAATTCCATATCTGAAGAAAATAATAGAAAATATCCCTAATTAGACAAGGGCGCCCACTCTTTTGTCCTGCAATTTTACCGTGTTGGGAATCTCTGAGCAGGTTATAGTCTGAAGCATATTTTACTCCGAAGCCCTCAGAAAAAACACTACATTGGACAAGGGCACCTACTCTTTTGCCCCTAAAGTTTCCACCTTTTGAAATCTGAAATCTTGTATGTATCTAATCTACATTTAGTGTCTTCATGTGCGAGCATTTGTCGTGTTTCATTCGTTTGTTTACGATTTTGCATAATTAGGGTTTTAGGCCTAATCGAACTAAGATTTAACAAATTAATCAACAAATTCCAAATTTCCTTGTCATTCCAAGACACCAAACTTGTAGCTGATTCCTCTTGCAAAAGTTGTGATTCAACTCGGTTTAATGTCCTTGAATGTATGTAGTGAAAGGAGGATCTAATTAAATTATCAACCTGATCAACAAACCCTCTTTTTCTACATAACAATATATTGCAAATAGGACACACATATTTCAAAATTTATTAAATGCAATGAAACAAAATAAAAATAACCACATTCAAAGGATCCAATCACTTTACAGGTTTAAACACACAACACATGGATGCTAGAATTGATATTGATTTAGATTTAGGTTTTTACATGAATTCACAAGATACATCCCACCACTCAATTGAGTGGGATGAGTGACAAACACAACATATTTTCCCAAATTGAATCATCTTGAAATAACCACCATTAGGGCTAAAACCAATGCCTGCACACTCAATAAAACATCATGCATACTTGCTCTATACAAGATAGTTGAAGCATAATAAAAACACCCAACGTGATATAATAAAACTAAAATAATATTGATTGTTGTATTAATTAAAAATCATCCTAAGCCATATGATTCAAACATAAATATAAACATCAATTATTGAAATAATAAACATGATACTGAACTAGATAACATGAAAAATTGTATATAATAGATAGGAAAATAGTGAAGTTAAAGCACTAAATAGTCCAAACACATATATAGTCACAACTTATGCATCCATAATACATACTGGAAGAAAAGATGCCAATATAAAACCTCACCAATAGCATGCATCACTGGTAATATAAAACATCACATAAAGTGATAAAACACTATTAAGAGCATAATTATCTACGGTACACAATTAGATCACCTTGATGGAAATACAAGGCCTCATTAGAAATTTTAGTACTATAAGTACGAAAAAGTGCACAAGCCTACACAACAATCTGATGATGATCTAGAGTCCTAATCATGTACATGTAAGCATGAATTATATTTACCTCTTAATAGATTCTTTCTTGGTGACATGTTTTTGAACATTTTTCTCTTTATTTGTCCCTTCCTAACCTTCAATCTAACCTTCTATGGTCCTGCACACTTTCTTGTTGTCCATCTAACCCATTTTTGACAAATCACCCCTATCACTTACCAACCTTGATGACATGGACAATCCACCTCTAAAGAGGGGAAATTCACTTCCTCCAAGGGGTTATTTCATCATTAATTCTTCCATAACCATCCAATTAACCTTTTAAGGTCCTACATACCTCCTAACCATTTACTTAGTCCATTTTGGATGGATTTCCCGTATGACCTATAGGATCTTGCAACTAAAGTGGGATCTCTCAAGGATATTTGCCTTGCTAAAAGGGGTGACCCACTTCCTATGTGTGTTTTTCTCCATTTCTAACCTTCAAACTAACTTTTCAATTGTCTGACAAATCTTTTAGATCTCCAACAAGCTAGGGTGGCTCGAGAGACCGCAAGATATCTTGAGCAAAAATGAGATGAAAGTATAACCTTGGAACACTTCCAAGAAAAACTAATAGCACCATTGCATAGTGCTTGAAAAATTATGCAATTTCAAAAAGATGGCACCCAAAAAGGAGTCTGTATGTGCCCAAATGAGCCCTATGAAGTTCCATATGACCTATCTGATCCATTTTGACTAGGTCACCCCTTTTGCCTTTAGGATCTCCAAGGGTGACCCTACAACTTAAGAAGGATCTCTAGGGGAATTTTCCCTACTAAAAGGGGTGACCCACTTACCAAAAGGGTTGATTATGTCATATTTTCCATGCATGTTTTCTTCCAGTTTTAGCTCAATTTAGATCTATTTTTGGCTTTTGATTGCAACTTCCTCCATGCATAACTAACTATTATTTTCCCCTAACTATTTCTAGACTCCCAATCAGACTTTTGTTAGCTTCCAATCAATTTATTCTTATCTTCCAATTAGTCTTCTATGATCTCCTCTCCAACCTTTGTACACTTCCAATCAGAGCTAGATCACTTTTCAATCAACCCCTATTAACTCCACAATCACCACCACCTTTGGTGTGAATTCTAAACCTATACATACCCCTCACCTCTTCATTATTTTCATGTTGGGAATGCTCTTCTCATCTTCCCAATCTTTTCCAAGCTTCTTCATAGGCCTTTGGGCCTCTTAGTTTATTTTTTTAGTTTTAGTTTTTAAAAAGCTTCAAAGATTTCCCTTAGGAGGAAAATTCATTATTACATTCTTAGTTTGCTCAAGTTTTTGTAAATAGTTTCCCCAGTAGCATTTTATGCTCAATGCAAGACCTTGTGTGCCTTTTATTTTCAGCCATAGCTTCAAAGCTCAAGCCATTTGTTTTCCCATATCATACATATGCTTAATTCAATTGCTTTTCAATTTCCATAGCTTCAAAGCTCAGAGTCATTTGCTTTTCACATCTTTGTTTTTCCCCCATTTCCAAGAGGAGGACCTCGCTGCTATAGAGAAAAAGGCAATTTCCAAAAAGGACCTCTAAGGACTCATGCCAGGCACTATCACTCAATTCAACCAAGTTTTTCAATCTTTAGTAGTAATTAAATCAAATCTTTCTCTTGAGGAAGTAAAACGTTATTTGCTTTTCTCTTGATAGGTAGTTTTAAATTGCTTCCATAGATTAGATTTGCTTTCTTAAATTGTTTAGATTATGTTTACTTGTTTTCCTAGATTAATTTCATTTTCATTGTTCTTATATTTAATTGTAAATTTCATTTCATTAGATTACATTTTAAAACTGGCCTGTGAAAACATACAAAAATATAGTTTAGATTGCATACAAAAATCATATAGTTTGCATATATTTTCCCTTTCTTAGTAATTAAATCATTTGAAACTTAGAAAAAGAAATTAAGAGTTTTTTTGCATAATTATAAAAATCCAAAAAATTAGAAAACACAACAATAAAATCAAGAGATCAAACAAACCCTCAATTTCATCACGAGGTCAATAAAGTCAATAAATTCAACAAAAATATCATGTTTTCCCCCTTTTTGTCTAGCATTCGATGTGCCCAAGCATTAGGGAAGATTGGGTGAAATCCATCTTAGACAAGATTAGGGAGAACATCCCTCAATCGATTCTCATTCAACAAAACACATAACAAAGAATAGAAGTCGAAGAACATCAACAAATAATCATTGATCAACAAGGGCTCATACAATAATGCATTCAAAATGAACAAAGGAGGCTAGATCACCTCCACATCATAAATGAGTAAAATAGTATTTGGTCTAGGTTTAGAATAAGTGACCCTTTGGGTCATATTATAATCACAACCACAGTAGCCATTGAACATTTTCATCAACATCATAAAATTCATAACAATTTTTGACAAAGATACACAAACACACATCACACGATTAACCTAATCATGATCCATGACATTTTGCTCCCTCATGAACAGAACAACCCCCTGGTTATACCTCCACTCAATTGGCTCTTGCCACGAGAGAAGGAGTGACTAAGTGTTCACCCATAGCAAGGATATGGTTCATGTGTCGTGTTGAAGTCTGACTCACTCGTGTTATGTTTGAGTCACATTCTAAATAACACAGGTACAAAGGATAATAGCATACACTCACTACAACAAATCCCTATGATTAGCTCCATTTTTTGTTCCATTTTTTGCTTCCACCCACTGTTTTAATGTATTTTTCTCCAATTTTCTGAAAAAGTCAGCGCTCTTTATCAGGATGGCGCTATTTTTGACATTTTTGCGCTGATCAAAACAAGTAGGTGCTAAATTAGGTGCAAATTAGCACCTAAATTAGTGCCCAAATTTGTGCCTAGTTTAGCACCTAGTTTAGCGCCTAGTTTAACACCTAATTTAGCACCTAGTTTAGTGCCTAATTTAGCGCCTAATTTAGCACCTAATGGATTGTTTGAGATGTTTTAGTTGGAATGTCAGAGGTTTGGAATCCTCTAAGAAAATATGCAGTTAGAGATTTTTGTACCTCTCTATGACTTTTAAATGACATGGTTCAATGTTATTCCACCCATGTAAAGGAGTTGTATACCATCATGCAAGCCATCAAGCAATGATCTCACTACATCTTGGGAAAGGGGGTCTAATCATCCACTTTGATCACAAGCCACTCCAATTCTTGCAAACTCAGAACAAATTGGAAAAGGTGCACCACATGAAATGGATGACATGTCTACAACAATTCCATCTAGTTATCAATCACGAGAAGGGAAAAGACAAAAAGGTATTTGGCTACCTAAGCTAATAGCTAGTTCATGAACTCACCACAATGTTGGACTCATGTGGTCACAACTTCTTTGACCGGGAACCTCTCTACCCACCAGACTTGGACTTTGCATAGATCTACACCAAGCTCTTACAAGGCAAATAGGTTGGTGAATTTTACATGTCTAACAAGCTTCTCTACAAGCTCAAGTATCTCTATGTTTTAGACACCACACCACACTAGATACTCATCTAGGAAGCATACTATCAAAAATAACTCAACACTTCAATATTACTAAAATACTAGCAACACTTGAACAACACTTCTAGTGGCCTCACATATGTGCAAACATTGAGAACCACATCAAGCTCTCATTCTTTGTAGCATTGCAAAATATTGCAAATAGGAAGCTTGGACTCTACACCCCTCTCTTAGGTTTGACACCACCTTGGGAATCATTAACATGGATTTATTAAAAAGACTACCTATGACAAAGCACTAGTTTAACTCCATGTTTCTTTTAGTAGATGAATTCTCCAAGATGACCATGATGATTGCTTGCAAGAAAAGTATCACCATGCCAAATATTGTGCCACTTTTATTCACCCATGTTTGGGTCAATTTTAGCTTACCCGACCACATCCATTATCTTTTACTATGACCATCATTTTGTTAGTCACTTTTGGTAAATTTTGTGGACGATGTTAGATACGCAACTAAATAGAAGTGGTCAACTGCATTGTTGTGCATCTAATGTGCATCTATAATAGTGCACACCTACACACTTGAGATGACAACATCCTTTGCATTTAACATTCCTACAAAAATGCTCTACACAACTCTATGAGGCATAGTCCTTTCTAGACATGTCTTGGGTTCCAATAGGAAGCATCCCTTGACATATCCTTGTTATCACTAGGAATTGCACTCATATGCAAGGCTGGTTAAAGCACTGCAATTCTGTGTAACATGGGACTAATCTCTGGTTGTGGGTGCCCTATGACGAGATTAGACCTCCATATTATGGGTTGGTTCCCTTCAAATGTTCTATTGAGATGTATGTTTTTACTTTTTGGAAAAAGGGAAGAAAGAAACTAAATGAATGCTAAAGGCAAAATGGTGATGCACCTGATATGGATAAAAATAATGCAATCTGATTCATGATGTTTACCCAGAAATTTGACTTTTACATAATCCAAACTTGGCATAAATACCACAAAAAATGATTCTAAGGAAGGTTTGAAAATAGGTTTTTATGAAGGAAATGGTTTTTTCACAGCATAAAAAGACTATTTCTGGTTAACACAACCTAAGACCTATGATGAATATATGCTTTAATGCTGCAAACAAGGAGGTGAGACAATAATTTTGAATGTTTAATAATAAAACATAGCAAAATTTTATCAAATCACTTCAACATTCAGCATAAAAAGGAAAGGTAATTCAACTGATCTAAAATAAACAAAGGAAAGCTTTGCAAATAAGACAAAAGATTACCTGTAACCTACTGATCTCTCAATAAAACTGTAAAATTGAGCTATAAGAATTCTCCAATCTGTCTGAATCAAAATGAGAATCAAGAACTAGCAAAAATAAACTTTTGCTTTACAATATATAGGTTTGCTCTCTCCAAGAGGCATGCAAAAAATATGGACTTGCAGATAACTGCCTCTAAAAATACTCATTCCCGAGCAACCTCAAAGTCCTCAAAATTAGGGCCTAAAACTACCACAAATTGAGCAAAAATAGCTTCAATTTGGGCCTCTCCATATGTTTGACCAAGGACCCTAAAAAATACTCCTAAAAGTCATGCAAAACCTCCTAGGTGGCCTAGTTAACTCCACTAATCAATTTGCATGATTTTGCATGAGCAAAATTGATTGTGAGTAAATAATAAAGTAATAGAATATTACTCTATTATTGGTTACAATTTATTCTATTTTTGATTTTACAATTTGTGAAAAATAATAAAGTAATTTATAAAATATTACATTATTATTTATTTACAATTGATTTGTATGTAAAATTGTGCATGATTAGAAGAAAAAATATCACCCCTTATCACTCCAATTACATTTGCCTATTTTGCATGATATGAGCCAAAATTAGGACTTTAGGAGAAAAAAGAAACTCCTTATACCTCCATGTGGGAAAAAATATCTCTATTTTGCATGATAAAATACCCCTATTACTCCATATTTGTATCAAAAGAAAACAAATATCTAACTCTGCCTTATCACTTCAATCTCCTTTATGCAAAAAAGCAAGAAAGTCTCTGTCACTTTAACTGCCCCTTGCAATCTCCTATTACAATTGCCTTTATGCAATAATCAAATCAATACAAGACAATACCTTATACATCCCATTCAAATCATATCTCCACCATGCATGAATGCTTACCTTTGAAAACTCCATGTATAGCCTTATGCATATGCCATGTCTAAAATCACACCTTCTTAGCTTTGTTAGCCACTATGCATAATGAGGAGATATCCCTATCTTTGGATGTTTTGAATAAGGACAAGGAACCTGAGCATGTGTATTGTTGTCCATGCAATACCTAACCACCAAGGAATCTTTAAAAGGTTTATAAGGCATAAAGCCTTTCTCTCCCATCATATCGCCCTCTTGACTTAATAAAAATCAAGTCTAAAGCACTGTTGTCGGCCACTCCATATTATGATGGCTAGGATCTTCAAGAAAAAGGTTTTGACCACGGCACTCCTTTGGATAAGGTAATTATTTCTTTTTTGTAAGTCAAAAATACACTTGAGAAGAAGAAACCTTCAAACAAAAGAAAGAATCCAACCCTAAAAATTGTTCATTATTCATTTTGCCTTCCTTCTTCAAAGCTCTACAACTTTGCTCCACTGACTTAGGGTTTTAATGCTTCATCATGGCTTTGGTCTTTCTCCCTTTTCTGGCTCTACTTTGTTGAAACCATGGAACTCTACACTGTTAATGGAGAAGGTAACATTTGTTTGGGCTTTATATGAGGCATTTCATTGATCTGTAGTTTTCTTCTTCATGGCTACGGCCTTCTTCATCTATGTCTCTGGTTTTGCTATGCATTTTTTAATACTTTCCTACCTTGTTTCTGTGTGCTTCTTCCTTCATGGTCTTCATCTACTCTTCGAAAGTTTAAGGCCATTATGAGGCCGTGGAAAGATCTTTCCTCTTGCCAGCCAAAAAGGGTAAGCACTTGTTATTTTCATCTCTGTAGCTTCATTTGTCTTTGGTTTTACTCTTTATAGAATGGCAAGTCTATTGGTAGACATGGGTATTGTATTTTATAGCAAAAAAATGCTCTATCACTGTCAGCCATGAATGTATATATCTTCTTTTTGCCTTGACCTATCTGTAGATAAAAAAAACAACAAGGGTTTGAGTATTTTAAGATGAGGGGTTTGACATCTTTTCTCCATTTTCAAAGCCTCTACCTGCTATGGCTATGCTCCTCTTGAAAATAGGCATCAAATGTCGTAGACTGTCGAGGGTTTGTGAGCTTTGAAGTTAGGGTTTCAACCCTTCTTGCACAAAAACCTTCATAATGCCATGGCCATACTCTTTCACTTAATCTCTTTTTCTTTTGACTGTAAAGAAACAATGGTTTGATATATCTTTGAAAAGATCTTGTTTAGTTTGCAGATGGGTATACCTTCTTTCATATTTCTTGCTCCTCTGGCATGGTTATGACTGTATCATCTTTCTGTTTGAATCTTCTTAACTGTGTTAGCAAAAAATGACATTAGGGTTTGATATCTTGACATGGGTATACAATTTTTCATAAACAGTCTCTCCTTCTATGTAGCACTTCCCTGACTATGGATTTTCCTATAGGCAAAGCATTTAAGAGTTGAAGTGTTAGCAAATGGAGTTTCTGTCTTTACTTCACGTAACACTTTCTCCTCCTCTTTATGACTGTCACACATTACTGATGATACACTTTACCTTATATGTCCCACTCTAGCTACTAGGTAGAAGCAAATTTTTTGATATTCTATATGACAACAAATCATTTGATATCCTGTATGATAACTGTTATCATTTCTGGAAGGTTGTACCTGTAGCATAAATGGCTTCTTATGCATATCTCTTCAGGTTGCTAACTGTAATATGATGGACTGTCTGTCATGTGGAAACATCCTTAACTATGTACTTGTTTCTCTTCTCTTTGACTATTTTCTATCATGGCATAGATCATGCTACCTTCTCTTTTGCTCACTTCATCACTTGAATGTTATAGCGTTGTATATATCATGCATCTTTCTCCTACACTTGTAGTTGTCCTTGTGCATTTTAAGGCATACCTGTAGCATAGACACATGTTCTTTGTCCATCCTTGCACCTGTAGTCATCTTTGTGCATACTGACTGTTTATCTTATCATTTGGTTCTCACAGTAACAAATATATCAAGCATTTTCCCTTCATTTTTTTACCATGGTAATTAACTACTATAACTGCATCATGATGACATAATGGCATAGAATAAAGAGGACTATTTACCTTATAAATTTCATGCTCTTTTGTCAATCATCATTGTAGCATCTGGCATGTATCATGTCTCTTTCTGTTGTTCCTCCTTCATCATTGATGCACTTCTGTAGATGGATATGGCCATTATGATATATCTTGACTGTATTTTGCTTGATAAGCTACTTCATTGGTCACTGTCTTGATTATTCATTGGTCATTGTCTTGATTGTTAGTGGTTAAGGTGACTATATCTGTATATTTCTTTAAGGCATAGCATCTTCTTGACTATACCATGATATCACTGTAGCTCCGAAGTACATGAGGTAGAGTTTGTTTGATCAAAATAGTTGATAAAGTGCATGGAATTCACCTTGTTAATCTTTGGACTGTTGCATTCTTTACACCCCACTATACTCTATGTATTTGAATCCTTGTGTGCTCTATACATGATAGTCTCTTGCTACTAAGTGATAGTCTTAATCATTTGATGAGTGCTCTTCAAAGAGCATGATGTATGCATCTATCATTTGCATCTTTGCCTCTAGCATGTGACTGTTACACTTATCTCATATGTCTTGAGAAGTTTTACCTGGGGTAGAATGCTGGCATATTGTTTATAATTGTCTTGCCTTCCACTGTTTCATCTATTGTTCCATGTGGCATTTTGCTTGACTATCTCTATGAGATACTTGCAAATTGAATGTGATATAACTGTTTAAACTTTGATCATCTTAATTAGTATGAAAACAACATGAGAAATACCTGGTATAAAATGCTGCTTCATCTTACTCCTTTGTCATAATGAGATGACCCTTCACATGATTTATTCTGCAACTTGTTCAAATGATACATAAGTTCTTGTATCCACTTTACTCACACTCTTTTCAAAAAATGAAAAGAAACATGCTGGGCTCAAACCCTTGTGGGGTCCACATTTAATCCACATATTTATTTGTCTTCAAATCAACAACAAAATTTGTCCTATACCTGCACAGTGAACAAACAAGTTAGCATAAAAAAGTACCTAATAGCATTGATTGATCTCCTTCATGATTTCTTCCTGATTTGTATCATATATCTGATCTAATCTCTTATCTGAATGCATGATATGATAAGTAGATGTCTCTGTTTGATAAAAGCATGTGATAAGTGTAAACACCCGGAGCATTAACAGGGTTGTCCCCAAAATTTTGCAGGTTTCAACTTGATGATGGCTTGGAGTGAAGAATGAAGACTGAAGACTTGAAGGCCGGCTTCAACAGCAACCTCCATCATTAGGCAATGATGGATGTTTAGATTTATCATATGTTCTTTTCTCTTTTCTTTTATCAAACAGATACATAGCTTGCATGTCTGCAATTGCTCAATCTAGTTACTCCCACGGCTTGTGTGGGACACATTTGAACACTTCTTTTAAACATGATCAGTTAGCTTCTCTGATGCATATGATGTATATGTATTTCCTTTTCAATCAATGCATGAGATAAAGTAATAGATACCTGGATGTATGTTCAAAACATGACATGAAATAATAGTGTAATACAATATCTTTCTCTCTTTTATTCAAAACTGATTAACTAAATAATCAATTTAACTTATAACTCCTGAAAGTTCAAACTTTGTAGAACAATTGTATCTCCTTGAATGTTTGATCCTTTGATAATCAATTCTTTTGTCATGATAACTTATCAGTCTTGATTGGACTGATGGGTTATCCTAACAACTGGATCTTCTTTTCAACTTTGTCAAGGCATCAACCATTTAAGAAATGCATAACTTTGAAGTTTTCTATTATTCCTTCTGAACAATTACACTTAGGTCCAACTAATTTTAAGTGTGAACAAAAAATTAGCAACAATCCTATTGCACACCATCTACATTAGAGTCATGTACATAGGAATAGGAAATCAACAAGACATAAAAGTTTATGCAGCACATCCAACATGTGTTCCAATATGGACTAGCTTCAAGGATCTAGATAGTGTGGCTATACATATTGGTACACATGTTGGTGTCTAGTTAGAAACATGGAATGTCAACAACCACATGGTATTCTTCCATACACGTGAGCCACCTAATCACTTTTGTACTGCAAAACATGATCATATAATTGGCACTGTATGCGTCTGACACATGGTGATGTCCACGCCACATGCCACAATGATCTAGTTGGCACCATACAAGTTTGACATTTGTTCTCATCCCATCCGCATAAGAAATGCACCATACATGTTGGATACTTGTCAACATCTACATGGAGCATAACTGATGGTATTCTTGAACAAATGCCTACTTTGTACATTTTGTAGAGTAAAAGAGGTATAACAAATTTTCATCTTACCTCTCTGTATATTTCCTTTGTTCATTTTGAATAGAAGTGACATATATGTTAGAACCCTTCTATATTTGAATGTGTTTTGGTTTACATATCTATTTTCCTTTATGTATTCTATGATCTTATTGCATTAATAGATAATATAGGATTGTCCCTCAGTTCACCTTGGGAATTAGATTAAATAACATCTGAAGTTGACTATAAATTAACAACATGGTGAACATTTTGTTGATTTTCTTGCTTATTTTCACCCTTTTGAAAACTAAATTTTCCTATTGAAATTTTGAAGGATGAGATCCATATTTAAGTGCATTAGACTTAAGAAGTTTCAATTCAATGTTTCTTACATTTGCACACAAATCTATGGAAGAATAATAGTTGTTTAGGTACATTATCTCTTGGATAGTAGGTAATAAGCCCTTAAAAATATTCTTTGCAATTCATCATTAGGAATTTGATAGTGTATCTTTGTTGACAAAGTTTTAAATCCAATAATATAATCATGACTGCACTCATTTGATCCTTATTTACATCCTACTAAATCTAAAATTGTAACCTTTAAACCTGTTAGGACCTCCCTGAATTTGCTTGATCCTATTTGGTTTAATGCTCTCCTTTTCCTTCAACATATCTTGGAACCTATAATTTTTCCAAAATGCTCTAACATCCAATCTCAAGAATATATATCATGGCCATTGTGAAACAATCTTGACTATTTTTGACTATATGAGTGTTTTTGTTTATTACCGTTGTCCCGCAGGTTAATTGAATATCTTTTGCAGTTATGCAGGAACAAGAGGAATGAAATATGGCACATACCGCATTCCCACAGAGCATAAAAGAACAAGTTGTGGCTTGGTGGTAGGAAGTGATTGATATGAAGAAGCTACCGCTACCCCATGGATGGTTTATCTCACGCTTGCAACTTGGCGGTGTTCGGGTGCAGATACTCTCTTCCCGCGATCCTACGGAGGTTTGAAAAGTAACCGGAGGCATTGCGGTAATAACATCAGGAGGTATCACTTACCACATCCCCGCAATGGTTTCAACTAAGGCCCATGGTAGAGTGGCAAGAGGATAATGTAATGGGTTTTTTCCCCATCATCCCGCGATGGTCATTTATAACATTTATGAGTGGGCGGTAAACAGAAGGACATCAGGTAATAATTTCCCGTAGTCCCGCAAGGGTCAATCTAAGAATTTAAAGTCTGCTAGTAAAGGATGAAATAGAAGTGTAGTGGATGTAATCCCCCGCTATCCCATAGCCGGTCTAGGCGAGCCTTGTGGCGATGCGGTAAAAGAAATAAATGGCAAGCACATTCAATGTGGGGTTGCAGTTATCAAGAATTGTTGTCAAATCTTGATAGGCATACCCAGTCATCAGATCAAATCAATGGCCAATATTTGAAAGGAATTGAATGCTAAGATTTCATGATCTCGTGGCATGAACCAGAGTAATAGTGATATGATGAACTCCTTGGCTGAATAAGATTCAAAGATTTCTTGGCTTTTGCTCATTTCAGAGAATTCAGACATAACTTGGAGAAGGCACAACTCAGCTCAATGTGTTTCCTACAAACTACAATTGACCGAGTAAGTTCATTCCTGCACTCTCTGATTAGAAGTTGGCATATATTTCACTCTATTTTTTAGTTGCTTGTATAGTAAGTTGAATTTTGAAAAACCCTAGCCTGTTCAAGTCATTAAACATGGCACCCAAGAGGTCTGAGTCTGCCAGTAAAGGTAATGAGCATGTAGTTCCCAAGAAAAGACCACTTCAACAATCTCTGCTAGAAGTATTGCCTCAGTCCATAGACAAGGGTCCAAAGAAGATGTTCAAAGACGCAACAGAAGGGTGTTGGGATGCTACAATCCCTATCTCCAGGTGGGATTTGTTTTGATATTTTTGTGCAAAAAAGGATGGTGATGGACTAGTGGGAAATCCATGGAAATTTGATTTGGCAAAGTTGGTGGTGCCCAATCTATTTGTGGGTGTGGAATTGATTAGGGCACTAGCACAATATTACCATACTGCCAATAAAATAGTCAAAATGCCAAATGGATTGCCATTGGTGACAGTAGACAAGAATGCAATTGTTGACTATTTTATGTTGAACAAGCAAGCTCTCACTCAAGTGGATTTGCAAAGAAGTGAACGAGATTACACAAGCTTGAGGAAAACACTTAGGAGAGATGAATTGCCAATATATATGAGAAGGGGGGCCAACAACAGAAAAATTGAGATTCCATCAAATGCTATTGAGCCTTTCTCTGTGGAAGAATTTGTTATATATTTCAAGAGAACATATTTTGCACCATGCCAGGTCTTGGGAATTGATGCACAAGGAAGAATGCCAACTAGCTTAATGATGATGGATATGAAAATACAACATCTAGAGGTGAACATTGAATACGACTTTGCATTTTATATTGAGAAAAAACTTCATGAAGGATTCTTGTGTGTGAAGGAGAACAAGCAACCCTTAGATTTCAAATTCTATTCTTTATTATGTCACTTGATTCTATATCAGAACAAAGGGAGATGGTCAAGCAAAATGGATGTAAGTATTGTTCATGAGAAAGGACAAAGATTGTCGACTCAATTTTGGTGTTATAAGTGGGATTCTTACTGCCAGAATAGTAACTACATTGTATTTCATGATTTGTTTGTTGTCAAGATATTAAATTATCTTGGTACCTGGTTTCCTAGGTTGACTAAGGAAGTCATGGTGATGCTGAGGCCACTTGCACACAAACTAGAGCAGGGCCACAAACATAATTTTGCTGATTAGTTTTTTATGCCAGATCATACTATAATTAGAGTGTATGGTTGCCCCCAGCCACCTCACATATTGCCAAAATTTGTATTAGACATAATTGTATTCATGGAGTTTATGTGGCAAATGATGTAGATGGAAAAGGAGGTAATGAAAAGACAAAAGAAAGGTACATTTCTACCTGATGCTACAATTTTTGGTGATTAGTCTATTGGCTCTTACACTCTTGAAAATTTGCAAGCCTTTTTAAAGGCAAAATAGTCTTTGAAATTGGGCATCGAGAGGAATTGTGACCTTGAGGGTCATATGAATCTTGTGAGACAATCAATTCTAACTAAAATGGGAGTATCCCATCAGGTCATGTTTGATGAGGATGTGATAAGAAATCCTGTCACTTTTGATGAGGTATACAATAGGAAGAGAAAATGGGATATCTTGAAAAAGATTGAAGATGAAAAGAAAAAGCAGAATCCCCTATTTCTTAGATTCTTTGTTGAAGAAAAAGACCCTCTAAAGAGAATTGATGCAATCATTGATAATTTTGAAAGTATTTATGGTAAATCTAAGAAGCAACCTCCTAAGGCTACTAAACTTCCAATGAAAAGGTCTGCAAGGATTAAGATTCATGAGTCTACTCTTGATGTTTTGTCAGTGCAAGATCCACAGGTCCCAGAAGCACCACCAGCAAAGAAGTAGAGGATAGAAGAGGTATCTCCACTTCTCCCCTATGAAATGACTGAAGAGGTGGGGGATACTGATGAGGTGGCTAACATCTTGAGGCACATGGGAGAGGAGCAAGAGGTTGATTAGCCATTGGTTGGTCAAGCCATTGATGCACATAAGCTTGAGGCTAGGATGGGTGAGCAAACCCAAGCTAAACCAGAGTTGGAGGAGGGTGAAAGGATTATAGCATCCATGAGGTTCATAGAAGATGACAACTTCATCAAAACTCCAGAGTTTAAGGATTTTTGGCTGAAAACGAAAAGGAACGAATATAATGAAAAAGTGGCAATAAATAAAATGGGTGTTGATGAAGCACAACATGATCAAATCATTACACAAACTTTCAAAGATTTGAAAGTAGATGAAAGTGATGTGAGTCCACAGGAGGCAAGACAAATGGTCTTGAATAGTAATATGTTCATCATCCCTGGCCTTGAATTGAAAAAGGTATTATTGCTTGACCAAGTTAGAAGTCAGGATGATCCACAACTTGTTTCAGAATTTGATTATGAAGATGGCATAAGTGGATGTGGTTTTAATCCAAAGACAGAGACCCTTGTAATCTGGACTACTCAGAAGAATACAAGCAAACCAAGATTGCTTGATATTGTTCAAGAAATGAGGGGTACAGCTGTGGTAAAGACTTTTCAAGATACATCAACAATAGAAGCAGTTGCTCTCAATGTTCATACTGCTATGTTTACTCATGCTGCTATGAAGAAGTTAGAACAAAGGCTACAAGATTATGAGCAAACTCAGAAAGTAATGAATGATGAAGTAAACAAATTATATTTTGAAAATGTGAAATTAAAGAAATAATTGCAAGCTGTGAATTCTTCTCAAGGTCAAGCCATTGTACCCTATCAGCCCCCTGTGCCACGAACAACCAGTGATGTCACAGTGTCTACTGAAGAATTTAATGCATTAAGATTGAAATTTGAAAAGGAAATTGAAAGTTTGAATAAACAAAATGAAATGACAAAGAATGAGGCAAAGATGAAAGTTTTTGAAATTTTTGAGAAAATTTTGAAGCATAGAGTAAAATTGGTTGTGGATAAGCTTGGGAGTGTGCATGATTTCTACTCTTCTTTATCTCAGACCATTGAGCAATTGAAGATAAACTTTTTTGTTTTGGATTTGTTGTATACAAAATGGCAACCCTATCATCACACTTTGGTTATTATGTGCAAAGTAGTGCAAAGGAATCCTGATGCTCCTACAGCTTTGAAGCCCACTGAGCAAATAGTCAAAATGAACATTAATGAATACCAGTATGTGAATGGGGAAAGCTAGAAGATGAAAGCAAAGGTTGAATGTTTTACTACGTTCAAGCATAAATTTATTCCTTTCATACTGACAGAAGAAGAGAAAATCAAAAGTCTTGACACATGGAAGATAGAATTCAGTCAAACAGTATTCCAAGTTATGGAGTTTTTGAAGAAGGATGGAGATGCCACTTAGTTTCAACATGATATTGGACCAAGTAATTGCCTTGGATACTGGGTATGGAAAATTTGTGATGTATGTTAGAGCTTTGCGTGATAAAAGATGGAAAGATCACCAGGAGAGCTTGCTTCAGATTCAAGCTTACTAATGGCTTGGTGATTTTACAATATATCAATGGGAGGAGAAATATCTTAGAGATGAATCATCAGTAGTACAGGTTCAGGTGCAAAGGAGCAATGAGCCATATTCTGGCATTAAATAACACCACCACATCTTGAATGCTCTCCTTTTGTCTCTTTATGTTTTCTTCATGTTTTCAAAACATATTCAAATATATTTGAAAATCTAAATTAAACTTATAAAAGGCAAATATTGTAATATCAAGGGTTAGGAATACAAAGAGCCATTTTGAATGTGAAAGGTCTGAAGCTTGTTTCTTCCTTTATAAAAGGAAGCCAAGACCCTATGGCTCGGGATCTATCTGGGATTTTGATTTTTTGAAAGAGACATTGCACTACCTGTACTTTGAAGCAAATCAATATAAAAGATGCTATTCTCTAGTGCTCAACTTTTGGTTCTCATTTGTTTGTTAAATTGGATTGCTAATAATTTATCTAGTTATCTCCAATTTACTTTTTCTTTGTTATTCATATCAACCTATCGAGTATATTGTTGATTTGTCAAAACACATTTGATGTTTCTTGTGTAGTTTGTTTATTGGGCTCCTTCAAGAAAGGATTAAAATCCTATAGGTGAATCACATTAACTTTGGAAAGTTAAATTGGAATGTTAAAGAAATACCTGATAACTTACATATTTGCATGTCTATGTAAGTCATAGACATAGAATTGCCAAGCAAATCAAGTTGTGGCTAAAAGGGAAGCACATATTCTTCTTAGAGTGAAAACTCCATAACCCAAAGGTAGGCACCGATCATTCTCTTTTGAAAATCATTCCCTTGTATATATTTTCAAAATCTAATTTTGTTTTTCTGTTTTAGGAGTAGGGTTTAAAGATTTATAGAAAACATTAATCCAAATCATATGCCAGATTGGGTTAAGTGAAGTGGATGATTTAATTAACAAAATTACATAAGCTCCTTAATCTGTTCTGAAGTCACCAGCAAACTTGAAAGTAAATTGTCATTGGTGAAACAAGGTAACACCCACCTAGGCTTGAACAGAGTCTAAAGTGCAGAGAATTTTGATTAATCTGATCAATTCTGTTAGTTGGCCAAATTCACATATAAAACCTAATCATAAGATTTGGCATATCTTTAGGGTTTTGTAATTTGCAAATTTGAGTACCAAGAAAACCAATATTGACATTACAGTGATGTACAAAAGCATTGGCCAAATCATTGAAGGAATGAATAGAAATATGAGGAAGAGAATAAAGCCATTCAATTGCATAATCCTTTTAGTTTCTAGGGAAGAGATTTGTAAAAAGTTTATCATCATAAACATAATCAAAACAAACTCCCAATTGTGTCATAAGGTCCCCTTTACCACTATACATTACAAAACTAGGGGCCACCGAACAAACTAGAAATGGATAAGAAATAACTCAAATGAAAGTGGATTATGCTTGATTTCTCCTATGATATCCTTTGATTACTAGGGGTAATGAATCAACTTTACTTTGCATCTCATCAATTCTTTTAAGGATGACATCTATGTTGGATGGATGAACATTAGGAGTTATGATTAAAATGGGAGTGGAAGTGGCAACATGAGATAATACGTGGAGTGTAGGTTGATTGGGGGATAAGGAATGAAGTTTGAATGTCAACACTAGAAGTGGGAACATGAGTAGTGGGTGAGAAGTAAACACAATCAGGGGATGAGTGGAAGGTACAATATGAGAAGTAGGTACAATGAGAGGATCAATGATGGGAGCTATGAAAAATTGATAAGCAATACAGAGAAGAGAAGAAATATGTGGCATGGCTAATGTAGGAGAAGATGTGGAAGGAGGCACACTAGACGAAGAGGCTTGTGAAGGAAGGGGAGGAGACACGCTATTTAAGGAACTTGATGAGCTTATCCTTTGACCTATATCACTTAATACTTCCATCACATAAGGATTATCCATTAACAAGTTATGAAGAACATCAATCAAATTTGAATAATTAACATTATTGCTCAAATTCGTAAAGGTCTGATATAAGTATTTGTGTAGTAAGATTCATGTCTTGCCTATCCATATATGCGACATGTGCATCATGATGAAAAACATCTTCCCCATTAAAATATGTAGTAGTCATCAAATCCTCAATCATAACTTCCTCGCAATGAATCAAGGCCATTATAGAGTTAAGCCTAAGGTTTCTTCTTAGTGCAAAATGAGTATTAGGTTGAGACCTTGACATTCAAGCAAAATTTAAAGCAATGAAAAGGAAATTGCATCCAAGTAATCCTAATATTTTCTGCCAACAATTCATACCAAAGATTGAACAATTTAAGGATATTGCAATAGGTAATTTGTATCAACACAAATAATATTACTAAAGCATTTCAAAGTTTAGGCCATAAGAATCATTCTTTTTTAAACATAGATTGCAAATAATTTTGAAATTTTAAAAGTCTTGGTCATTAACATTATTGTCTGCTACAATGTCATCCAGTGTATCATTGTCAATGTTCATATGTTCTTTCAAGTATTTAATAGTATCATCATCCTCATCTTGACCTGCATCATCTTCATCATCATTGAAATTTGACTGTAGACCATCTATATTGTTACCAGATGTATTTGGATCATCATTTTCTATACCATCCATATTGTTGTCGTCCATAACATCATCTAACTCTGGATTGTTGTCTTCTTGTGCCTGAACATAACCATCTTCAACATCATCATGGATGTCAATTTCTTCTATGTTCTCTAATCCCTCTCTCTCATTTTGTTGGCCATCATTGTTTTGCTCAGTATCCACTAATGCATCGTCAAATACATGCCTTAATCTTGGATCATAATGTATGACAAATATCCATTTCGAGTCCAAAATATCTTCATAGAAAAATACCTGCACATGAACGACATACATATATTAGACGTATGGTATAACAATTTTATTGATTAATAAACACATGTATATATTCGCAATAAACTATGAATTAATAGATTAATGATCACTACCGCTTCTTGTTTGAGTTAAAGAAATACCTGCTCACAATGAATTAGTAGAACATAAGGCTCCTTATCCTTTGGTAGGAAACATGAGGAATCTATAGAAAACAATCCACTATGAGTATCATGTCTTCATGTCCTCTCAAATGCTTCATACCATCTACACTTAAAAATACAACATTTAAAAGAGCGGTAATCCAACTCAATAATTTCTTGTATTTTCCCAACATATTGTAGATTCCCTTCAATTATATTCTTATATTTTGAGCTTGATCATATGGATTGCTTGAAGTCAACTATGATTCCACAATTGAAGGATCATCTCTTTACATCTACACTTTCTACACGATAATGTTGACCATATGCCCACATTGTTGGATATTTCCTCGCTTGTGAAAGACCATTTATTTCAATGAAAACAAATATAATGACGAATATTAAATTAGTTAATAGTGTCAAAACTATAAGGAAACAACATTTTGTAAAATTCCAACTGTACCTTTCTTTCACATCCTCTAGACATGTTGATTTCATCTTCTGTTATGTTTGAATCTATACTTGCATCTTCTATTTGATTTTGAATTTGTTCAGTAACCCATTCTAGTGTGCAATCTTTGCCCCATTCCCCAAGCAGATCAGTGGGAAGTGGAGTATTCCTTGGGTTCGATCTCTTAAACTATCTCCTTGCTTCTAACACTTTTTCTCTCTTTTTATCATACAGATCAATCCATTTGTTCGTAAAGTCCATGTGGTATAGAATAAACTTGTCGAGTATAGCACTTTCGTCTACACATATTACATGTCAACATGTTTATTTCAAACTCCAAATGTCATGTTGTTAATTTGACAAATAAATTACAGAGTAAATTAATGATTGCAAGAAAAACAACCACACTGATCATGAATTTACTTACTAATTTCTACTTAAACACCATTAGATTGTGGCTTTTCTCCATCAATAATATCTAATACTCATTCTTCATCTCAGAAGCGTGGCCCATCTTCAAAATCCTTACCAAGGAATTCACACAGGGAGAAAAATGCTTCATTCAATACATACCCTTCAGCCATGCAACCCTCTGGATGTGCCTTTTGTCATACATATAGAGTTTTCATATACATCTCAAAGAAAAATATCCACCTCCTTGATACGACACCCGCCAATTCAATGTCATCGACTAGGTGTATAAGTAAATACACTTGTAGGTCCATGAAACTTGTAGGGAGCTCCTTCTCAAATACACATACAATTTCTGCAATTTCCTTCTTCCATTTTTGCACTTCACATTCGTGGATCTCCTTGGAGGTCACCCACCTAATATAAGAATAATAAATTATTATGAACCTTTAGTAAAAAATTAAAATGCAATATGATATCTCTATGTCTCACACATGAACATTTCATATAACCACATACCTTGTAAATGCTGACAATCGACTTATCGCATTCCTTAAGTCAATTATAAGACAGGAATCCCCCCTAATTTCTAATGGCATGATATGCTATCAAACACATTTATGAAAAGGTCATTAGTAATTTTTTCTCACACAACAAAATATCAAAATATATTTAGTACTTATTCAATGTTACCATTAAATGTTAAATGATGACATATAATACCTTCATAAAATTATGAAAATCATGTGTTTTAAATCCTGTGATATGTCCATCAACTGTAAAAGCGTTAGCCAATGATGACCCATAGGCAGTAGGTGTCCTTATTGAATGGATGACATTTTTTAGTTGGTCTAGCTCTTTTTTTTTCAAAATCCATGGAACTTCTGCATATGTTTCATTTTCCCTATTTGGCCACAAATGTTTTCTATCAATTTTGGTACGCGAAAGAGCAATATCTCTCCTCGAATACAAGGTGACCTTCTCTTTGCCTGATATATGCTGAAATATAGAATCTGGGACATTTTTGAAGATGTGCATAGGATCTAATAGGTGAGATATTAATACATCCTTCCAGTAAGGGAGCTCATAAAATATGGATTTCCTTTTCATTCCTTCTGGCATATTAACTACAACTTGTTCTAGTTCTTCAATTAAATCACCCCGATCAAAAAATCCTCCCAAGCTTTCAATTTAGCATCTTCATACTTCTTAATCCAATCACCTGGACCCATAATCATGGGAGGGCCTCTATTTTCAACTTTTCCATCAAATTGATTCTTCAGGCGATTTCTAAACTTATGATCTAGTGGTAGAAAAACCATATTGTTTGCGTAAATAAATTTATGTAGATCTTTAGAATACCGCCCTTGAAATTGTTTTGCACATCTTGGACATGCAAATATCCCCTTTGTTTGAAGCCTTGCAATTCAATAAGTAATGTTAATAGCATAAAAAAAATAGTATAAAACTAAGTATGAAAGTTGGGATGAAAATAAATTATGAGTGTAAATACGTAAATATTTTATCTTACCAGAACAAACACCAAGTCCTGGGAAATCATGAATAGTCCAACATAGCACACCATACAACATGAAGGATCTATTTGATGGGGGACGTGATATACATTCTTATGCCTTTCCATAGCAGTTGCATCTCATCAATAAAAGGCGCAAGATAAACATCCATGTTTTTAACTTAATGTTTTCCCGGAACAATGAGAGTCAGCATAAGGTGCTCCTTTTTAACACTCATCCATGGGGGAATATTGTATACTATCAATCCGACTAGCCAAACACTATAATTTGAGCTCAGGAAAGAGAATGGGCACACTCCATCAATTGCAAGACCAAACCTGATACTACGGGGTTCATCTTTGAATTTTCTTGGCCATTTTTTCCTCTATGTGTTTCATTGCTTTGGAGTCGGCCGGAATTCGCATGAATCCATCTTTACTCATGTTCTTTGCATGCCAGTCCATCAATTGTGCAAGTGACTTGCAATGAAACATTTGTTGAAGTCTAGGTATAATTGGCATGTGACGTAAAACCTTCTTTGGAACTGTAGGACCTTGTACATCTGTACGATATCTCTTCTCTTTGCATACAGGGAATTATACCTTGTTTTAATATTCATCTCTGTATAAAATGCAATCATTTTTACATGCATGAATTTGCTTATATTCAATCCCCAACTCAACCAACAACAGACGCTCCTCTCTATAAGTTGATGGAAACACATTCTCTTCAGGGAATATTTTAGTTTTTAGTTCCCTATAAGATTGCCAGAGATTAAATCAATTGAATGTTTGACTTATGATGAACATGTTTGATATGTCAATCTATACTAGGACTATTTATATACAATATATGGTTTTAAAATCCCCTTAAAGAAATATAAATTAAGTTGATGAATGTTTACAAATTATGTACACCAATTGACAATGCAAAGTAAGAAATAGATTTCAACTCTCTTCAGTAGGGTAGTGAATCCTTTGTCTGACCAACCAAATAGTGACTTGATTTCTAATAATATTAATGTGCATGCCAGTTTTGAGGTTCTACTTGCACCTGATTTGAACATGGGTGTCTTCTCTGCTTGCTTGATGGAGTCTTTGAGGTTGTTATCATCAACATTACGTTGGTGGTAATTACCCCTGCCATCATCGTTATTGTCAACCATATGATCATTATTGTCATCATTGTTTCCATCCCCAAAGAAATCTGTTAGTATTTTATTCCATCCTTCTTCATGCACTGCATTTTAACTATCATGATCATCATCATTAAGGCTAGGTGGCATGTCATTAGTGTATGTGGATCTCATCAACTCTTCAAATTTCTTAGCTGGTAGTATTCTCTTCAATCTTGCTCTTTTCACCCTGGTATTGTTTAAAGGATGGTTTGGATCATCTCGTCCAAATCTTCATAACTCAGTTGGATCTTGGGTATTACTATGTGTTTCATCAACATCTTCTACCTATCAACAAATGCAAGCATTATTTAATGTTTGGCAACAATTGGATAAATCATAAATGTATCAATTTCAAAGAAATATAATCAAATATGGCTTAAAAAATAAAAATAAAAATTATATGAACATATATACATCAATTGAATAATGGAACATTATTTTATAGACTACCTTTTTTATACAATAATTTTAATAAAACATAATTTTGACAACATAGTTTATAAAACATCAATCCACACTCATTTATTATTCTTTGGTTTTCTGCCCTTAAGAGCGTCCTTAGGGAGACGTTGTTCTTTCCTCTTCTTTCACGCAGGAGTGTGTATTAAGAAGGGGTAATCAATCAATAACTCATCCCCAATGGTAAGGTCCATAATAGCCTCAACCATTATCAATCTATCAACCTCTCTTTCCATATCTCCATCTTTATCATTTATAACCTCAACAAATTGACAATTCAGTCTTACAGTAGGGTCCCTTCCCTTACTACTATTTATAAATCCTACAATATTTTTATGTGTATGCACATCCATCTATATACATAAGATGACCTCTATTCATTTCTTTTCCACTTTCCAATTGGAGATGATGTGTATACATATTCAAATTTAGACCATATGCTGACATGCTAGGCTTATATTCTGCTAGCCTTCTCCATTCACCACTATAATATGATGGACCATAATATGGCATTAATCTCTTAGTGGTTTGTTCTGAATTGTTTCTATGTTTACATCCCACATGTACATTTTGGATAATAAAGAGGCCTAGATTTGCTCCATGAATATTGGAGGGTCATAGCATGCAACTATATCCCAAAAATTGAAACACCCCGTACAGTCTAGGTAGTTGTTGATCGTTGGGCCAAGCGCAATGTAGTCGACAATCAAATTTCTCTTTGTAAATTGATCTCAAACTTAGGGGCAAGTCATCATCTCCATCACATTCATTCTCATGGGGTATGTAGTCCACCTTCCCCTTGTCTTTAAGCAAATTATGTATGTTTAAACTGGTTCTTGTTCTGTTGCTTGTTTTCATCAATTCCTCATCTTCTGAGATGGTATATTGGCACATATTTTTGTTAGATGTATCATTTGATAAATAATCATTGCCCTCTAGGCTGGAAGTCAGTGATCCAGGAAACTTTAAACCAAGAACTTTATCCTGCAAGTATCCATTAAGAAAAAAATTAGTTATTTAAATAATATAAAACAATGTTTAAATGAAGTATACATGTTATTTATATCAAATTAGAAAATTCCTTACCACAATTCCTATTGGATTTGAATTGATTATAGGAGGCATACTACTGACTGGAAGCTCATCATATATGTAATGTCTTTGTATAATCACTCGTTTAAATTATTTCTTTCCATGACATACAGAACATCCACAAACAATAATTTTCTCAAAGTATTCATCCCATGTACTATAGTCCTGACCAACCTCTTGTTCAATGCAATCATTTGTTGTGTCTGCAAGATCCATTGTCATATCCTCTTCCACCCATTGTCCTCTACATGATTTAACAATTTTAGGTCCACATCCACTTACATATCTTTTTCTTTTGCTAGTTGAACACTCAAGCTCTGCATTTGCTCCAATCTCCATCTAAAATAATCAACAACATGCATTAATTTATGTCAAGATTGGATAATACATTATAAATTTCAATAATATAGTGAAAAAAGATGGACGTATCACAAAATGCCATCAGATCATTTTTTCCTAAGTTAAGTCAAAATTTGAGTACCTGATGTCCCGCTTTATCCATTGTGTCCTCATTTGATATGACACAATCTATTGCCATGGCCTCGTCTGGCCCCTATAATACACAACATAGTAAATAATGTTTAGTACACCAATTATATCATTTCAAAAAATATCATATCCAACACAAAACCTCACTTTAGTCATATATTTGACATATTGATATCATGTTTTAGCCATCCTAATTTTCAAACTTTTCCCTTGATCATAGAATCACATTTAATCACCATTCCTGTGCATTTTCAACCAATAAGTTTGACCTCAGAGGCCTCATGGACAGAAAAATGACTTTATCTCCTCTATGTTGTAGCATTTGTGTATTCATTAACACCTTCCTCCTTTGGTTGAGGTTGCTTTCTCTTCTTACCTCTATTGTATCTGCAGATTCTATTGTCATATCTATTTCCACCCACTTTCCTCTCTGCGATTTAGTAGTTCTACAACATCCATGTCCTCTCTCCATGGCCTCCTCTAGATCTTGTAATACACAACAATGACAATAGTCACATAACAGTTGTGCACCTTATTCTTGATTGAAACCTACTTAGGATGGAATGATGAGATCTAATAGATAAGGGATAAGGAATAAATAAAATAGGGAACCACGATTGCTCCCTTGGAACATATGAAGATGAAGTCAATTTAGGATCAATTTATTTATCAACTTCCAAGCAAAATACATCATTTTGCACTGATAGGCACTAAATTAGGCACACTTTACGCCACCTTTTGCACCCCAAAAAGATTACATTTAGGGTTGAAAGTCGGCGCTAAAATCGGCGTTAACTACACCAACTATAGCGCCGACTACTGAATCAAAAAACAAAAAATAAAAAATTCCCACGTGAATTTAGAGATGAGAGGAGAAAAACGCCGCGTGAAGGAAGACAAGAGAAAAAAGTGAAAAACACCCCATGAAGGAAGAGATGAGAGGAGGGCGCCCTCTGAGGGATCGGCTACGAGCAAGTAGATGAGAAATTTGATTTAGTTTGTGACACCATAGGTAAGGTTACAATTTGTTTTTTGTTCCCACAAATATTTTTGTTTGGATTAAATGGAGAGGATTATGAAGAAAGGGTTGTGAATATTGTTTTGTTTACAAGCGAATAGTTCAAGTCTCATGTGGTTGCAAAGGAGGAGGGTAAAATTGTAGACATTGCATTATTTCCTTTGCATCCAAGAGAAGTGAATGCATTTTTGAAATCCCAATGCCCCGATTCACTTATCATTCCCATCCATCGCTTCCTTCCTAAAAAAGTAGTCAAGTGCTTTCAAGACAAGTCGTTAAACTACATCCGCCCCACTGCAGCCAGGTCCTATGGGAACAGAGGTTGGTCGAGACAATATGAGGAGATAGGGATTTTGAGACGAGGGTGAGTGAACTAAAATTAGGCCCAGAACTATAGATTCCCTCCCAAGGCAGCAATTGATTCATAGGTTATTGTTTCATACCGGTAGTGTGTAATTCATTTGCCTCCATAGATTGGATGAAAATAATTTGCCCTACGTCACCTTAAAATGTCAAGCAATAGAGGGAAGAGAGAAAAGGGAGAAGACTCTGGCCACAATGAGGTAATTCATTGTCAATTTATAGATTTGTAAATGTTTCCATTGTTTCTTTGATTTTTAGTTTTTAGTTTATTATTTCCAAATTTAAAGGAAGAAATTTATTATATATATATAGGGACATGAGACTGACAAAGATAAAGAGGCATTGGCTTCCATATTGGGGGTAGAGGCAATGAACAAATTGGTGTTGGTAAGAGACACTGTGTGGCTTCATTATTGTTGTCATTGATGGCAACAAAGTTTATCCCACACATCTGCAGCACATAATAGGTCTTTACCGGAAGTCAAACTGAAGAGTATTTTGGTCCAGTGAGCAAGAACAGAGCATGCAGCAAGGTCTGACAATCAGGTCCGGATCTCTCAGAGGATGTATCTCAACAAAGTACAGACTTGGGAAGTCAAGAAGAGTACCATTACTACTACATTCCAAAGATTGAGCCTCCGGTGATGAAAAAGTGAAAAGATATGAGCATCTAAGTGTTGGGTCCCTGACAGGTAGAGTAGACTTAGGAAGAACTGACCAGCAGAGCATCAGACCTTAATCCGGATGAGAAATTTATGGTGATCAAGCTTCTTAAGGGATCATTCATGGTTGGCCGACATGATTGATGACTTTTATATCTATATCCTTGATACGCATCACATAGTAAGCATGGATTCAGCCGACAAATCAGTGTGTTGGGAAAATCTTAAGTATTCCGGATGCTGACTAGAAAGATGTTGAGATCCTTGGTGTGGATATATATACCAGATGGATTTCGGTATGAAGGTGTGTGTGTGTGTGATACAATGTGCGAAGAAAAGTAGAGAGCAGTGTGGAAGCAGTTATACAAGTTCGGTATGTGACAGAACAACAACACTAAGCAAAGGAAGAATGAAGTGCTACAGATCAGTATATTGAGCCTAACCAGAACTAAACCTTAGCATATGTGGATGCCTCTGATCAGTTCAAACACCTAGTTATATTCTATATACCTTATAGACAGTGAGTCTCTTGTAGGCAGTGAACCTCTTATGAGCAGTGTGCTCGGTCAGTGAGCCCTAATTGGCAAGTGCCATTTTATACTTCTTATTCTTTTAACAGAGAACACAATCTTGGGTTAGTCACCCCGTGGTTTTTCCCTTAACAGACTTTTCCGCATCAAAATCATTATGTTATGTGTATTGATTTTATTTCTGCTTTCATGGTTATGCATGCTTATATGTTTTGATGTTGCACTGATTGTTAAAGAAGAACAGAAAGTTAAATTATTTAAGATAACTGATTCACCCCCCCTCTCAGTTATCCACCTTGTTTTCAACAATTGGTATTAGAGCCAAGTTCCTCCAAACAGAGCCTAACAGCTTGAGGAAGATCTAGGAATCTCAATGGATATGTATGGTATGAGGGAACAACTTCAGTCTGCCCTAGATGATCTTGAGAAATCTCACTCTGAAGTCAATAACCTGAGGGAAAGACTCAAACAAGCTGATGACTTCATAAATGAACTAAAAGAAAAATTAAGTATCTCTGTGAAAAAGAGAAAGGAACTTCTTCAACAATTAGCAAGACAAAGTGAAGCCAATGATACTAATAAAGATTTGAATTAGAAAAGCAAGTTATGTGAGAAGCTATCAAAAGAGGTCATTATGGTAAGACATGAAATGGAATCAGGGGTTATGAAATTCACCCAAGAAATTGAAGAGAAAAGAAAAATGGAAGATAATCTAAGATAATCTCTCAAGGAGAAGTCAGAAGACTTCCACAAAATGGATAGAATAATTAGACATCTGGAATCTAATCTTGAAGAAGCTAGAGATAATGAAGAACAACTTGAAAATCAAATAGACACTCTTAAAAGGGATCTTCAAACAACAAATGAATACAAAGAAAAATTCAAGATAAGCTTTGCTCAACTTGAAGTTCTTCTTGAAATCCAAAAGAGGGTAGATGACAACCATGGCTTGGGATATGAGAAAGGTGAAAGCTTTGGATCCGGTCAAAAGAACTCTGGATCAGGAAATGCAAGGTACAGGCCTAGAAGACCTCCGGTAAGACAACCAAATGCTCAAATATATCCATCCTTCAATGGATACTACCACAATTGCAATAACTTTGGTCATAAAGCAAATCAGTGCAAAAGAAGAATGAATCAGACTAATTCATCCTTCTCCAGACAGTGTTTTAACTGCAAAAGGTATGGTCATAAATCTCATGAATGTAGAAATATGCAAATAAACAATTCATTCAATGGTAGATGCTTTGCATACAATAGAATGGGACATATGGCTAATCAATGCAGATCAAGAGGATATCACTCAAATATGCAAAGAAATGTAGCTTGCTACAATTGCAATAGATCCGGTCATATTGCTAAATTCTGTAGAAGTAAGAATCGGGATAAAAGGGGTCTGGTGCATCATAATCAAAATCAAGACAAAGGAAAAGGAAAAGTGAATGCGGATGAAGTTCAAAGGTAGATGAACAAGATTTGGGTGAAGAGAAGTACAAAAAATGTTGGGGATGGATCCACATCAGAATTTGGTGCTGATATTCCTTCCAGAAACTAAATAGATTAGCTCTGGCTCAGGGGGAGTCACAAAAGAAAACAATTTCCCCCAGCCAGTCAATTGGTGCCTAAATTGGCACATGGAGTGTAGCGGATTGAAGAGTTCTCAAAGAGATATCTAAATAACCCTTGGTAAAAATATAAAAGATCTGTAAGAAGGTTGAAGAGGCTATTCATCCAAAATTGATCTGGTTTGACAATCATCCGGTAAAAGCAAGATTTTCACAGTTAGATCTGGTATGATTCAAAATTGAAATACCTTGATCTATGGATAAATAAAATTATTCAAGGAAGGGAGATACATTGTAAGTCATCATTCTAAGTGCATCTCAGTGATCTGGAAGGATCTCTCTCAGAACAAGAAGAACAAGGCAACCAGAATGACTTAAATTGTGCATTTATTGCAATATGAAATTAGGGTTTGTGCATAAATAAAAGGGTTCTTTTGTTCATCATTTGCACATTTGCATTCAAGTAGAAGAAAGAAAGAGCTCTGCAACAAACCTCTCAAGGATCAACCGCAGAATTTGATTCAACCAGCGATCTTTTCAGCTCTTATTGAACCCTAGAAGCGTAAAAAGGTATTTCCGCTCTTGAATATCTCTCTTTGAATCTTTTGAAAGATGGCTACTCCAAATGTTGTTAAGATCACTGATAGGTCGCACCCTAAGTTCAAGAAACATCCTTACAAATCCCTAGAAGTTGATCCCCTAGGCGCATTCTCTAGCATTCTACATGGGGTTCTGCATGTAGAAGATGTTAGGGTATACATTCATGCCAACATTGAGGAATAAGCATTTTGGACACTGCATCCATTTCCCCTATTTTGTAGAAGATGAATGGGTCCGGTATGTTCTAAGTAGAATGCATGACAACTTCATGTGGTTGATGAGGCCATTTAAGATCACAAAAGATGCCATTCGGGCGGTAACTAGATTGCACTCATCCGGTGGGTTGCCTGCTCTCAAATCAGTCAAAAACCAAACTATAAGTGAGGCTACTGGATCAAAATTTGACAAGAGGGCAATGACAATATAAGACATCATAGATCTGGATATCAAATTTGCCTCTATGATAATTGGTTACAAAATCTATCACTCCAGCAGGGAGAATTCAGTATCTGGAACTGCTATATATACTGCATATGAAATGCTAAGGAAAAATGTTGATTATGATCTTTGTGAGCTTCTCCTGAACCAACTGTTAGAGAATTTACAAAAAATAAAGAAGGATAAGAAGAATTCATTTAAGTACGGTGGCTTGATACTATGTCTATTCTTTTACTATATGAATGAGCTACCTAGATCCAGTGGTTGGGTATGGCAAAATGATAGACCTGTGGCCATACAAATCAGAGACTATATGTATGGGCTTGTTGATGCCAAGGCTCAAAGCACAGCTCTCTGGGGATATTTCAAGAATTTCCAAGGTATGATGCAGGCCAGAGAAAGAATTCCTTAGACATGAGTTGAAAAATATAAAGCTACAATATGTTTTATGGTAGACACTGATCAATGCCTAATGGAGGTAGTAGAGCCCAAAATAGTCTAGATTATGCCATTGGGCTATGAGGTGGATGAGAAAATTTTGGAACTGCATGTCCAACACCTACTAAGTCAGCCTAAGGACCCTAAGGCTGAAAGGTTTGGCACCTTTCAAGAATTGAGTGTGAAAATTCATGTTGAACTAAGACAACCTGAAATAAAGAGAAAAGTCAAGAAGGAAGTAGAGGAAATTGCCAAGAAATATGGCATATCAAAGGAGGTAGTTGATGCCAATAGAGAGAAGGTAGAAAGAGCAGAAAAAGAGAGACAAGAAGAAGAAAAAGAAATTGTTCTGGTGCAAGCCCCCTCCCGGACTAGATCCTCAAAGAGCTCTGCACCTGCCACCTCTAAGAGCTCAAAAGCCTCAAAATCGGAAGCAAAGACATCCGAAAAAGGAGAGAAGAGAACAAAGACAAAGGATACAAGGTCATACACAAGCCACAAGGATGATGAAGAGACAGAGACAGATGAGGAGGTTAAGAAAATAAAGAAGAAAAAGAAAACTTATGTGGAATCATTTGCTGGCAAAAACAAAGAAGAAGCAGAAGAATTTGTTGAAAGACCTACACTCTCCATTGATGATGTCATCAAGGCAGTTACTGTGGATGAGAATCTGTAACCAATGACAAAATTCTATGATGAGTATAGTGACACAAACAAAAGGATCTTGGAAGAAGCTATAGTTAAGTACTTAAAACATATATAATAAAGCATTCATTGAAATCATCTCTCTAATCCCCAAGAGTTTAGAGAAAGTACTTTAACTCAGAAAAGACAATGCCAAGGAAAAGGATATGGAGATCTAGGAATAGATAGCTATTCAGCTCTATCCTTCCATCACTCCAAAACAAATGAACATGATCTTCAAGGATTGCAAGGATGAGTTCCGGAGCAAAGCCAGAATGAACAAGCTTATGCTTGGAGAGACTGATCAGGTGGCAAAAGAGACTGAAGACATCCTCCGGAATGCATATAAAAGATTCAATCTTCCTATTATAGAGGACATAAGTGATGAACCTTCTGCCATGGATGTCGAAGGATTAAGTGCATCAAAGGAAGATTCTACTGAGAAAATTGCAGAAGAGTCAAAGGAGACAGGTGAAGAGAAGACTAAGGACTTGGATTCCTCTATTCCAGAAGAGGAGGTCCATGAAGAAGTAAACATCTCTCTTTCAAATCCCCCAGCAGACTCTGGAACTGAAGGAGAAGAAAGAAAAGAAGAGAAAATTAGTCAAGAAGAAGAGGTAAAGGGAAGAGCAGAAGATCAATCAGAGAAGACCCCAGGTGACAGTTCTGAGGCTACAGAAGGAAAGAAGACTCTGTCTCTAGCAAGAGACACCGCAGAAGCAGTTAAAGACTTCCTGACCAAAGAAATGATGGAATTAGATGAATCGGAGCTATTCCATGGACCACTTAATTTTGACTCTCTCTCTCTCCGGTCCAGACAATGAAGGTAGCATCTTTTGCTCAAGCTAAAGCAAAAGAAAAGCTTCTGAAGTCTCACATGGAAGACTGTGAGTTGATAGAGATTGCATCTGGTGTGCTGGAGAAGATTATGTGATCCTTCCAGAAGGATCCTTCGACCTCTTCATCTGGTAACTTGAAATCTCTTGTTAATTCTATTATCACACATTTTGATTCATTGGAGAAATCAACAGAAGAGAAAGTCCGAAAAGAGTTTTTGGGAAAGGGATTCTCCGAAGTATATGGACTTATAGCAAATGATAGGAGAAATTTGGATATTGGGATAAAGAGCCTAGAAAATTCTCTTAAAGATGGCAGAGATTTATACAGATTTTGTCTATCTTGGTCCACAGTGACAGCAGACATTGCCAAAAAGGTGGAAGAACAAGAGAATAAACTGTCAAGTTTATCTCAAAATTTTGATCCTCTCACCTCATCCATAATAAATCAAGAGTGTCAAACTATTGCTACTATTAATGAAATAAAGAGGCTTGAGAAGGAGAAGAAGAACATAAAAAGCAGAATGAGTGAACTTAGAGGGATAATTATCCCTAAGTTAGAGGCCATGCATGAGGCCCTAACTGATGCTCAGACCACAGCCCGGACCAATGATCCGACAGACTTAAAAAGGGTAGAAGCTTTTACATTTTTGATAAGTGGTCACTTCTCAATTTTGGACAGGATGAAGCTGAGTTGGGCAACATAATTTGTCCAATTGAAAACCACTTTTGCAGATATCCTTAAGTATATGTAAGGACAACATGTATATATACTTATCTGGTAATGTATAGGTTGTTTTTCTTTGCAAATTTTGGTGTACGGGTTTCACCCTTTACCATTGATGTCAAAGGGGGAGTGAGGAGTAGTGAAAAATGTGGAATCCAGCTAAGGGGGAGCTCCGGTAAAAGTGTGCATAAGATAGAGCATCAGTCAAGGGGGAGCCTGTTATAACACTTAGTCATTTTTCACTAAGTGTTGCCATCAATGCCAAAGGGGGAGATTGTTGGCAAGAGACACTGTATGGCTTCATTATTGTTGTCATTGATGGCAACAAAGTTTATCCCACACATCCATAGCACATAATAGGTCTTTACCGAAAATCAGACTAAAGAGTATTTTGGTGCGGTGAGCAAGAACAGAGCATGCAGCAAGGTCTGACAATCAGGTCTGGTTCTCTCAGAGGATGTATCTCAGCAAAGTGCGGACTTGGAGAAGTCAAGAAGAGTACCATTACTGCTACATTCCAGAGATTGAGCCTCCGGTGATGAAAGAGTGAAAAGATATGAGCATCTAAGTGTTGGGTCCCTGACAGGCAGAGTAGACTTAGGAAGAACTGACAGGCAGAGCATCAGACCTTAATCTGGATGAGAAATTGATGGTGATCAAGCTTCTTAAGGGATCATTCATGGTTGGCCGACATGATTGATGACTTTTATATCTATATCCTTGATACATATCACATAGTAAGCATGGATTCAACTGACAGATCAGTGTGTTGGGAAAATCTTAAGTATTCTGGATGCTGACTAGAAAGATGTTGAGATCCTTGGTGCGGATATATATACCAGATGGATTTCAGTATGAAGGTGTGTGTGTGTGTGTGATACAGTGTGCAAAGAAAAGTAGAGAACAGTGTGGAAGCAGCTATACAAGTCCAGTATGTGACAAAATAACAGCACTAAGCAAAGGAAGAATGAAGTGCTGCAGATCAGTATATTGAGCCTAACCAGAACTGAACCTCAGCATATGTGGATGCTTCTGATCAGTTCAAACACCTGGTTACATTTGATATACCTTCTAGATAGTGAGCCTCTTGTGAACAGTGTGCTCGGGTAATGAGCCCTAATTAGCAAGTGCCATTTTGTACTTCTTATTCTTTTAATAGAGAATACAATCTTGGGTTAGTCACCCCGTGGTTTTTCCCTTAACAGGGTTTTCCACGTCAAAATCATTGTGTTATGTGTATTGATTTTATTTCTGCTTTCATGGTTATGCATGCTTATATGTTTTGATGCTGCACTAATTGTTAAAGAAGAATAGAAAGTTAAATTATTTAAGATAACTGATTCACCCCCCCCCCCTCTCAGTTATCTACCTTGTTTTCAACAATTGGATGGTGTGGACTTGACAATGCTTGCTAGATACATAGAAAAATGATCTAGTAAAGCCCTTGAAACATTGCAACCAAATCAACCATGTCAAAGGGAATCAATTGATTCCCCATCCAGTCCTGAATCGAGCAAAAGATCTCAGAGGAAATCAATAACAATAACCTCTAAGAATGTGGAACAGGGAACATAGACTTCCAATGTCCCAGCCACTCCTGGGACACAGACTTCTTCGACCACCACACCATGTTTTGCATCTTGCATTGGTACCTACGATACCAAGATAGAATACAATGTGGTTTCAGGGGAAGTCTGAATGACAAATGCTGGAAAAATGTTTGTGAATAGGTTGAAGGAATCATGCCTTCAACGGTTCAAAGACCATCTACATTTGCCATTCTCAAAGATACCCATGCACCTGCAAAAAGCAGTTATCCATGACATGGAGACTGAATTTGGCACAGGTTGGTCTGTAAAGAAGATAAAGCTATGAATGTCTCAAAACTGTAAGAGATTTCGGTGCAACCAAACAAAGAAGATAAAAAAACTCCCTCCCAACCTAAGGCTCAAAAAAAGGCCAATTGATGTAAGTGTGAAAGTATGGAAAGAGCTTGTAAAAGCATATGAGAAGTCTAATGCATGGAGGAATTCCGGTGAGGAGAGTACCTAGGTATTTGAATTTGCTCATAAGATTATATCAAATTTATTAAACAATTTTTAAATTTTATTTGTGCATAGTTAAATTGAATTAGTATATGTTTCAGGACAAGGCCTCCAAGGCTAGGCTTGACAAACTTCGTGCCATGCATCATAGTGGCCAGAAAGGTTTACAGGCCTTGATCTGTACATTTGTAAGTATATTTAATATGTTAAATGATGTTATTTTATTTCCTAGGAAAAAGTAAATGATTGCATATTAATTAGTTTAACTAGTCCATGTGCCATGTTTGGACAGGAGGAGAAATATGGCCGGCATCCAACGTAATTTGAAAAAGAAATGTTACAAAGCAAAAAGTGGACTGATTTTGTAATCTAGATGGAGAACGAGGTATCAATAGTTGACTTTCAATAACTTAGTTGGATATTGTTGTGTTAATATGTCAATTTGCATTTCTTGTGTTGAGTTGTTTATTGATGCATAGGATGAGTTCTAAAGTGCTTCTCTGTTGGCCCTGGATCCCACTCAATTGTCCCATTATTTGCAGTCCTAGACATGTGCACATGTCCTCCTAGTTACCTTATTGTGTGTTGAGATTTGAACTTCAGTCACTCTCATTATGAATGCACCTTTTTACCTTTATAGAATAATCCTTGGACATTTTTCACAATAATTTTAATCCACAAATCTCGACAACTATAAGGGCAATCACTTATATACAAACGTGAGTTATGTGAACAGGCCACTGAATCATCCATACATTTGTTTATATTGAAATAATGTATAGACAACAAATCCTTTATTGAATCATTAGGTGGTGATAGAACTTATGCAAATGATGAGTCCCTTATCAAAGGCACATCATTGAATATTCCAACAGTTGCAACAATGTAGGGCAATCCTCTATCTTGTGATCAACATCATAATAAGTATACATTGGAAACTTTATGCAACTACGCAAGGTATGCCCAAGTTCTCCACACTAGTAGCAATAGATTCTTCTATTGCATACTCTACCATGGCCTCCTTGATTTCCTCCATGCTCCATATATTATGGCTCCTAATAGCACAACACCATCTATTGTGGTTGTGACTGGGGTTGCATGGTTGTGTTTAATTTTGTTTTCCTCTTGCCTTGTGGAGGACTTGTACAACTTTGTAGGTGGTAGTGTCATGGGTGGATGTGTGACAAATCGTGCACTAGTAATTGATAGGAACATCCTTTCACTTTTACAGTAGTGGACAATTTCATAAGTCTCATGACATATGGTGCAATTAGGTATGTGTTGAGCAAGAGGGAACTATGTGGCATTAATAGCTTGAGCTCCCACCACTAGATAGTTTATAGTTGTATGCCCCTTAGTGTGGCACTTTGTTCATCATAAACCACATTGATTAAGAGTTTCACTTGCAAGTGTGTGTTATTTGTGTGACCATTTTTCCATTTGTTCTTTTAGGCATGTAGTAGAATCATATGTTGGGGGCTCCCCTAATTCTTGTAATCTCAACACAACTTTTAAGGCAACTTTTTTAATTAGGGAGAGTGAGCTAAACTAGTTCATGTTGGATATGTGCAATTAGCCTACCAATAAATCATTCCTTCTAAATTTCAACATTTTATAGGTCGGTCAATCTTTAACACCAATTCCTTAGAGCATTGATCATACCTACACACAATCTCTCCCGATTGTTGCCTTATTTCTTTTAATGCCACAATATTACGATGCACCATCTTAGGGCAATTGAAATTGGGAAGGAAATCTCTTAGCAGTTTACCAAGATCATTCTTGGTGCCATTAAGATCACAATTAGTATACTAGTCTTGTGCTTGCTTACAAAAAGTGGTTGCAATTAACCTAATTTTGTGGTTATTATCCACAACATTTTGTGTGTGCCATGCTATCTCATATGCTTAAGTTTGACGGGCTAATAATGAATAGCAACCCCTTGTTTGCCTACCTCCTTATGGCTGATCCCATTTTGGATTCCTTATGAAGTTAGGGTGATTTGAAGGAAGATCAAAGTTGCACTCCAAGTAGATGTGTGGATAAAGAAGGGCTTAGCGGAATATGGAAACCTTTAGATTTTGTGATTTTTATTTTTTCTATTTCAAAACTATTTATTTTCTTTCTTTTCTAATGAACATTTATTCAGAAGCCCTTTCCTACACCTAAATCTTCAGTTTTAAACTCACTTGCATGGAAGATGCATTAAAGGTATCTATTATATATGTTCCATGATTTAAATCCATTATTTTGTGGTTCTCAATATGACAGAAAGAAGGATGTTGTTGCTTCTTAGACTTGTTGCACACCTTGCACTAGGTCCAAAGGCCGGTGGAATGGTATTCGAGGACACAATGGCTCTCATATCAAATTTTTTACAAGGAATCAATTTAAAATGGTCTGAGGCCTAGCTTTCATTCCAACCTAGGATTCCATCACAATAATGTCATATTATAGTCTTCAGATATGTGTATAGTTTATGTACATGGTAGCAACCATTTAGTAATAATTCCTCACACACCACACTGTAACTAAGATGTGTGAATGCCCTAAAACTATACAGGTTTAGTCCAAACACTATCATAAGATCATGCTTGATAATATCATGGATACATCATAGTTGAGGTGTGGGTAGGACTTCCTTAGTGTAGCCCTAACTATGCATTGTAGTAGAATCATTATATTGACCATTCCAAGTTCAGACTAGCAGGGACAATGGAGTTTCAAGACCCTTGTTAGCCAAGGGAAGGTTGATATAATTATTTTGAGGGACCTAGGGTAGTGACAGTCATATAGGACTAGGTTTGTGTTATGTTTGGAACCCATAAAGTCTTGAGGTCTTCGTAGAGGGGTGATATGTGACTAGGGTATGAAGGCTAGGACTGTGTATGTAATCTTAAGCCCTCCTTTTGGATTTTTTGGAAGCCTTCTTCACTAATACATAAGGACTGTCAAGACTCCTATGATAGTACATTAGAGAGGCATTGAAATCACAAAGGAGATAAATGTTATTAGGCCATCACCCATTGGAGAAGGGATTGTCATAAAGAGCATGACAATGTTACCTTGTCATAGTCACAAAGGGGATAGTCTTTGTGGTGGTAATTACAGTCAGTAAGTTTACATCCACCTTCCTAGGGTCTGCAAAAATGCCTGAAGTTGAATATGCCTATTTTAAAGATCTTGCCATGAGTATTTTCCATGATTTTACCCCCATAATGATCCGAAGATTGAATATAATGGTGTGGAAATTATTGACTAACCTTACTATTGTCACAGTCAATTTGCTAACATGCAAGACAGTCATGAGATTTTTCTTGTTTTATTCAAGATTTATATAATCTTCCTTATTGATAAGATGGGGGTCTACTATTCCCAAATTGTCTATGACAAAATA
Organism: Cunninghamia lanceolata; assembly: GCA_027924645.1. Lineage (NCBI taxonomy): Eukaryota > Viridiplantae > Streptophyta > Pinopsida > Cupressales > Cupressaceae > Cunninghamia > Cunninghamia lanceolata. The sequence continues at coordinate 29,084,371 of BSBN01000339.1, read as the reverse complement.
CCAATGGAGACCTCCCCAATCCTCATCTCAAGTTTCAAATGCACATTGAAACGATGGAGGACAATCATAACTATCATAATAGTACATTGGCATTTTTTGTCTTAAGGTGGCCCTTGAGACTGCCAAGGGGATGGATATAGAGTTGGGATTATGGTTTTTGTTTAAAAGCCTTGTGTCATTGACCTAATATTTATTTGTGGCAAGGATCCCAATAGTCTAAAGATTACAAATTGTTGTCAAGAAGGGACTGTCATAGTTAAGTGTGGTATAGTGATACAATTTCATCTTGGTTGAGTATTGTATAAATCTCAAGCTATTTAGAATGCATGGGGGTATTAGGGTGTGGTATCACTATATAGGTAACCATCAAGTGATTTCTTCAACCCAATCTTGGCCTATATAGTACCCAATGTGAAGAGCAAGATAGTGTTGTCCAAGAACCTTGTTATGGTCACAAATGAGGGCAGTCTTAGCTATTGTAACCATAGTTGGAATCCCTTGTTGTTACCATAACATATGTGACCTAAAACCATGACTCTATGAGTATGAGTTGTTTGAAACTCCTCTAAGAAGATCCCACTATGGGAATGAATCATAATTCAATGTTAAATAGGATTGTTGTCATTACAAAAAATCTAGGGCAGTCATTGTATCCTCTCATTGCCATCATAGAATTAATGCAACTATAGTTTTCAATACCAAAGAGATGGAATTGATGGTAACCATAAGGTCTGTGTTGACTAGTCTCAATCATCCATCCCTTGATGGTAAAAATAATGTCCCAAAGGAGATAGTAATGATGATACAAATGCAGACACAAAATAAGACCACTTTATATTCTTCTATTTAAGAGGATTGTCTCTACATTGCTAGTCCAAATTAAGGAAGACATGATTTAAGAGTTCATTGGATTTGATGGCTATAAGCCATTCATCAAATCCACACAAGGTGGAGTGGTCAGGTTTCTGAATGCTTAAGTCCTCCTTTGTCAGATGTTGTAGTTGCAACTGCCCTGTTAGATATGTATGAAAAATGTGGAAGCATAGACAAGGCACATGAACTGTTTGACAAAATGCCTCAAATAAATGTGGTCTCATGGACTGCAATGACTACAGGATATGCACAAAATGGATTTGTTGAAAAGGCTTTAGAAATTTTAAAGCAAATGCAATTGGCTGGTGTAAAGCCAAATTCCACAACCTTTGCCAGCATCCTCCCTGCCTGTGTCAAAATGGGAGCTTTGGAATAGGGTATGGACATCCATCAATACATAAAGGATAGAGGAATTTTATCAGATGTTGTAGTTGCAACTTCCCTGTTAGACATGTATGCAAAATGTGGAAGCATAGACAAGGCACGTGAACTATTTGACAGAATGCCTCAAAGAAATGTGGTCTCATGGGCTGCAATGATTGCAGGATATGCACAAAATATGAAATCATAGACAAAAACGTGAATTGTTTGATAGAATTCCTCAAAGAGATGTCATCTCATGGAATGCAATGATTGCAGGATATGCACAAAATGGATTTTGCAAGGATGCTCTCAAAATCTTTGAATTAATTAAGCACTCTGGAACATATCCTAACATTGTAAGCTTTGCTTGTATTCTAGGTGCATGCAGCTCCATGCAGGTTTAGTGGATGAGAGTTGTACATACTTCAATCACATTTGTAACCCTTATTGCATTACACCTATAGTTGATCATTATGTGTGCATGGTTGACCTCCTTGCCCATGCTAGCTATCTTGAAGACACCCTAAAATTTATCTTTCTTTCTAAATCCCCAAATTTGCCCTATTCCCGCTCACATTGAAGACCTGTGAGCGGGAATAGGGCTAACATTTTTTCTTTCTAAAATCAGTCGGATAACATATTGCTAACTTTTTTTTTTCAAACAAAATAGACCTTTATCTTAAGGTTACTCATGAACCTTAAGATAAATAATTATTGAAAAAAAACTGTGCATTCCTTAATGACATGTAAGAGAATTTAATCAATTGCTACTTAAAAACTCTTTAACGTTTTTGTCTAATGCAGGTTATTAGATTAATAGTGAAAAAGAACATACATGGACCAAGAAATTTGTGGCACTTAAGGTTATGTAATAGAATTTACAGTTGATAGTTAAATTGTATAACAAAGTTTTTTAGGATCTTTACTAACGTTTATTAGAATTGTTGCATTTTTACATCATTGGAATGACATATTAGTTGTAACTTTTTTGAAATTTCATTATGGTATGTGCATTGTGATATGATCTAATATTCAATTATGGTTTCGTTTCATATGTTGTAATATTAGATATATAACAGAAAAATAAATTATTGCATGAAATAAATAATAACTTTTCATTTTAAATATTTTTTTTGCAGAACACGGGTCTTCCAGAAGATCAAGATGATCCTCATGATATAGATCCAGATTATGTTGGTTGTAGTACAAATTACATGGCAGAGGATGATGATGACGCAGATACAGAAGACACTAAGGCCAATGACGATGATGACGACGACGATGATGATCATGATGATGATGATGATGATCACGATGGTGATGATGATGATGAGGAAGTTGCTGGTAGTAGCCAGTGACATTCATGATCATATAGAACACATCATGGTTCATTGTTGATATATCATTATGATGCCTCTTTTCATGGTTACTATCAAATGTATCATTTTCACGACCTGTAGTACCATATTATTGAGTTGTATCATTTTGAGTTACATAATTTATCATTTTTACTTATATCATTTGTACATGTATCATTTTGACTTATGTCGACTATTGGACATGTATCATTTTGACATATTATTGATCTTCTGGCATATTTGACTTTCACTTGTTTTAGTTATATATGATGATGATCTTATCGGTATTGACTTGTCAATTTATATATATTAAAAGTGGTCGATGATTTTTGGATGGATATTTATTATGTATGATGATTTTAATTTACTACTCAGGATGGATGTTGTCAAATTCAATTAAATTATAGATATTTGACTCGCTTGTTTTAATTATAGATGATGATCATGTTATAATAATTATCTTATTATTTAGAATATTAATTAAATCACATTCAAATTCCAAAAACTTCTTTACATGAAAAATCATGAAAAATGTGAAAAAGAGCAGAACTCCCGCGACAAAATTACAATGACAATAGAATCAAATCTGTAAATAGGGCAGAGCACCCTAGCAACGCTTTTCCATGGGAGGAGAAGAGGGTTTATGGGGGCTGAACTCCCCCTCCACAACCCCTCATGGAACAAGGCTGGCAAGTGGTGAGGAGGAAACTGCAGAGGAATTAGGGCAGACAATGCTTCAAGAAAGAATGCCCAAGATAGGGTTTATGGGATTTGGGCTATCCCAATTACTTCAGTAATCCCAACATTTGCAACTGGAGCAAATTGCACTCTAATAGGTGGGGAAAGAAGCCATAATGCTTAATTCCCCCTGCTGTCTCTCAACCTCCCCTTCAAAGGCAAAATGTTGCAAAGGGTTTCTCAAAACTGGCCCCCAGGATCCTTCATTCAAAGCCTTCTCTAAACAATTCGGCGAATCCTAGAGCACTCCTTCATCGATCAACTCCCCAAAACCCTAATTCCAAAATTACTACGACCAACATTCAGGGGAGGGGCAATAACTAGTTAGCAATTCAAGAGTAGGCAATCCCCAGATCCCATTGGTGAAGGCTACATATGAATTCAAGGCAGTATCAAAAGCTTGAGACCTTGGGTAAGAAAGCATTGGTAAATATTAGCAATATCTACTCAGACAGTCTGGGGAATCACTGTAAAGCCCATGGCTTCTTTATTCATTGGTGTGGGATTGGGCATCCTGTGAAGGAAATTGCGGATTGGGTCCAAGTCCTCCTCAAAGATCAGGTAAGTATCACTATCACTTCTGAAGATTTCATTTTCATTGATTGCAAAAGTGTAGACCTTAAAAAAGAAATTTTAAATAGCAGAGGATTTCTATACAAAGGGTATAAATTTGAATGTGTAGATTGGCAACCAAATTTTGACCCCAGTAAAATGAAACTTAAAGTTGCCAGATGGGTCAAACTATCAAATCTCCCGGTTGAGCTCATCCACAATGAAATCTTAAGGGAGATAGGTAATCACCTGGGAGAATTTATAACAATTGAGAAGGACTTCTTAATCCATTCAGATGTTCTCCTGTCAGTTAAAATGGATATAAGCATTAAAAACATCAAACCTCTTGAAATTAACACTAATTTGGCTAATTATTGTATCCAGCCAGTATTTCACCAGGCTCCTGCTCCCAGTAATACAATCAATAGTATTTCAAAAAGAATAACCAACAAGAACCCCAATCCCCAGTCGTCAGATGTCAACATTAGATTCAATGATAACAAGGGTGGATTTATAATCGATTATCAGAGGACTAGCCCTCCATCCCTCAGTGGCAAAAGAGATTTGGCTGGACAAATTCAAAACCTGAGTATGGTAAAAGCTCAGTCCAGAAAAAGCCCTAAACCCTCTCAAAAAACCATAAGAAATACCTAGAGTCGGAGTCATGATCTCATTCTACAGAATTTTAACCTCACACAAGAAAGCACAGGCAAAGAAACATTTGTAGCTGCTAAGTCTCCAGAGTACACTTATAAACCTCAATTAGGCAAAGGTAGGAAGGAGCTTGAAGAGGGAGAAGTCCCTGTTGAAGAAAATAGAAATAATATTCCCCCAGCAGAGGAAGGTAATACAGAACCAAAGGTATTAGAGACACTAGAATGGGTTCCTAACACTTATGAAACAAAGGGAAAACTTAAAGAGGGGATTTCAAAAGATTTCCACATATAAGCTCAGCCACATGGAGCTAGAAGAGATATGTGATGGGATCCTCGAGGAGGCATTGGAGGAAGTAGTAATTGAGGAAGCGAATAAAGAGAAGGAAAAGCTAATCTCCAAGATCCTAGAACTTGAAGAATGGGAGAAGAGGCAGGAGAATAATAAAGAGGACCCAAAGGAACAGGGAGATAAAGAGTTAGAGGAAGCAGACCTACGGCTGGGCATTGCAATAACTGATTTCAGTAAGGAGACCCCAGATTGTGCCAAAAACAATAAAAAGAGGGGCAGGAAATCACTTCTGGAATTAAGAGAGAAAGCAGGTGAGGCAACGGATCAGACTAAGATAACCACACTTTTTAATGCAGGGAAGGGGAAGTACCTTCCCGAGGTGCCATGAGAGTCCACACTTGGAATGTTAGGGGTCTCAATGCCCCTAACAAACAGTGAATCATAAAACGCTGTATAACCAACACAAAACTAGATATACTAATGCTTCAAGAAACTAAACTTAATAAAGATGAGATAGACACTCTAAATAAGAAGCTAGGAATATGGGAACTAGCAGGAGTTCCAGCTGAGGGTGCTTCAGGAGGCCTTGGGGTAATCTAGGATCCTAGAGCGGTTTCATTCTCAGTGATAAGTGGCAGGAAGAATTGGATGGTTGGGAATGTTAGAAGCATCAGAAGCAATCTACACTTTTTTCTCCTTAACATCTATGGCCCTTCTCAGAACCAGGATAAGAGAGTAGTATGGACAGAAATAGAACAACTCTTCGAAACTTTATAAGATCAAGTATGTATTCTGGGGGGATACTTCAATGCAATATTGGATCCTAAAGAAAAACTGGGAGGTCATGTTAGGTTATCTACAGCAGCGAAAGACTTTAAAGATTGGGTTCAGAAGAACAATTTATTGGAAATTAAAACTACACAGGAAGGTTTTACATGGAACAACAGAAGAGAAGGTTTTAGCAATATTGCAGAAAAACTTGATAGATTCTTGTTAAGAGGTAATTGGGCCCAATTCCCTTGTATTCTGACGGCAAAGATCTTACCATACTCGAGCTTTGATCACTACCCAGAGTAGCTGAGTATCTCAGAAGATTGCCAACCCAAATGTTGCCCCTTCAAATTTGAACAAATGTGGATCAAAGATAACAACCTTATTACCCTAATTGAGCAATGGTGGAAAGAAACTAGAATATCTGGATCTAAGCTTTTTCGTTTAGTATCCAAACTGAAAACTATTAAATGTAAGCTTCTAAGCTGGAATAAAACTAACTTTGGTAATATCTTTGAGTCCAAAACTAAGCTAGAAGAAGAACTGGAAAACCTAAACAGAATCGTGATTACCAGAGGAATGGACGCTGAAATGTTTTCAAAAGAAAAATAGCTAAAAATTGAATATGAAGATATCCTAGCCAAAGAGGAAATCTTTTGGCATCAAAAGTCAAGAGAAACTTGGCTGGAAGAGGGAGACAAGAACACTAAGTTCTTTCATAACAGCACCAAAGCACACAGAAACGTAAACAGAATCCTCAAAATTAAAAATGTGAATAATGACTGGATCAAAGATCCTCAACAAATTACACGTGAAACAGTTAGGTACTTTGAAAATATTCTTAATAATCAGGAGGGATCAAATTGCATGTACCAACAAGCCATTCTGGAAGATATCCCAAGGATTATTTCAGAGGATCAAAACAAAGCTCTTAATGGTAAATTCACCAAAACTAAGGTAGAGCTGGCAATCTCTCAAATGCAACCAGATAAAGCTTTTGGTCCTAATGGCTTCCCAGCCTTCTTCCAGAAATGTTGGCACTTTATAGGAGATGAAGTAGTCGAAGCACTAGAAGGGGTAAGAAATTCGGGAAGTATTCTCAAAGAGGTAAATAATACTTTCCTTACACTTATTCCAAAAAAAGAGAAGCCAGAAAGTCTAGGGGATCTGCGGCCTATATCTCTGTGTAATACTATTTATAAAATCCTCACTAAAACCCTAGCTAATAGGATTCAGACAGTTCTTCTAGACATCATTAGTGATGAAAAAACAGGGTTTGTTCTGGGTAGATCTATATTTGATGGAGTTATTACAGCCCAAGAAGCCATTCATACCATACAGCAAAACACAAAACCTAGCATGTTAATTAAACTAGATATAAGTAAAGCCTATGATAAGGTAGACTGGTGTTTCCTCTGCAAAACCCTAGAGGCTTTTGGTTTTAATAAACAATGGATAAACCTCATTTATGCATGTATTTCTAATCCCAAGATCTCAGTCTTAATCAATGGAACCCCGGAAGGTTTTTTTAGCATTTCAAGAGGATTGAGACAAGAGGACCCTCAATTTCCCCTTTTCTCTTTATTATAATGGCAGATGTATTAGGGAGAATGATCACCAAGGCTAGGGAAGAAGGAAAGATCCAAGGAATCAAAATCACTTCTGGTGTCGATCCTACAACACATCAACAGTTTGTAGATGACACTATGCTCTTTGGTAAGGGGTGCATAGAAGAAGCTAGGGCATTCAAAGATATCTTGAACTCTTATTATAGGGCCTCTGGACAGGAGGTAAACGCTGATAAATCAGCAATTTATTTTTTCAATACGGATCTTGAAACTGAAAAAGAAATATGCAGAATCCTGTCTTTTAAAAAAGGGGAAATGCCTTGTAAATATCTAGGTATACCGTTAGGTAAAAGCAATAAGATTAATGATCTTTGGGACCATATTACTTCCAGGATTAGGAATAGAGCAGAATCTTGGAAAGGCAAATGACTCTCAGCAGGCAAAGTGACAATGTTAAAATGTTCTCTTAGCTATCCCAATTTACCAATTATCCTGTATGAATCTTCCAGTAGGAAAATGGGAAGAAATCAACAAAATTCTAAGAACTTTCCTATGGCAAGGTTCGAAGGATAAAAAGAAAATGGCACTTGTGGATTGGGACAAGATTTGTAGACCAAAGGAGGAAGGTGGCCTGGGCTTAAAAAACTTCAGAGAACAGAGTAAGGCTTTAGGCGCTAAACTTGTATGGAAAATGTATTAGCATCCCAATTCAAAATGGGTTAAAATCCTTAGAAACAAATATCTGAGAGGGGGGAACCGGCATCCCTCTTCAGGATGGCTAACCCCCCTAAAGTATCTCACCTCTGGAATTTTATGATGGATTGCAGGAAGCTCATTATGGACAAATTGACTTGGAGTTTGGGAGACGGTAACCAAGCATTGTTCTAGGACGACCATGGGGGGGGGGGGGTTTGAGGCGATAAGTATCTTGGATAACTTAGAGAATGCCAAAAGGATCCTAGAATCCCATTGGGGGAAATATGTAAAAGACTATATAGATTTTCCAAATCAAGGGGAGAATAAGGGTTAGAAATGGAAACCCCTAGATAATATGAACATTCTAGATAATGAGAAAAAGAAACTAATTGGCTTCCTTAACAAAAGGAGGGTATCTCTCAAAGGAGACTCAGATAGATTAGTCTAGGATGGGGCTAAATCAAGAAATTATAAAACCAAGGATGGTTACAAAACTTTAATCAAACAACAGCTAAGACCAAAATCAAAAATACCATTGAGACTATGCTGGGATAAGAACTGTATCCCAAAGGCTGAGCTGTTTGCTTGGTTGGCCCTATAGAAAAAAATCCTAACTGCGGATAGGTTCACCATGATGGGATATGAGGGGCCTAGCAGATGTTCCCTCTGTGAAGAGGATCAAGAAATAGCAGACCATATTCTTCTTAACTGTCAATTCTCTAATAAATGTTGGAATTGGCTAAGTAATAAGTTGGGATGGATTACTGCCTTGCCTAATAACATTCTGAACCTTTTCCAATGCTGGCCCGAGACTCACAAACAAAGCATCTACCATATGCTATGGACAATTACCCCTTCGATCATGGTTTAGGAGCTGTGGAAAGAAAGAAATAGAAGAATATTTAAAGACAGAAAGCTAACTTTTGGACAGTTAATTATTAAGATGGAGGTCGTTATTATAGAGATAGTCAATAGTAGGATTCTAAAGAACTCCAAAAAAGAATCCACAATGACTCATTGGGATGAAAAAATGCGGGGAGATGGGTAGGACTAAAACTGCCCTCCTTTGTGGGACCAGGTAACCACAACACCTCCAACAAGAGACAGGAATGTAAGTGGCAACCTCCTAAAGTAGGTTGGTTCAAGCTAAATTTTGATGGGGCTTCTAGGGGCAACCCGGGAGTCGCAGGAATAGGCTGCGTAATCCATGATTCTAAAACTAGAGAAATCACAACCCTAGCCAAACCCCTAGGTGAAGCAACTAATAACACAACAGAATTAACCACCTTGATTGAAGGTCTAAGAATCTGCAAAGACTTGAAAATTGAAAAATTAGAGGTCGAAGGAGACTCCGCGATCGTCATTAATGGCCTGCGGAAAGGGAACATGCCTAATTAGAGATTGAATTCCCTGTTGGCTAATGCCCTTGACATCATTGCTTCTTTTAGAAGGTGCACATTCAATCATACCTATAGGGAGGGTAATAGCAAAGCAGATTCCCTTGCCAACAAAGGGGTTGATGGCTTCTACCTTTCTACTAAAGCTAACACCGATGGAGTATTATTAAAAGCAAATTGAAACAAATGAGGAAAGTTGTTCTAAGGCCAAACATATCTTCACTTGCTCTAATGACATACCCTGAACCTTGAACTAACATTGAGCATCTAAAGATTATAACCTTAAGTCAACAGTGGAGTATAAAAGAACAATCGAGAACACTTCATAGATCCTCACCCGGCTAGGTCGATCTCAGACCCCTTCAAGTTAGTTACAGATAACTCCAAATTAAAGATTTGAAGCCTGACAGCGATTGGAAGTCCATTCATCAATTTAACTAGAGTTACTTTCAGACTTCTTTGTAACAGGGGGCAGACCATATTAAGAACTCATAAACAAAGATTTCAGTTTTGGCTATTTTTAACAAAAAGCTTGTCAGAACTGCGACAACAGAGAAAGTTTTTGGGACTTAGTAGGGTCTATCTTTGATTTCCTCTATAATAATATCTCTTATGTTCAAACATTCTACATGTAGATTTAACTAAACTTGTTTTTAGCCTACGGCTTGCCCATATTGACATTAACAAAGGGACTGAAATCTTTTGCAGATCTTAGTTCAGAGAAAGCAATTTTAATCTTCATATAAAGTCTAAAAGAAGAGCAATCTACTTAATTTATCCTTGCAAGAGATTAGAACAGTCAAAGCCATTGATTGCTTGATTGGTGTCAGGTTGAGATAAACATTCATCAAAATTTTAAGGGCTATTTGGAGAGGCGGATGCACAGAAATCGATGGTCAATGAAAAGTCACCAGGTCCGGATCTTCATGCATATCGGTGTAAGCTATGCCAAAGCACTTTTCTTCAATTGGTGAGACTTTAGAGTATCGAAAACTCCTTGATTTTTCTTTCTGATGCTTATCTCTTGCCGATGATGACTAGTTCCCTCCGTTCCATTGAATGATCGGTGAGATTCCTACCGAACTCCACTATTGGCATGACTTATACTGTCGGGAGGGTTTGTAGAATATTTGCTGATAATATTTCCTTATGCCGATCGGCGTGACCATGCATTTTCTCCCTGATGAAAGGTCATCGGTACCACTTTCTCCATCAGTGTCTTCCAAAACAGGTTACAAGTCCTAAGAGGATGCCAGGCTCTATGATCAGACTTGCAATGTTTTTGAACCAACTAATAGAGTTAACCTAAATGATTGATGACTCATATACATATGCATGTGGTTGGCCTCTATATTGTGTTGAAATTTCCTTCCTTTCAATCTTTGCATTTGTATATTGTATATCATATGAATTTGGAACATATATACAAATGTGGACCCCATCAGTTTTATAAAATAGCCTTCTGAATTACCTTTAAATTTGGCTTTTCATCACCTTCTTGTATATCAAATACGTATCTTTCATATACAAGCGTAGACTTTATTGGGTTTATGAAATAAATTGAAATTATCTTCGGATTCGCCTTTGTATATATCCTATTGTATTACTTTCTTGCATATCATATACATATATCTCCAACATACATATGTGGTCCCCACCCGATGTATATAATGTTCAAATCTCCAATTATGTCGGGTTTTGTATATTATTCTCTTGTATATTGCCGTTTGTATGTTATCTTGTATAAGCGCACATACAAAGCATCTTATACAAACCCTCTCTTTACCTTTTATCCCCAACGATGCTTTTATTCCTTTGTATATCGGGTATGTATACTATAAACATACAAGCACCCCGAACATACAAAGACTTTTCAGTATTTAACTTTCTTTTTGCATCCGGTTTGTATCTCTTATTTGCATCCTTTTAACTTGTATATCGGCTTGTATATCGAAGATATACATTGTTATTTATACAAGCCCGATATGCAAACGGTGGAGCCCACATCACTTTTCTGATTGTATCTTCCGAAATGCAACAATACTCATATCCAATTTTTAGATACAAAGCTGAACACATACAAACTTCTTTGTATCATTTCTTCAGACATATCATTTTTATAATCCACAATTTACTTACTTTTTGGCTCCGTGATGTATATAATGTGCAATGCATCTTCTGATATACTTTAAGTCATGATGCATCATTTTAACCAAATTTCAACCTTTCTTGAGTTCCGCATTGTATGTATATTGAAATGTATAACCTAAAACATACATACAATGCATGAAACATACAACAATAAAACCTCATTTCATAATCTTTTTGGTTCCCCGACATGCATATAGCTTTGTATAATGTCTTGTATGTTTCCCTTTGCCAAACATACAAACTCAAAATACATCCGACGGACTTGACCAATTATTTATTTAAACTCTTAACTCTGTCAGGTCTGGTTCTATGAAAAGTCATCAAGTCCGAATCTTCATGCATATCTGTGTAAGCTACGCCGAAGCACTTCTCTTCAATCGGTGAGACTTTAGAGTATCGAAAACTCCTTGATTTTTCTTTCTGATGCTTATCTCCTGCCGATGACTACTAGTTCCCTCCATTCCACTAAATGATCGGTGAGAGTCCTACCGAACTCCACTATTGGCATGACTTATACTGTCAGGAGGGTTTGTAGAGTATTCGCCGATAGTATTTCCTTATGCCGATCGGCGTGACCATGCATTTTCTCCCCGATGAAAGGTCATCGATGCCACTTTCTCCATCGGTGTCTTCCAAAACATTCTCCTTGATCCTTATTATCATGTCGATAGCCATTTCAACTAGTTTCTCATGGAGCATGGTTCGGTATAACAAAAGGAAAGTCTTGCCGATGTTAAGAAATTGAGGCCTTTTACATTATTTGTGATAAAAGTCATGGGATATATCAATTGTTTATTCTAATTTTGGGTGAAATATTTTTTGGTTTGGTCAGAAATAAGTGAGTAAGAACACAAGAAAATTTCAAAATTTTAGGTCCCAACAGTGACTCTCAATATTACTTAGTGAAATGGTTGATCACTTACCTATGCCCACATTTAGGTATATATATTTGTATTTATACAAGTATATATATATTTAGATGTTGGTATATATAGTGGATTAGTCAACTAGTATGGGATATCCCCTTACAACCGGATTTAAGTTAACAGTGATGCAGGTGTGTTTTAGTATTTTGATAAACTTGGCAAGAGCAAGCTTTTATTCTTCCCTCTCTGGCAAAGGATTTAGAGAACTAATAGGTGTTTGCAGGAAAATGATTTCTATGTATCTCTTCTGTATAGCTAACATGCGAAAAGAATTGGAAGTTTGTTCCTGTGGTTTCAGGTAAGACAAGTATACTGGTAGGATCAAGACAGGAGAAGTCCCCTCACTTGGATTATAGATAGCTGATTTAATGATATATGTCATGGAGGACATGCCAGGTGCCGGAGAACCAAAAAGCCATTCAGCAAGAGGATATCAGAAGAAAAGCCATGGATATGAGCAATGTCTTAACTTGTATTTCAGAAATTGTATAAGAAAGGATGTATCCTTGTGGGGCTTGACCCCGTATAAGATGTATAAATTCAAATGAACTGGACTACAAAAGTCCCGGGCTAGACCGAAGGTTTTCTTCGCTCTGTTCTTTCCTACCGGTGCCCGCACTGAACAGAGTTGTATTTTATTATTAATTATATATATTAATGGCCTCGACCTTTTACCAATCAAAAAAAAAATTATCTTGTTATTTAATCATGAGTTAAATAATTAAATTACTTACTCTATAATCATATGAGTTATTTAAGAGGCATGATATATTTAACTAATTAAATTGAAATAAAACATATTATTTAATTTACTTACTCTATAATCATATGAGTTATTTAAGAGGCATGATATATTTAACTAATTAAATTGAAATAAAACATATCAAATTAATAAATGTAAGCAAAACAAGAAGCATTTTTAGAAGTAAAAAAGGAATCAACAATGGAAGCCAAACCAGAAGGAATCTTGGAAGCAAAACTTGGCGTTATCTAGGAAGCAAAAATAGAAGCAATTCAGGTAGCAAACAAAGAAGTAATAATGGAAGCAATTTTAGAAGCAACAAAAGATGCAATAATAGAAGCCATATTAGAAGCAACAAAAGACATAAAAATGGAAGCAAATTTGGAAGCAACAAGCGACATTATATCAGAAGCAAAATTGGAAGCAAAATTGGAACCGAAATTGGAAGAAAAACTAGAAGCAAACCTGGAAGCAAAATCGGAAGCAAAATTAGATGCAACAAGTGACATTATATCAAAAGCAAAATTAGAAGTAAAATCGGAAGCAAAACCAGAAGCAAAATTGGAAGCAAAAGTGGAAACAAAACTAGAAGCAACATTGGAAGCAAAACTGGAAGCAAAAAGAGAAGCAAAACTAGAAGTAAAACTAGAAGCAAAACTAGAAGCAAAAATGGAAGCAAAAATAGAAGCAAAACTAGAAGCAAAATTGGAAGCAAAACCGGAAGCAAACCTGGAAGCAACACAAGAAGCAAAACCAGAAGCAAAATCAGAAGCCAAATTGGAAACAACAAAATCTGGCACTAAATCTGGTGCTAAATTCAGTGCTAAAGTGAAATGCAGTTTGGCGCTAAGTTTTGTGCTGAGAGAAGTGTCCAATTCATGAACTCAAATGCACTAAATTTTGGCACTTTTTAGGCGCTAATTGCCTCTTTTGTTGTAGTGACTAGTGGGCATTATAGATGTGCAATCCATTCACATACCTTCACACTTTCTTAGTGTTATCTTCCACATGACCAATATTATTGTATAGTTTGTAGAACTCCCCTATGTATTCCTTCATGGATGTCTCTCTTTGGCATAGGTTTTGGAGCTTCTGGTGTAGATTCTATGCATAGTTGGTCGACAAAAACTTCTTGTGAATCTTGGACACCATGCAATCTCACTGTGAAATCTTATACTTTTCCTCCTACACACAACTTTTTTGAACCAAGTCCCATCACAAGGTAGCAAGCCCTTTCAACTTCATGGCAGTGTGCATACATTTTCCCTTTCTTAGTAATTAAATCATTTGAAATTTAAAAAAATAATCAAAAGTTGTTTTGCATTCATAGAAAATACCAAAAATATTATAAAAAAATCAAGAGATCAAGTAAACCCTCGATTTCATCACGAGGTCAACAAAGTCAAAAAAATTCAACAAAATAAATCAAGTTTTCCCCCTTTTGTCTAGCATTCGATGTGCTTGGGCATTAGGGAAGATTAGGTAAAACCCATCTTAGATGAGACTAGGGAGAACGTCCCTCAACCAATTCTCATTCAACAAAACACATAACAAAGAAGATAATCCAAAGAACATCAACAAAGAATAAATAATCAACAAGGGCTCGTATAACAATGCATTCAAAATGAACAAAGGAGGCTATATGACCTCCGCATCATAAACTAGAAAAATAGTCTTCGAGCTAGACTTAGAAAAACTAACCCTTTGGGTCCTATTATAATCATAACCACAACAACCATTTAACATTTTTATCAACATCATAACATTCATAACAATCTTTTCCAACAAATGTATACAAAAACACAAATCACATGATCAACCCAACCATAGTTTGTGATGTTTTTCTCCCTCATGAAAAAAATAACCCCTAGTTATACCTCCACGTGATTGGCTCTTGCCATGAGAGTGAGAGTGACTAGGAGGTCACCCATAGTAAGGATATCATGGTTCATGTGTTGTGTTGGAGTTTGACTCACTCGTGTTGTGATTGAGTCACATTCTAAATAACACATATTTTGGTGAACCCAACGCGAAACAACAAAAAACTTTTGATGGGCTCTTTCATGTTTCCATACATTTCTTCCATTCCACTTTCATCTTTCACTTCCATTATCATTTCATTCATTTTGCAATGTTTCCTGCACCCCCAAACTAGGACAAAATCACATAGTGTACAAGGGAATTTCTCCACCAATGAAACTAGCACACCTTCATATCTAAGAGCTTTGATCTCAAATCAATTAGATTTTGAGGACTCAAATTGTATCCAACAAGAGCCCTATGAATTCTTGGTTTTTAACAAATCCACATGTGAAGGCACAATCATTTGACTTGACCAAGTCAATTCAAACCAAGTGAGCATTTGAACTAAGATCCATAAACACAACCGACCCATAACAAGCTATAGGAAAATGGTCTCCCAAATGGACAATGAGTTGAGTCATCTAGAGAAGAACTTACAAGAATCTTGGGAAGCACGAGAAGCCTTCCACATATCTTATAAAATTGAAAGATCCATGCTAGGTCAAGTTCCATAAAAAAGATCAAACTAGGAGCAACCCAAAACTCCCCCCATATAAACTTCCATTCTCACAATGCAAGTTTCAATCAAATAAGTGGGAATCCCATGATGTAAAATCAACCACAAACAATCCCACCCAATTTTCAAGACATAAGCATGACACCATTTGGTTATTCAAAATTTTCAGGATATCAACAATCAAGCATTCCCCTTCAACAAGCACAAAAAGCTCCACCCATAGGGCTCATGCTTGGAGGAAAAAAAACCCTCTACACATAATCGCCTCTTAGGAACATACCTCAAATATTTAAAGGAGCCTCTTGACTACAACATTTTTCATGTCATGCTACCACATCTTCTCCCTAAGTTTCCAAAATTCAAAGGAGAGGGCGATCCCAATTCACATATCAAGGCCTACATCATAGCAGTGTGTGAACTCCTTTCTTGAGATGGGGTGGTAGCAAAGATTTTTACTATCACTCTAGATTGACCCAGTACTATCGACTTCTAGAAGCATCGATCCGCTCATTTAAGCAACTCATTGATCAATTTATGGTTGCCTTTGACATAAACAACCTAGTCAAGACAAAAATACAAGAATTTTTAATGATCAAACAAGAAACCAATGTGTCGATCGCACATTTTATCACATGATGGATGCAAGTCCTCTATTCTTCAACTAGAGCACCAAACATGGATCATAGGGAACTATGTGATCTCTTCTTACACACTCTCAACAAGGACATGTGACTCCCTTATAAATCATATGAATAAGTGCTCTTAGAATTTACCAAGCTACTATTGATATCAAAAGAAAGGAATATGATGTCAATGGAAGGTTGGTAAACCACAATAGCAATAACAAATTCTCAAAAAATAATCAAAACATAGACGGGTTAACAAACACTTCACCATCTAAGAATAACAACAACTATGATTATAATAGTTATACAAATTTGGGGAACCAAAATGTCAATAGATATCCCCAGAAAACTAATGAGAATTCATACAGCAATCATCATAAACCTTATAAAAAATGTCAAAATTATAATCATGATAAATACAACTCATTTCACAAAAAAAGGGGGCATAATATCAAGTCATGTTGGGAGTACCATCACTTCATATCAAACCTCCCAAAAGATCAATGACAAGGATTCATGGACACATTCCCACAAGACATAGGAAATAGTCCCAAAAGTTGCAAAAATGCCTTGGATCATAACACCTTAGGGCTTGTGGAATTAGATAAAGACCTAGACATTTGTACTACCCAAGGACTAGAATGACACGTCTAATGATTCAAAATCTTCTCACATGTTAGAACTTCTCAAGAGTTCTCCTACACACAAGAATGCTCTCCTCAGTGCCTTTGATCTAGGCCATCAAGCTCAAAACACTCCAAATGAAAAGCATTCTTCAACATTTGATTTTGAAAAGTTACCCTCAGACAATGACATAGCTAAATAGGGCGATCTCCCCCTCCACCTAATAGTCCAATTTCAAGACTATTCCATCAAATGTGTAATGATAGACTATGGGTCTACAATCAACATAGTCTCTTTCACTCTCCTTCAAAGAATGGGTTATGATGAAACTCACATCACACAAGAAACTTCTATCCTTATAATTCATGATAACCCAAACATTTGAACCATGGGTAAGGTTAATCTTCAAATCACATTGGTCCCAAAAACTCTCCCAATTAAATTTTATGTCATTAATAAAGAAACCACTTACAACATGATCCTAGGAAGGCATTGGATCCATATTATTTCAATAAATCCACTTCTCACACATGGGACAAACCCACGTCATCAAAGGATATAATTCCCCCTCTATTCCACTGGAGCATTGAACACAAACACACATTCGATAATTGATTAAACCAACTCACATAAACTAATCATGAAAAGCATGTACTTTTCTATATAGGTAACATCAACTAAACCTACGATCATTATTTTGTCTCAGAACTTTAGTTAATTAAGGTAAATTCTTTGGCACATTGTGGCATAATTTCAAAATGAATGCATAAAATAGATTTAATCATAGCATGTACATCCTCGATGTGGAATAGCTAAGTTTACCTGTGCATATTATGCCAATCACAGTTGTGACATTGATCATACAAGATCTATCTTATCAAGAGAGAATGACAATGAATCTATGTGACAAACTTCACATCTGATTGATACTAAGTAAGAACTAAACACACCAAAATCTTTAACATAAGTTAATTGTATTCATTTATACCTTTGGGTTCTTTCACCTTACCTTGCTCAATAACCGAAATAAACTTTCCTTTCTCCGACATCTTGTGTCTTTGTACTGTAACATTTTCTACACACTAGATCAATGATCAGTCTCTCAAGACAGATAGATAATCATGAATAAAACTACGAAACAATCAAGGTGACAGGACCTAGGGGTTCAGACCTATGCCTCGGGGGCTCATCCAGCCTTGTCTATGTATGTGCAGAGGCTTCATAGTTCGATTAAAAAAACTTGCAACCACAAGGTTGACTTAAAATACATAGATCCATGAAATCAATAAAACTTGTTAAAAAGACTAGATACATAATAAGAATTCTAGGTACTCCTTTCTAAGTCAAAGAAAAGATGCAATATCAAATGGGAAAAGTTACATGACACAAGTTGGTTACCACTAGATTATCACATGACAAAAGTTCCAAATACAACTATTTGACCAACATTTTTAGACCTTAGCCTTGATACTTAGGAAATGATTAACACAAATATAACCCTAATAGCTTCCAAGGGAGTTAGCATAATTCTTCATAGTCCCAACAAATCCTATTCAAAATGACATAGACCGCCATAATTGTGTAAGAGTTAGATTTCAAAAAAAAAACAAGAAGAGTAACAAACCATATGTTTTCAACTTAGGGAGTCGATAATTTCCGCAAGTATAACCTTCAAGATATATCTAGAATTGGTAACAACACAACACTTAGAACCTAGAGCTTTTCTACTAATATTATCGCCTCTCTCAAGAATATCCCAAGCCATGCATTTAAAGGAATATACCAAAATTATATTAATCTCAATTTACTCAACTAAAGAAAAATAATAAGTTTACCATCTTACCAAAGACAAAAGTATCAATGTAACCTTCTTGTAATGATAACTCCACAATTCCTTTCTCCAGCATTTAATTTCTAGAACATCTTGAAAATATAAAAGTAAATGAAATAAGACAAGAGAAGCAGTTCAAATTCACTAACCTTTGTGTCATCTAAATATTATAGAATGCATATAGAAGGACATCATCAATCTATTAACAATAATCCCAAAGAGGGTACAATAGTTCCATAGGCTCATATATGTATATATATAATTTTCTAATGTATACAATTCCTGTTCTACAGGGAACTTACCATTATATAAAATGAAATTGGATGCAACTACAAAGATATTTCTGATTAGAAATTACTATACATTAAATCTTAACTTCTCTGGAGAATTTGTTTTAAAACCAACACACGTAGCAAAAAATATGTAAATAAATATTAAATAGACATAACTGAGTATGTCATGCATACCAATTTAACCTAAAGACTTTAAAATCCATCATTACAATAATTGAAACCCATAACTTGTTAAGCACAACCATACCCTCAACTAGAATTTCGAATAAACCTTAAACAAGTAGATCCTAGAGATCAATTTAACCTAAATTGATAAAAGTCATCTCAACTTGTACATATATATTTTAACAGATCCTAAAGACCAATTTAATCAGAATTATTAAATCTTAACAACTCGTGATTTAATAAAAGTCATCTTAACTTATACATATATATTTTAATAGATCCTAAAGACCAATTTAATTAATTATTAAATCTCAACAACTCGCGATTTAAATAATTTAAATACTATGCAATTAATTCCAAAAGGTTCACACACAACAAGACAATATGAATAGCCACACAAAAACAAAATACACATTTCAACTATGTGATGATATCTCTAGAAGAACAAATGCAATGAAATAAGAGAATGGCCAGTCACATCAAATCTTTTAAACCTGGTGATGGAGAATAATCAACGTGGGTTATCGGTATGAATAGAAAATGAGAAATGAGGATGAGCTTCTTCTTGTGGAAGTTGATGATTTTACTGTTGTTCGAAGTTGAGCTTTTCCTTTAAGGGTGCCGCCAATACTTCTCAAACAACCCATTGCAGACCTCGACTGATTAGCCATTCTTTTTCAACTCAGGATGTTTTTACTGCTTAGTTTGGTGGAGGTGGGAGAATATCGCACTCATTAACAATTTGTTTGACAGGGTGTATCCGTTGCATGACATTAGCTTGGTGGCTTCCATACATGTCCAAGGGCCATCATTAAGCTGGAAATAATGGCATGGACATTGTCTGCTGCCATAATGTTGATCTTGTTGTGATTGAGAAGGTGGCATGAAACTTTCATGGTTTGAATGGTAGCGTGTTCATAACATTACCCTCCTGATTAACTGCAATATAGGAGGAAACGAGAATGAAGAGGCAGCGCAAGTAATTCAGCCATGTAGGATGAACATGCTTGGAAAATCAGGGAAGACGTCTGTTGGGTATTTCATTTTGGCATGATTGATGCCTCACCCACACCTCCTTATTCCCCTCTCTTTAACTTATTAAAGAAGTAGGATATTGATGAACGTTAATGGCATCCCTTCAACCGTGAGCTTCTCTTTCTCACGTACATCAGTGTATTACTCTGCAATTATCATTCTTCCGCATCCAACTAAATATGTACATTAAGTAACAGACTCCAACTTGTCAACAAATTCTTCCACCTTATCGGGAGTTTGGAAGCTCTTTTTGACTATTTTGGTCAGTAGATGATTGCAAATCACTAAGACGCTTTGAAATCTCAGCAACATTGTTTTTCCTTGATACCTTCCTTTGTATTTGGTTCTCTGATGCAGATTCTACCTCCAGTTGAAGTTCTTTAATTCTTTTAATAAGATCCATAGGTTCCATAGCTCGACAAATTTCTTCACCTGTTGTTACAAACTTTGCATGCTCTGGAATGCCCTGAAGCATTTGAGATTTTTTGTAGAATGGAGCCAGCAGCGCCTGTAGCAAGAAAAAAGTGTGACCATATTTAAACACACAGATGACAATTGGGGCATGCTTGTACGAGAACCTCGTCCATGATCCACATGCATTGCAGGCCCCAAGCCCATCTGCCATTTCTTCTCTTTCCTTTGAATTGTTGTGTTCTTTAGAAAAGCCTTTACCTACAAAATAGATTATGCGCTCCGCCTCCCTGTCCAGACGTATTCCCTCTTTACTGGTGGTAAGACACATCTTCTTGAATTGCTAATTTGTTACCCCCAAAAAACCCCTGCAGGTATTCGCCATGAAAATCTATAAGGCAAAGTTAAAGCAAAATAAAATAAACTAAATAAATTATTTATTTATTTGTTATATATATATATATATATATATATGTTTTATTTTCTTTTATTTAATATATATATAAGAAAATAAAACATAAATATATTTTATCCAATATTTTAAAATTTCTTTATTTGTTTTAAATCTAAAAATCAAATCTTAATAAGAGAAAAATTATTCTTTCTCCTAATTCTTTCCTTTGTTTTAAAAAAACTTAAAAGCATGCATCATTTTCAATCTACATATTCTAATCAACTCATTATGCAAGATTATATATATGTACACTTTTAAAACCATAAAGCGGAAAATTATAATTAGAATACTTTCTAGATCACTCTTCTCTATTATGCTAGTAGAGAATGAAGAACATATTTTATGCAAAAGATTTACTGACTTAGATAGGAGATTCATTTAAGCAAGTTAGCAATGTCCACCATTTAAATTTTCAACAAACATTAGTTAATTGAAATTATGCATACCTCTAATCGTATCACTTCATAACCAACAATAAGACCTACAAAGTATGGCTCATAATTACCTCTTGAAGATCTGCCATCTCTCAAAATCCATGTGTTTCAATCTAGTACAAATTTGCGCACCAAGTCCATAGTAATCCTTACCAAAAAGGTATGGTCCGCATAAACCATCCTTAACATGTTCACCATACAACCTTACATACTCACAAGCAAATAACCATCTTGAAAGTTTTTTCATTAGCAAATCTTCAAGTACTAAGAAGAGTTATCAACATCATTACCATTAAGCATATCATCATTATCTGAGTCTAGTTCCCTATATATAATTCATATAAAGTAGGTTAGGTGGCCTCACATTCTCCCTCCCTAAGAATGGACTTCCCCTTGGAAGTCCTCTAGAGAAAAGGGCATTCCCTAGCTTCAATACATCAAACAACAAGAGTTAGGTACAACCTAGATAGGTATATCCAATAGTAAAACAAAAAATAGTAAGATGCCATTATTTATTTGAAGGAGAAGTTTGTCAGCTCACTCTATCAATTTAAACATCAACATAGCATAATGTACAATAATAATCTTCTTCAACCCTTCATGCACAAACCCAACTACAATTTTCCACAACCCTTCAGGCATAAACACAACTACAAAATTTGCCACAACCCTTTCAGGCACCACTGAACTACAATTTTGCCTTAAACCTTCAAGCATAAACCCAACTACAAATTTTGCCACAACCCTTCAGGCACTACCCAACTACAATTTGAATATCCCAACTACAATTTTCTCAACCCAACTACAATTTTCTTCTTCCATCTTCACCCATACCCAACTACAAGTTCTTCTCATATAACTTAATGAGAAATATGGTCTCATGGTCATCCCAAGATGAAACAGTTTACTATAAGCCACTTTAACTCATGTAAGCCAACAATAGCAAAAACAGATAACGCCTCAAAAACAAGGAAATTTTCAAGAATGAAACTTCAAAATTCAAATTAAGAATCAAAATATAATCAATGGAAACCAACACAATGAATCAAATTAGGAAACAAAAAGTTCTAAATAGACTAGTCCTTGAGATAAAAGGACGATTCCCATACTTCATTTAATCAAGAACCTTAAGTGAAATTCAAATTGTCGGCTTGATACATCAAAGAGAAATCAAAATAATCAAAATACTTTCCAATAAACTTGAAAAACTCACATTACAACAACACGTGACTTCAAACAAGCCACCTAAGGGGATGGAGAAGAATTTTGCCATTACAACCCTTCCATGGCACCAAACACACACCAACACCATCAACCATCACAACCCTTCGATGGAACAAACACAACACTTGCCAATACATCCCTTCAATGGCACAATTCCCAACATCATAATTTCCATACACCATTTGTTTACCAGGAAATGATAGAGAATGAAACATAATTTTTCATGTGCGTAGCTGATATTAGCTACTATTATCTAACACTTAGATTCATACTAGCTCTTGCATGAGTAAAATATGTTTGAAGTATCTTTACAACTTTTATTCAAAAATAATAACTATCATGAGTTAGCGAGTCCCATAAGTCTCCAAAGTTTGATAAACTTGGATCTAATACCAAATGTACTGCCCCCTCTATTCCACTGGAGCATTGAACACAAATACACACATTCGACTATAATTTATTAAACCAACTCACATAAGCTAATCATGAAAAGCATGTACTTTTCTACAGGTAACATTCACTAAACCTACAACAATCATTATTTTATCTCAGAACTTTAGTTAATTAAGGTAAATTATTTGGTACATTGTGGCATAATTTCAAATTGAATGCATAAAATAGATTTAATCATAGCATGTACAGCCTCGGCGTGGAATAGCTAAGTTTATCTATGCATATGACACCAATCACAGTTGTGACACTGATCACACAAGATCTATCTTATCAAGAGAGAAGGACAATGAATCTATGTTACAAACTTCACATCTGATTGATACTAAGTAAGAACTAAACACACCAAAATCTTTAACATAAGTTAATTGTATTCATTTATACCTTTGGATTCTTTCACCTTACCTTGCTCCATAACGAAAGTAAACTTTCCTTTCTCTGGCATCCTATGTATTTGTACTATCACATTTTCTACACACTAGATCAAGGATCAGTCTCTTAAGATACATAGATAATCATGAATAAAACTATGAAACAATCAAGGTGATAGGACCTAAGGGGCCGAACCTATGCCTCGAGGGCTCATCCTTGATGGCCTTGCCTACGTACGCACAGAGGCTTCGTAGTTTGGTTAAAAAACTTGGAACCGCGAGGTTGAATTAAAATACATAGATCTATGAAAGCAATAGAACTAGTTAAAAATACTAGATAGATAATAAGAATTCTAGGTACTCCTTTCTAAGTCAAAGAAAAGATGCAATATTAGATGGGCAAAGTTACTTGACACAAGTTGGTTACTACTAGATTATCACATGACAAAAGTTCCAAATAAAACTGTTTGACCAACTTTTTAGACCTTAGCCTTAGTACTTAGGAAATGATTGACACAAATATAACCCTAATAGCGTCCAAGGGAGTTAGCATAATTCTTTGTAGTCCCAATAAATCTTATTCAAAATGACATAGACCACCATAAATGTGTAAAAGTTAGATTCCAAAAAAAAAAAGAGTAACAACCATATGTTTTGAACTTATGGAGTCGATTCCACAATTATTTAACCTTCAAGAAATATCTAGAATTGGTAACGACACATCACTTAGAACCTAGAGTTTTTCTACTAATATTATCGCCTCTCTCAAGAATATCCCTAAGCCATGCATTTAAAGGAATATATCAAGATTATATTAATCTCAATTTACTCAACTAAAGAAAAATAATAAGTTTACCATATTACCAAAGATAAAAGTATCAATGTAACCCTCTTGTAATGATAACTCCACAATTCCTTCCTCCAGCATTTAATTTCTAGAACATCTTGAAAATATAAAAGTAAATGAAATAAGACAAGAGAAGCAATTTGAATTCACAAACCTTTGTGTCATCTAAATACTATAGAATGTATATAGAAGGACATCATCAATCTATTAAAAATAATCCCAAAAGGGGGTACAATAGTTCCATAGGCTCGTATATGTATATATAATTTTATAATGTATACAATTCTCCTTCTACAAGTAACCTGCCATTATATAAAATGAAATTGGATGCAACTACAAGGATATTTCTAACCAGAAATTACTATACATTAAATCTTAACTTCTCTGGAGAATTTGTTTTAAAACCAACACACAGCAAAAAATATGTGAATAAATATTAAATAGATATAACTAAATATGTCCTACAGACCAATTTAACCCAAAGACTTTAAAATCCATCATTACAATAATTGAAGCCCATACCTTGTTAAGCACAACCATACCCTCGACCAAAATTTCGAATAAACCTTAAGCAAGTAGATCTTAGAGATTGATTTAACCTAAATTGATAAAAGTTGTCTCAACTTGTATATATATATATAGATCCTAAAGACCAATTTAATCTGAATTATTAAATCTTAACAACCCGCAATTTAAATAAATTAAATACTATGCAATTGATTCTAAAATGTTCACACACATCAAGACAATATGAACAACCACACAAAAACAAAATATACATTTCAACTATACGATGAAATCTCTAGAAGAAGAACAAATGCAATGAAATGAGGGAATGGCCAGTCACATCAAATCTTTTAAACTTGGTGATGGAGAATAATCGACGTGGGTTATCGGTATGAATAGAAAATTAGAAATGAGGATGAGCTACTTCTTGTGGAAGTTGATGATTTTATTGTTGTTTGAGGTTGAGCTTGTGCTTTGAGGGTGCCACCAATACTTCTCAAACAACCCATTACAGAGCTAAACAGATTAGCCATTCTTTTTCAACTCAAGATGTTTTTTACTGCTTAGTTTGGTAGAGGTGGGAGAATATCGCACTCATTAACAATTTATCCAGCAAGGTGTATCCTTTGCATGACATTGGTTTGGTGGCTTTGATACATGCCCAAGGGTTGTCATTAAGCTGGAAATAATGGCACAGACATTGTCTGCTGCAATAACGTTGATCTTGTTGTGATTGAGAAGGTGGCATGAAACTTTTATGGTTTGAATGGTAGCGTGTTCATAACATTAGCCTCCTGATTGACTGCAATATAGGAGAAAAGAAGAATGAAGAGGCAACGTAAGTAATTCAGCCATGTAGGATGAAGCTGCCTAAAAATTCAGGGAAGACGTATGTTGGGTATTTCATTTTGGCATGATTGATGCCTCACCTACACCTCCTTATTCCCCTATCTTTAACTTATTAAAGGAGGATACTCATGAACATTAATGACATCCCTTCAACCGCGAGCTTCTCTTTCTCACGTATCATTCTTCCTCATCCATCTAAATATGTACATTAAGTAACAGACTCCAACTTGTCAGCAAATTCTTCCACCTTATCGGGAGTTTGGAGCCTCTTTTTGACTATTTTGGTCAGTAGATGATGGCAAATCACTAAGACGTTTTGAAATCTCAGCAACATTGTTTTGCCTTGATACTTTCGTTTGTATTTGGTTCTTTGATGCAGATTCTACCTCCAGTTGAAGTTCTTTAATTCTTTTAATAAGATCCATAGGTTCCATAGCTCGACAAATTTCTTCACCTATTGTTACAAACTTTGCATGCTCTGGAACGCCCTAAAGCATCTGAGATTTTCTGTAGAATGGAGCCAACAACGCCTGTAGCAAGAAAATAAGTGTGACCACATTTAAACAATAGATGACAATTGTGGCATGACTGTATGAGCACCTTGTCCGTGATCCACACGCATTGCAGGCCCCAAGCCCATCTGCCATTTCTTCTCTTTCCTTTGGATTGTTGTGTTCTTTAGAAAAGCTTCTGCCTACAAAATAGATTATGTGACTCCGCCTCCCTATCCAAATGCATTCCCTCCTTACTGGTGGTAAGACACAACTTCTTGAATTGCTAATTCATTGCCCCCCGCGCCCCCCCCAACAAAAAAAAATCCCCACAGGTATTCCTTATAAAAATCTATAAGGTAAAGTTAAAGCAAAATACAACACAAAAAAACTAAATAAATAATTTATTTATTTGTTATATATATATCAATTTTAAATAAAACAAAATAAAGCATAAATATATTTTATCTAATATTTTAAAATTTCTTTATTTGTTTTAAATCTAAAAATCAAATCTTAATAAGACAAAAATTATTCATTCTCCTAAATAAAGCATCAATATATTTTATCCAATATTTTAAAATTCTTTATTTGTTTTAAATCTAAAAATCAAATCTTAATAAGACAAAAATTATTCTTTCTCCTAATTCTTTCCTTTGTTTTTAAAAAACTTAAAAGTATATATCATTTTCAATCTACATATTCTAATCAATTCATTAAGCAATATTATATATGTGTACACTTTTAAAACCATAAAGCATAAAATTATAATTAAAATACTTTCTAGATCACTCTTCTCTACTATGCTAGTAAAGAACGAAAAACACACTTTATGCAAAAGATTTACTGAATTAGATAGGAGATTCATCTAAGCAAGTTAGTAATGTCTACCATTTAAATTTTCAACAAACATTAGTTAATTGAAATTATGCATACTTCTAATTGTATCACTTCACAACCAACACTAAGATCTATAAAGTATGGCTCATAATTACCACTTGAAGATCTGCCATCTCTTTGAATCCATATGTTTAAATCTAGTACAAATTTACGCACCAGGTCCATAGATTACTAAAAGGGTATGGTCCTCATAAACCATCCTTAACATGTTCACCATACAACCTTACATATTCACAAGCAAATAACCATCTTGAAAGTTTTTTTTCATTAGCAAATCATCAAGTACTAAGGAAGAGTTATCACCATCATTACCATTAAGCATATCATTATTATCTGAATCTAATTCCCTAGATAAGTCATACGAAGTAGATTAGGTGGCCTTACAAAGGGGCCCTGATCCTTTCAATCTTTATAGAGTTGAACAAGCCAAAAAGAAGGGAAAGACCATAAAAATCACCACTGACCTAAAAATCAACACTTCTGAAAAAGGAGAAACATCTAAACAAATCACAAACATAGCTAAGACCTCAAAATGTACATGGGAGGGAGCAATAGGAGAATTCCCCTTCAATCCCCACTCAATAAAGTCTTATGCTCCATTAAACTTAGCAGTCATTCCTATCGAGCTAGATATGAGCATCCATATAGTCAAGAGCATCACTAAGCAAAAAGGAGAACCAAAACCTACATAGAAACTAGGAGAGTCATCACCAAATCTAGTTGCCCCTCAAAATTTCAAAACAAACATTGAAACTTTAAAAGGACACAAAATGACAAGGCTAAGGGCAAATCATCAAACAATGAAATATGGAATGCACAAAACTTCTCACTAAATTCAATTAAATTTTTACACCAAGCCTAAGAATGACCTTGCAAAGACTTTCGGACGATGGATATCAAATAATTAGGTCAACAAAAATTAAAAACAATGTAATAAGAAGGTCATCCCAAAACCAAAGTTAGAGACCTTGTACTTAGAATCTGAAATCTAATCAACAAAAGATGAAAGTTCATACCAAATTGAATAGGTCTATATGCAATTAAGGAAGACATGATAAATAAAATTTACCTCTTGTGCACTATTGAAGGTAAAGAGTTTAGTATCTAGAAGTTTCGTACAAAACCTCAAAAGCATAAAAATACAAAAAAAAAAAAATTAAAATCCAAAAAAATTACAAAATTTGTGAAAATCCAAGAAAGAACATGCATTTTCATTCTATTCACCGTGCATTTATTAGTGATATGCTCTTGTCTAATTTTTGTCTTAGCAAGGAGTCTAAGGTTGCCTAGTATAGTTTGACCCTCTGAACCTTTGAGACCAGGATCATTTTCACCATCTGTCATTCCCCTCTACATTTCTAACAAATTCAAAATAAAGTCAAGCTCTTAGCTTTATATTGATTTTGATCTTAATGATTCATGATGTCAAGTCTAGGCAAAGTAAGTATTCAAACCTGCAATACTCAATAGAAGCTTCCAAGTAGACCTTCCTTAATCCTCCTTAGCAAGAGAGAGTCTGGTGGGATAGTGAAAGCTCTTGGTGGCACCCATCCCCTTATCTTTGTTGGCCAAAAATGTCAGGGGATCAAAACTTTGTAAAATAATCAAAAAAAGAGAGAGATCATAAAAAAGAGTAAAAAAAGAGCAAAAGAGAGATTAAAAAAAAAGCAAAAAAGAGTATAAAAAATAATTGAGAGAATCAGGAAAAATTACTACAAAATATTTTTAAAAAGGGAAAAAAATAAATAAAAAATAAAAGAAAAAGATGAAAAAAGAGGATTGTTGATGTCCATACTCTCAAGTGGAGATAAATCTAAGCTCAAAGCTATGAGGGTGGCATCTATCAGAAAAATAAAAAAATAGAGGTACAAAGCACACACATGCACTAGTTGGGAAAAGACAAGAGTCTATCTATCTTTAGGGCCATCTTTTGCTTTGGAGCCTTTCCTTTACCCCAAGTCTGTCTTGTTGGCCATCTCTAATCTAAGTCTAGAAGGTACTAATAAATTTGTTGCTTGTCTAAGATGAAATCTTGTCAATTTGTTTTTGTCTAGATAAGGATCAATATTTAGCCTTTTACAAAGCTAAGTTTGGGAATTGTTCCATCACCTTCCCACTCCCACTTGATTCCCTAATAAAATCCTATCTCAAATAGTCTGGTAGGTCATCCTATACTAGGTCAACATTCAATCCCCTAAATTAAAAATCATACTAAAGAGCATTCACATTGTTTGTCCTATTTGCATACATACAAAAACAATAGAACATGTCATTTTGTCATGGCATCTAGTATCTAGCACATAATACTTTGCATTTCATATATGTGAATCAAATGCATCCATACACATTGCATACAATATAAAATAAAAAATATCTAACAAAAACAAACTGCATCATCATTATCATCCATGTGTAATCATCTTAGGTACTCATAAGAATGATAAATTAAAACTCTAGCCAACTATTTACACAAGAGAGAAAGTGAAGTACAAGATATTGACTGAAGCTACATATAGATCTCAACCAATCAGGTTTCACAACATTAGGTGCAAAACAATTTCTAAGTACAAATCACTCCTACAATAGAGTCAAAAAAGCAAAACTGTACACTCAAGCATGTAAGTCTCCCCATGCAAGGGGGCAAGAGTGAAAATATATTCAAAAAACGTAAGTCTCTCAAAGACCTCAAGTTGTCAAGTCATACCTTCACAAAATCTTCAGAAAAATCATAAAACTTAGAAGGTCAAAAAACCTAAAAATTGTAAAACTTCAAAAATCCTAAAAATCAAATACATTCCTTCAAAATTTGCAATAAAAAAAGAATTTGTTCTTCTCCTCTCTAACTTAGCATGTGTTTGTGATCCCTTGTTTAGGCCTTTGTCCTCATATGGCATGTCTTTATCATCATTTCAAGTTGTCATTACAAGGCAAGATGACTCGGGTAAACTCAACATCTATGGTAGGTTCTCTCGTCTCCCTTCCAATATTTACTTAAATATTGGACTTACACTTGAACCAATTTGTATATCAGGTCTAGATGTGGGCTAATGGCAAAGGTAAGGCTATTCTTTAGGAATCGTACCTACCTTTCATGTAGACTACCATCCTCGATGGGGCAAATATATAAGTATGAAAAAGGTGCACATACCTACATGCAATTTGATGATGATCTAGAGTCCTAACCATGTACATGTAAGCATGAATTATATATACCTCTCAGTGGATTCTTTCTTGGTGACACGTTTTTAAATGTTTTTATTTTTGTTTGTGCATCCCTAACCTTCAAGATAACCTTCTAAGGTCCTGTGCACTTTCTTGTTGTCCACCTAACCCGTTTTTGACAAACCACCCCTGTCACTTATCAACCCTAATGACATGGGCAATCCACCTCCCAAGAGGGTAAATTCACTTCCCACAAGGGGTTATTTCATCATTCATTCTCCCATAACCATCTAATTGACCTTCTAAGGTCATGCATACCTCCTAACCATCTGCTTAGTCTATTCTGGCTAATCACCCCTATGTCCTATAGGATCTCTTGAGGAGATCCTGCAACTAATGTGGGATCTCTCAAAGAGATCTTCCTTTCTAAAAGGGGTGACCCACTTTCCATGTGTGTTTTTCTCCATTTCTAACCTTCAAAATAACTTTCCAATTACCTAACAGACCTTTTAGATCCTCAACAGGGTAGGGTGGCCCAAGAGTGAGCAAAAATGAGATGAAAGTATAATTTTGGAACACTTGCAGGAAAAATAACAGGACCACTATATAGATCTCAAAAAATTATGATTTTTTTTTTTTAAAAGAGCACCTAAAAAGGAGTTTGTATGTGTCCAAATGAGCCCTCTGAAGTTCCATATGACTTGCCTGATCCATTTTGGTTGGGACACCCCTTTTGCCTTTAGGATCTCCAAGAGTGACCCTACAACTTAGGCAAGATCTCTAGGGACAATTTTCCCTACTAAAAGGGTGACCCACTTCTTAGAAGGGGCGATTCTATCATTTTTTCCATGCATGTTTTCTTCCAGTTTTAGCCTAGTTTAGCTCCATTTTTATCTTTAGATTTCAAGTTCCTCCATACACAACTAACTATTGACTTCCCTTAACTATTCTTGGACTCCCGATCAATCTTTTTTTAGATCCCAATCAATCTATTCTTATCTTCCAATCAATCTTCTATGATCTCCTCTCCAACCTTTGTTCACTTCCAATCAAAGATAGATCCTTCTTCAACCAATCCTTGTTAACTCCACAATCACCACGACCTTTGGCATGGATTATAAACCTATAAATACCCCACCTCTTCATTATTTTTCATGATAGGAAAGATTTTCTCATCTTCAGAAGCTTTTGTAAGCTTCTTCATAGGCCTTTAAGCCTCTTAGTTTATTTCTTTAGTTTTAGTTTTTGCAAAGCTTCAAAGTTTTCCCTTAGGAGGAAAATTCATTATTTCATTCTTCGTTTGCTCAAGTTTTTGCAAATAGTTGCCCTTGTAGCATTTTTATGCTCAATGTAAGACCTTATGTGCCTTTTATTTTCAGCCATAACTTCAAAGCTCAAGCCATTTATTTTCTCATAGCATACATGTGTTATATTCAATTACTTTTCAATTTATATAGCTTCAAATCTCATAGCCATTTGCTTTTCATATCTCCATTTTGTCCCTCTTGCCAAGAGCAGGGCCCCGCTATTGTAGAGGAAGAGATATTTGCCAAAAAGGACCTCTGAGGACTCATGTCAGGCACTACCACTTGATTCAACAAGGTTTTTAATGATTTAGTAGTAATTTAATCAAATCTTTCTATTGTGGAAGTAAAATATTATTTGCTTTTCTCTTGATAGGTAGTCTTAAATTGCTTCCATAGATTAGATTTACTTATTTTCCTAGATTAATCTCATTTTAATTGTTCTTATATTTAATTGTAAATTTCATTTCATTAGATTACATTTCAAAACTGACTCATGAAAACATACAAAAATGTAGTTTAGATTGCATACAAAAATCATATAGTTTGCATATATTTTCCCTTTCTTAGTAATTAAATCATTTGAAATTGAGAAAAAAAAATTAAAAGTTGTTTTGCATTCATATAGGACTGGATTCATAGAAAATACCAAAAACAATAGAAAACACAAAAAGAAAATCAAGAGATCAAGCAAACCCTCGATTACATCACAAGGTTAATAAAGTCAAAAAATTCAACAAAACAAATCAAGTTTTCTCCCTTTTTGTCTAGCATTCGATGTGCTGAGGCATTAGGGAATATTAGGTGAAATTCATCTTAGATGAGATTAGGGAGAACGCCCCTCAACCGATTCTCATTCAAAAAAACACAAAACAAAGAAGAGAAGCCGAAGAACATCAACAAAGAATCATTGATCAACAAGGGCTCATTCAACAATGCATTCAAAATGAACAAAGGAGGCTAGATCACCTCCACATCATAAATGAGCAAAATAGTCTTGAAGCTAGGCTTAGAACAAGCAACCCTTCAAGTCATATTATAATCACAACCACAATAGCCATTGAACATTTTCATCAACATCATAACATTCATAACATTTTTTGTCAAACATACACAAACACACATCACACAATTAAACTAATCATGATCCATGATGTTTTTCTCCCTCATGAACAAAACAACCCCTTGGTTATACCTCCACTCAACTGGCTCTTTCCATGAGAGCAAGAGTGGCTAGGTGGTCACCCATTGCAAGGATATGGTTCATGTGTCATTTTGGAGTTTGACTCACTTGTGTTATGTTTGAGTCACATTCTAAACAACATAGGTACAAAGGATAATAACACACACTAGTGGGAATTACACATATCATACATTGGTGGGCACTACAGATGTGCAATCCATTCACATACCTTCACACTTTCTCAATGTTATCTTCCACATTAGCAATATGAATGTATAGTTTGTAAAGTATTCCTTCATAGATGTCTATATTTGGCATGGGTTTTGGAGCTTCTTGTGTAGATTCTATGCATGGTTGGTTGACAAAAACTTCATGTGAATCTTAGACACCGTGCAATCCCACTATGAGATCTTGTACTTTTCCTATTGCACACAACTTTTTTGAACCAAGTCCCATCGCAAGGATGCCCTTTCAACTCCATGGTAGTGTGCTTGACTATTCTTAGGTCCTCAATTTCTTTAAAATTAAAGCATCTCTCTAACTTATAAATCCAGTCAATTGTTTCTTCTAGATATAAACTTCCTTGGTAACTAGGGAGATCAAATCTTAGCTTGATCTTGACCTTTAACAAGGTGATAGGGAATATGTCCTCTATTGTGATGTTCTCCTCATCACCATCTGCATCTATGGAACCTCCCTATGTGTTGTGATTTGCTCTCTCATCTTCATTTATGTCCTCCATCACCATGAGGCCTCTTCATTGTGTAGTTTTGATGGCTTTGAGCCAAGCATGAATGGCTCCCAACACATCAACCAAATCCATAATGCAAGTTGCTTGTTGGTTTCTCACACATCTTCTTCCTACTTTGTGAGCCATCTACATTGCTTCACTTACAATGTGACAACACTTTACACAAATGATTCACTAATGGAACTCTGATGAGCTCGCCTCTAGGATTTAGAACATAAGATTTTGATACTAAATTGATGCAGTAGCTAATTAGGGGTTCAATGAACAATTTTTGAATAGGCACACATAACACATAAACATAAGAAAAATAAGGAAGAAATAATGGAAACTAAATGAAATTACAAATATTAATGTAAATAATACAAAGGGCCACTAATATGTGAAACCTAGATTGTGCTACACTACCTAACCCTAGAGATATACATGCAAAGACTCTTTGCAACTATAATTAAGCTTAGAAACTCCACCCAAAACCTAATCTTCTCGCCAACCAAATGATTTGAACCTTGCCAACCTATTCAAATGACTAGGGCTTCTCATTATATAGTGCATGCTAATCGTGTTGTAATGTCCACCCTAGTGTTTGTCTAGTGTGCTTTTTGATTCATATGTTATATGTTGTATTATGTGATTCTTGTGTTATAAGTCATTGCACCAAACTTGCCAATGAGGTTTGTTGTACCATCAAGGGGTTCTTAGGGTGTATTATGGATGATCATTAAGGTGTTTTCAATGGGTTTTGTATTGACTGGATTCTGACTATACATTATGGGATGCATATGTTGTGTCTGTGTATGTTAAACCATTGTAGTGTTTCAGCTTCACTATTTTCACTATGTATGTTACAGTTATTATTATATTATTTTAGCATTGTGAAATGTTGTTGATTATGCATCGTGTTCTTGGATCATGCTAGTCATAGATGGTTTACAGTAGATGTGATGATTGTCTATCATGTATGATTTACGTTACATTGGGGTGGACTATGTTGCTTCAACTATTATATGTGGAGCAGGTATGCTTGATGTTTGACCTAAGTGTGTAGGTATGATGTTATTTCCCTAATGGTGATTATATATTAGAGATGGTCATCTTTAGGTAAAACATGTGTGCTAACCTCTATCTCAGTCAATTGAGTGCAAGACGAGTCTTTTGAATCCCTGTGTTAACCTGGACCCAAATTGGTGGTGATTTTGGAGTTCACATGTTGTGGAAACCCGTAAAGTGTAAATAAGTCCTTTACATGTGTTTTTTTAGCTTTTCATACTATATTTTAAATTATCTTGAAAAGCATGTTTTTCATGTTTTTGAAATATTTTAATGATTTAGTAAAAAATGTATAATTTTATCTTAGTGGAAAATTTTATTGCATTATTTTATGTTAGTAGAAGAAATTTAAAGCGAATTTGATTCTTTCTTTGAAATGAAATATTTTGCATTTAAAAGGTAGAATTACATTATAAAGAAAATTTGATTTAATTATATGTGTTCAAAATTTTTGGAATACAATTTAATTATGTTGCAATTGCCTTGTGGAAACAATTGCATTAATTAAATTATGTATATTACCTATTCTATTATGCTATTTTTGGAAAAGAAATTGGGAAAAAGAAATAAATAAAGAAATGAAAAGGGCTTTGGAGTGCATAAAAGGAAAAAGAGATTTCTATTTTCATTTTCATGTCCAACTCCCTGAAATATGACATCAATTGATCATTGCAAACTTCACACGTGGGAAACATGTTGCATGAAGGATCAATAGCTCTTCAACATAAAATAGATCATGTGCTTGGCAGAGATGCACAAGGACGTGCCAACATGCAATAGGATGTGTAGGACATGTCACCCAATACAACACGACGTGCATGGTTATGATAATACATGATAAACTACCACAACACAAAACATACACAATATTTTAACTCTCATTTGGGAAGATAAACATCTATTTTTTGGTGATGCAAGATTGCACTGACCCAAGGATGCTCTTATATTAGGGACGCATTTGCTTCTATATTTAGCTATTATTTCTTACTTCACCTTTTGTATCCTTATAACTTATTTGCCTTTTTATCCATTTATGATACTATGACCCTCACCTCACCACTTTGGTTTCTCATGTTGCCTTATCACTCCTCATCATATTGCCTATTATACATCTCCATACTTGCTATTATACTTTTCTTATAATTACTTATATTTGTCCACATTTGTTATCATGCTTATACTTATGCTATTTACCATACTATGATGCTAATGCTTGATCCTTTGACCATCGATTACTTACCATGCTCCTATATTAGAGTTACCACTATATTACTTATATCACACTATTAGAGTTACCTTCACATCAAAGGCATCATGCCTTCCCCTTTACAAAGTGTACTTCCATTTATATATCCTTTTCACTTTGGAAGGCACTATAACTTAAATTTTCACTCCATCTGCGCTTCTCTTGCCATATCCTTAATATTTATACTTGTATCAAGTGAATCATGTCTTCCCTCATAATACTTGAGCTTACCATGCCATGCATTTTACATTCAAGGGGGCACTGTGCTTTCTCCCATATACATTGTACTCTCATTGCTATATCCTTACATTCAGGGACATCATGCTTTCCCCTTACATAATGAGCTTGCATCACTATATCCTTACATTTAGGAGCATCATGATTTCCCCCATAGCATTTTGAAACATCTTCACATGCTCTTGACATTTCCTATCTCATTACCTTAGCATCGTGATCATGCCTTCCCTTACATATTACCTCTTTCCTACTTACATCCACTAGGGACCTATCATCTCCCCTCACCCATTTTGTGCCCATGCTGCCATCTTGGGGGGATTATGCCTTTTTCTAGTGCCCTATAGGTTTACACAAGTGTTCTTGGTCATGGAGGGCCACATCACCATTTTGTACCTGCCCATACTAGGGCCCAACCTAACATTTCATGCTGCTATCTACAACCCACATATGCTTATCACATCTTATTACTCTACTCTACATTATACATGATGTAGACATTATATTTACATGATTACATGATCAATGGTTAGCTTATATTTAGTTTTCATGTACTATTTCCCCTCTCTTGCAATTCCTTGTATCTTATAGTTGTAATTAATGGTAGGGCATACCCTGTCACTAACACTCTTATGCTAAGTTTTGTAGATAGTTACATGTGCCTATAGAGACTCATATTTAGTACATGACATGCCATGCACCTTGTCACCTAGCAACTGCAAAGCAAGGCAAATTAGTACTGCTTGCTATACATGTAAAAAAATTCTCCCTATTTCTAGTGGTTCTCTCTCCTTTATGATCGTTGATAGTGAGATTCAAATTTCATTTATTCCTACTTGTGTTACAAAAGCTACTCATGGCATATTTTTCCTCTATTTTGCAAGTTCCCATGGAGAGTATGATGGGACCCTATAAAATTTTCTCCCTGGTTCTAGTATTTTGCCCAAATTTGTGTCATTATGTTAAAGGATCTCTGGCCTAGGGTTTTACCCGTCAAAAGCATTCTAAAAATGCCCCTTAAAACCCTAAACCCTAGTATTGTTCTTGATAAGCAAAAAAAATTACTTTTGTTATAATCCTAAGATGACCGCTTATCGCCCGTTGCTCGGTTCTTTAAGTTGCCATGTTAGGTCTTGAAACATATTATTGACTGGCCCCTTGCCTATCACTTACTTCTTTTTGCTCATATCCGACATTTTTCAAAAATATTTTATATATGTTACCCCCTTGACAATCCTCATGACCTTTTCTCCTAGTAAACTAATGTTGTTTTTAAACGATCATGCCATGGGTCGGGCCCCACTAACTTTTGAAGACAGGTGGCACATTTTGACTAGTTTTCATCATTCTACAGAGAATAAAATAATGGAAAAAAGAACACCAGCGGAATGACGAAAAGTTGCCACCTGACGGGTTCTATTCATTGATATAGCATTGCAGTGTTTCCTCGACGGATACATGGTGATTTCCTATTATTTCCACTGTTTCGCAAAGCTTCATCGGGGGGTCCCACCAAACATCAGCGAAAGAGCAGAATTGTGACATGTGGCATCTGTAATGTGTGGCAAGGTCTTTGTGGGCCAAAGGGTGTTTTGGGATCTGCCCCATTATATGTGGAAGATCTGACAGTTTTTGCCATTCTGCGGGAATCAATCTCCTGCTTGATCTTCTTAGTGCAGAAACACGGAAAGTTTCCTAGCTGGCACTATTTGAAAAGTCTTCTTGAGGTTGTGGCTCTTGTGGTGGTCCAAGTGGATAGGTATTAGTAGCCTATGCTCGTTTGGGGTTGATAGCAGGTTTTCTTTCCTTGTTTGACTAAACTGACACCGTTGATTCAAGCTAGCTGATACACTGATCAACAACTCATATTCAAAATTTGAGGAGTGGTGTGTTGGCACGTGATCTGAGATACAATAATGCAGAATTAATTTCTTAGGTGTGTGCAGGGTCTCCATCGCCGCCACTACAAGGGAATTAACTAACTAAAAGGTTGCCCTGATGCATGATCGATCCTTGGGGATCTGTGCTTCCACTAGAAGTGACCTCTCGTCTGCTTCATGACAAATTTTGACAGGATGATTAGGCTAAGTGATGAAACTAAGATAACTGATCTGGTGCCTTCAATGCAAGAAGTGATGTTTTCAGTTATGCGAAGTGATGGAATTCTATCTATTTGCTCATTTCTAATAATTATCAAAAGATTTCCATTTATGGCTAGAATACTATGAAGTGACTGAAATTAGTTAATCGTGGACGTATCAAAGTGTGCAAGATCTATCAAAATTTCTATAATAGGTACTTCTGATGCTGCCTCATATACTATTTGTTCATGCAGATAGTATGGATACTCCCTAGTTTTGTATGTTCTTTCTGCTCCCCTATTCTATTGGATTCTCTTCTTTGTTTTC
The DNA here is from genome assembly GCA_027924645.1 of Cunninghamia lanceolata. NCBI lineage: Eukaryota > Viridiplantae > Streptophyta > Pinopsida > Cupressales > Cupressaceae > Cunninghamia > Cunninghamia lanceolata. The sequence goes on along the minus strand of BSBN01000339.1, from coordinate 29,045,905 downwards.
ATGGTTGACAATTTGTCCTTACAAAATTAGAAGATTAGAGGATTTTCATTCCCATAATGGGGGATCTGGAAAGATTCGGGGGCAGTAGCAGCATCCATTGAACCCATGTGATCTTTTCTCCTTCTTGTCTTTTCATCTGGATGTGGGCTCTAAGTTTTAATCTCCATCCTCCAGTAGTTTCTACTTCCCTTGAGGTGGCAAATTTTCTTCTTAGGCAGAGATGCGTCATTGCTTCCTCTACCCCCCCTTACATCTAATTTTCCTAATAGAGCCTTAACTCTAGGTGTAAGAGGGTTGCCCCTTCAAATGGAACATGTGGAGGCAAAAATATTTTTTGTTGTTGTTGCTACTGCACTCCTGGCTGGATAAATGGCATAGCCATGTCTAGCCTGGTGTGACTTCTTCTAGTTTTTGTTTGGTTGAGGTCATTGGAAACCTCTTCCCATAGCAGGAGGAGTCACACCCCTACTATGAACATTGGGCATAAAGTGAAGAACTCCAATTAATGGGGTTTTCTTCTGATATTGTTCCTTGTAGGATTTCTCACTTTTTGGCGTGCAACTGGGATAGGCAAAGCAATGAATGCTCTTATCGAACAATGAGATGGCACTTAAAGGGCGTCTGGCTCCAACGACGTCTGACAAGGTGTCAACCATCAACAATAACCTGGCCCCAGTTCCTGCTAAAGTGAAGAGACATACAGTTCAAAAATAAATATCTCGGCATGATGGAGGTATTTTGTTACAGTGGCATCTCTTGTCAGTTAAGAGACAATTACAACTGCATTCTATTACAACTTCATTTTTGTCAATTGAAAATGTGACATCCTTGTCTTCAAGCTTGAAGCTTGTCTGCTCCCTTGTTCTATAAAAGGGAATTCAAGACTTGATGATAGTGTTGGTTCGAAGTCATATTGTCCAGACCTGGTTTGAAGTATGGGATCAATTTGATCTCGGAAGAGTTTTTGTATAGTTAGCATTTGAAAATAGAATTAGCTTTCCCAAATTTTTGTGTTATTCAGAGTTCACATCTTGATGTATTTGCAAAACTACTTGTAATTCAGTATCAACTTATTACATAGAATGTGTTGAGTTTAAAATTTCACTATCTCCTACTCATGTACACACTTTTATATTTACGAATACAATCTGGTTAAGGATCGATTTATTCATCATCACAGTCTTTCCTGTGTTTGTATATTTCTCTCATGGCATTTACTCAAGTAGTAAAATAATGGCTACAAGAGGATATTGAATGTAATACTTGTTTACAAGGACAACTAAGCATGGTAAAATCTTAAACTGGTGAAATATCTTAATGTAATGCATTATTTTATCTTCACCATAAACAAGGTGCATACTGCTTGCAATCAAGGTTTTTCATTTATATCTATTTTTTAACTCTATGACCCATGCATTGATCCTGCAAAAGTGCTATTTTATGGAAATCCCCTAATTATCCTCACTCAAAATATTAAAGAAATAAATTTCCATTTCAGTTGTAGGTTATAGGTATTAGTTTTTCTACATGTTCTTCTGTAAAGAATTATGTTAAAGATTGAGAATCTAGCCCATTACTTCACTATATCAGTAATTCTTTAAGCATTATGAGAAAGAACATATCTGTTTAGAACAATATTTTGAGAAAATATTGAGAGACCCCCAAGTCAAAACATTGTTAGGAACACCCTCCTTGGTCTTGCAGAGCCTTAAGTGCAGAGGAAAAGGATTGAAAACCCCTTTCCTGTTCGTTGGCTAATCCCTCAAGGCAAATCCACTATTAGAACTGGCTATTTTATAGATTTGTTCTTGAGATTAGGTTGGGAATTGAAAACAACCAATAGATTGGTGACTCTATTGGGGACTTTTAGTTATAAATGTCAAGACCAGTCCAGTGCTCTGTCATGGGTATTTAGAGTTAGTATATGTACAATGTTTTATCATTCCCTTCAAAAGGGTAGGGACTCTATTATTTTCCTTCCTAGTTAAGTAAGAAGAGGATATGCTATTTGAGAGATTTGTATGATTGAGAGATATTTTCATATGACTCTGCTATGGGAGAAGACTCAGAACAAAAATAGGTTTTAAAGGAGCATTGTACTTTCAAAGTTCATTCCTCTATGTGCAGAGGTGGTAGCTCTATGAAGAAAGAACCTGGTAAAAACATGAAGGATATTTTGGCATTCTTGGTTTTTAGATCAAGACAAAGTTTACATCATCAATAACATCTTTTCAAGTATTTTACAAAGCTTGAAGGAATTTCCAAATATTACAGTAAATGTGCAAAATGGATAAAAGAAAAGGGTTTACACATGCATAAGGGAATTGTGTTATATGTATATCTCTGAAAGGATCCAGTTGTTTAAAATGTGTACTATGTAACCACATTTATGTTATCAAGGGGAGTTTTTTAGGGAAGGGTATAAAGCTATAGATTTCAGTAATATTTGTCGTTTTCCAAACCATATTCTATATAAAATTAGAGATTAAATACCAAAGTTCAACAATGATGAATCCAAAATAGTTAGCAGCCATCTACAAGATTTTTGTGACTTAATGGGAGACTATGAGATAGATCTTGAGGATGTAGTCATGAAATTATTTGTTCAAACCCTAAAGGAAGAAGTTAGGGATTGGTTTGCATATTTACCCAATTATTTTGTTTCTTCGTGGCAAGATGTAAAGATAGATTTTATGGAGGAGTTTGGTGAAAGGATTAATATTGGCATGTTAATTAAAAGGCTTATTCAGATTGAAAAGGAAGAAGAAGAATCAGTCCCATCTTTTAATTTAAGATTTACCAAAACAGTAAGAGATATCCCTGAAAACACTAGACCAAATGAGGCTATGTGCTTGATTATATATCTAGGTGCATTCAATGAAGAGGATAGTTATCTTCTAAGAGACAAAATCCCTACTGCTATGAGGCAGGCATATTCTTTGGCTATGGATATTGAGAACAATTTAAAACATATGAGGATAAGAGATTGTGAATCCACAACCAAAAACTTGGTTGTGAGAAATGAATCAAATAATGTTCTTATTTGCCATAAAAGTAAAGATTAGGACAATTTAAATAAGACTTTATTTGACCAGTCAAAACAAAAGGTTCAACATTTGAGTAATACAGGAAGAAATGTTGCTTATGACAAAAATGATGGAATTCAAGGTTTATATAAATCCATCACTCATTTTGCCTTCCCTAGTTAGGATGGATGGATATGTCCAGTTTCCCATCCTAATGGGGTAATTCATGAAGTAAATAATATTCAGACACATGGGGAATGTAGGCAAACAATAAATGAAGAAATAGATCACATCCTTACAAAAGATGAATCTGTTAATCTTAACAGTTATATAAGTGATGAAGAAATTCCTCAGTCTCATAAATATTTAGCAAAATCAGAAGAGGATTCTTCTATTTATGGGGAGATATATTTACTTTCAGATAATGAGGTTTTATTGACTAATGAGCCATCTAATTATGAGCCTGAATATCAAGTTGAATTGGTCTCTACTAGCACCACAAAAAGTGATGAGTAGTTGTATGAATGTTCTTCTCAAGGTTATGAGAGGCCTGAATCAGATGATGATATAAGCTATTATGACAGTAAAACTAAAAGGTGTATGGAAACAATGAATATAAGGCATAATCCACCTTATGATGAGCCTTTAGATTTGTTAGAAATAAAAAATGTTGAACCTTATGGGTACAGAGATAACCAAATTTTTGAAGAACCCTTAGAAGTTAACAAACAAGAAAGCAAAGTTAATGACCTCTCAGATAAAGGAAATAACCCATTAGAATGGAGAGGGCATAAATTAGTGTTAATTCATAATGAAAAGGTATTTGAAGACATTAGTTCTTCATTAATGGAACAAAATTCAGATGTTAGTTCCATCAATACTTCTCGGTTCTCTACTTTTGATCAGATTGAATTGTCAGATACAGTGCTAGAAAGTAGCTTCAAAATGTCAGAGCTTCAAGAAAAGGTTGAGTATGAATGTTTCAGGTTTGACACTAATTCAACAAACAATGAATATGTCATCAATATAAGCTATCCAACAGAATATGAATGTTTTCATTTTCCAAATCTATGTGATAAATTTAAAGAAGACCGACAACCAAGAAATGACAATTATTTTAGTTGGCTGGGTATGATGGAACCATATGTTAACCTTATGCTAGATGAGACTATGTTTCAATCGTTATTTGATTACAACGATCAAAGGGGCATATGGTACTTTGAAGACAATGGACTTAATTATCTTGTGAGTTATCTAAATATCCATGTTGGAAACAAGATGGATTTTGATGAAAATTTTAGGTATAGCTTGATGAAGTCATTGGAAAACAAGATATTTGATAGGGGTAGATATTGTTTCTCCCTTGCATGATAGCCTAGGGTTGTCATGTTTTCATTTGTCTTTTTGTTGTGCTGTGGTCTACTCCTCCAGAGTTCTTCTGTGATCTCGCTCTGTTCAGGTTGAATAGATGTCCCCAATTGGAGCCACTGATGGGACCCTATAAAATTTTCTCCCTAGTTCTGGTATTTTGCCCAAATTTGTGTCATTATGTTGAAGGGTCTCTGGCCTAGGGTTTTACTTGTCAAAAGCATTTTGAAAATGCCCCTTAAAACCTTAAACCCTAGTATTGTTCTTGATAAGCAAAAAATAATTACTTTTGTTATAATCCTAAGATGACCGCTTATCACCTATTGCTCGGTTCTTTAAGTTGCCATGTTAGGTCTTGAAACATGTTGTTGATCGTCCCCTTGCCTATCACTTACTTCTTTTTGCCCGTATCTGATGTTTTTCAAAAACATTTTATATATGTTACCCCCTTAATGACCCTCATGACCCTTTCTCCAAGTAAACTAATGTTGTTTTTAAACGATCATGCCATGGGTCGGGCCCCACTAACTTCTAAAGACAGGTGACACATTTTGATTGGTTTCTGCCATTTCGTGGCAAATAAAATAATGGAAAAAAGAACACCGACGGAATGGCAGAAAGCTGCCACCTGGCGGGTTCTATTCATTGATATAGCATTGCAGTGTTTCCCCGATGGATACATGGTGATTTCCTATTGTTTTCGCCATTCCCTGGAGCTTCATCGGGGGGTCCCACCAAACATCAGCAGAAGAGTGGAATTGTGACATGTGGCATCTGGAATGCGTGGCAAGGTCTTTGTGGGCTGAAGGGTGTTTTGGGATTCGCTCCATTATATGTGGTAGATCCAACAGTTTCTGCCATTTCGCAGGAATCAATCTCCTGCCCAATCTTCTTAGTACAGAAACATAGAAAGTTTCCTAGCTGACACTATTTGAAAAGTCTTCTAGAGGTCGTGGCTTTTGTGGCAGACCAAGTGGCTAGGTATTATTAGACTATGCTCGTTTGGCATTGACAGTGGGTTTTCTTTCTTTCTTTGACTAAATTGACGCCATTGATTCAATCTAGCTAATACACTGATCAACGACTCATTCAAAATTTGAGGAGTGGTGTGTTGGCGCGTGATCTGAGATACAATAGTGCAAAATTAATTTCTCAGGCATGTGCAGGGTCTCCATCGCTGCCACTACAAGGGAATTAACTAACTGAAAGGTTGGCCTAATGCATGAGGAAGTAGGGGTAAATGAAGCAAAAAAGAAAGTAGAGTTGTGCATACTACCATATGACATTTTTGTGAGCACTGATTTGACCTAGATTTATAGACTTGAAACTTCACATTGTAGATAGTAATTTTCAATCTCCAGATGAGTCACGTACTATCATGCCTCTTTTTTGATCTTGAGACATATAGATTTTAGTGCCAACATCAAACTTTGCTCATTCTTTGGTCAAAGTTAAGTAACTTTATTTATTACATTTATTTCCATACTTCTAACATTTAATTTAAAAAAAATATATATCCTCAAATATATTTATTATATAATCTAAGTCAGTCTATACTTATTTGTATATATCTTATTAGTTTAATTTAATTTAGGTTTTTGTCTTCCTTGAAGATATTATTTTTATTAAAGAGATGTCATGTATGTTGCTATATACACGTAAATCTCTAAGCTATTAGAGGAAACTTTAAACACAAAGGATTTCATTTTAATCCCGTAGCTACATTTTTCAATTCCTCCAAAACAGAAAGTAATAAAAATAATAGAAGTAAGAATCCAAACCTTTCCATGGGATGGTGCCCTATGATGGCAAGAGAGGGAAGGAAAAGAGAAGGGCCCAACATCACTCGAGACACGCAGGGGAGAATATATAAAATACTCCCATGTGAAAAGCTATAATAATTATAACAATCATAACTTTTGAGGAATCAACTGATACATCCAGTTCCATCCATTCACTGGAAGGGGGAAAGGGAAGGAACAAGGCAGCTGATAAAGGAAGATCCGAGTTTGTGGGTTGCAGGCATGGTAAGTGCGTGAGCATTTCATTTGTTTTCTCAATTTGGGTTGAAAGGGTCACTGCTTCAGTTTGAGTTTAAATTTTATGTTTTTGCGATTATGGTGGCTTCCAAGATCGTGGAAATTCTTATTCCCTGATCGAATTAGGCATCTTTCTTGTGATGCGATTGCCTAACCCTTCATCATACGCGCGAATTACCCTATACAACTTGCGACTTCCTATGGCTACGGGAGTTGTATGTATTGTAATATTTTCAGAGCTATATTTTGGCCACACCCGCCTATTCTAATTGCTCACGTCCATTCCAAAATCATGTCATTATGAAGTGGATTCTAAAACCACTCAGATGTGCAGGATTCTAAAAATACTAATGAATGCCAAAAAAAAAAAAACTCAAGAAGGGAGGACAACTGAACATTACACATAACCCTCTAGTCGGGTACAAATAGATGGAACTATTGGACTAACCGGTTGGAGAGTTGGGGTGATTCCCCTTGAGACTAGGTGCTGTACCTGGGTCTTCAAGATTGTTTGGAGCAGTAATCAGTCTGCATTTTCTGTTGATATATTCCTCAGCAGGCTCTCAAACTTGTGTGGCTAATAATTTGCGGGTCTGCATTTGATCCTTTAACCTCACCACCTCAAAATCAAATTCATGCATTTTTTTGCTTGTAGGGGTATAATGTAATCTATAGCTCGCTCTCTTCGATAGCTCAGTTATTCATCACTTCGTCTTTGCAAATTGACTATAAAACTCACATTTGTGTAAAATTTTCCTCTTGTGATATACTGTTTCGTTGCCAGCAGAGCCTAGGCTATGTTTGTAATAAGGCCTTAACTTATGAAACATCATTTCAATTTGTGGAGAATTCAGATGAGAAAATTTAAAAATAATCTCCGCAGGTTCCAAGTTTATGGGTATTGAATAGATTTCTTTCCTCATCTACATAGAAAGTTCAACAATTATGTTTTCTGTCAAAGTATTCCACGAGAGTTCAAGGCTTTAAGATTGATTTGATCCTTGTCGTTGTAATGTTCTTTAATCAATAAAATGAGAGACTCTCTTTTTCAAATTTAAGTAGTTTTTTCACAGAATTTATAGCCTTACAAGAGGGTTGTTAATGATATTTTTCTACATATGTTGCTTGTATCTACATTTATATTTGTTGCATTGTTATGAAGTATCATATGATTGGTTCTGGTACTTTTCTCTTTACGTTTTTTAAGGCCAAGTAGTCTGGAAATTCATGAGAGCATTCGTGCAAGATTATTTGCTAGGAAGTAAGCCTTATGGGTGGTGTTCTCTGCATTTAAGTATTAGAAAATTATTAATTACCAATCTCTACATTTTTGCATGTCCTGTTTTGTGGATAAAAGAATTTGGTAGAGGATCAAGTCGGTACGATTCTAGGAGTGAATGCTAAAAAGTTTCCTTTAATTGAAGTGACTTCTCTCATACCTGCTGATTATGCACCTTCAAAAAGCTCTTTATCTAGATGGTGGAGGATAGTGAGAAACTCTTATCAGCAGTTATCTTAAAATGGCAACGATATTATGGGTTTTAAATTTTATATTTGCCAGTCTATTTTGTAATGGCATTGAGGAATTCCTCAAGATCCTAATTGGAGAGTAGCTTTTAAATCTTTTGTATACCGATTCAATGCACATGTTTAATTATTATTGAATGTTTTTCTCCTTTCTTAATACTAACTTGCATACAGGCATTTGACAAGATTTGCATTAGGGGATCAGTAAGAACAAAATTTAATTTCACAGTCTAGTGTGAATGGTCTCGTTTCTTGAATTAATAATTTTCCCTTTCTTAATGCTTACATGGAGGGATTTGTCAAGACTTTTACGAGGGAATTAGTAAGAACAATGCTTATATTCAAGTTTAGTATCATAGGGCTTGATAATTGACTTTGCCTTTAACTTTTCCCCTAAACATTTTGTCCATTTTATTATTAGTTTTATTACTCTATGCACAAATTTCAGAATTTCAAAAGAGGGAAGCAATTGAAAACAAAATACTTCCTATTCTGAAAATTATGCAAACCTCAAGATGAGCGATGGAATTCAAACAACGACATTCAATGAACAAAGTTACTAAACATGAACACCGTGGTGAAGTGGATGTGGAGTGTCTAACTTGCATACAGGCATTTGACAAGATTTGCATTAGGGGATCAGTAAGAACAAAATTTAATTTCACAGTCTAGTGTGAATGGTCTCGTTTCTTGAATTAATAATTTTCCCTTTCTTAATGCTTACATGGAGGGATTTGTCAAGACTTTTACGAGGGAATTAGTAAGAACAATGCTTATATTCAAGTTTAGTATCATAGGGCTTGATAATTGACTTTGCCTTTAACTTTTCCCCTAAACATTTTGTCCATTTTATTATTAGTTTTATTACTCTATGCACAAATTTCAGAATTTCAAAAGAGGGAAGCAATTGAAAACAAAATACTTCCTATTCTGAAAATTATGCAAACCTCAAGATGAGCGATGGAATTCAAACAACGACATTCAATGAACAAAGTTACTAAACATGAACACCGTGGTGAAGTGGATGTGGAGTGTCTAACTTGCATACAGGCATTTGACAAGATTTGCATTAGGGGATCAGTAAGAACAAAATTTAATTTCACAGTCTAGTGTGAATGGTCTCGTTTCTTGAATTAATAATTTTCCCTTTCTTAATGCTTACATGGAGGGATTTGTCAAGACTTTTACGAGGGAATTAGTAAGAACAATGCGTATATTCAAGTTTAGTATCATAGGGCTTGATAATTGACTTTGCCTTTAACTTTTCCCCTAAACATTTTGTCCATTTTATTATTAGTTTTATTACTCTATGCACAAATTTCAGAATTTCAAAAGAGGGAAGCAATTGAAAACAAAATACTTCCTATTCTGAAAATTATGCAAACCTCAAGATGAGCGATGGAATTCAAACAACGACATTCAATGAACAAAGTTACTAAACATGAACACCGTGGTGAAGTGGATGTGGAGTGTGATATGATGTAGTAGCTCAACTATCCGCTCTTGGTAACATGTATTTATCAAAGATGGTGGATGTTTTCTTGAGAACATGCAGCTCCATTTATAGTTTTTTGAGAGGGAAGATGAATGGTGGGGATTTATTTAGGAGATTGACGGTGGAGGTTGAAAAATTTGTTGATAGAAAACAAAAAAGACAAGAAAATCAGCGTCGTCAAATACAACAGGGCTTTGATTGGGAAATATTTCACTATCTAAGAGCTGGTGTCTTATACACTCATACATATCTTAGAAAACGAGTCTATTTCCCTTTATTGATAATAGCTAAAAATATTGGTTGCTTGAGAGGATTTTCTTTGGATCAAGGAGAAAGTGGAATATTTGTTGCAAGGATTAAATGATTCTTGTTTTTTTGTGTTGTTCAAAAATACAAGTGGGTAATGAATGAAGAGATTTGCATGGGGAGTGTGAAGTAGTTAACTCCTTAATGGGTTGATTTTTTAAATGCAATTATTTTATTTGTTTTTCTAAATGAAGGGAAGATGATAATGAGATAGTTAACTATTTTATTGAGGTAGTTAACTTCATTAATTAATTTCATTTCCACCTCACATATTCCCAGACTGTATGCATAAATTTCAGAATTTCAAAAAAAGGAAACAATTGAAAACAAAATACTTCTTGTTCTGAAAATTATGCAAACCTCAAGATGAGCAATGGAATTCAAACAACAACATTCAATGAACAAAGTTACCAAACATGACGCCATGGTGAAGTGGATGTGCTTAATTGGATGTGGAGTGTGATATGATGTAGTTGCTCAACTATCCGCTTCGAAATCTTGGCAGCATGTATTCATCAAAGATGGTGGATTTTTTTTTGAGAACTTGCAACTCCATTTATAGGTTTTTGAGAGGGAAGATGAACGGTGGGGATTTGTTTAGGAGATCAACGGTGGATGTTGCTTGAGAGGATTTTCTTTGGATCAAGGAGAAAGTGGAATATTTGTTGCAAGGATTAAATGATTCTTGCTTTTTTGTGTCATTCAAAAATACAAGTGGATAATGAATGAAGAGATTTGCATGGGGGGTGTGAAGTAGTTAACTACTTAATGAAGTAGTTAACTCAATGGGTTAGTTGATTTTTTAAATGCAATTAGTTTATTTGTTTTTTAAATGGAGGGAAGATGAGAATGAGGTAGTTAACTATTTTATTGAGGTAGTTAACTTCATTAATTAATTTCATTTCCACCTCACATATTCCTAGAATGTACGCACAAATTTCAGAATTTTAAGAGGGAAACAACTGAAAACAAAATACTTCTCATTCTAAAAATTATGTAAACCTCAGGATGAGCAATGGAATTCAAACAACAACATTCAATGAACAAAGTTACCAAACATGAATGCCATGGTGAAGTGGATGTGCTCAATTGGATGTGGAGTGTGATATGATGTAGTTGCTCAACTATCCATTTCTTAGTAGCATGTATTTATCAAAGATGGTGGATGGTTTTTTGAGAACTTGCAACTCCATTTATAGTTTTTTGGGAGGGAAGACGTATGGCGGGGATTTGTTTAGGAGATCGATGGCAGAGGTTGCTTGAGAGGATTTTCTTGAGAGGATGTATTGATCCTGTTTTTAAAGATACTACTAAATATGTTATGTAGCTTCTATTTCCATTTTCCTATTTTCTTTACAAACTTTTACTGCCTTTTCTGACTAGTAATTTATTCCTTAATTAGGCTGATCCAGAGTTGGAAGCAATCAGGCAAAGGAGAATACAGGAGATGATGGCACAGAGAGGCATTGTATGACTGATCTAAAAAACTGCTACAGCACCATACATTCCATTGTTAAAAGACCTTTATCAAAGGACGTTTTTTATTCATCAGGAATTTCATTGTGTTTATCTTTTCTTTTTTATGATTCTGATTCCCTTTCAGGGCAACTCACAAGGTGCTGAGCAACAGCAAGCACAGGAGGAGCAAAAGAGGTAAGCTAATCTCACCAGTGTAAGACTTGAGCTTGAGTCCCCATTAACCACTTGATTAAAATTGACTTGTCCTTTTCCACAGTTTTGACCATTCATTTATTTGCAAATTTGCATTTTTAACCCATATAGAATTCCATTGGTGTTGGTGATCTTGTAGATTTTTTAATCGGTTTCAAAAGTTTTGATCGCAGGACTGACATCTAATGCATGTCCAGGGAAGCGGAGGAAAAGAGACAATTGTTGTTGAGCCAAATTCTTTCGTCTCAAGCAAGGGAACGACGTAAGTCTCCATATGAAACGTATTCTGATTAGGCAGTTTTGAATTATGTGCTATCAGTAGGTCATTGTGAAGGTTTGTGCATCTGGCATACTTGCAGGTGAGCACCTTCATGCGTTAAGTTGCTCCTGTGATATTAACAATTTATCACAGTTACTTATTTTCCCCTCTGTAAACCAAACGTGCATGCCTGCTATATAAAAACAATATAGTGGTTGGCATTCAAGCTTTTAGGCAAGCTGTATCAAACTTTGTCTCATAATTGTAGGTACAAGGTTGTCAAAGACACCACTAGTGTGCACACTGCACTTCATGGTCAGCCTCTATGAACCTGACTACTGTTTGTACATTAAATCATAAAGTGGTGCAAATGCATTATATTTTAAATTTTTTTGATAGGTAAAATAATCTTATGGTAAACATGTTAGAGTTCCATCCAACGTCCAAGCTTCTACAGTCAAAAACAGGCCACTTCAGAAAACAGTTTGGACTATAAAATTTAAACATACCTAGGCCATTCTGGAAGGTCTAACACCTGGTTATAGAAATGCATAGGGATAAAAGATCTCAGCAGCTACAATCAAACCAGAGTAGAATAACCTAAATATTTTGATTCTGATTTTGAGCCAGTGGGGCTTATGGCTCACATCCAAAGCCATACTTATTAGCTGCCTGAGTTCAATCAAGCTTTGGCTGTTGGGAGAGCTCTCCATCTGAAAATACACATCTGTTGCTGTTGGCAGGTAATCCTGTTGACCCCAGGATTACACCCAATCACAGGAGGAATCATCTATGCATGTTAAATTCCAATAGTCTTACCTCTAGGTATTTGGCAAGAGAGTTTACCCTATCCAGTTGGATGTTGGCTCAAACTTGTGATAAGTCTGGACCATAAATTCAAATAATTAATCACTAAAACCCCAGGCTATGTCACAGGGTTCGCCGTATTTAATCCAAAAAGCTTGAAATCCGGCGAACTTAAAGAAAACCCAAAAAAATCATTTCAGTTCGCCCTAGAATTTGTATGGAAAAAGGGCTTAGGGATTTTTTTGAATTAAAAGATATTTTTAAAACATGTTTTCGATTAGATTTTTTTTGGAAATTGTGGGCTTCACTGTTTGTGAGAGTTGACAGTACACGGGTGTTTACAGTTTGCGCTTGCTGGTGAACTATTCCTGCGAGTGATAGAACTATTCCTGCGATTGATATTCACAGATGAACTGTTGAGTTTGTTGGCTGCTCGCTGTCGCAAATGTGGTGACATTGTGGCCACTCATTGTTGCAGACTATCATGTTGACTCATTGAGTGCCTCTAGTGAGTTTGGCGCTGGTGTGGAAGCAAAGACAACTGCGTGAGGTGAAGCATTCAAAATATTATCGTGGATTCGTTCGAGTGAGTTCAGTGTTGAGGTGAAACGGCTGCGGGTCTACAAGAGATGGCTGCGGGAGGTAGAGAGGGGCATCCACATTGCATTACAATTGATTTTTAAGTTTTGTTTTTTGATTTTAGGTTTTGTTTTTTTTTAATAAAATTTAATACATTAAAATGTGACTATTATTTTGCTTTGCTTTTATCTTGTTTTATTAGTATATTAAAATTTAATGTTTTAAAATATTTAATTTAGATTTTAATTATTATTAATATATAAAATTTAATATATTTTTAATATTTAAATTACTTTTTTTGAACTTAGTTCTATTTTAGTATTTTTAAATTTATTATAATAGATTTAAATTTAATATTATTTCATTTTTAATAATTTTAATTTAATAAATTAAAAATAATTGCAAATTTATATTTAGTCAAATTTAATCACGAATTTGTTTTGTAAAATTTATTTTTGTCGAACTTAATCCGAATTTTATCTTTGTCAAACTTGAACACAAACACAAACATGAACCTTGTGACATAGACCCCAGGTATACTTCAGCAGCTGGCATACTCTGCCTCCTCATGTACCTTAAAGAACTAAAGAAACCTGTTCTACCCCATTGACATGACTGTTTTTTGAGGTGCTATCCATGGTCCTCTATGATTTCATTATATGAATTTGGGAACCAATATTTCTTTTCTCTAGTACATTTTATTGTAACTGAATGTACTTTTGAGTCCAGACCTACCTCCATTCACTGATCTATCTGCACAGGATTAGTTGTTCTTGTGTCCAGGATGAGTTTTTCAACATTGCTTGCCAGCTTCCAAAGCTTCCTGTATCATTTTGTCAAAGCTTCAATTTTGTCAGATGAAATTCTCTATCTACATGCATATTATTGGGTATCTCACCTCATCATTCAGTAAGGTTCTGAGCTGTGCTTCTAATTTTCTGGCATTAATTTTTTTTCTTCTTTGCTGTTGAACACAGTCAAATAATGTTTTGATCCAGGAATGTAGTTTTTACTAGGTGTCAGCAAAGTATATGCATGACCACAAGCTTTTCTTAGGACTGATTTTACAACATGAAAGTGCAGATCTAACAAATGGGGATTTTTGATAGAATAGAAGAAAATGAGCAAGATCAGAGGAATAGCTGATTCTAATTGCAAACTGAAAAGCAACAATTGAAATCATTTTTGAATTATAATTGAAATAGTGAATTATAGCACACTGAAGCTCAAATCATAACAGTGTTTTAATACTCACAACAAACTGTCATTAGTTACTCAAATCAAACCTGAAATAACAGTTACACATACATAAATCAAACGTAAAACTGTTTGCCAATCTTCTCGAACGGGCTCTTTACCAATCAGACTGATGTACAAGAAAGTGAATCTACTTCTTGTGTTCAGGGACCTCAGTAGTTTTGGTCTCGTTGTCTTTTGGTTTCTTGGTAGCTCTTAGGGATTTTTGAGTGAAGTTGGTCTTCTGAGCTTGCTTTAGGCATATCAAGTCTCTTCGTCTTCTTTTGTGCTCCCCATTCGTGGGTCTGAAGCGGTCACTATTTTTATTTGTTTTATTCAGGGAGTGGGCCCTAATCCCACAATTGAATTGATAAAAAAAAGAATCTACTTCTTGTGTAGCAACAGATCTCTTATTAGATAAACAAATTACATAAAATCAGCAGCAATTAAAAATTGGTGCTGCTACAGATTTTCTGGAAACAATATACTGAATGACAAGGAAATAATTTCTGTTTATGACCACCATTCTCCTATTTTCTGTCTTCTCACTGTCACATTCTATGGGTACTGGTGGTGGCATATTGTTACAACAGCAAATCAAAGTAGAATGCCACCTATACTACAAAACTATTCTCCTATTTTCCCTCTTCCCATTATCACATTATAGATACTAGTGGTGGCATATTGTTGCAAACTTGCAACAACAAATCAAACAGAACACCATTTACACTACAAAACAAATAGCAAAATAACAACTCCTTAACGAAGTAACAAAATAGATCCATTGCCCCCTGCTCAGTTTATCAAAAGCTGTTTTGATGGCATTGTAACCTCTTGCAACTGATATATCAATGCATATAATTCTCTTGCAGCACATCTGGAATGTCTGCTGTCATGCACAACATGACTGCAGCTGGACATTTGTAACAAATCAAAGTAGAATGCCACCTATACTACAAAACTATTCTCCTATTTTCCCTCTTCCCATTATCACATTATAGATACTAGTGGTGGCATATTGTTGCAAACTTGCAACCACAAATCAAACAGAACACCATTTACACTACAAAACAAATAGCAAAGTAACAACTCCTTAACGAAGTAACAAAATAGATCCATTGCCCCCTGCTCAGTTTATCAAAAGCTGTTTTGATGGCATTGTAACCTCTTGCAACTGATATATCAATGCATATAATTCTCTTGCAGCACATCTGGAATGTCTGCTGTCATGCACAACATGACTGCAGCTGGACATTTGTCTTGCACAGTATGACTGTAGCCTTGCACGGTGCAGCAGTTAGCTTTTGGAGTGCAGTGTCCTTGTGCAACACACCTAACAACTTGCGCAGTAACAAAATAGATCCATTGCCCCCTGCTCAGTTTATCAAAAGCTGTTTTGATGGCATTGTAACCTCTTGCAACTGATATATCAATGCATATAATTCTCTTGCAGCACATCTAGAATGTCTGCTGTCATGCACAACATGACTGCAGCTGGACATTTGTCTTGCACAGTATGACTGTAGCCTTGCACAGTGCAGTAGTTAGCTTTTGGAGTGCAGTGTCCTTGTGCAACACACCTAACAACTTGCGCAGTGCAGCTGTGAGCTTGCACAATGTAGGTAATTGCTGTGACAGGATAACTACAGTCTTATGCAACAATTATAATTCCTTCTGAAACCTTTAGAAGCACACAAAAATAGGCTGTTCAAGAGCAAAAATGAACCAAATCAAATTCAGATTAATAGTCTATTCTATCTAATTCAACTTAAAAGCAATCAGTTCATCTATAATAATCATAATATAAAACAAAAACCACTTCATGGATTTATATGTATAAAGATGGGTGAAAATGAGTATTTTGGGAAAGTTTTATAATACAAAAATCATACTCGGGTAGGGAAAGGATGTGCAGCAATGCACAACTCCAGGCTCATCATCACTCTCCAACTGAAGGCACGTCCTTGTGCAATCTTAATTGCATTATCCTGGATAGGGGGCCATGGAAGAAAGACAGTCTGCTCTAAAATCATATAGATCTATATAGGGCTCTTTTGTGACATGATAGTATCCATGATTCTGTTCAATTTGTCGCCACCTTCTGGTCTTTATGCTTGTTGCATTAATTGAAATCCTGCTAGTCCAATCTGGGATAAGATACCATATCAAAGGAAAATGAAATTTCAATCCTACCCAGTTATATCTCTGATTTTGCACAACATCCTTATACAACCCTATCTCCCCATGGCAACTTTAAAATTTTTGTTAGAAAATGACTCCTTCAGTTATGCAGGGAGCTCATTCCATCATTGCAATCAACCTGTAAAGGCTCCCCTTCCTATCTAGGCTGTTAATTTGTCCAAATCCCTAACAACCATTGTTTGTTGATGTTGTGCCTTGTGCCTGATTTGGGGGTTTTTCATTAACTCATATAAAATTTCTATGATCTCATAGGCTCTGGGAAAGTCTGCCCTTACCATGAGTTTTGCACTTTCCTCCTTGGCTAGATATGCTGTCATTTGCTAGTCTCTTCTTGCTTCGTTACAAAGATAGGAAGAAAATGCTCTCGATGCTACATTGCCCTCAAAAGGATTGGGCTTCCACTTTGTCTCCAAATAAAAAATGTAATTGTGTTGGTAGAATTCACACAATTGATCCCTATTTTCTTATGTGCATGAAAATAAGTGTCACAGAAAGCTCTAGGTCTACTTACATTGAAAGGTAGACCCAAAAATAAGGTGATTTAACTGGAACTGGTACCACTGCTCCTGAATGTAAAGGGCATAAACCCTGGTTGGTGGTTTGGACACAAAGATATGACCAAATAATTGACAGATTTCCTTAGCTTGTTGCTTCAAGGATGCAGTGGTATTCTTCCTTTTCTTTCACCTTCCTTTCCTCTTCTGCCAATTTCCTCTGCAATTTCTCCTTTTCTCTTTTCAGTGTCACCATCTTTTCTTTTTGCCTTGCATACACTAAACACAACTGTTCCTTCATTGAATGTATTGCCTAAATGCATTTGCCAAAGGGAAATTAAGACGCTGCTTTCGCATTACATGCCCTAGTTTCCAATTGAGAAACCTATTTTTTTAGGGTTTCATTTTTTTTCTTGCTCCTGTAATTTCTCTCTTGCAGCTGCCAATTATTCTTCGCTAGTATCAAGGGTTTGGGTGGCCAATCTATAGGAAGAATGCTTTTGTGTCCCCCAACTCAACCCCAAGATGTTTACGGGTTGAGCCCTAATCTCCTTGACTTGTGCAACAACTAGATTTCTTTCATGAAGGGACATGACCTACTCCTTTCTGGCTTGTACAACAACTGGTTTCTCTTCATGGAGGAACACAATGCCCTCTACCTCATTGGCTTGTGCAACTTTTGGTTTTTCCTCGTGGATGATCAAACATCTTCCATATCCTCGACTTGTGCAATGTCTTTAGGACCCACAAGAATTGTTGCTTGCACAACAACTGTGGGTTGCTCCACTTGGGATTGTTGTAATCATAATGCTGTCCTGGATCAAATCCTAGACGATTCCTTGATTGCAGGGGAGTTTCTCCTTTGTTTTGACACTGGCTGCGCAACCTCTACAGGTGGAACAAGAAAACTCTCCCACGAAATCCCTGCTGTAGATGTTCATGGATTGATTAAAGATCTTTGGGTACATCAAATCACGTGAAGATCTCCTCACTTTGTGACATACTTATTAATAAATTATAGATGAGAATATGCTCCTTATTAGGAGGAGGGTCATTTGGTCCTACAAAGTCAATTCCCAATTTTTTGAAAGATTCTACGACTAATTGTGGTTGCAATGACATCTCATTTGAATGTGTGGGTCTTCCCATACGTTGACAATGTTCACAAAGTCAAACATAGTTTGGTATGATTGTGCAAAGATAACCATTAATAGCCTACTTGAGTAACCTAATTTGTTGATTGCTTGGCTGTAAAGTGCAATGTGAATAATGGAGCTGCAATTTTACTGAAATCCTGTATGAAACTTCTATAGTAACATGCATGACCAAGAAAACTACAAACATCCTTTTGCTTTTGTGAATTGGCAAGTCTTGAATTACTTTAGCTTTAACAGGATCAAATTTTATTTCTTGCGATGAAATATGGTGTTTTAGGACAATATCTTCTGTCATGAGCATATAACACTTTTCATTGCTTAAGGTAAGGTTAGTATCCTTACACCTTTACACCTTTGGAGTATTTTTTCCAGATTCTGCATTGCCTCAAACGAATTAGCATAAATAGTAAAATAATCCATATCTCTCTCAATGCATTCACGAATAAGATCAAAGAAAATACTTAAAACAACTCTTTGGAAAGTGGTGGGGGCATTACAAAATCCAAAGGGATGAACATGATAAGCATATGTTCCCCATGGACAAGTAAATGTGGTTTTATCTTGATCCTTTGGAGCTATATGGATTTGATCGTATCTGCCAAAGCCATCAAGAAAGAAAAATATTTTTTTCTTGCAAATGTATCTAACATTTAATCAATGAAAGGCAAGGGGAATGACCTTTCCTTGTACCCATGTTAAGTTCTCTACAGTCATGACATATATGCCATTTTCCTCCTTTTTCAGAACAATAACCAATGGAGAGATCCACTAACTATTAGAAATAGGATAGATAAAACCACTATTAAGGAATTTTTATAACTCATCCTTGACAATTTTCATAATGTTGGGTTCATTTGCCTTTGAAGTTGTCTAATAGGTCTACAATCATCTTTGATATAAATGTGATGGGTGCACGTTTCCAGAGGGATTCCCTTCACATCTTGATAATCTCAGTTAAAAGCATTGCTATGTCTTTGTAACAACAATGAGTTGTTGCTTTTGCTCGTCTTTCACTTGAATATTAATGTTCACGGTTCTCCCTAGAGAGAATTCAATTGGCTGAATTTGTGGCACAAGCAATTATGAGGCTTCTAAAAATTCATTTTAATAACATTGATGATGTAACAATTGGTGAAAGTGCATGAAATCCCTGCTAGGGTTCAAAGACCCTTTAGTTGACACAACATGACTAAAAGGACACTATGCGAGGATCCTCATCATTTTGGAAGACCCTTTGTATAGATGGTGAGTGGACATTTTATATAAAGTTAGCAATTAATGTGTCTTCATCAGATGCATGCAAGGAAATATCTCTATCTATTGTCAGAATGTGTTTTATAGTGCATAACTTGAAAACATGGACTTGGCAGCCCAAAAATTTGACTTGGACTCGAGACTCGGCAAAAAGCATGGCAAAAAAAAAAGTAATTACATAAGAAACAAACACGGAAATTAATGCATTTAGAGAATACAAAAGTCTATTCTGATCATCAATTTGTCATAATTTAAACATTACATATGTCATATGACCCTCAAATGCTCAAAATTTGAAATTTCAAAGTTTCAAAGTCAAACAGTACATTGTATTAAAACAAAATTGTAAATAATAATTATATAACAGCACTATAATTGTTTTACATATGTCAAAAAACAACCAAATACAATTTACATCCTCCTCTTCCTCCTCCCAGTGTAAATTTTTTGGGCCTCGAACTAGAAGGTAAGTTAATATCAACATGAGGACTGATTGTTTTCTCAAAAATGTCTTTGTTTTCCTTGAATGCCTCCACCTCTACCACTCTCTCCAATTCAGCAATATCTTCATTAGCAAACATGATATCATTATGTTTTTTGACAGTCAAATCAGCAAAGTCAATGGCATCATGAGAAGGATCCTCCACCTTTTTGGTTCAAAGGCGAAGGTTGTACTGGACGAAGACAAGGTCATTGAGGCACTCCTAGGTCGACTTGTTTCTCTTCTTTGTGTGAATGCTCTCAAATAGGCTCCAATTGCATTCACACCTAGAAGCACTACAGGGCTGGGACAAAACATGGATAGCTAACCTCTGAAGAATTTGTGTGCTAGCATTGTAATTCTCCCACCACGAGTCTACAAATAAAACATTTTAAAAAATCTAAGAATTAGGAAAAAAATTTAGAACTTGTTCAAACTTTCAAGTTTCTAGTTTCTACTTTCCAGTGTTAAGCTAAAAATTAAAGGATAATTTTTTCACTTGGCTGTTGTTTTTCTCTCGTTTGAATTGCTTGAGTTGAAGAAAAGAGCCTCCCTCTTTGCACCCTTGTAGACCTCCAACTCATTAAGAACTATGTCTCTAATCTCATTATCTGGTACCATCTTTAACAATGTATGAAACAATGCTTTTCATGACCTCGTCATCAACTCTAAATGTATTAGAGAGGTAGAACTTTGGGTTTAGGCAATAGGCCATGGCATGTATCGGCTGGTGGAGTTGGTTCGCCCATTTGTGATCAATGATGTACCAAATGATCTCATATTTTCTTTCTTTTTTTTCACCAAATGCAAAATGGCCTCATAGAGGTAACCCATCGGCATGCCATCCCCATCCACCAAATGCAAGATCTTGACCAATGGTTCTGTTACTTAAAAAATTGAAGATTAATTTTAAATTATTACAAAATTAATTTAAAAAAACAACAAATAGATAATTCCCTATAAAATTTATGTTGTAATTGTTACTATACCTTGAGTAACTCCTTTGCATTTTTGATGAACAACTCATCAAAAATTGTTCGTGTGGTCATCACTCCTTCGTTTTTTTTTGTAATATGAAGACTCCATCCAGGCATTGCTCGCAAACATTTACTTGAGAGAAGGAATTGTGGCCACAATTCTTTGCAAAGTGAGGAAGTGGGTGGCAAATTGTGTCACTCTCGGTCGCGTAAGCTCCCTGCCATTTGTGTGATCTCTCATCAAAGAAAGGACCCAAGTATGGTTGTAGATAAATTTGGTAACTTGTTTAGTGTTATTAACTACACTTTTGATGCATCCAATCTTCTCAATGTCCTCTAGTATCAAATCCAAACAATGTGCAACACAAGGAGACTAAGGAATAGTGGAATGCCTCTTCATAGTGGAAGGCATATGTTGTTGCGTTGTCCATGATAATTTGGACAACATTCTCAATTGGACCACCCTGTCCAACAAATTGCACAAAGTCTTAACGTTTTTGACTTCATGTGAATTGAGGCATCTATAGACTTTAAAAACATCAGCATGGCACTTGAAGTCACTAAAAAGTTAAGGAGAGTCCTATTCCGACCATTTGTCCACCCATTTGATAAGATGTTGCAGCCCTTTCTCTGCCATACTTTCCTGTGATCATCAACCACAAGCCATCTATTTTTTATGGCTTCCTCTTGCAATGGCTCACTCAAATCCTTAGCCACTGGGGTCTTAAACTCCTTATTGACAGCTATCAATGCATTTACCAACCCTTTCCAATATGGGCTGTTTGCTACATTGAAGAGTAAATTATTGTAGTACCAAAAGTTTGCCGCTGCCATCCTACCCTCGTGTTGTTTCTCTTTATTCCAAGCAGTACCTTCAAGCAATGGTTGTACTCCTAGAACATTGCGTGGAATAAAGAAATTGGGTGAAGATGGAAGACGGCTAGAACTTTCAAGAGTCTTATTAGTAGAGGAAAGCGGAAGATGAATGTGTGGGGCAACAAATGGATTTGTAGATGAATCGGGATTGGTATTCATCACTGCTGCCATTAGTTCCCTTGCTCTCTTCTTTTCCATTTTTTTCATATCAAAACTACTAAGTAGGGCATCCATTTCTCTCATAACCTCTTTGGGTGTGGCATCACATGCCCTCACATCATGTTTTGGTATTCGAGCAAGGTTGTATTTTAATCTATTGATTTCTCTTATCATAAAAAGCTTGCAAAAAGTATAGCGAACCTTGCCCCTAGCATCACCTGGCATCCCATGCTTCCAAGCAAGGTCTTTCTTGCTGCTGCTTTGCCCTGAACTTGCCATTGCTAATTTTAACATAGAAAAAAAATCATCAAGGTTTAAAAAAAATTGTTATGGGCAGCATCACCCCTAGGTTTTCAACATGTCATTTCAAATTTGGAAAAAAAAGATACACACCTTCTTAAAAAACACTCTAAACTCGTTTGGATCTTCAAACATGCCTTCAAAAAGTGTTCCAAACCCTTCTCTACTGCCTGCTTGCAAATCTGCAACTCTGTTGGTTGAAAATAGAGACAAAACATGGAAAATGTGGGTCCAAACAAAATGAAAACCTGAATTGGGTGTGTGGGATTTTTGTGTTTTCACATCAGGCAAGTCCAACCTCAAAAATCATGAGTCACTACTAGAAGCGCAATGAGCTTTCTACAAAGAATCATGCGAGTCATGGAGAGTGCGGGGTCGGGACTTGGCTTGCAAGTTGTGTCGAGTCGTGAGTGGTGGCAATTCCCCATGTAAGATTGCCATCTATGGTATAGGCTATCGTCACTCTCCTCGTGTTCCATAGAAATCATCATATTTTTTGATTGACAACTAATGTATGCATATGTAGTGGCAAACCAAGGTCTTTCAAGGATAAGGGGTTGGCTTTTTTTTGCAACACCTTAAAATCAGCCAGATATTCCACAAATCCACCAAGATAATCACATTCTCCAATAATCCTTCAGACCGAACAGTGGATCTATGAACTGCTTGGAGACTTGAGTTGTGAATCTATCAAAGTGGTATGTGAATTGTGTCTTAATTTTTCTTCACTTGCACTCTCTTTATCTTTTTGGTTTAATTTGTCTCTTGGTTTCTCTCTCCCCTTGGCCCCCGTTTTCTACTCTTTTTCCTCAGCTTCTTTGTAAACAACCTAGGTCTGCAATCTTTGTCAAGTATTTTCCTCTCTTGATGATGGATCATGTAGTGTGATCCGAGATGTTGACACAAAAACTCTTGCACAATTTTCTGCCAGAAGCATTCAAATTCAGCTACATGGACTATGGAAATATCATGTCTACTTGTGTAGTTGGTTGAACATAACAAAAAGTTTATCAAGGTGAGAAGCAAATCATCTTAGACTTGGCAAAGGACCATTCAATCCCTCACATCAAAGAGAAGAAGACAACAAAGGAAATGTACGATGCCTTAATCACTCTATACCAAAGTGTGAACATTTCTTGAAGATGTTGATTACGAACAAGCTTAGTGCCACACACATGAACAATACAATCATAGTGGCCAGCTACCTTATGAAGATCATTGAGCTTTGAGACGAGCTCACTACTATTAGGGTGGAGGTTGAGGATGATGCTTTTGTGCCCATAGCCATAAATAGATTCTCTCCATCTTGGGGTCCGTTTGTGCACGGTGTTTGCACTCATAAGAAACTTACCACTTTAAAGAAGCTTTGGGATGATTTTATCCAAGAGGGGACTAGACTAGAGACTATTTCAGCTAAAGTGGAAGAGAGTCAAAACCTATCCCTCATTGGGAAGACAAAGAAAGGAAGGAAGGAGGACCCAAGAAGGGTCAAAAGGGGAAGGAGGATTTTAGTTCTTCTCAACAGGGGAAGAAAGACTTGAGCTATATTAAGTGTTTCAAATGCCACAAGAATGGCCACTATGCTTCTCAGTGTCCTGAGAAGAAGGGGAAGGGCAAGCAATAACATAAATAGTTCGTAGGGAGTGCAGAAGCTTTATTAGAGGATGAGCTTTCATCCAAGCTTGAGATAGCCTTCTCCATGGTCTTGTGTCTATCAACTAACATTGTGCCCATAGCTATAAATGGGTTCTCTCCATCTTGGGATCTATTTGTGCATGGTGTCTGCATTCATAAGAAACTTCCCACTTTAAAGAAGCTTTGGGATGATTTTATCCAGGAGGGGACTAGACTAGAGACTATTTCAACTAAGTGGACAAGAGTCAAAACCTATCCCTCATCGGCAAGACAAAGAAAGGCAGTAAGGAAGGAGGACCCAAGAAGGGTCAAAAGGGGAAGGAGGATTCTAGTTCTTCTCAACAGGGGAAGAAAGACTTGAGCTATATTAAGTGTTTCAAATGCCACATAGTGTCCTGAGAAGAAGGGGAAGGGCAAGCAATAACATAAGTAGTTTGTAGGGAGTGCAGAAGCTTTATTAGAGGATGAGCTTGCATCCAATCTTGAGATAGCCTTTCTCCATGGTGTTGTGTCTATCCACTAACATTATTTCTAGTGTAGGGTGGATATGTGGACAATGGAGCATCGAGACATATGACCTTCAATAAGAAGGCTTTCAGAAGACTTCTAGAACAAAAGGTAGATGTATAGGTGGAGCTTGGTGATGATGCCACATATCCAATCACGGGGACAAGATTTGTTTCCTTCCACATGCCTTTAGGTGATGTCCTTGAGCTTCATGATGTCTTATATGTTCCTGGGTCAACTAAAAACTTGTTTTCAGTGTCAACCATGACAGATCTTATGTATGTGGTTGAGTTTGACAATCAACAATTCGTTATCAAGGTTCATAGTGAGGATCGTAGTCAAGTTTTGGCCAAAGGTATGTGAGAGGGTGGCCTTTATGGGTTGCTTTTTGAGTCAATCAAACATTGAGCCTTTGTGCATGACAATGACCAACTATGTGAGCTTTGGCACAAGAGACTTGGTCACTTGCACTTTGGAGCATTACCTCTCTTAAAGGACGTGGTGCATGGATTGCCAAACTTCAAGATAGAGAGGACATGGGTGTGTAAGGGTTGTGCACCTGAAAAGCATGCCAAGATTGCTCTCCCTAGTAGCAATTGCAACTCGAGGGATTCTTAATCTAATTCATTCAAATGTGTACAAACCTATGTTAGTAGCTTCATTGGTAGGGAACATTTACTATGTTTCGTTATTGACAATTCCTCTAGGAAAACTTGGATTCACTTAATGAAGTCCAAAGACGAGTTGTTTGCGAAGTTCCAAGAGTTGAAAGCTCTTGTGGAAAATCGGACAAGTAGGAAGATTAGGGTTTTGAGGTTTGACAATGGATGTAGAGATCAAGAGGGAGGTGATTGTGCCTTACAATCCTCATTAAAATGGGGTTGCAGAGAGGAAGAACATGCCCATATAAAGACAACAAAGGCCATTATCCAAGACCTAGATTTACTCATGTTTCTTTGGGCAAAGGCATACATTTGTGTTTGTTTACATTTTGAACAAGTGTCCTCATAGTGTGTGTGTTGAAAGACAAGACTCTGGAGGAAGCTATCATAGGAGAGAAACGACATGTTTCTCATTTTCGAGTGTTTGGGAGTCCTGTCTACATTCATGTGCCAGAGGAGAAGAAGGCGAAGCTTGAACCCTCTAGCTTGAAGGGTGTGTTTGAACTTTGTAGGATATAGTGAGTCCACCAAGGTTTATAAAGTCTATTTCATCATAGCGAAATATAGTATTGAGGAGAGATGTGAAGTTTGATGAAGATGCTTGGTCCTCTAAGTCTCAGGGGCTTCCTATGGAGGTTGAGGAGGGTGAATAGATTGCTGTCCTAGGTGTTGATTTGTAGAGTGCAACAATACCAGATGCAGTTCAATTAGGTTCCAGTGCAAGAGTAGATAGCTCATTACTTTCTAGTACAGCCACAAAGCCTAGATGGCTTATTTGGACATTGTAGGAGGCACATGAACAAGTAGAAGCACTGGAAACTTCTTTCTGAGTGAGTCATCCCCCTAAGAAGTTTTTGAGTTATGTTGCATTGATGTCATCCATTGTTGATGTAGAGCCTTACAGTTTTGAGGAGGCAAATTTAGAGCAGGTGTGATGAGATGCCATGGTAGAGGAGTGTCACTCCATTGTGCAAAATGATGTTTGGGAGATTGTGTCGATCCTAGAAGGGAAGTCAGTGATTGATTCCGACTGGTTGTACAAGTGAAGCATGTGGTGGACCGGAGCATACAGAAGTATAAGGTCAGCTTCATAGCATGAGGTTTCTCTTAAAGAGATGGAGTTGACAATGATGAGACATTTGCTTTAGTTTGGGATGTACTTCTATCAGGGTAATTGTAATGTCCCATCTTCAAAATAAAGCCGACACATGTTTTAAAGTCTTCGGTGGATATAATACTTAAGGAACATTACATCATAAGCATTAGAGATATATTCTTGGGTGATTGGCATTAGTGAAAGTCATGAATTTCTAAAGGTTTATTATCCTCTGATAACTGCTGCTGAATAAGGACAGTTTCTGATGTGTGGGTCCAGTGGTGCAGAAATATTTTCTAAGGAATCAATTGCTATGTACATGGTTTATGTTTGGTGGACCCCATGTCAAAGGAAATAAAACTAAATCGCATGATAAGAAAAGTTGTTTAAGATATGCTTAAGGAAAGGGACGCTGGTCTCATACTAGCGATCTGAATAAAGCAAAGTCAAATTTAAATAAACATTAAACCAAAGGGAATCGCATGAGGGTGGCGCCAATATTAGAGGAATCGGTGGAGAGAATATCTAAAGGCAAAGTGACACTAACAATTGGAATTAAGATTTGTTAAAATTATAATTATAATTATAGAGGCAGCAGATATGAGGAGTTGTGTCTCTTTCTACAAGCATCAACCATATGAAAGATTGTGAAGCTTCCCAAGAGAAGATATAAAAAAGGCAAGAAGAAGATCATTTACTCAAGCATATAAATCATACAATCAGCAAGAGAAATAAAAGAAAATAATATATATAAGAAAGATCTACAGCAGAAAACAAATATATATACAGAAGAGAATAATTTATTGCAGCCATTTGAGAATAAACTTGTCAATCCATCAAGAGGTACTCAATCAGAAATCATCTAGCAAATTCCCTAAGCAATCAGTCTTGACTTTAAGAAAGTGATTTGCAAATAGGAAGGATGGCCCCCCCCTTCCAAGTTCATGAGAGATGAAAGGATGGCCCCCCTCTCATGCTCTTATTAAGTTTGGACATGAGTTGGAAGGATGGACAATCTTTCATGCTCTGGGTCTGACAGGAGTTGGAAGGACGACCAGCCTTCCATGCTCTTGGGCTTGATCAAGGAGGATGGCCAGCCTCCAAGGTGGACTGAGAGTTGCTAGGATGGCCCACCTTCCATGCTCTTGGCAAGTCAAGGATGACCAGCCTTGATATTGCCATTTGCAAGAATTTCCAAAGAATTCATGATGTGATTGGATGTGAGCTATGATGTATTGATCTGAATATTAATGATGCTATGATGTATTGAGCTGAATATTATCATAATTTCTTGATCTTTAATATTTCTAATAGCATTTCTAGTGATTATTATTGTTTGCAGGCAATGAAATCAGGAATATCCCCAAAAGGGACATTACAGTAATTATGTCTTGCATCTTATTTTGATTGGTCTTTATATCAGACGGATGTAAAGACAACTTTTTTGAATGGCAAAATAGAGAAATAAATGTATATCAATTAGCTTAGGGGGTTTGACGTATATGGTGAAGGGACCCATGTATGTAGGTTGAAGAAGGCCTTGTACGGGCTAAGCAAGCACCATGTGCTTGGTACTCATAGATTGATGAATACTTGTTGAATTTGGGCTTCACCAAAACTGTTGTAGATCCTAACCTTTACTATATGTGTGATAAATCTGATTTGATAGTTTTGGTCTTGCATGTGGATGACTTGATCCTTACAAATACTCATGAGAAGATTATAGCATGATGCAAGGGGGAATTGGACTTCGAGTTTGATATGAAGGACATTAGCCTTATCCACTATTTTTTGGGTTTTGAGGTGTGGTAGGGTACAAGTGAGACCTTCCTTGGTCAAAGGAAGTACATGGTAGAGATTCTAAAGAGATTTCAGATGATGGATTGTAAGTCCTTGCCTACTCCCTTGGTTTTGAATTTGAAGTTGACTATGGATTTGGATTTAGATTTAGATTTGGTGAATTATTCGGTGCACAGGCAGTTGATAGGTTCCCTCATGTATTTGGTGAATACCCAACTTGATATTTGCTTTGTATCGAATACATTGAGCCAATTTATGGTTGAGCTGAGGCAAATTCACTGAATTGCTGCAAAGCATGTGCTCTGATATTTGAAGGGCACACTTCATTATGGGTTGAGGTATGTTGGAGAGGGATAGTTGATGCATGGCTTTTTGGATTTAGGTTGGGTAGGTGATGGTAGTGCTAGGAAGAGCACTTTAGGTTTATGTTTCAGCTTGGGATTAGGTATGATATTCTGGTTTGGCAGGAAGCAAGGGACAATGGCATTGAGTTAGTTGAGGCAGAGTACATAGCAGCCTCGTCTGCTAGTTGCAAGGTTTGTTATTTGGCTTCACAATTTGATAGCAGAAGTAACCAATTAGATGTTGGAGCCAACATTTGTGTACTGTTTCATGATTGCTTAAAGCACATAGACATTTAATACCATTTCCTTAGGGGTAGAGTTCAGAAGGGAGCAATGGTCCTGGAGAGTATGTACCCTTGAATTTACAAGTTGCAGATATTTTGACGAAGCGCTTGGCTAGAGGGAAGTTCGAGATGTTGAGATTTTTGGATTGGTGGAGAATACTTTCCTCGCAAATAGGGAGTGTTATAATTTTTACCTTGGGTTGCTCGGTTAGTGTTCTCACAGTGATGAGACAACAGTGACAATAGCAAATCCAGACTTGTGCGCAACAAAGAGATCAGCATGGAGAGGATGTAGTTATATAGGAGAATAAGGCCCTGCTATGTAAGGGAGTCTTCTTTGAGATTAGCACCCAGTTAACTATTTGAGACGTGAGTGATTTGTGGATGCAACTTAGTTTCAACTATTTTTGTTGGGAGTTATGAGTTAGACTGGGCTGATTGATTAGTCAATTTGAGTGTCACTTCGATGAGTTGTAAGCTTAACTTGGAGATTTACTTGACACCTCATCGAGTTTTGCTTAGTTAGATTCTTAGTTGTCTATTAAAAGGGCACACATTCTAATTTTAATTATGATCTCTTTTCTAAAATTTCATTCCAGTGCAGTGTATTTCCTTTCAGATTTAATGATAAGACAGTTGCAGGTTTGAGAGTTAAATACTGTGCATTCGCTGTTTATATTTTCAGCAGTATGTGGTTGTAGATTAGCATAGCCAAAGATTATTGTTTTGATTGAAGTTAATGTGTTTAAGCTACCTAGTTTTAGGACCAAATTTTCTAAGTGCAGAATCTGCTTACCATGGTCTGAAAATTACCAAGTTATGCCTTTTGGGGTTTGGAACCTTATTATCAGTGCTCAAAGTACCTAAGATGCCAGGATAGATTTCTCTATTATCTTATCAAAAGATGCCCATATCTTTGGTTGTAAATTGTATACAATTGACTTATAATGCGGTCTTTGTTAACCAATGCTTAAAGTTATGTATTATATATTGTTTTTAGATTGGTCAGAGCTTCGAGATTGATTGTCAATCATCTTACTTATTCTTTGGAGTTTGTTAACGTGGACAATTTCTTGCATTAAACAATTTGTCATATCATTTGAATTGAGGGTATGATTGACGTTGCTTGACCATTTCACATCTCTTGTTTTATTGGGCACAAAATAGTTCTTAGTTTGTCATTTGTTGTGCTGTCTTTAATTGGTCTTTTCATAAGTATCATTTATAATTTTATAACTATATCCTGCCAGTTTATGGTTAGTATAATCTTTGATTTCTATTGATTTGGCTTACCCTTGTCCATATATATTTAGTTTCCAGGATTGCTCTAGTTAAACCTGAGAAAGCCAGAGGAGTCGAAGATTTCTTGTTGTCTCGTTTCCGAATGGGTCAGATCACTGAGAAGGTAAACAGAAGAATGAATTCATGAATTAAAAAAACACCTGTATGTTATAACATTGGAACTTCATGCGGCTATTGTCGTTTCAAGGTTGATATGAAAGTTTTTGGCCCGTTACATCTGCCTTTGATTTTTTTACCATGGTCACTAGTAAGTTTGCTATTGGTCTTATCTACTCATCTGTGGCACTTTTCATCCACAGGTGTCTGAAGAGAGGCTCATATCATTGCTTGAGCAAATCAATGAACAAACAAAGAAGCAAACTAAAGTCACTGTGAGTTTTAGGCATTTGAGCTATCTGATAAATTCAGTTGTTATTCTTTTTTCAACCTTCTCAGCGTTATAGGCATTTCATTGACATGTTATGTGGTCTAGTGGTAAACAGGGCTCACTTGCCACCATGGAGGTACCCATGGCATAGATGCATTGGCAAAGTTGGGCGTGTTTCTGATCTGAGTCATGAGATCTAAAATTAATATCTACGTGTGCATATCTATGTATCTATCTATATATATGTGGGGTGGGGCCCACTCCCATTATATGAGAATATATAAAATACAAAAACCAGAGATGCAATGCAGAGCTCTGTATAGTTCTGAACATAACACCATTCCTGCCAACGGCCAATACAGACTATTGGCATGCAGCAATTAATAGCACTTGTGATTTTATTATATCACCTGCTGGGAAAACATGTGTGAGAGTAAATTTGCCACCACTACTCATTCCAACTCACCGTAAAGCCTTTCCATGAATTCGTTTTGTCTGAAATAATTATTTTCTTAGGGTTATCAATGGTGAAATTGGCAAGTTGGTCTGCTACTGAGTTGCCCTCCCTGTAGCAATGATTGCACCGATAAATGACAAATGTTTCCATTAAGATCCAAGCCTCCTGTAGTATATTATTAAGTCTCCCGTTTTGTGTTACTTTCTTTTTGATCGCATTAATAATAATCATGGAGTTTCCTGCCCTCATTAGATGCAATATTCCACACTGAATTGCCAATGATAGACCCACGACTAAAGCTTGTGCCTCTGCTTTGTTGTTTGTCCCCCATACAAGTTTCTTAGACACTGCCTTGATAATCTTGCTATCAAAATTCTTGATCATGCAACCAACTCCTTGAATCCCCACATTGCCTCACGAGGCTCCATTGAAGTTGAGCTTTGCAAAATCATCCGGGGGGGATCCACTTGACATGTGTCCTATCAACAGGATGGGTTTGAACCCCCATAGCCCCATGAACAAGGGGAAGTTTGAGGTGCTTCCAATTTTGTAGCATTTGTATGTCCCATGAAAAAAATCTTTCTTTTGAGATTGATTATTGACCCTTGGCATCACAATCTTTGAAATTGCCAGGTCCATCCAGCCAAAAAACTCTTCCAAAGTCGAGGCCTTATCTAAGAATATTCTTTTATTTTGCTCTTTCCAGAGGTGCCAAATGAGAAGGGGCAACTATCCATAAGCAAGAAAAGATAGCTTGTGGATATTTCGCCGGTCAATCTTGAAAGTTTTGAAGTAGTGTGTCCAGGAGGTCCCCCAACCAATTCAGACAAGGGTATAACCACTTCCAATATTTTACTATGAAGGGGCACTGCACAAAAGGGTGGTCTGCATTTTCTTCCTCAGATTTGCATATAGCGCAACCAAGCTAAAGCACCAACTTTTGGGAGGCAAGCCTTGTTCCAACATAGAGTTTTACTATGAAGGGGCATTGCACAAAAAGGTGGTCCATGTTTTCTTCCTCAGATTTGCATAAAGCACAACCAAGCGAAAGCACCAACTTTTGGGAGGCAAGGCTTGTTCCAACACAGATTTTTACTATGAAGGGGCATTGCACAAAAAGGTGGTCCGCGTTTTCTTCCCCAGATTTGCATAAAGTGCAACTGAGCGAAAGCACCAACTTTTGGGAGGCAAGCCTTGTTCCAACACATAGTAGCTGGCTAGTCCCTAACTTTTTCATTGTTTTGGATGATCAAGTAACCTAGGCTAATCAAGTATGAACTAGATTTGGCCCCTGCCCACTAGAGGATGTTGCATTTGTTATTGAAAAAACCTTTGTTCTTGCCAATTCTTATAAGAGCAAATTCTTCCGGAGATTCGGGAATTGGCAATTTGTTAGTTATTGCACACTACTTTTGATAGCCCATTGTCATTGGATAAATGGAATTAATCTTTTACCTTGGATCGCCATACTTTTGTAAGGTATTCTTTTGCTTCCACCTAGTCCATCTTATTGGCAAGAGGCAGGAAGCCATTCCAAGAGTCCAGCCAAAAGTTAGCTTTCTCCCCATTGCAGATTTCCCATGTTATATGTTTGAGATGATGGGTTTGTAGTGGATAATAAATTTCCAAATATGGGAATCCTTAATAGGATTGGTGATATTGAGGATTCGATCGTTGTCTAATGAGTACAGGTATTTTCTTTGGAGAAGCTTGCACCATTTCTTATCTAGGCTTGAATATATCCCCCATACAAGCTTCAGCTCCCAGGGCGTTGTTTTGATTAATTAAATTTTCTAGACCAATCCCCCCAATTCTTCTTGAGCATGTAGACCATCTCCCATGCCCAGAGTGGGAGTTTTTTCCATTCCTTTGTTCCTTACCATAGGAAGTTTCTCATGGTTTTCTCTAGCGAGGAAGTCACCTTTTTGGGGGTGCGAAGAATAGACATCATATACAGATTTGATCATCAATATTCTACCAACAAACATAAGCCACTTACCTTTCAACATAGAGAGTTTAGATTGGAAAATTGTCTTCAAGCTACTCCACTAGCGAGCTTGGCCAGCCCTTGTGAAAAAGGGGATCCCACGATATTTATTGGGCAAAGATCCAATCTTGAAACCCAAGGCCCTTGCAATTCTGCATTGAAGATTTGGAGGAGCGTTGGAAAAAAGAACTGTAATTTTGCATAATCAACCTAATTCTTGGTAGTATGAGGTTAAGATCTATTTGATGACACTTGCTTCCCGCAAACTTGTTTTTCCAAATAACATAGTATTGGACGTGAATTAGTGATATGTGAAGGCTTCCATCTCATTGGTCACGTGAATACTGTGCCATACACCTACCTACTTGGTGCTTTGCTTGTTTGGCCTTTTCCAGGACATTTGCCATTAGAATGAAGAGAAAGGGGATAAGTGTAAGATTTGGTGGGAATCTAATCACAAGAGCCTGGATCTAGGTGCATGAAGAAAGTTACAATAGCTGCAACCACAAAACAAATGATGTAATATGCAAGAACACAAGCTATTTCAGAATAGAGGAAATCAATAGTCAAATCAAACAACCATCAAATGAATGGATGAAGTACATATAAATAGGCCACTTGAATGCATGACTCAAGGAGATGACATGTCCAGTGGTTATGAGTTTAATTGTCAAACAGTGGATCAATTAATTGAGTCTAACTATGAGGTAAAGAGTTGAACTGTCAATCAGTGGATCAGTTCGCTCAATCTGACTAAGACAAAGGTGGCACCTAACTAACATCAATCAGGGATTGATGAGGCAGTGGTGGTAGTTGTGTACCTCAAGTCAAGGTGAACACGTCATTATTAGCTACTTAGATGAGAAAAATTAATTTTTCCTAATATCCTAAGTAAACTTATTTAATAGGTGCAATATCACACTTAGGATAGAGATATATCCAAGGTGAGGTAAATATTACACCAACAATAAGGGTCTCCTTGTCTAAGTCCACAAGCTGATAGAAAGGACACCGTAGGGTTGCCATTGAGCAGAATTGAAAATCGTGTGCTAGAGATGCAACTAAGAATCCATTCACACCATTCTTTGCAAAATCGGAACTTCTCTAGGACCTTAATTAAGAATTGCCATTTGACCTTGTCAAATACTTTTCTCATGTCAAGCTTGAGGAGCATGACATTGGTCTTTGAGGATACCATTGAGTGAACAACTTCATGGATGATCAAAATAACTTATGAAATTTCTTTGTTGGGGACAAAACCCCCCTGTTCTGGGGAGATCAGCGAAGGAAGAAGCTTTTTGAGACTAAAAGATATGGCTTTAGAGACAGTTTTATAGACCATGTTACATAAAGAAATAGGCCTAAGGCCTAAATTCAACAAGGAGGCTGAAGTCACATTTTTGGGGATAAGAGCAATTGAGGTATTGCTCAAGTCTTTGAGAATGTTCCTTGATTTTCAAGATTCCTCTGTGGCCAATACGACATCCTTGCTAATGAAGTCCCAATGTTTTTGGAAGAAAATCCTTGGAAAGCCATCAAGGCTAGGAGCTTTGTCCCCATGCATTGAGAATATCACAGTTTATAGTTCCTCCATTGAAAATTGAGACTTGAGTGCCTGATTTTGAGCTTCAAAAACTAAGCACGGCATATGTTGCTGAAGGGAGGGGGGCACCGCATATTCCTTCTTCCAGCTACCTTCCAACAACTCTTCAAAGAAAGCCACTACTTTAGTCTTGATGTATTCCACTAAGTCAAGTAGGTGCCCATCATGGACTTGGATGGAGGAGATACGGTTAATGGATCTCCGAGCTTCCAAGTCTTGATGCATCCCTTGATGTGTGTTACTTTCTTTGCTAGACATACCATCTTGGATCCTCCATATTTTGGAGCAAGTGACCACCATTCTTTTATCAGATTCATGAAATGAGGATCCTTGAACCACATTAACTCAAGCTTGAAGGGTGATTTGTTTGGGGCTTGATTCCTTAGTATATCCAGGGAGATAGGGAAGTGGTTAGATACATAGACTAGAAGAATGCCCCTTTCAATATTGAGATTATAATTCAACCATGATAGAGTAAGAAGGATTTGTCCAGCTTCTCTGCTATTTGACAAAAACTTGCTTTGCGGTTGGACCATGTATACTGGACATTCTTAGGTGGAAAATCAATCAGGTTGCCATTATTATCAAAATTCATAAAATCAGTCTGAGAGTATGTCCTATGGGTGAATCCACCCCTTTTTTATTGACTGAAAAGAAAGCATTGAAATCTCCCCCGAAAATGAAAATATCCTTCAATTATTTGACAAGAAGCTCCTCCAATTGGCTCCATAGTCGCTTCTTTAGCACACACCCAACTGGCCCATGGATGCTGATTATTGGGAACCCTAAATTTGAGTGAAAACTATGAACCTTGCATAGTTGCCAGTTGTGACTAGATTCCAAAGCATCCACCATCACTGCCCGAGGAGACTAGAGAATCCCCCAATCCTACCGAGGCACCGGTAGCTTTTACAAAAGATCCATTTCATCTCTACTACTTTTTTAGCAAAGAATAAGTATGATTCAAATTAAGCTTAGTTTCTTGAAGGAAGATATCCGCCTTTTGCATATTCAGTTGACTATGCCCCTAACATTCCATGAGACAATCTTCATTTCCGTCGAGGAGGGGATTTTGCCCTCCTGGTTCTCATGGAGTGAAGTGTGGTTTGAATGCCTAAATCAATTTGCTGTTAGACCTGGTCTTAGCCCGACTTCTATCTTGGTATTTTAGTTCCCCAGTTTGCCTTGACGGTTTGGGAATCTGACTGGGAGATGGTGAGTGTTTCCAGATTAGCCAAATCTTTGTCTTCCTCCTAAATTTCCTCAACTTCTTCCATCAATTCTTCTCCTAGTTGTTTTAGGATGCCCTCCGCAATTGTGTTGGGGGGTAAGTTGGGTTCCAGACTCTTGAAGGGCAAATGAACTGTGGCCAGATATATGCCAGGAGAGGCATTCTCTATTTGGCTTGGAGTCGGGTGCATGTGAGGATTGGTAGGGTCCAGTGCATCCGAGCTTTTGATTTTCCAAACCTTCATTGTCTTGTGATAGTCAGGGCAAAGCTTTTTGATATGTCTTGGATTTTGGCAGTGAAAGCAGACTGGCATAGGCTCCTCAATTTGGATATTCTTCTGCCAAACTCCATGATTTGAATTCAGGAGGGTGAAGGTGGCGATGGGGATAGAGATGCTTACCATAACGTAAATGCAGGCATAAAGCCCCACGTTACTAGTTGAAGCATTTTCATCTGCCATCTGGAAATCTGTGAAAGTGTTTTCAATCTTTGAGAGGATGGAAATGTCCTAGTATTTGGCCAGTAAATTGTGTAGTCTTAGGTAAGTTTTAAATTGACAGCCGGTGTGTTGAAGTTTGGTTACCAGTGTTGAAGGCATAGGCCTGCACCATTTAGGAGTCACAACCCCCAATTGAAAATCCTTTCGTTAGAAGCAGCATCATGGCAAACTGCCATGAAAAATCCCTAGGTAAGAAGAATGGGTTTATGTTGTCTTCCCAGTTCTCCTTAACCCAGTTCACTAAATTTTCCTGCGCTGGCCAGAATTTCGAAAATTTCCTGATTAAGACTTTTGATTGGATGTCTGCAATTTTGGAATCCAAGGTTGTTCTAGTTAGATCAATCTTGAGGGCCTCTTCCATGGGAGGGGCAAAGTTGGATGGTGTCTTCCTCTTATCACCAATGGGGATCGCATTAGCACCCATAACCACCTTTTGATTGATGATGTCATTGTTTTGCAGGATTGTATATTCCAGACCGTCATCCTATCTTCTTCGATCTCTGCTTTGATTGTGATCATATTTGTTGGGAGAATGGATGAAGGCGGGCCTCGATCTTCCTCCATAATGTCAGTCTTTGCCCTCTCTACTTCTTCGTCTGGTGATCCTGCTTTTGCCCTTTTCCAATCTGGTGTGGTGACCAATGGGTCTCGCTCCACTCGTCCTTTGCTGAAATCTCCCTATCCATACCTGCTTTGCTGCCTCTGACTGTCACTTCTCCCTCTTGCGTTTCTTCCCCTGTTGCCGCCACTCCATTTGCATCTTTTGCATCTTTTGCTTGTCATTGCTCACACATGCACAATCTGCCAGATACATGTGTACAAAATATTATATTATTATGTATACAAGGAGAAGGGGAAAATTCTCCTTGCTCCCACATTAAAGCTGGATCCCAAAACAAAATGACCCATAAACTCATTCATGACACAGTTCTAAACTTCTATTTATATCTAGAAATGCTGATATAAGAAATATTATTGTCATAAAGAAGGCCCTTTTCATCTTTTAAGTTTTAGGCTTTCATCATCAAGGGGAGTTACTCTCTGAGGCCTCTCCACATACCATTTAGGATTCATTGGATAAGCGGGCATGCATGGAGGATGTTCAGCTTCTCCCACCTTTGTTGAACAATAGGTTGAATGATTGTGATATAATAATGCTAAGGTGGGGTTGCTTTCATTTAGCCTAATACACTACCAATGTTATCATATATCTTAGCAAGCGGCTAGGAGAGTAAGAGTCTCCATACCTAATGACAGTAAAAGCAGGGGATACAACAGACACAATATACCTCACTTTTGTACAAAAAGAATCTTTAACCTCCATCTTCTTCACCTTCTTCCCTTGTCCAGCTTGGACTTCCCACCTAGTCCACTCTCATGTCATGATCATAAACTGCAAGTCCTCCTGCAACCCAAGCATCATCTCAAATAAAAGTGAGTTGAGATGCAAATTGGTCTCGAACAGGTTTGAGGAATTCTTTCTTCGAAAAAGATTGAAATAATGGCCAATGAGGTGGCGTTGCCAATAAACATCTGCATCTCTCTACAGATTTCACCACCTGTTTAACCTAGTGATGTCTTTTAGTGCACTGTTCATTTGTTCTTTTAGTGCACTGTTCATAACTACCTACACAACATTAGTGAAGGACCAAAATCCTAGAAGGATACATCGACAACTAAAAAGCACTCATGTCAAACATAATATTTTTTTGGATAATGAAAATGAATGTTTTTGTGTGGAAATAATTATTCCCTGGAAATGGCTGGGAGATAAGTTGAATATCAGATCGATGCGATGGGAAGAGCTGCTGTGCATGCATGGTGGATGTTAACAACTTGTCAGTTTTCTCTTGTGATGGATTTCATTGAACCAAAGTAGGTCACACAGTTATCAGTGTGCCACAGGGATGTGTCCCTTGCCCTCCAGCGGCCATCTGGAATGCTTCAAGGCTGGTGACAGGACGTCCAGAAGGTTTATGTGCCTCCAGGGAAAACCAAATTGAGAACCTCCATTCTTCACTGAATCTATTTAAAAGTTAAACTTTCTGATGATTGGGATGAAGGCGACATGGATGATTACACTATTCTATTCCCATGGATAGGTGGATAGGCATTAGGCACTGCACACCCATCAATGTCATTTTCAAAAGTAAGGTAAACCCTTATTTCCTAAAAGCTATTGATTAATCTGGGAAGCACAAAGATGTTGTCTTTTAGTGCACTGTTCATAACTACCTCCTACACAACATTAGTGAAGCCATCATACTCTCTATCATTTTTCAAAATATAAATATGAAACACATCTTTGTGCTTCCCAGATTAATCAATAGCTCTTAGGAAATAAGGGTTTACCTTACTTTTGAAAATGACATTGATGGGTGTGCAGTGCCTAATGCCTATCCACCTATCCATGGGAATAGAATAGAGTAATCATCCATGTCGTCTTCATCCCGATTTCCAGAAAGTTTAACTTTTAAATAGCTTCAGTGAAGAATGGAGGTTCTCAATTTGGTTTTCCCAGGAGGCACATAAACCTTCTGGACGTCCTGTCACCAGCCTTGAAACATTCCAGATGGCCGCTGGAGGGGAAGGGACACGTCTCTGTGGCACACTGATAACTGCGTGACCTACTTTGATTCAATGAAATCCATCACAAGAGAAAACTGACAACTTGTTAACATCCACCATGCATGCACAACAGCTCTTCCCATCGCATTGATCTGATATTCAACTTATTTCCCAGCCATTTCCAGGGAATAATTATCTCCACACAAAAACATTTCATTTTCATTATCCAAAAAAATATTATGTTTGACACGAGTGTTTTTAGTTGTTGATGTATCCTTCTTGGATTTTGGTCCATGTATACTTCTCTGGCGTATAGATATTCCAGGTTGGTGCATGTGTTCGTAATATTTCTATTTACAACTTGTAAATCTGCCATGGATTTAGACGTACTTTGTTAGCAAGAAATGATTAGCATTCCATCGGAGGAAAACTTCATAAAGATTGGAACCACAAGTCCTTAGGGAAAACATAATAATTAGGTTTAAACCAGAAATTCAAATATTGTAATGATGAGATCCCTTTTAGTGCACATAATGTTCAATGAACAGGATTGCCTCCATTTCTGGGATGGTAAAGGGGGAACCATGCAACTCTTAACCCTTAGGAAATATGTGACCTAGGTATGATGGCTTTAGATTGGGTGTTTCTATATTTGTTCTCCCTTTCTGACATTTTGTTGAAAGTAAAGGATGTTTACTAGAAAACCTCAAATTGAGGTTGGAGGTCAGTGCCCTTTTTATACCAGGAAAGTATCTAGCTAAACCTTGGAAGTAAAAACATTATAGATTTCATTAATGAATGACAGTTCTCTTGTCATTGAGTGGAGTATGGATACGTTTTAACCACAGAAGCAAGCTATCTAGATATTACTTATTACAGGTTGCTGGATTCCATTTCTACTATATCTACTTGGCTGTTTTACCAAACAAACGTACTGTTATTCCGTAGAAGCATACCTCTATTGATAGATGATGTACAAGTTTTATTTAAAATTTTATATCTACTCTCAGTGCTGGAGAAGAAACCTAAACTGTACATGCTCTAACTCTTTGGGAAACAATGTTGCGTTGAAGATGAGTGCCCAAGAAAGACATGTTGAATTCTGCTATTGTTTTTGATTGCTTACATATCCCGGCATAAATCAACTGTGATTAACTGTATAGATTTCATCTCTTACAAGTATAATCTTATATTCTATCAGAAAAGTGAAGATAGAAAGAATTCTTGTTTTTGGCATTTGAGATTTAAGCACCTCAAAGTTAAAATTTTGGAAACCTTTTTTAGGAGGTTGGGTACTTGTTTCCTTCGTCCTGGAAATGTTTAGGGAGGGTAGATCCTTTATTTTTGATAGGTTTTAAATAGAACTGGAAGAAAACAGTAACGGGTTTATCATATCAACAAGATCAGGACTTTCTCAGTGATTTCGTCTTCTTTTGTTTCTCTTTGGTATTGTGTGTGGAGCTATTATAAATTTCATTACAGGGTTACCTAATGATGAGAGGTAAGGTGGTGGCATGCCCAGCACGCAAGGGTCTTATAGCAATATGCTATCATTGCAGATTTTAGCGAGTCAAATGAATCATAAATTGACATTGGAATTTGTAGTGTAGGAAATTACTTGAGAACACTTCTGAAAACTAAATAAGAAATTTATCTATTACGAATGTCCCCTTCTGTGAACAATAATGTTGTTCTGTAACTTATGTTTAAATGAGGAATCAAAATGAAACCCTTGGATTACTACTTCAAAACATGAAATTCAAAAACATTAGATTTTTACCTACTGATTCAGTTTGGAAAGTAACTTGGCATGTTTTTATTGTAACTTTTTTGAGAGGTAGAGTGGAAACTTTAGTATGTCAGAGTCTTACTATAATGTACTTGAATTACTGAGGGTGTATGAAAGACATGCTTAGTGACTTGATTGCATTAACTCAAATGTCGTATAATAACCATGGTGCTTTTGAAGAAGCAATGATATTGCCTTAAAGCAGAAACTAAACTAAGAATATGGGACCAGTAGAGGGTCGGGCACAACAGTGTGAAAACAGCATGTTGAGTAGGAAATGCTGGTCAAGGTTTCCATTGAGGAGAATGGATCTATGTTAAAAGCAAATAGAATGAAAATCTGAGAACAAAATAGCATGCAGACGATGCTGTGCTGCCAATTAATATGGGTGGAGATGAAGAGGAGACGATGCTGTAACTGCTATAGTGTAAGTAGGCACACACAGCTTGTCCTATACAAGGAATTGTATTCATTAACATCAAAATAATGTTTTGTAAAATAGATGAAATGGGGTTCACAATGAGTAGGGCCCTTTACTGGTTAGTTGGTACCTTGCAATATTGGATGTGAATCTTGTAAGGAATTCCAAATTGAACTTGACACCTTGTGGTCTATGTTACCAGGTTCAGCACTTTTATGTGATGTATTGTTTGGGTCCAGTTTAGGTCCTGATATGGGGCTGGGACGGCCCTGGGTTCTCCCAGGGTCTAGCCTGAGCGTCCCTGATTGTAGTCCATGTCTGAGCAGCCCCGATAAATTAACATGTGCATGTTATTGTCATCTGCAGCTCAAGTGATAGTAACGGTGTTAAGATGAATTTGCAGCGGGTGGCAGAAGAGAGCCATGTGTATTGAAGCAAGTCAAGGGATCCAAGTTCCAACCCTGGGGATTTGAGGTGCAGATCTGTTTTTCTGCTGTAGAGGGAAGGGAAGGGTTACTTTAAAAGCACCATTAGCTTCACTGTCTTGTATATACCACCTCAGGCCTCCAATGGCTTTTCCATTGTACATCACTCGTCTCAGTTCCGTGCAATGTGCTCTGTTTATTTCACCCCAAGGATGTAAGCATTTGTACATTTTTGGTTTGAAAAAAGTCAGCCACAGATGAGTATTTTAAGTGAAATTTTAGTTTGGTAGCCTCATCAGCCAAATGACTTGACTATTTTCTACACAAGGTGTAATCTTAATTTAGTTGCTGTGTCGTTCTTAGTCTATAGTTTGGTATGATATAAGTGTGTCAACTATATTTATATTTGCCTTATTTTTCCTTTTTGGTCATTCTATTTGATCCCTCCTCTAACATCATTCATAAGTTTCAATGAGTGAAGATTATCGATGAAGAAATTTACTGTGGTGAGGTTGCTCAGAATAATCTTTTTTTATTTATTTATGAGGAGGCAATTTAGAGATACCCCAATTTATTTTGTAGATAGATTTCGTATATTTTGTTCTTTAGATTTCGTATATTAAAAATAAATAAATATAATTTATTATAATTCCTTTGATCTAAAGAAGATTGCCAATTTATAAAACACACACACACACTGAATCTGGGGGAAAAGCTTGTGTTTATTAACACACGTCTTATAAGGAATTATAATAGCTTCTTGTGTTTATGAACAAACATATATTGTTTAAGTAGTACTAAAAGCATTTTCTGTCTGAATAAAAGTCACTAAGGAATACAACACAGAAATTTCAAATTACTAAAATCCAAAGACACTAAAATCCAAAGACACGATGGACTTTAGGTTGGTCATCAGAAGGGTATGTTGGAGTATGCGTTTGTACTTTGCAAAGAAACCACAACAATCTCATGGTGTGTATGACATGATGGTGGAAGATTCTAGCTGTAGATGCTATGGTTCCTGATATAGGTGCATGCAGTAGAGTGTTCTCATCATCCTTGAACCTCAAGGGTGGAAATCTAGCAAAAGGCGAAGATTGGCTCTCTATTGAGCTTGTAATATTTATGTTTAACAGAAGAAACCTAATCATGCTATTCTGAAAATAGTAATACTTATAGAACAGTAACTCTGCAGTTAAAAGTCTTGATTGGGAAATGCATGTTGTGAAATAGAA
This sequence comes from Cunninghamia lanceolata, assembly GCA_027924645.1. Classification (NCBI taxonomy): domain Eukaryota; kingdom Viridiplantae; phylum Streptophyta; class Pinopsida; order Cupressales; family Cupressaceae; genus Cunninghamia; species Cunninghamia lanceolata. The sequence goes on along the minus strand of BSBN01000339.1, from coordinate 29,003,480 downwards.
ACTAGAATATTCTAGTTCCAAAAACAGCCAATTAGCTATCGTTTACTTTACTTGAAGTTGCATATGTGGTTCTTTACATATATTGATAAGTTATGATTCCCTTTTGTGTTCACAGTTTCATCTTGCTGCACCACTTGATTTTTTTTGCCAATCTGTTTTTTGTTCTATTTCTATCTTGGTGCACCGAATGGTCTTTGGTCTGTCTTTAATGTCTTGTTTCTTTTGTGGCGACCTTTGTTTTTACCAGTAATATTAAAGCTTTGTTTATTAATTATTTATGGACTCTAATATTTCAGTAAATTAATTTAAATCTTCATAGCAGGTGTTTGTCAATGCATTGTACTGTCCATTTCCTAGTTGAATTTCCTTTCTGAACTATTCAGAATCTATTATTTTAATTTATGTAGCAGTTAAAACAGTTGAAGAATGCTAGTAGATTTTGAGATTTAGTACGAATTCACACATTTAATTATTTGTGGGAATTGTTTAATCGCAATATATTTGTTCTATTTTCATGTCATCCAAAATGGACGTATTTTTTTTGACTAAATAATCTTATGTTTGTTGTGTTCTTATGTCAGATCCAGAGGCGGCGGAGTGTACTTGACGATGATGATTAGGGATATAATATACATATTTCATATAATGGTTGACCTATATCTGCTATGGTCTTTGTGAAGATTGGGCATAGACCTTGTTGTGAAGATTCTTTGTTGCCTTAGAAATGATTTATGGTTGAATTTAATGGGTATTCTTATTAATATTTCACGTTATTAATACTAAAGCATACTTCTCATGAGAAAATTGAATTTGGCATTATTTTTCTAGAATTATTATGAAAATGAAAATCTTATTAATATTTCATTTTCTCCTTAATTTGGTGTCATTTTTCCTTTTCATATGTTTGGGAAGTCATTTATACAAAAGCATTTTTCAGCAGGAGAAAAATTTAATTTGGCCTTGGATTTCTGGTTCTCTTGAGAAGATGACTATATCTGTTTCTTTTCTTAGATTTGTGTTCAAACGCATCTGTTCTCCTTAGAAGTGAAAGCTTATTGCACTATTATAATTATGGTTAAAATTTATGAGCAAAATAATTGGAAATGGAAATGTCAATGTTTAATTACAATGGTTTAAAGTTTAAACGAGCATATTACTAAATCAATTTTACATATTATGTTTGTTTCTTACAAAGTTTTATTTTAAAGATTTCAAGATTAATAACAGTACGATACAATATGACTGGAAACTATACTATATAGGTAAGAGGTCCTATTGCCCACCTTCCTGCACCTTTATTTATTTGCTCACTTATCTTGATTTGAAAGGGCGTCTTTGTCACCGTACCCCATGTCTCAAGGTAAATTATACCAGTTAAATGTTTATACTTCCTTCCATTCTTAGTGTTGATAGTACATATTAAGTAAACTGGTGTCTGGCTTCTGTAGTGCTTCAGATTACTAAATCTCTAGGCCAATGCTAGTATCTTATAGTTACAATTGCGTGTCGATTATTTTAATGGTTGTCTGTAAAAAGAACGGTCCAGTTGATTTCTATGCCCACTTCCAGGAGTTAAGATAATGCTTCCAGCTAATTATTTCCACCTATGGCATTCGACGTGCAGGGTCATTCCTTCAAGTGCAAGGCATTTAGTCTCATTATAATCTGCTTCCCGACCAGTCTTTTGTCACCCTCGAAATTCCTATCATTATTTTTTTTCCCTATCATTACTCAATATTGCATTCTTTCATTCACATATTTCAACTCCCATACACTACAAAATAAAATACCAGCTTCTCTTAAGTAACATCGTTACCAAATGGGCTGGTTCGTGTAGTAAGATAGCTTCCCAAAGGATTGCGATAGGCGTGATCTCCTAGAAGGGCTGATGTTTTTAGGTACTATTGGCTTTGGCGGGGTTGACTCCTGCTACGTCGTCTTGGATAACACAATATTTTCCAGCTCTCGATATTTATTGCTTGAGCTTTTAGATTTCAAAATTTATTTTTTTAATGGTGAAAATTGCATCCCCATGCCCTTTTTCCTTATGTTTTTGGCCCACTTCGATTAGTGTCTTAAATGCAATAACAAGTGTACAATTGGCATATTCTTACATGAATTTGGCTCATACAATTCTCATATCTTAAATCCATTATCACTTATCCACATATATGGTTTAGATCTTTAAACTTCTCATTCATTACCCTAGATCAGATCCACTGGTGTGGAGTCGGCCAAGGTCATTTCTGTATTTGCGGATTTGAACCTTAAACTTTTAAAATTCAAATTCAAAATAAATCCCACTGACTCCTTTCTACTAGGCGTGAGCCAACCTAGTGTACATTTGTGTGTTTGTTGGTGGTATTTAAACACACTGATTCTCACATTCGAAATCATCTAGGAATGTTGGGAGTGTGAAAAGATTACTTACGTCAAAGAGATTAAAGGAGAATCTATTTTGCATTGTTTGCTTGTGATATCATCATAGGCATTGTTACATGTTTGCTTGCTATCTTCAATCTTTCGCTCAAAACCTTTAAGTTGGTCTACTAGGGTTTGATTGGGAATGCAACCCTCACAATTTAGTAGATTCTCTAAAGGTGTTTTTAAAAACCATGAATCCTTAATTAAATTCAAATATAAGATCAAGGCAAGCAATTTCCAATAGTTAGATATGTAGACGTGAAGTCAAGTCCGCGACGTGATTTGAACCAAATGAGTGCACTATTTGTGGAGTTTGAGACATTTGTTTGAGTAAGCCCTAAAAATATAGTTTTATGTTGCATCAATTCTTGGCATCTTTAGTATCATTCTTTCATCTTTGAAATCCAATTAAGTATTGCATTTAAATTTATTTAAATTTTGTGTTTATTATAGCATTTATTTCAATTATTTGATTCTAGTCCCAACTCTAAATCCTAGGTTTAAATTATTAGTAATTATTTATCCTAGGTGAAAAAGTAGGGAAAAGCTTTTTATTTTCATTACATTTATGGTGACCTTGATTCCCTTAAGGTTTTGTCCTTCGGGTTTATTCCTTCTTCATTAGGATTTTCATATCTAATTTTTTTATTGTGTTTATCTTATTTCAACTTTAATTAGTGTTTGTATCCACCCTTGTTTGTTAAATATTGATATATCTTTTCTCTCGTCTTTAGCCTCTATTCATAACTCTATTATATATTTTGATATGTTTGTACAATTTGTGACACTCGATCTCACTATACTTGATAGCTTCATGTATTTTTATCTTTTAGATGGAGTTATAGTCAATGGAGTCATTTCATCATATATGTACATTTTCTTCCATTGGCTTTTGCTGTTAGGGTTTATTCCTTCATCATTAGGGTTTTCATATCTAATTTTTTGATTGCGTTTATCTTATTTCAACTTCAATTAGTGTTTGGATCCACCCTTCTTTGTTAAATATTAATAAATCTTTTGTCTCTTGTCTTTAGACTCTATTCATAACTCTATTATAGATTTTTGATATGTTTGTACAACTTGTGACACTTGATTCCATTATACTTGATAGCTTCATGTATTTTTATCTTTCAGATGGAGTTAGATTGTCTATGGAGGCGTTGTTTCATAATATATGTACATTTTCCTCCATTTACTTTGTCGTTCCTTCCCTTTTGAATACTCTCACTTCACTTATTTGTGCACCTTATGTTGCTTGCATTTTTCCTATGGACAGTGTTAGTGATGTGCTTGAGCATAGTGATGTTTTACCTTTGAGCACTTTTCCTTCACATTTTGTGATTCATGATACATCCACAATGGATACTTATGATGTAGGCTTCTCTTTTTGCAATGATAGATACATAGTTAGACATGATTCTCTTGTTCATATGGCTTTTGCATCTCATACAAAACCACCTTTTTCTAAGAACTTGCCTTCTTTTCATGCCTTAATTACCACACAGAGTTATCATATAATTAGATATACATATTAGAATTAAGAGATGATTTACTTGATCAACTTATGAATACTCCAACCAAAATATCCCTTTGGAATTTAAAGCATTCATCCGAGATATCAAAATGTTATGAGGCAAGTTTTAGCTAAAGTTACTACCCCATTTGATGTCACTACTATAGAGGTGGTAACCATCATTGAGCCTATTTATAAGAATAAATCTAAGATTTCACTTACACATCACAAGTTGTTTCCTTCCCATATCATTCAAGAACACCAATTGTTATAAATTATCGTTAAATAAGGGGATATCCAAATGAAATGAGCTTTAGTTGATAATGGGCTCGATTTAAACATTTGTGGCAAAGATTTCTTGGATGCAATGAAAGTTGACTCCCCTAGTTTATTGAAATATCAAGGTTCATTTATAGAGTTTGATACTTTGTCCATTACTCTTGAACCCATTACACTTGATACTATGTTTAATGTGATGTATAACACTTCAATGTATAAACATTTTTGGGCCATCCTTGGATACATGCCATGGGTGATAATTTAAAGTTGATTCATAATAATAGAAAATGTAGTCACAATTGATGATAACCACTACCAATATTGCTCAGTGTAGAAACATAATATTTTAGTTCCTCCTAATTGATTGATAGCACGTACATTACCATTATAAACCTCTTCTTTGTATTCTACACCTCATGTTGATCCTAAGGATGATTGAGGCTCCCCTGATTTTACACTTTCATGCCATAATAGACATAAAGGGAATGATAAGGACTATACCATTCCTCTATATATGGATCCCACTATATATGGTCGACCACCATTAGCTTTTCATGAGGACATTACTCTAAATGAAGGTGCTTTTGTTCATAGATCCAAAGCTAATGCTAGTTCTTATAGTGGTTTAACTTTTCAACTAGCTAACCAATATAGTAAAGATTTTTGTATTCTACAAAAGCTTGGTTATACTAGGAAAGGTTTAGGCGTAAAGGAGCAAGGTATATTAGAACCTAATCAATGATCACTAGAGCATAACACTATTGGTCTAGGTCATTCTCATACTATGGATAAAAATATTAATATTATATAGAAAAGAATATTTTAGTCAGCTTGTGCAATTAATCATGACATAAATTTACAACTAATACATTCATGAGCTGATTTACACATACTTATTGGATTCTATTCCTCCTTTAGATACATTTGCTAATGATGAGTCTCTTGCTGAATTCCTAAGTGATTATGAAGATTTGTGTAAGTTTAATCATGATAGAGGTTTCCCATACACTCATGAAGTTTATTCTTACTTTAGGGAAATCTCTCCATCGATAGACAATTCTCCAAAGTTTCTGATGATTCACCTACTAAATCATTTATTAAGGATAACAATATAGTAGTTGTATGTGATACCTTTAATGTTGACATGGATAAATATGATAAAGAAAAAGTATTGAAAATTGGTGAATGTTTAAATGATTTTGAACGACATAACATTGTCACAACCCTTATTTTCAATAATTAATTATGAATTTAAATATTATTATTTAATGAACCGGACTAATTTTTACTTATGTGTGCGACATGGACACTCTCTCCGTGGAGAGAGAGTATCATTGAGGTAGAGGGTGTCTAGCCGATTGATGACGATTTGTGTTGAAGGAACCTACACATACACCACTTAGTTGAAATTGCATTGCACTCATTTTAATTGCATTAGAATAATATTTTAACTATTTTCTATTAGTCGCAATAGATTTTTTTTAAATATCTGCTTTTGCAAAATAAATTTAGCCAAATATCTAGTTGCAATAAATAAATTTATTGCATTAATTATTTAAGAAATCTTTTAAATGACTCTTCTTGCAACACAATGCTTGATATTATTTTTGTGGGCCACAAAGTGACAATCAAGTTATTGTTGAAGTTGAGAAACCAACCTCACAGGACCCAGTGAACACCTACAAAACCTAAGAAACCTTCCACAAGAGAAAAAAACAAAGAGAACAATTTGCACAAAAAAGATGCAATTAATGAAATGGATTAAAGAATTACATGAGAGCACTTGCTTTTATATTTGCAATTTAGAAAACCCTAATGAGAGATTCCTAAGTTTAGCTTAAGTGAAAATAAAGTAAAGGTGACTTAATTAATTAATCAATATGATTAAATTAATTAAGTAAAGAACTTATTACTCTAACACCCCCCTTAAGATGAACTTAGGGAGAAGCTAAAAAATTAAGGACAAATGCATGAAAGCAAAGATGGGTCCCGACAACTAGGCTTGATGAGGTACCCATGTACAAAAGAGTCTCACAAATAGAGAAAAAGAGAAAACCACGTAGGAAAAACTCCTCCCCAAAAGAGAGAACAAACCTCCCTACAAGAGAGAGTGAAGGACTAAGAAGCCTCCACAAAAGATGTCCCAAAAGAATAGGAACATGAAGAACTCCACTGAAGCATGAAGAAGCTGCAAACACTGTCGAAGACTGACTGCTATAGTGCTGAAAGAAGAACCTCCTCTAAAACAAGGTGAAGATCAGGATTAAGAAAACAAGAATCTGCATGAGTGCCCCCGATGACACTACTCGAATCAGATGGCAAACAAAGGCAAAACACCTGGAACTCGAAGATACAAATGGCACAATCTAAAGAACTGATCAAGTGAAAAATAGAAAGTCGCCTCCACAAAAGGAATGCAAGAGTGTCCATATGGTAAATGCTCCATCTCACCGAAATGCATGGGTAGCCAGCCGCTGCATCCGCCTAGTACATAGGAACATATACTAGATACATAACTCACTCCAATGCGAAACCAAGGAAGCATTAGCACCATTAGTAGAAACCCTCCCATAATGCGGACAAGGGAGAGCCATGACAGGTACACTGAAACTGTGTGAAACCAAGAAGTGCATGTAGAAGAAACAAGAACATCTGAACGTGCAAATATGAAAGTAACAACAAATAAAAGGGTGTGCAAACCAAGGCACACTCGCATGACAAAGGTGTGATGGCAAAACAAAAGGGAAACATTACCCCCATCGCACTTTATATTATGTGCGAGTACAATAAGGCCCACAATAATGTCCAAAATCTCAAGAATACATGTACAACGCTGATGGCACTTTATTTTAGTATGTTTACATAAGATAAGTGCTTACAATGAAAGCTCACAATGTCCAAAAAGGACCACATGCTGAAAATACAATTCTCTGACAGAAAGAGAGGAAACCAATAGCACCATGATAAAGTACACATAAAAACATGCACTTTTAAAAAAGGGACCCAAAAAGGAGTCCATATGCAGAAGATATGACCCGTCAAAGACTTCAAAACGAGAACTGCACAACAACACTGAAAAAATTGATTTCTGGAAAAAATCAGAAGTCAAAACTGAAAACCACCTACACCACTGCGAAGAGCATGAAATTCTACCCCTTTTCAAAAAAATTGCACTGAAAAATACCACCATATGACCGAGATATAGCCTCTGGAAGATGGTGTGCAAAAATGAAAAGCCCAATGGTGAAGTGTAGATTTGGCAAAAAAAACAACCTCTGCCAAATTTAGCAAAACTGCCTCCAAATTTAGAGATCCACCAAATGTATAACCTTTGCCAAACTAGTTAACTATAGCCGAAACTGGAAATCTTCCAAATAGTTTAGAAGCACTGCTAAATTTGCACAAAAGCTTAAAAAAAAAATAAATTTGGAGCTGCCACCAAAAAATAGGGCACAAAGGCCGAGGCACATGCAGGTATAGGAGGTAATAAAGTAGTTTTTTTTATTTTAAAAAAAAAACTATAAAAAAAAGTGATAGTTTTTATTTAAAAAAAAAACTATTAAAAAAACAGTGATTTTTTTTTTTTATGTAAAAATTTAAAAAAAAAAATAGAAAAGGGGGTGGAGGGGTCAAACCCCCCCCCCACGCAACCCCTTTAAAGAAGATTTTAAAAAGAGATGGGGTGGGAAGACCGAAGTCTTTCCCACGTCCCATTCATGGACAAGACAGTAGGTACAGGGGCCTGCACAGTTCCCTGCGCAGGAACCCCCAGTACCAAAAAAAAATTTTTTGCTGCCTTTTTTTTTAATATAAAAAACCCTGTTTTCTTAAATAACTTTTTTAATATATTTTTTTTGAATTTTTTTATATGCATGGAAAAATATATATTTTTTTTTGAAAAAAAATCACCTCGTATTGCGTGCTGGTAGGTCGTACGACTTCCCTGGGAATTTTTTTTTTTGCCTCATGAGCCTGAAGCCGATTTCGACGATTTGACAGTTGATTTTAAGGTTTTTGGGCCCTCTAAGTGCGATGGTGATGTCTGTTTGGGCTCAAAATGCTCCAAAGTTGCAGGTACCTTCTGGATCCCAAAAAAAGCACCCGCTGAAACCCTTGTTGGTGCAGGAGCACCTAGAAAATCATGTTTTCTTTTTGTAATAAGATCTATTGACCAATACATGTCATTTCAGTTTGTATCTAGGTTCATTTTGTAAGTCCCAAGTGACTTAGGACACTTGTCAAATTGTAATCGCATAATGCCAAAATAGGGCAGTTGGAGGCTGTTTAGATGGTTGTCTCCCAGCCGCTTGGAGTCAGTTTCGTATTCCTCAAGGCGAGTTGATAAATACCCAGAGGAATGAACCAAATGATCATTGTAATCAGATCAAAGAAAGAGTGTGATCGAAAATAATTGTGATTGTGCTAAGGAGAAATAAAATCATTCTATTCCGTCAATTCGATTTCTGTTTCCTGTAATTGCAATTTGTATAGCTGTAGATTTCTGTTCTCTCTGTGCTTTCCATTTTGTTGCTGTATGTTGTCGTGAATGAGATTTTTGTCGAAATCAGTGGAATGGCTTCGTTGTATAAATATTTGCTTTCATTTTCTATTTTGTTCCATTGTTCAGCGGTGTAGAGGATCCAGACAGTGCGTTTCGCATAGTAGGTTGACCTAGCATCTCCATGTGCTAGGGTTCAGAGAAGGTAGACTGTGTGATGGCGTATCGGCGTAGCAAACCTTAAGGTGGCCGATAGCAATTGTCATGCCGACAAGCGGAGGTTGGGAGTGACATCGGAGTGATCGGTTTGTCGGCAACTCTGGAGAAAGCCCGACCGATAGTGAAAGTCTCGCCAAGGATGTTGTTTCATTGGCGCATCGACCAGGGCCTATAAGTGCTCGCCGACGAGGTGGGTCTCACCGAAGGTAGAGCGAAGTGGAGTCATCGGTGTAAGGTGGACCGACGGAGAGACTTTAGTAAGTCGTTCCGACCGGCGGTTGTCTGGCCGATGGTGATGTATCATCGGCTCATATGTGAAGTCTTGCCGATTGTGAAGTAATTAGGGCCCGTTTTGCATTTCCCGCTGTGCGCTCCCCATCTTATTGGTATCAGAGCCGGAAAAAAGATTTGGGCGGCAAGTCGAATTGAGGACTTGCAAGAGTGTTGACATTTGGGTGTTGTCTGTGAATGTTTATGTCAGACAGAGAAAGTGAGACAGAGGCAGAGAGGATGCCTCCCCAAAGTATGTTGCAGGACGCCGTTAAGAAGATGATCGAGGAGATGCTTGAATCCAAGTTGAGAGAGTTCAAGCAGTCCAAAAGCAAAGATAGGGAAGATGAAAGTGACAGCGATGAAGGCGATACAGAAATTGAGGAAACTAATAAAAAGATAAAGGAGATACCAGCAGACCAGAGGGCATTTGTAAATGCATTAAAGTCAGTCAATAGGGACACCATAGATGGGTTACCTATGTATAGTGGAAGTATGGACGCTGAAGAGGTGATTGACTGGATTGAGGCATTGAACAATCATTTCGAATACAAAAAAGTCCCTGATGATAAGAGTGTTAAGTTGGCAAAGGCAAGATTGAAAGGATCTGCTCTTGCATGGTGGAATTATGAACAAGGAGAGAGAGTGAAGGAGGAGAAGAATATGATAACCTCCTAGGAAAGGATGAAGACCAAAATCAAGGCACAATTCTTACCCCTGGATTATAACGTGCAGATGTATAAGAAATTGTAGAATCTCAGATGGAGAGACCTTGATGTGAATGCATACACACAAGAGTTTCATAAACTGAGTCTTAGATCAAAGAGACAAGAAGAAGAGTCAGAGAAGGTGGCAAGGTATTTGAATGGCCTAAGGATGAACATCCAAGATGAGATCAACATCTTAGCACCAGAAACAGTGAACAAGTGTTTCCAAATGGCCTTAAGGGTTGAAGAGAAGATAAAGAGAAAGAGTGAGCAGAATAATAGAGGTAGAGGTGGAAGGAATTTCAGAGGCAGAGGTAGTTTTGGAGGAAGAAGTCCTAACCAGAGGCCTAGTGGTGAGTCTAGCCAAGAAGAGCAAGTTGGAGACTCAAGTAGCAGAGGAGGCTACCGAGGAAGAAGGCCTAATGGAAGAGGTGGGACAAATGGATCAGGTAGAGGATCCAAGTTCTCTAATATGAGATGTTATAACTGCAATCAGATAGGGCACCCGACATACAAGTGTCTAGAGAAGGCCTCAACTTCTCATGGTGGTGAGAAGAGAACCACTTTGATTCAAGAAGATGCAAGGAATGTGACATCTCCTAAAGTGAATCTAACATTTGAAATGGGAGAAAATCTGATGATCAAGAGGACACTGCTCAAGGAACCAGTGTAGACTGAACCATCGCAAAGAAGGGCTATGTTTAGAATCAACTGCAAGATCCAAGGTAAGGTTTGTAAAGTTATTGTTGACTCTGGTTCTACTGATAATATTATATCTTTGAAAGCAGTGAATAAGTTGAAATTAGACAAGATACCCCATAGCAGTCCATATAAAGTTAGTTGGTTAAACAAGGGACATCATATAGTCATCAATGAACAAGCATGGGTAGAATTCAGTATTGGGGGGTATAGAGATAAAATCTTGTGTGACATCCTTCCAATGGATGCTTGCCATCTTCTGCTGGCAGACCATGGCAGTTTGACTGAAAGGTTCATCATGATGGAGAAAAGAATGCTTACTCATTCCAAAAGGATGGTGTGACTTATAGGATACAATCATTGGTAGAAGAGGATCCACAGCATGTAGGGTCTAGTGTAATGCTGGTAGGAGAAAAATAATTCATGGATACACTAAAGGAAGGTGATGGAGTAGGTTTTGCTTTGATTGTGAAGCCTAAGGGGGAAAAGAAGGAAAGTGTGAGAGAAATAGGGCCTAAAGAGGTCAGAGATTTGCTTTAGAGTTACAAAGGAGTGATTGCAAAAGATATACCTGATTCCCTACCACTTGTCAGAGACATTAGCCATCAGATATATCTCATACTAGGAGCAGTACTTCCTAATAAGGCAGCATATAAAATGACCCCTCAGCAGAATGAAGAGATAGCAAATCAGATTCAAGAACTCCTAAACAAAGGGGTAATAAGGAAGAGCCTTAGCCCATGTGCAGTACCTACTGTTTTAGCCCCAAAGAAAGATGGGAAATAGAGACTGTGTACTGATTCTAGGGCCATAAATAGGATAACCATCAGGTATAGGTTTCCTATCCTTAGAATAGAAGATCTAATGGATTGTTTGGGAGGTGCTACCTATTTCTCTAAGATAGACTTGAAGAGTGGGTACCATCAGATAAGGATAAGAGAAGGGGATGAGTGGAAGACAGCTTTCAAAACCAATGAAGGGTTGTATGAGTGGCTGGTGATGCCGTTTGGTCTTTCAAATGCCCCTAGCACCTTTATGAGACTAATGAATGAGGTGTTGCAGTAATTCATAGGGAAATTTGTGGTAGTCTACCTTGATGATATCTTGGTGTTCAGTAAGAGCAAGGAAGAGCACTTGGAACATTTGGAGATAGTTTTGAAGAGGCTGCAAGATCAGAAGCTACTGATAAACTTAGAAAAGTGTGACTTCATGAAACAAGAATTGGTGTACCTAGGTTTTGTCATCTCTAAGGGTGATTTGAAAATGGATTCTTCCAAGGTAGAAGCTATTTTGAATTGGCCTACACCTAGGACAACATGAGACGTCAGAAGCTTTCATGGCTTGGCCACATTTTACAGAAAATTTATTAAGAATTACAGTGATATTTGTGCACCTATGTTAGAGACCATCAAGGGTGGAGGAAAGATGAAGTTTGTGTGGACAAAAGAGGCAGATCAGAGTTTTGAAAGTCTGAAACAGAAAGTTGCCAAGTATCTTGTTTTAGTACTTCCTGATTTCAATAAGGTTTTTACCATTGAATGTGATGCCAGTGGGTTGGCCATAGGAGCAGTGTTGAGCCAAGAAGGCAGACCAGTAGCTTTCTTCAGTGAAAATTTAAATGAAGCCAAGAGGAAGTACTCCTCTAATGATTTAGAGTTGTATGCTATGGTACAAGCTCTGAAAAAATGGAGGCACTATTTGCTTCCTAAAGAATTTATTGTATACACTAACAATCATGCTCTCAGTTTTTTGAATGGACAAGAAAAGCTCATCCATAGACACATGAAATGGGTGGAAAGTCTTCAAGCATACACTTCATCATCAAACATAAGAAAGGAATAACCAATAAGGTTGCTGATGCTTTAAGCAGAAGGGTGTTGACAGTGCAAGAAGTGCAGCTACAAAGCGTGATTGTTGAGGCACTCAAAGGGTTGTATGAAAAGGAACAAGATTTCAAGGAGATTTACAAGGTATGTAGTGAGTTTGCCAATGCTTTCCACAGTGAATTTTCAGATTATACATTGCAGGATGGACTTTTGTTTAAAGATAGTCAACTATGTATCCCTAAGTGTTCAATGAAGGATAATATTGTGAAGGAAAAACATAGTGGTGGTTTAGGAGGACATTTTGGGCTCAGTAAGACCTTAGATCTTGTAAGAAGGTTTTACTTTTGGCCAAGGATGCCATCTAATATCAAAAGGTTTGTTGAGAGTTGTATGATTTGCCAGAAAGCAAAGGGGGTCTCAACCAATGTAGGACTGTACCAACCTTTGCCCATACCAAACAAACCTTGGGAAAGTTTGAGTATAGATTTTGTGATGGGATTGCCCAAGACACAGACATGTTATGACAATGTGTTTGTTTTGGTAGATAGATTCAGCAAAATGGTGCACTTTATTCCTTGTAAAACCACCAATGATGCTAGTTACATTTGTAGGTTTGTTCTTTAAAGAAATTGTCAGGATTCATGGATTGCCTTTGAATATTGTATCTGACAGAGACAACAAATTTGTGGGACATTTCTGGAGAACCTTGTGGAAAAGATTGGGTACAAATTTATCTTTTAGTTCATCCTATCATCCTCAGACTGATGGCCAAACTGAGGTTGTGAATAGGTCATTAGGTAATCTACTACGATGTTTGACCAGAGAAAATGGTAGTAGTTGGGATGTGGTACTCCCACAAGCAGAATATGCCTAAAATGATTCTACAAATAGAAGTACAGGTCTAAGTCCTTTTGAAGTTGTTTATGGTAGTCATCCTAGAGGAATTTTTCAATTGCACGATGTTCAAGGGTTGGACAAAAGGAGTGGACATGCTGATACATTTGCAGAGGCTATGAAAGAGATCCATCAACAAGTCAGAGATACTCTACACCAGAATAGTCAGACGATCAAAGCTAGAGTGGATCAAAGAAGAAGGGATGTGCAGTACCAAATCAGAGATATGGTCATGGTTCATCTCAACAAGAACAGACTGCCCACAGGCAAACACAACAAGTTGATGATGAGAAAAATTGGACCTTGTCGGATTCTGGAGAAATATGGTTCTAATGCTTACAAAATTGAACTCCTTGATGATATTGCTATTTCACCTATATTCAATGTTGCTGATCTGACATTATATAAGAGTCCTGATATAGGAGAAGGTACAACAGCTTCTGTCCAAGACAATACAGAGTGGGTGCAACATTTACCACCTAAGGAACCACCGAAGATGGAGTGCATCTTGGATAGCAGGACAACCAAGAAGACAAGAAATTAGACCTATTTTGAGCACTTAGTCAAATGGCAAGGACTTCCCGACTCAGAAGCCACATGGATGCTGGAAGAAGCCATAAAAAAGCAGGGTGGTGATTTGCAGCAGTTAGTCTCTAAGAGGACTTGAGACAACTTTCACCTGGGGAGTATGGTGCAGGAGCACCTAGAAAATCATGTTTTCTTTTTGTAATAAGGTCTATTGACCAATGCATGTCATTTCAATTTGTATCTAGGTTCATTTTGTAAGTCCCAAGTGACTTAGGACACTTGTCAAATTGTAATCGCATAATGCCAAAATAGGGCAGTAGGGCAGTTGGAGGCTGTTTAGACAGTTGTCTCCCAGCCGCTTGGATCGGTCTCCCAGCCGCTTGGAGTTAGTTTGGTATTCCTCAGGGTGAGTTGATAAATACCCAGAGGAATGAACCAAATGATCATTGTAATCAGATCGAAGAAAGAGTGTGATAAAGAATAATTGTGATTGTGCTAAGGAGAAATAAAATCATTCTGTTCCATGAATTCGATTTCTGTTTCCTGTAATTGCAATTTTTATAGCTGTAGATTTCCGTTCTCTTTGTGCTTTCCATTTTGTTGCTATATGTTGTCGTGAAGCATTCCACTGGTGAGATTTTTGTCGAAATCAGTGGAATGGCTTCGTTGTATAAATATTTGGTTTCGTTTTCTATTTTGTTCTATTGTTCGACGGTGCAGAGGATCCAGACAGTGCGTTTCGAACAGTAGGTTGACCTAGCATCTCCATGTGCTAGGGTTCGGAGAAGGTCGACTGTGCGATGGCATATCGGTGTAGCAAACCTTAAGGTGGCCGATAGCAATTGTCATGCTGACGAGCGGAGGTTGGGAGTGACATCGGAGTGATCAGTTTGCTGGCAACTCTAGAGAAAGCCTGATCGATAGTGAAAGTCTCGTTGAGGATGTTATTTCATCAGTGCATCGGCCAGGGCCTATAAGTGCTCGCCGACGAGGTGGGTCTCACTGAAGGTAGAGTGAAGTGGAGTCATCGGTGTAAGGTGGACCGACGGAGAGACTTTAGTAAGTCGTTCTGACTGGCGGTTGTCTGGACGATGGTGATGTATCGGTGGCTCATATGTGAAGTCTTGCCGATTGTGAGGTAATTAGGGCCCGTTTTGTGTTTCCTACTATGCACTCCCCATCACTTGCAGATCTCAAATCAAGCCAAATAAAAGGCTAATCTAACTATTTCGACTGCTCTGAATCTAATGGAATACTTTGTTTTACACAAAAATGCACCCAAAAAAAGTTCTTGCTCAAAAATTTCTCCAAATCTGATAAGGGGCTTGCAGATCTGGAGCTCTGATACCATGTTGAAGTTGAGAAACCAACCTCACAGGACCTAGTGAACACCTGCAAAACCTAAGAAACCTTCCACAAGAGAAAAAACAAAGCGAGAAATTTGCACAAAAAGGATGCAATTAATGAAATGAATTAAAGAATTATATGAGAGCACTTGCTTTTATATTTGCAGTTAGAAAACCCTAATGAGAGATTCCTAAGTTTAGCTTAAGTGAAAATAAAGTAAATGTGACTTAATTAATTAATCAATATGATTAAATTAATTAAGTAAAGAACCTATTACTCTAACAATTATTTAGGGAATCTTGGATTCTATTTTGGTCATATGAAAGATTAAATATCCTTTGAGGAATTCTTTAGTGGAGACTAATTTTAGAAATAGCTTTAATTGCTTTTTCCTATTAAATTTTTGAATGTGGGGAAGGAGTTATAGCAACTTGATTCCCTTTTCTATTTTGTTATGAACGCTTATCTTTTAAAAAAAGGAGTGGAAGAGAAATTGGGGAATCCATTCTTTCTTCCTGTAAAAAAAACACATTCTAGGAGGCAAGAAAATGCAGAGGAGAAATCTGGGGGGGGGGGGGGGGGGCTCTATTTATTTTCACTAATTCATTAAATATTTCAGAATTTCATTAGTTATTGTATAAGCTTCAATGAAGTAGACAAGGGAAGGGTAACAAGTCAAGGCAAGGAGAATGATTCTAGGCAAGGAGAACACCATCGAAGTCGAGGTCTTAATCATCAATCTGCTTGTATGTTCCTAAACCGTTTCAATGTTTCTTACCATACTAGATTATGGATGTGGGTATAGATTATCTTTCTTTAAGTTTTAAATCCTTTGCCACCAATCCATTTTGTGCATGGCATTCATAATCTCACACATTCCATTTAGGCATTTTGATAAATAGTTCAAAAATATGTATGGCAACCAAGGTTCTTGCGACTGTAAAATCTTAGAAAATACCCCCTGACCGTATTGCCCGATGGTTCTTCTCCTTCTTTATTTCTGGAGATGATTTGCATGCTATTAAAGTGCTTGATTTATTTTTAGATTTCTTCAAACAACATCTTCAATAATCCCCGCAAGAAAACTATCTCAAAAATATGCATGGCAACCAAGGTTCTTGCGACTGTAAAATCTTAGAAAATATCCCCAGATCGTATTGCCTGATGGTTCTTCTCCTTCTTTATTTCTGGAGATGATTTGCATGCTATTAAAGTGCTTGATTTGTTTTTAGATTTCTTCAAACAACATCTTCAATAATCCCCGCAAGAAAACTATCTCAATTTGAAGGATATAGTTCATCATCTCTCTCAAAGAGTTTCTCTATTTTACATGGTCCTCATCTATAATGGATGCGATCCATTTGAGGCATTGTAAATATTTCTAAGCCTATATTAATTATGTGAACCTTAGGCATACAACAAGCACAACCACACAACTGCCATAGGTTTTATTGGCAACTTTATGGTAATGTTTAGGGTGTCCTTATGATAGCCAGAACCGTCTAGATGGTGAACCTGCGTAATGCATTTGTAACATGTCATCTCACATTACTCATAATCAACAATCTTAATTAAGATTAAGAATAATTCATGATTAACACAATCATAGTTAAGCAAGAAATGAATCAATATATCATGAAATTAAACATGCATTTCTTTTTTGGATATTTCAAAAATTGAGATTTACAACAATCCAAAAATAACATATTAGTGAATATCCTTCACTATACAATTACAAAGCTATGCTCATGGCATCATTGATAAGATTATACATAATAACTGACTGTCATGTCATATAAAGAATGCACTGTATCTGGAGTTTTGACATCTATCTTCACAAGTCTTGGCTTGTCTTCTGCTTGGGAAGGAGAACATCACCCGAGTGCTTTTCCCCCAACAATAGACCAGCGGTCCCTCACACAACTTCCTACCTGGAAGCGGCCCTACCCTTCATGAAGGGTATAGATATAAGGAACCATTAGGTTTGTCATCTGAGTATCTGGTGTTGTGTACTTCATAATGTTTTACAATCATACAACTATAGATCCACTTTAACTATGTATGACACTACTGGAAACATTATGCCATCTAGAGCACAGTGAACTGACTAATGCATGTAAAGACAGATGCATTACTTTGGCCAAAGATTTATATACATATATGTTTTGCAATGAACGTAGTCAATTGTTCACCCACCTCGACTCGACTTAGAAGCTGTCTCATCCTACAGTAATCATAGTTTGACCCTTTTAGGTCTTGGAAAAGAAAGGTCCAAATCACTCTTAGTCCATTACTTGGACATTTGGCTATGATTTTAGGAGTACATTCATTAATGTTTTGTTGCCTATGCAATAGGGAACTTGTGACTCCACATCACTCTATTCCTGTCCTTTCTTTATAAAAATTTACATATTCATGTTTACAGTACTTATGACCCTTCCCGATCTAAGATTCTATGTTTACCTTTCCATAAGGTTTACATCTAATTCACATCAACTAAGACATATACTATAATAGTCTAATGGGCCGATCTTATTAAATAGACCTTAGTTCAAAAGAATTCGAATGAGTTCTTGATACCCTACACTTCGTCCGTGAAGTATTTCCATTCAATATAGGGATAAAAATCAAATACATTTAGACACAAGAGTTATCATACTCGACATTATTTTCATTCCCATATGAAAAATAAATATCAATAGAGGGTTTACTTCTCCGACAAACAAGGTTGGACATGCACTTAATGTAGCCTAGGCAACAATATTAGTCACCCACTAATTATTCTCCTTCGACATCGAGGAGTCATACTATCCTTTCCTACACATAGGATACACCATAGATAAAATAATCTCTATCATAAACAATCAAGTACTATTATTGACATTCCACAAGACTTGGTAGACTTAGTGCCTTGGCATAGTCAAGGGTTATAGTTTTTATAATAAAATTATCATTGTCCAAGCAAGGCTCTTGGCCTACTCTAATAACAACCTTCTTTAATCACTTAAACAATCATTATCACTCAATAATCCCTTAGTCTAGAACCATAGGAGACTTGAATAAATGATAATGAGGTTATCAAAACTATACCAAAGGTTTTACAGTCTTTGCCATGTCGACATTCGAGGCTCTTGCATGCTACAACAATGTTTAGTATTCAACCTCATGGCCTTGACCAGATAATAGATTATAACAATGTTTTCAAGTAACAACATAGTGATTTCATCAACGGCCTCAAAGGCCTCTTAAAGATTATTCAATAGCACAATTGCTAACATGAAGTTAACACAATCAATGGCATAAAGATAACAACAGTGATATCTTGGTTACATTGCATAGTTCAAGCACATTAGGTGGTCTATGAATCATACCTATATATGAACATATACAGTCGAGTTTCGACCTGCTAAAGGTTATTTCTATCATGGCTGGTGGTGGTTCTATCCACAAGCTCACGTTCACCAACACTTGCTACTTCTGTAGCTTTTCTCTACTTAGCTCCCTGTGCTCATAACTTCGTTTTATCTAACATTCAACAAGAAAAACATATAAAAAAGACCCCCTCTTGATATCCTTCTTGCATGCATTAACCGCGCATGCTACCAAATCTGCCACCTTTTTCTATGGTAGTGGTGAAAACAATTGTACTATCCTCTGCCATCCCATAGGTTATCGGGCTCCATACAGTCCACAACTCCCATTATGGAGTAAGCAGAGATGATTAAGCTTATGATAAGCTTCTTCTTGGCCTCCACTCACTCCACTCATCGTAGATAGTGGTTGGCTAACTATCAAAAGACATATACTATAATAATAAAAAAGGTGCTCAACCACTATAAGGTTAAGAATAATTATATCACACATAAATTCCTTTACATCTAAATGATGTTTAAGGGTTATCAAACTAATCCAAGGTATCATCAAATTATAATATCATCATTAGGGTGGCATCAATAATATGCGACTTTGGGGTCGAGTTTCACTTCTCCTCTTCGCCAGATTAAACCATAACTAAGATATATATAACGATAATCACAAAATCTAATAAGGAAATAGATAAGGAAACAAAGGAATATTTGACAACCAAACGAGATTAACTATCGACTAAATGAACATTCTAAGAACATTGTCTAGTCGAATTGACGTAGATGATGTCGAGATATCTCAAATTGTCATGCCGATACTGATTGAATTGAAATCGACTAACAGGGAAAAGACTTAAACTCACCCTATCTTGCATGGGTTCATGAAAGATCAACTTTGATACTCAGATGGCAATCTGACCTTTTCCCAACATCTATCTCCTCCTCCCGTGTGATATTCTCCTTCCATTCTTGGAGGAAGATTCTTTTCCTGATTACACTCACAACCATATAATCATGATTAGTGTATCATCATTTGATTCGTAAAACATTATGATAAAATAATCTTATCAACATGTAATCTCATGTCTAGTTGAAACATTACTCAATATCCATATAATTAATGATTTTATCTAATATTTTCCACAACATGAAATCATTAAACTATGATTAATTATTCTCTTTATAACATAAAAGTAGGATTAAACTAAATCAAAAGTTGGGGATGTAACATATCTCCCCCCATAAGAATCATCGTCCCCGATGATTTAATGTCTCCAAGATTAAACCAACATAACGAAAAAGTGTTTACTCAGCATAGTAAAAAGTTTTTAAAAGAGATGGGGAAATATTGCATAAATATCCTCATATTTCTCCTAGGTGGCATTCTCTTCTGAATACTGGTCCTGTTGGACCTTGCATTGAGTTATTTCCTTATTATGTAAGCGTAGCTTACATGTTTCAAGCAATTGATGGGCTCAATCACTACCACCTCTAGGTCCTTCACCTGTATAGCATTCCAATCAAGAATAGGGATATGATTATCTCCTGAAATAAATGTTTTCAAATAAGAAACATGGAAAACATCATGCATCATGGAAAGAGCTGGTGGTAGAGCAATCCTGTATGTGATTGGGTTGACCTCTTCGAGAACTTTGAAAGGACCCACATATCTAGGGGCTAATTTGGATGTATTTCCAAACTTAATAGAGCTCTTTTGGGGTTTGATCCTTAGAAGGATTGTTTCTCCCAATGAGAAATGCCTTACAATGCATTTAGCATCCACATAACTTTTTTTGCTTATCATTGGCTTCCGCTAGCCTTTTCTTAATTAGATGGACTTGATCTTCCATTTTTGACAGCATTTTTGGACCAAGGCTAACCCTATCTTCTAGCTTATCCCAACTTATAGGGGTTCAATACTTTTTTCCATATAATGCTTCAAATGGAGCCATCTTAATTGCAGAATGATAGGAATTATTATAGGCAAATTCCACAAGAGGAAGGTAATCTTCCCATTTGTATTGCTAATCCATGAATACATTCTCAACAAATCTTCTAGCACTTGGTTTACCCTTTCAGTTTGACCATCCATCTTGGGATGATAAGTAGAGCTTATATTCAACTGGGTTCCAAGTGAGGAAAACAAGGTTTGCCAAAACCTTAATGTCATACGGGCATCCCCATCTGAGATAATCTTCCCAGGAATACCCTGCAATCTAAAAATTTCTTGAACAAATTTGCGGGCTATGATGGGTGCCCCATCTGTTAAATTTCTAGGAATAAAATGTGCCGCTTTGGTGAGTCTACCCACCACAACCAAAATAGCATTGTGCCTGTTCCTTGACATAGGAAGTTCATGCACAAAATCCATGCTAATGATTTGCCACTTCCATTCTGAAATTTCATGAGGGTATAAAAGTCCTGCTGGGTGATGGTGTTCCACCCTTCACCCTCTGGCATTCTAGACATGTAGCTACAAACCTTACAACATCCCTCTTCATTCCTTTCCAAAAGTATAAGGGTTTCACATCAACTAGTAACTTTGTTACTCCAGGATGTCCTGATTAAGGTGCAGAATAAACCTCTTTCCACATAATATTCCTTAACTCTTTGGAGTTCAAAATAAACACCCTTCCTTTATACCTTAATAACCCATCTGATTCAAGGTAAAATTCATCATATTTCAGATTCTGGGGATTCTCCAAAAGGGCCTGTTTTACCTGCTCGTAAAACTCATCTCCCTTAGACTTTTGTAATACTTGATTTTTAAAATCAGAATGTATGGATATCATTGAGGAGATATGACTTCTCCTATTTAAGGCATCTGCCACTCAGTTTTCCTTGCCTTGAATATATTTAATCTCAAAATCATAATATGAGATTAGCTCTAACCACCTTCTTTGGCGAGCATTTAAATGTGGTTGAGTGAACAAATATTTAAGCCCTTGGTGGTCTGTTTTTAGTTCAAAGGGTTTCCCAAGCAAGTAGTATCTCCACATTTGTAGTGCATGAATTATTGTTGCCAATTCCAAATCATGAGGGGCATAGTTTTGTTCACAAGTTTTCAGTTTCCTGGATTCATATGCAATAACTTGTCCATCCTAGACTAGTACACCACCTAAGCCTTCCCCTGAGGCATCGGTAATGACTACAAAATGACCTTTCGGGTCAGGTACTTTCAAGATAGTGTGGTCAACCTTTCCTTCAGTTGGTCAAATACCTCCTAGCACTTGTCTAACCAATCAAACCTCTTGCTTTTTCTTTGCAAATAAGTAATAGGATAAGAAAGTTTTGAAAAGTTTTTCTCAAATTTCCTGTAGTATCCTGCTAGGCCCATGAAACTTCAGACCTCTTGTACATTTCTTGGGGCTGGCCATTCCAATATGGCTTTAATCTTGGCCGGGTCCACATCTATTCCCTTAGCTAAAATTATATGGCCTAAATATTGTACTTCCTTTTGAAAGAAAGTACACTTAGAGAGCTTTCCATACAATTTATGCTCTCTTAATCTTTGAAGAACAATCTTTAAATGCTGAAGGTATTCTTCCTCATTCTTAGAGTAAATTAGAATATCATCAAGAAAACTAGGACAAACTTGTCCAAACAGTCTCTGAACACACTGTTCATTAAGTTCATAAATGTTGCAGGTGCATTGGTTAAGCCAAAGGGCAAGATAGTGAATTCGTAATGCCCATACCTTGTTCTGAAGGCTTTTTTATGAATATCTTCATCTTTCAACCGTAATTGATGGTACCCAGATCAAAGATCGATCTTAGAAAACACAATTGCTCCTCTCATTTGATTGAAAAGATCATCAATGCGGGGCAATGGGTATTTGTTCTTTATTGTTGCTTTATTTAACATATGGTAATCTATACATAACCACAATGTACCATCTTTCTTTTTCACAAATATTACTGGTGCTCCCCAGGGTGACACACTGGGTCTTATCAGTTCTTTATCAAGCAATTCCTGAAATTGAGCCTTTAGCTCCATTAACTCAGTGGTAGTCATTCTGTATGGAGCTTTAGATATAGGTTTTGATCCTGGAATTATATCTATAGAGAAATCAAAAGCTCTTTTGGAGGCAATCCTGGTAGCTCATTTAGAAACACAACCTCAAAATCTCTAAGAAAAGTGTACCTATCCATATCTGATCTTCCCTGATCTATGGACTTCCTCTTCTCAACTCCTTTGAGTTTCTGAGAATCATAAAACATTAAATCATCCTGGAAATTAGTTTCCTCAAAACTATTTAGTTTCTCCATTTTAATAGGAAAGAACTGTCACCCCTTTCTTTGAGCTCTTTTCATTTGTAGGGCAAAAATTTGTCTTAGTTTTGACCTCTCTAGGGTTTCCTTGCATAAAGACTATATTCCCTAGGTCATCTAGACATTCTATGGTTTTGGCATAACAGTCCACCTTAGCCCTGTGTCTCCATAACCAGTTTATCCCAAGGATAACATCATATGAGCCTAATGGGGCTACGTAAAGATATTTCACTTCAATAATGAGCCTAGTGTATTTTGAGGTTTTTTTAATATAATTCTCTCTTCCCCAATCATAAACACTTTCTTGTGGGGTTTATCCTAGATATGATCTGTAATGATAATAACCTTATTTTTTATCAATTAAACTCTCTTGTGAGTATTCTCCTAGCTTTAGACCATTGCAGCCACTTGCTTTTTAGCCGAACCCTTCGTCTTTTCTTAGAATCTTGTGGGATATGCAAATATTGGCTTTGATTGAAACTTAGCATTCCACTATTACCTTTTAGATTGCATTCAGTAAACTCTTGTCTTCATTAAGTTTCTTTATACTCTTATCGCTCAAAAGTAGATCCCTATTTTTTAGTCTTTGTGCAAGTAGGGGGATTTTCTTCCTTGTGATATATTGGTGTCTTGCTTTCAAAATGTTATAGAGATGTATTCCTCCAGTGACCTTATTTCATTATTACATTGGTTTATTATTGAAATATACAAATGCATACGTATAAAAGAAAATTTGATCTTTTTGTTAAAAGAAAATTTGATCTTTTTGTTAAAAGAAAAAAAAGAAAAAGAATATAAATGATAGAATCATTACTAAAATTGTGTTTAGGTGATATTGAGCGTTATGAATTTATTAAATGATATACTTAAATTTAAATAGGAATGAGTATTATTATAAATTGACTATATTGCTAAGCAATTAGTTGAATTAACAAACTAAGTAAGATTATTTTGAAGTGGAGTGTAATTTATCAAATGGTCGAATTATGTGAAAAATTTCTCTAGCTATATTTAGTAGTGGTCAATTAATTGGTAGAGTTTATTATACAAAGAAGTAATATCTATATCTATCTTTATATCTTTTTATCAAATAAGAATGACTGGCTAATAGTATAGTGTTAGTGTTAAAAAAATCTTCGGATAAACGTACTAGGCTAGTAAATGATTGAAGTCTAAATCTGAGTTACTTTGTAATGCAATAAAATGTAATAGAAAACCTTATAATCTTCCAAATAATGGTTTAGCCTTCGATGGTGTATTAATTTATCTAGTACGAGTTGAGTTGAGTTTAGCAAGCAATTGTATGGCAAGGGTTATATTGTAGATAATTAAGTCTCCTTGAGAATTAGAACCCACTATAGTATGATGACCATATAGTCCTCACCTATTGTTTTGTGAATCTAGGAATATGATTGTTGTCTTGGTCTATTTTTCAAATTAGATGAATGATCTTTAACGATGGAATTAAGTTTATGGTCTACTAGATTGATAGGCTTACGAGAGTCAAAACTTCTCTTTTCTAAGTTGTGGGGATCTTGTAAATCTCATTAGACACACTTCAAATCAAATATTTCCTTTTTAACTATATGTTTTATTTGAATCCTTCTTTTCTTTTAGAAATCTGTCCCTGTCTCACCTAAGTGGGTGGCAGCCGATAAGAAATTGTTTGGGGTGCGAGACCCTAGAAAGGTTTGCATACCCACTTGTACAATTTTGTGAAATTATCAAGTTTATGAATTTACTTATTTATTGTCTTATTTTCATGAATGCATCATTTTCATGGATATGTTTTCAACTAACTATTGCTGATTTTGCTTCAATTGTATGAATACTTTCTTGAGAAGATGTATGATATTGCATAAGTAAGCTATTTTTCTTGCGATCTTGTATGCATCGTAGGAAGATGTGAATGTACCTTCTATTCCTATATTTTTCTATATGTTGAGTTAGAGAAAGAGCATGGACGGGTGCCAAATATGGAACAACAGAGAAGGGTAGGTTCCTTCTTGAGACTATCTAGCTGAACACGATTGAAAAAGATGCTTTGGCTAAAGCTTGTCAATCAAATTAGTAATAGTTACTATTTGATGTTTTATTTTTCTCAGAGCTGCCATATCATGATATTAGATCAGTATATGTATTTGACACATCCTATAGAGATGATAGATATATCATGCTGCACTAGATTCCTTCACGCATGTTGGCTTCAGTTTGCTAGACCCCTCGCAAAGGATCGGGCTTCTCCATTCAGGAGTAAGATCAAGGAGGCGTGAGCCTCATGGCTGGGTGGTAAATCACCTTGATGATGCTATCTCTCTGCCAGATTTAATGTCAAAGAGATGGTATCGAAGACATTGTATGGTGCGATGTTCTTTGTATGAGCCTATATGGCTAGATATTGTAAAGACATAGTCCTTTTTATTAATCTATTTGATTATGTTATGTAATGAATCTTATTTGGTTATATTGATGAAAATATTTTCATGAGTTGTATTATTTATGGGAAAATTTTAAGTCTCCCCTTTTTCCGCACTATTTTATGAGAATAATATTATTTTATTCTAGCTGATTAGAGTAGTTATTACATGTGGTATCAGAGCGTTTTGGGTTTAACACTCGAGCCTCGAGTTTTCTACACTTTAGATTGCATTGTAGTAATGTGAAGCAATTTGATGACTTGAAGTCATAGGAACATTGATGGGTTGGAAGCTTGTCATTTCTTAGATGGTTCAGTTTGGAACGAAGAAGAAGATTGAACATTGCTAACTGCTTTAATCATGAGTCCTCATCGATTTAGTTACGTTTTTCATAGGATTCTCTAGAAAGAATGATATCATGGTTAAAATGAGGATTGGTGACCATTTTGAGCAAAGAAGTAAATAATGAGATAGACTAGATGAATATACTTGAGCCAAGATGGCTAAGATGTGGTGATAACCCATGAGTCATGATGTGGAAATTAGAATGAATCAATAGAGAATTTTTTTGAGAAGAGCGATCTCTCTGATGACATAAAGGATGAATGAGCTGATTACGAAAGGAATAAGTTACAAGGATGGAAGATTTGCAAGAGGCTAAATGAAAATATTCTGACAAGAGGAAGAATAACAACCACCTATGAAATAAATAAAGTCGATAATAATGATTTAAACTCTAGAAGAGCCTTTCAAGAAGAAGGGAACTCGAGATGGATGTTTTAAGGGCAAGGTTAACTGCAATGTTAAAGTAATAGGCTATAGGCAAGCTCATTTTCAAGCAACACCTTATTCTTGTCAGGATGTGAGCATGGTTTTGGTAGAATCCATGAGATCTTTAGAGAATGCAAAGTTAAGATTCCTTAAGGGTCTTCATTGATGACCTAGGATAATAATTGATCAGATAAGTCATCTCGATCTATCTTATAGACAAGGCAAGAATTATTGATGTTATGTTTAAAAGGATCTTAAGCATTCATGTATGCTTCTTTTCTATTAGTGATAGTACTCGTAAATTTGTACTATATAAGAATGATACATTTTCTTATCTTGTGCAAGTAATGCACGTGTGAATGTTGTTTTCATACTTTGTGAGTGATTCAACTTTCATGTTTTGTGTGAGCGATGCATCTGTATAAGTAATTGTATTCACATTGTTGCCTTTAATGTAATTTTCATGTCTTGTGTATGAGATGCACTCATTATATTGTATTAAACTAATGTGAGTGATGCATATTTCATATTTCATGCACCTATGCGTGACATGCACTTACCAAATTATTGTACTTATACTTGAATGAGTAATGTTCACTATAAGTAATGCATGTTTCATGTTTTGTGCGAGTGATGCACTACAGGTATGAATTTCAGAGTGAGTGATACACTCTTCACAAATGATGCATGTGATACACTATGAATACTTATTGTATTCTTGCCTTGTGTGAATTATGCAATTAGGGTTCTTATATTCATACTATACATGACTATTATATATTCATGCTTTGTGCACTATGTGATTGTATATTCATGTACTCGAATCCTGTTGCCATACTTTGAGCAAGTAAAGTTCTCGGTTTGTGGAATTGTGAAAAAGGGTGTAATCATACCAAGTACATGTTGTGTGTAATGATTAAATCACACTATTATAATAGGTTTATTGAATGTAAAGTGAAACATTAGGAATAATGAATACTCATGAGATAGATATGAGTGTAATGCCCGTCATGCAACCCTAGAGAGTTAAGTTCATCTAAGCAATAAAAGGGTGATTTTTTTTTTACAAGTAAAAGTAATGATAATAAGATATAACATCAACTAATACAACAACTTAACCATCTAGCTAAACTAATATCTCTAGGGAAACATAATTGTATTATTGCAATGAAATAATGTTCCACAATATGCATAACTCATCTTGATTAGCCAAAGAATCAACTAACAACATTTGTTACATCATAGATAGATACATCATCCTTTACAATAACATTTACAAGTAAAGATGAGATCATGATACATGATTATATAGATACAAAGGCTTTCTTATCTGAATAGATCAAGAATACACAATAATTTAACTGATACAAAAGACCCAGATACAAATAACCCAAAGGGTCTATCTTCAATACAGGAGAGATACATCTGCTCAACACACGAACCATGGTGCCAGAACACCAATGGGATATAGCTCATCCACCCAACCATGTGGAACCCTGAGGTCCACCCCCCGAGCTAGGGGATAACAATGAGGTCCCATGGCAACATACAAGAAACAATGGACCAACTGATGCAAGACTAACTCAAGTTAACACTGTAGGAATACACACAACACTGAGAGGGGGGGTGAATCAGTGTTGTTAACAATTTTAACACCTTTTACTACTTTTGATTAATCTAATTTCACAATTTAGAATTCTTCAGAAGGAACAAAGTAAATATGCAGAGTATCAACACACAGATTTGACACAAGAAATTTCCCGAGTGGAAAACCCTCCTGGGGTATAAAAACCACTCAACTGCCTCACTGGCTTAACACAAAATTCAGATTACAATTGTCTCACTGACATTACAATTCTGCCTCACTGGCAAATTTTATCTCTCTGCATGTCTCACTAACATCATCAACATTCAATGAAAAAAAATTATGACTCAGGGGATTTCCCTGTTTCAATAAAAACCAAAACCTTATTTCTCCCTTTTAAGATAAACAAAATAAATTTTTCAATCAACCTTTAACTGTCTTCAACTCCTACAGTCAATCAATTTTGATCTTCAATATATTTCATACCTCTGCAACACAATTTCAAACTAATTCACCATTTTGAGCTTTCTGTCTCTGCAAACTGAACAATTTATCTTCTCTGAAAAATTATAGTCTTTAATCACCTTCACTTTCTCTGACACCTTCACTTTCTCTGAACAAACATTACTCCATCATGATCATTGAAGAATCTCAACATAAATCCCTGAAAAATGATTCTCCATTCCTGCAAAAATTACATAACAATTCCATTCTCCAAAAGAACTTCTTCAAAAATTCTCATAACTTATCTCTCATCTACAACTCTTCTTATATCTACCATTCAAACAAAAATCTCTATTTGCAAAAATGATTTCAATAAAAAAAAACAAAACATCTTCAATAACCGGTTCAACTTCAACTTTGTTTTTCTTCTCAAACTTATCATCTTCTCACATGAAAATCAAACAACAAAACAAAAAAAATGAATCCTCTTCTAACAACACTGCCTTTTCATATTCTTCATAATTGGAAACCTTCTACAATTCACTCTTTCTTTTACATAACTTTCTAAATTCACACTCTCTTGAAATTCGGTGAGGAAAGACTAAAATGGCATGTTTTAGATTTAAAGCAACAAAACAACCGTCAAATTTACACCAAAAGGCCGACCGTTGGAAGCAACTAACAGTTTAAACCTTATCCCTCCGATTCGCACGGCCCGCCATCCATCGTTCAAACCTTAGCCGTTGATCGGATTTTTCCCGCCCGCTATTGAGTCTTCCACCGGCGCTCACCCGAGGCCTAGCACAAGGGGCCGGTAACATCAACGAGTTTGATACCCTTTCATTATAACTTAAAGCCCCGATGACCTCTTTTACCGGTCAACTTAAGTTTATAACATAAAGTGCATAGAGTTATGACGGCCAAAGGTTAGACAATGTAAAAAACTTAGTCAATGTTGAGACAACCACACTTACCAAATCAAACACTATATACCTTGTCAAAAATCACATACTCCAAATACTAAAACACTGAAATGAAACACCATGCTTCATCAGACTGCCACTGTAATGAACTCAATGTAGATGCAGATAATATAATGCATATTAACATTTGTCAAATGATGCAAGCCCTTGCCCTAATTCAAGAATTGATAATATGCAATTAATGTCATCCACTGAAATGACTAAGTCATAGAACAACTTCACACAAGATCAACATTGATGTCATTACCATGAAGGACCACTGAAAGATCAAAACTAAGAGATCTAACAACTATTGTCACTGATGCAGACCATATCACTAAACTGAAAACCATTGCCATTGATGAAGACCATGTCACTGATGAAGACCATTCATAAAGCCAACCTTATGAAAAATCCTTCACAACACTGATTGCAACTTCACAACACTGTTTGCATACTTCACAACACTGATTGCATAACCTGTCTACTGCATCTTGTGAAATGCAACATCCTGATATCCTGATATTTTGACATCAATGAAAAGACAACATCCTGAACTGTGAAATGTGCTACAAACACAACTCAAATATGACTAACATCATCACGAAATATCCAAAGGCATACAAAACCAAGAGAATAATGATACAAGGATGGGAATGCTAGAATGCAGTAGGATGGAGTGTCATCGCATGGTCCTGCATGGGTTACCTTGATAGTCTCTTTCTAGACGCCGGCCCCCATCTATGGTTACCCTGACAATCTCTCTCTAGACGCCGGCCCCATAGGTTGACACATGCGGAATCCACAAGCCTTCTCTTCCCATCCTTAGCCCAAACTAGAACTATAGGTATGGGAAAGGAAATCTACTTATCTTAATTAATGTGAATAACTACCCATCCCCCCTATATTAATTATTACGTTATCACTTGTTACCACTACTGATGGGTTACCCTGACAACCACTTAGGGCGTCGGTCCCACATCGGAAGCCACTCCCCTATCTGCATCTAAATACCCTCCAACAAGAATCACCAATCATGGAAATCTTACAAACAATAAAGCAAAGCAACTCCCTTCCACTACAAGGGACTCAACCTAACAATTCAAAAAAAAATTCAAACCTCTTTTCCACAATACCATAAGTCAAAACTTAATACAACCTAGAAAATATCATAGTCCAATAGGTACCTCAAGGTATAAAATCGGCACACCCTGGCCGCCATCCCTCATGACAAATCAACAAATATAATACGAGGTACCTCTACTAACAAAAGTCAATGACTTAATAACAATATCCAATTTTCACTATCATAATGCAAAACATCAAAAATTTATACACACATGAAGAATCATGATCCCTTTGCAAATACAAGATCCATATTATCCTAGGCCTTTGGAGCAAAATGACCTATAAAATGAAAACTGACAACCCATTCTAAACACTACCAGAGAAAAGTTATCAACACTTTGAGTAATAAAGAGACACAGTTCAAATAACTCAACAATACCACAATATCATACTTAATGTTAAAATAACATAAACCTTACAAATCATAACAATCTTCTCCCTAACTTGACCCATTGAATTTCAATGAAAAAATTCGCTATTTATATTACTAAATTACATTAACTTAATTAACAACCTCTATAGACCTACTAAACTTTGTAATCTAATTGATAAAAAGAATAACTGCTTAAATCAATTCTCTAAAGTTACACAACTATATAATATTTATTAATTAATTTAAAAACAATTACATCCACTTGAAAGATTAAAGAACTTGATATATATACTAACCTTACTACTACAACATTAGATCCTCTTATATCACACGAAAATATATGATCTTAGCAGATTTATGCAAAGTTAAACTTATTTACTTCCTAGAATTATCTATGTTTGATTAGAAGAAATAAAATCACTAATTTAATGAGTCTTTAATCCTACTTTTATATATATATATATATATATATATATATATATATATATATATATATAATTAGGTAGATATAGTCTATTATATTTCCAAATTCTTACAAACATTTTAGCCAAAAATTGATTGTGTTGTAGCATATATCTACAGGCCTATCATTAATAAATCAACCTAATTTGAAACTACCCTCTAACTAATCTATAGGAATAGAAGGTTAAACCACACTATAATTGATAACAATAATGGATACCAAATAACTCTGACAGTGGTTGAAATGGAAACTTCTATATATACAGAATTAGAAACAACGAGCATCATATAATCTGGCAGAGACTTCCTAAATAACTCAGAAAATAAATCATTCATTTATTCCAATTCACTATTGATGCCTATTGAAGGATGAAGAAAATGATTTAATTTGCAGGAATATGGATCGTACAGTGCCATAGGGTAATGTATGCAGGTTTATAAAATTTATTGTAGAATAACTTGAGAATAGATTGATCGGCCCATCAAAGTTAAAGAAAGAGCGAGTTCAATGGAATGGTAGTGCAAAGCCTAAAATGTTGGCAGCCAAGGAACTTAATAACTAAAGCTATGATGGAGACAGAGAATTGATTGTTTTCAAAATTAGGTAATTTTATTGATCAGCGAAAGAATTGTCATAAGGAGTTGTATCAAGATTTTTCTTTAATAACACATGTAATGGAGAGGTATTGAGGTTTTTCGCTCAGGAAGACATCTTATTTGGTATTGCCTCCACAGAGAATGCTATTAAAAGTCATCAGGAAGAAAATATCATGTGATAAAATTAGTGACTGATGAAGCATTTCGTCAAGATTAGGAGTGATCTAGACTACACAAAGTCCAATAAACGGCCCATGAGTATTCAATGACACTCAAAATGTGATAAATTCATAGAAACTAACCCTTTGCTGCTGGTTGCAGGTTCGATGAAGTAATGAGGAGACTCATAGGGTAATTCAACAATCATATCTCTTAAGTGGAATGTGTGACAGTTAAATGAGCAATTTCCTATGGCGGTTGAAACTACCTACCTAAGATATATCATAGAAGAGTTTACAATATTCCATGAGATGGTTGGAGGCAGAGCCACATAACTTCAGGTTATCTCAATTCTTATCAGGGAAAGCACAACTCAATTCAGTTTCGACTACCAATGCTAGGGAAGGTTGAAAAGAACACCATGACGTACAGATCAGACCTTATCTGCTATCTGATGAAAAATGAGGTAAATATAATTACGAAGGCCATTGGAAGGGTTCTTGAAGGATCCTTACACCCACAGTGGCCTTGTGCCAGTATGGTTCACAACAATTAAGTACAGGTTCAAGTTCTAGTCTGTGGTTTGAGCAAGATGAACGATCATGTTTCGAATGAGTCCAAATCGGACTGGTTGAAGGTGTCTTGAGCCTCAACCCAGAAAAGACAACTTAGGAAATTTTGCAAGGCTCAGGATTCTAGTTCTCATCTAGGCCGTGAAGAAATAAAAGCATGATTTTAGAGGGATAATAAAAATAAATTTTGCCATCATTTTGCAGGAACATCTATCAGAAAAATTTTATAGAATAATAATTATCATGGAGATCACAGGGAGGATAAATTTGCCATTGAGAGATCCACAAAATCAAGAAGATCGAATGGGCAAATGTTGCATATGATGAGCAATAGGAAATTATTCATCAAACAAGAAATAAAAAGGGCTGTTGATAGAAGGAGTCAATTGCAGATTTGTTTAAATAAGAAGAGATTAAGATGCCCTCGGGAAAGGATCAAATTGAATATTACCAGGAACCTCAGGATGATTGATAATAGGGAAATTGGATTCCAAACATACACAACTGAGAAGAAAGAAAGAAAGATTCACAATACAAGACATAATTTTCACAAACAAAATTTACTTCATGGATCAAATTAACTTACCTGGAGATTTAATTCTTGAAACTTTGATTCCTCTCCCTATTGATTTCTCTTTCTCCTCCCTATTCTTCTTCTGGAAAAACCCTCAATTCTTTCTGTGTTCCTCCTCCTTTTTCGCCCAAATTTTTTTTCTTCAAATAATCCCCCATTTCACAAAAATAGACAAATTCATAAATTCCCACTCAAGATTCTTTTGTTACAAAAATCCACTTCTCCCCAAAACTTTTAAGTGCAATAAATCTCCATTTACAGAGATCCTCACGAACTGGACAATTTAATATTCACGACAACTCATTACCTACAATTAAATTAATGGATATTATAAAATAATATCCTTCAAACTTACAAAATAAATATTTATGCACCTAATAATATTTTTAAATACTTATAATTTACTTATTATTAATGTTATTATTATTGTTATTTATTAAAATTATAATTTAATTTCTACTAAAACAATTATTTAATGTTCTCCTTAATACACATTATTTATTTAACAAAATAACCAAATATTGACTCTACCTTACACATAGACTACTAATTTCTATTAAATAACCATTAAACCACATTAATCAACTCTAGAATACATACCCAACAAATTCAGACGACAACATACCCAAGAATGACCGAGACTCAATGACAAGCTCCAACTGATCAATAGGTGACAGCCACGACTGAGTACTCATCCTCATAGCGGATGTTGACAAATTGAGGGACCCCATGTTATCTCCCTTCCACAATATCCATTGGTATGAAGGCACATTCAGACCTGCCATTTCAGGTGGAGTTGATGCCTGGTATTTGCAACCTGTAGCAAACCAAGATGTTAAATGCAAACATATATATATATATATATATATATATATATATATATATATATATATATATATATATATATATATATATAATCAGGCACATAGTGACAGGGAGTCGCAACATAGTAGGGTGCTCATAATGAGTAATACTACACCGTCCCTTCAATAAATCACAAATGTCCATATTAAACAATTTCATCAATATCTAAATAATCAGATACTACATCGTCAGATAATTACACACAAAGCATAATAAAATTTATCTACAAAATCAATTAACCAATAACTGATCTTATCAAAAGCATCATGAACTAATCATATCATCACAATGTCATCAACATAATGAATGTCATCAACATAATGAATGTCATTATCAATCATCAAACAATAAATCCATAATCCACAACATAATGAGCATAATTGAGCATAAATGAGTAATCCGTCATCCACATATGTCATAATGTCTAAATGTAAGGGAACAACTAAAAAACTGTAAGAAAACCAAGATGAGGGGCACTACATCCTCCCCCTGTGAATCAGGCTTACTCCTGGAAGCCTGCAAATAAGTAGGGATATAACTCCCGCATCTTGGATGCATCCTCCCAGGTAGCAGAAGTGTCATCATTAGGATCCCACTAGACCCTGACCTGCTCCATATCTCTACCCCTAGGTGCGAGTCTTCTATTCTACAAAATACCTACAATCTCCAAAGCCAGCTACCCGTCCTTTACTTGTAGAGCATTCCAATCAAGAACATGAGCAATATCTGGATAATAAGGTTTGAGTACAGGAACATGAAACACATCATGGATGCATGATAAACTGGGTGGCAAAGCAAGATGATAAGTGACAGGACCGATCCTCTCCAACACCTCAAATGGCCCAACAAAGCGTGGTGCAAGCTTAGAGCCTGTTCCGTAACGGATTGGACTCTTTCGCGGATGCACCCGCAAGAACACTCTATCACCAACTAAAAACTGCCGATCAACTCTATGAGCATCTGCATACTTCTTCTGTCTGTCCTGTACTGCCACCAAATGCTCTCTAATCCGCTCAACCTACTGCTCCATCTCTCTAAGCATATCCAGTCCTATAAGAACTCTATCCTCAAGGTGATCGCAACTTAGTGGGGTCTGACAAGGACGACCATACAAAGCCTGAAATGGAGACATACTGATAGAGCTGTGATATCCATTATTATATGCAAACTCCACTAGGTATAAATAGTCCTGCCAACGGCCCTGCTGGTCCAAAACATACATCCTGAGCATATCCTCGAGGACCTGATTAACCCTCTCGGTCTGCCCATCAGTGTCTGGATGGTATGCTGAACTAAAGTTCAGCTGTGTCCCCAAAGCATGTTGTAAGTCCAAAGAGCTGAAGTAAACACTGGATCCCTATCAGAGATGATCTTGCGAGGAATCCCATGTAGTTTGACTATGTCCTCCATAAATACTTTGGCCACAAAAGAAGCATTATATGATGATCAAACAGGAGAGAAGTGAGCTACCTTCATCAACCTGTCCATAGTGACCATAATAGCATCATGATGACGGGAGGATACCGGTAACCCAACTATAAAGTCTAAAGGAATGATGTCCCATTTCCACTCTGGGACAAGATGTAGCTACAAAAGACTTGCGAGATGCTGGTGCTCTACCTTCACCCTCTGACACTCAAGACACGACACAAAATCCATAGCATCCCTCTTCATACCACTCCAAAAATATAGCTAACGAAGATCTGCATGCATCTTCTTGACACCCGGATGAGCTGAATAAGGTGCCCGATGCGCCTCTGACATGATTAGGGTATGAAGACTCTCAATACTAGGGACATAAATATGACCCAAATGTTGTAAAAGACCATCTGACTCAAGAGAGTACCCAGCAAATCTACCTTCCAAAGGTCTACCTAACTCAACCTCAGACTTCACTTCCTGATACCAGATATTGGTAGGAAGTGCTACAAGAATCTGACCTCTCAAATCAACTACAAGAGTGATTGAAGAAAGCCCATGTCTTCGTCGACTAAGAGCATCTGCCATAACATTCTCCTTGCCCTGAATATATTTTACCTCAAAATCATACTCACATAAGAACTCCATCCATCGCCTCTGCCTCACATTCAGGTTTGGCTGCGTAGAAATATACTGCAAACTGTGATGATCGCTGTGCAGCTCAAACTGATGCCCTAAAAGAAAATGTCTCCACCTCACCAAAGCATGCACAACTGCGGCCAACTCTAGATCATGTGTGGGATAGTTCAACTCATGATCCTTGAGTTTGCGAGACTCATAGGCAATGACTCGACCATCCTGCATCAGAACTGCTCCTAAACCCTCCAAAGAAGCATTAGTACACACAATAAAGTCCCCGGTAGGATTAGGAACTGCTAGAATAGGTGCACTAGTCAACCACTCCTTGAGGGTATGAAAGGCTGCCTGACACTGCTCTGACCAAACAAACTTCTTCCCTTTCCTCTGCAGAGAAGTAATGTGATGAGCTATCCTTGAAAAACCCTAAATAAACTGACAGTAGTAGCCTGCCAAACCCATAAAACTGTGAACCTCAGACACATTAGTAGGTGCAGGCCAGTCTATAATGGCTTGGATCTTCGAAGGATCCACTACAATACCCTCTCCAGAAATGACATGACCCAAATACCACACCTCGGTTTGAAAGAATTCACATTTCGCCAAATTAGCATAAAGCTGATTTTCTCTCAGACACTACAAAACTTGACGCAAATGCTCCTCATGCTCCTCCATAGTCCTTGAATAAATCAATATATCATCCAAAAACACAAGGATGAATCTATCGAGATAGGTATGAAACACACCATTCATCAGGCTCATGAATACAAAAGGTGCATTCGTCAACCTGAATGGTACAACTGTAAACTCATAATGTCCATAATGGGTACGAAATGCTATCTTATGAATATTTGCCTCAAAAATTTGCAACTGATGATATCTCGACTTGAGGTGAATCTTCAAAAATACCTTAGTCCCCTTAATCTGGTCAAATAGATCATCAATCCATGGCAAGGGGTACCTATTCTTCACAGTCACCTTATTAAGTTGTCACTAGTCTATGCATAGCCGTAGAGATCCATCCTTCTTCTTCTTCACAAAGATCACAGGTGCTCCCCACAGAGAGACACTAGGATGAATGAATCCCTTGCCTAACAACTCCTCCAACTACAATCGAAGCTCCTTAAGCTCCTGAGTGGTCATCCGATATGGAGCTCGTGAAATAGGCTCTGCGATGGGAACAAGATCAATCCTGAAGTCAATATCACACTTAGGTGGCATCCCCAGAATCTCAGAAGGAAAAACACCAACATACTCTCTAAGAAGTGGGTGATCATCAAGAGATGTCTCTCGACTCTCCTCCATCTCCAAGTCATTAACTGTCACTGCAAATAGCTGACAACCCTGATGCATACATCTCTTCACCTGCATATCTGAGATCATATGCAAGGAAATAGGTCTCTGAATACCAACTACCTCTACCTCTCTACCAGCATCATCCACACACCTCATTGACTTATGCCAACAATCTATCACTGCCTGGTGAGCATCTAACTAGTCCATACCCAGTACTATATCATATGATCCAAGGGGTAAGATGTGAAGATCTACTGTGGTAGAGAGAGGACCAATCCTTAGCTCACAATCGTACACTAGAGACTCAATTACGACCTTAGCCCTAGAAGCTAACTCAACCTGCCACCTAACATCCTGCTTTGCTGCCACCAAGCCACAACGCTCCACAAGAGAAGGAGAAATGAACGAGTCAGAAGCACTAGAATCGAAGAGAATAGAAAAATTAATACCTCACATCACTCCAGAAGTCTCCATAATAGTACCCTAATGCTCTGTCTGGTGGTTATCAACTGCTACAAATACTCTGTGTGACCTGCCTGCATCACCTATGGTCATCTCTGAAGCTGTCGGCCGTTGTCCAAAACCTGAAGCATTCTTCTGAGGACACTGTCTAGCAATGTGGCCCTGTTGGCCGCAAGAGAAACACCTTGTGCCTCTACCAAATCCTTCGCCATTCTAAAATGCATTAGACTACTGATAACTCCCTCTGCTCACTGTAGACTGCATACTCTGAGCTGGCTGATCAAAGAGGTTACACTTGTTCCGCTGCCAAGACCGATCCTTCCTATTCTAAAATCTATTACCTTGCTGTGGCTAAGAGTTCTTCGGTTTGGCCTGAGAATGCTACTGCTGCTGGCCACCCTTTGCGGGTGCATGATAACCTCTGTGAGAACTTGCTACCTGAGAATGACCACCACGAGAACTGAAGCCTGCAGAAGGTGCACTACTAATATGCACACCTACATGACCTCTAAGTGCCATAGTCAAATTCTCCTCTACCAGACGGGCCTTTTCAACAACCACCTCCATAGTTTTAGTCTCAAAAACACATACTCCTCCACTGATTCGGGCATTCAAGCCCCTGATAAAGTGCTGTACTAACATAGCCTCATCATCGCCAATGCCTACATACTGCTTGAGCTCATAAAATCTACACTCATGCTACTCTACTGACATGGCCATTTGTCTCAACTCATGAAACTCATCTGCATGATGCTGTTTCTAGTGATCTGACAGGATATGAGCTTTGAACCTTTCTAAGAACAACTCCCAAGACACAGTACCAATGTCCAAGTGCAACTTTTGTTCCTCTAAATGCCACCAGGTAGAAGCAAAACCTCTGAGATGCAAGATAGCACATCTAGCCTTGGTGTTACTACCATACAGGTGCATGTCAAAACACCTACCTAAATCTAGTAACCAGGTCTCTGCCTCCAAACCACTACCAGATCCATCAAAAGTGGGAAGGCGTGCCCTCAAAAGATCTCTCATGTGACTGGCTAAGGTAGCCTCCTACTCAACTATCATTTCCCTCCTTCTAGGTGATATCTCTCTCTCTCCCTGACCTCAGGCTGATCTACTTCCTGCCTCCCTCCTGGCTGATCTATCTCCTGTCTAGGACCTAGACAGGCAAGAGCCTCCTCAAGCAATTGATGCAACTGAGCACCCTCCTGCTGACCCTGATTCACTTCATTCTGACCCCCACTCTCTTGAGCACTCACATGAGGGTGACTAGGAGGAGGTGTACCACCACCACCACCTCTTCCACGTCCCCTACCTCTACCCCTACCATAACCCCGACCTTTAGGCATCTACCTACACATATGTACAACACCAAAGGACAATTCAATTCATACAGTGAGGTATCAAAAAGGAAATGATTTAATCTACAGAGTTTAAGAACTAGGTCACATAATGGGCTCAATTATAACCAGAGTACCCAATGTTTAAACTTGGCTCTGATACCAAATGTAATGCCCGTAATGCAACTCTAGAGAGTTAAGTTCATCTAAGCAATAAAAGGGTGATTTTTTTTTACAAGTAAAAGTAATGATAACAAGATATAACATCAACTAATACAACAACTTAACCATCTAGCTAAACTAACATCTCTAGGGAAACATAACTACATTATTGCAATAAAACATTTGTTACATCACAGATAGATACATCATCCTTTACAATAACGTTTACAAGTAAAGATGAGATCATGATACATGATTATATAGATACAAAGGCTTTCTCATCTGAATACATCGAGAATACACAATAATTTAACTGATACAAAAGACCTAGATACAAATAACCCAAAGGCCTATCTTCAATACAGGTGCAAAACTGGAAATAGGAGAGATACTTTTGCTCAACACATGAACCATGGTACCAGAACACCAATGGGAGATAGCTCATCCACCTGACCATGTGGAACCCTAAGGTCCAACCCTCGAGCTAGGAGATAACAATGAGGTCCCATGACAACATACAAGAAACAATGGAACAACTAATGAAAGACTAACTCAGGTTAACACAACTCAAATATGACTAACATCATGACAAAATATCCAGAGGCATACAAAACCAAGAGAATAATGATACAAGGATGGGAATGCTAGAATGCAGTAGGATGGAGTGTCATCGCATGGTCCTGCATGGGTTACCCTGACATTCTCTCTCTAGACGCAGGCCCCCATCTATGGTTACCTTGACAGTCTCTCTCTAGACGCCGATCCCATAGGTTGACACATGCGGAATCCACAAACCTTGTCTTCCCATCCTTAGCCCAAACTAGCACTATAGGTATGGGAGAAGAAATCCACTTATCTTGATTAATGTGAATAACTAACCATCCCCCTAGATTAATTATTACATTATCACTTGTTATGACTACCGATGGGTTACCCTGACAGCCACTTAGGGCACCGACCCCACATCGTAAGCCACTCCCCTATCTACATCTAAATACCCTCCAACAAGAATCACCAATCATGGAAATCTTTCCAACAATAAAGCAAAGCAACTCCCTTCCACTACAAGGGACTCAACCTGATAATTAAAAAAAAAATTCAAACCAATTTTCCACAATAGCATAAGTCAAAACTTAATACAACCTAGAAACTATCATAGTCTCATAGGTACCTCAAGGTATAAAATCGGCACACCCTGGCCACCATCCCTCATGACAAATCAACAAATATAATACGAGGTACCTCTACTTGTTGGATCTAGGGCATACAACTGAGAGGGGGGGGTGAATCAGTTGTATAAAAACTTGCTCTCTATTTCAAACACTTGATTCATC
Organism: Cunninghamia lanceolata; assembly: GCA_027924645.1. NCBI lineage: Eukaryota > Viridiplantae > Streptophyta > Pinopsida > Cupressales > Cupressaceae > Cunninghamia > Cunninghamia lanceolata. Next base: position 28,963,083 of record BSBN01000339.1, on the reverse strand, counting down.
TTGTTAGTTAATAGCATATCAATTAATCATCCATGAAAGTAAAACGCACAAACACAAGAGCAGATAAACATCAACACAATGAACACCAAGATTTTGACATGGAAAACCCGGTTAAGGGAAAAACCACGGGGTGATTAACCCAAGGATTATTCTTTGTTAAAAGAATAAGAAATAGAATGACACTTGCCAATTAGGGCTCACTGCCTGAGCACACTGCTCACAAAGAGGCCCACTGCCTACAAGGAGACACACTGTCTACAAAGTGATAAGAATCACAGTCTTGAACTGGAGAATGACATCTTTACCATGTCTGGATCAGTTCCATTTAAGCCCAAAAACCTTTGCTCTACCTTTCACACTTCTCTTCGCTACACCACTCTCATCCACACAATCCACACTTCAAAATGAACTCACAAACCTTTATTTATACAAGACATCGACTTAGGAACAATCATCTAAGTCAGCAATCAATCATAAGAATATCCGCAAGATGAATAACACATCCGGTCGGCCACCACAAGAACATTCGCAGGATGAACAACTCATCCGGTCGGCTAGTCGGAACAAGAACTTCATCCGGAAGAATATCTTCAATTCCGGGCTCTACTATCAATGCGGACCAAACAACACAACCTCAACATGATCCAAGAACCTTCACAAGCCTACCTGAATGACCAGGTACATCCACACTTTCTCTACGTACTGGAATCTCTTCTCTTCCTCATCTGGAACTTCAAGAACACTGTCTATCGCCACTGTCACAATGCAAAAGGTACTTCCGGACCTCCAAATCATACACAACTTGAGATGACACATCACAAGGACATCCCAAACACTCCTTCCAATCCGTAGATTAGGATTATATAGTTCCGGACCTCACCGGACCTTTCTGTGATCCTCTGTCACCTCTGAACACTTGCCGGAACCGGTTCTACACCGATAGCCACAACTCCTTCAGATCTTCATGCAGACCTCTGAAATCTTAACTGAAGCATCTCAAGACTCATATCTACAAACCCTTTAATCTGCATCCTCCGGTTCGCATCCTATACAATACATTTGCCTTCTTCTTATCACTGTTCTTCACTGTTCCTGACTGAGGCTAATTTTCTCAATATCCTCAGCACACTGCTCATCGAATCCTTCTTGTCAATGCAATATGAGTATGTTGACATCAATGACAACACTGGTTCACCTCATACTTGCAACAATCTCCCCCTTTGTCATTGATGGCAACATATGATGTGAAAAACCATCAAGACAAGAACTTCTCCTTTCTATCATAGCTCCCCCTATCAGTAACATGTCTTCTCCTTATTTACTGCTCCCCCTTTGATCATCAGCTACTTGTTTTTCACATGTCTTCTCTCCCCCTTTGACATCAATGGCAAAGGGCTCATACTTGCAATTCTAACACATCAAAATCATACCAGCTGCTCCCCCTTAGTAGCAGCTCCCCATCATCAATCCGGATCACAAGATATGACTGTGATATCCACCGGACTGATGCACATCAGTGCATCCTAGTTCATCACTGGAGGGGCCATGACCCCTAACTTCTCCTGGAGATATTCAAAAGAGTCCTTGGGAAGAGGTTTAGTAAAGATATCTGCAATCTGATCCTTGGAGGGAACATACTCCAACCTGACTTCTTCCTTGTTCACTTGTTCTCTCAAAAAGTGAAACTTGATAGATATGTGCTTAGTCTTAGAGTGTAATACCGGATTCTTGGAAATATTAATTGCACTTGAATTATCACAGAAAATTGTGATAGGCTCCTCATATTCAACTTTAATGTCTCTTAGCATCTGCTTCATCCATAAGATTTGAGTGCAACTACCTGCTGCTGCAATGTATTCTGCTTCAGTTGTAGACAGAGATATTGCATCTTGTTTCTTGCTTAGCCAAGAAACCAATCTCTTCCCCAAAAAGAATGCTCCACCACTAGTGCTCTTCCGATCATCCACATCTCCTACCCAATTTGCATCTGTGTAAGCATGAAGAGAGAAATCCAGATCTCTAGGGTACCATAGACCATACTCAATTGTTCCTTTCAAGTACCTAAAAATTCTTTTGATTGCCATAACATGAGATTCTCTAGGATCAGCCTGGAATCTTGCCACAAGACCAACAACCTACATTATATCTGGTCTAGTCTGAGTGAGATACAACAATCCACCAATCATTGATCTATACTTTGTCTGATTTGCCTTTGGAGAGTCATCATCTTTGCTCAACTTACATCCGGTTGCCATGGGAGTGTTCATTGGCTTTGAATCTTCCATACCAAATTTCCTCAACAATTCTTTCACATATTTGGTCTGAGAAATGAAGATCCCTTTCTTTGTTTGAGTAATTTGCAAACCCAAGAAGAAATTCATTTCACCAAGCATAGACATTTCAAACTCACTTTTCATCTGATTTGCAAAAGTTTTGCACATACTATCTCTTCCTCCAAAAATGATATCATCCACAAACACTTCAACAATCAAAATGTTTTCATGATCAATTTTGAAATATAAGTTACTGTTAGCAGTACCTTTGCTGAATCCAATCTGCACAAGATGCTTATCCAACCTTTCATACCATGCTCTTGGGGCTTGTTTTAATCCATACAATGCTTTCTTCAACTTGCAGACCATATCATCATTGTCAGACAATTGAAATCCATCCAGTTGTTCAATGTAAACTTCTTCTTCTAGATCACCATTTAGGAAGGAAGACTTGACATCCATCTGATATACCTTGAAGTCTTTAAAGGCAGCAAATGCAAGAAATAATCTGACTGCTTCAATTCTTGCCACCGGAGCAAAGGTCTGTTCAAAATCAATTCCTTCTATTTGAGAGTAGCCTTTGCAGACCAATCTAGCTTTGTTTCTGATTACTTCACCAGCTTCATTTAATTTGTTCCGGAAGACCCATTTGGTTCCAATCACATTCCTGTCTCTAGGTCTGGGAACAAGATGCCAAGTATGATTTTTCTCAATTTGCATTAATTCATCTTTCATTGCTTTGGTCCAGTTTTCATCATTGCAGGCTTCATTTACTGTTTTAGGTTCAATCTTTGAAATCAGACAACATTCATCCTGATTTTGAGCAACACTCCTTCTAGTTTACACAACTTTGCTTCTGTCACCTATGATCTGATCTTCAGAGTGGTTCAGTGTTACATACCTTGAAATTTTGGGAGTATCCTGCACTGCTGCTTCTTGATCAGGCTCATTCAAACCTATCTCTTCTTCTTGATATACTAGATCAGGCTGACTCTGACTTACCGGAGAGGATTGAGTTCCTTGAACCTGAACACCGTCTTGGTCATCTTCATCAAACTCATAAAATCTTGAGGGCTTCTTAATTCCTTCATCAACTTTCACATTAGTGCTTTCTATCATCTTCCTCAGTCTCTTATTGTAACACCAGTATGCTTTGCTTTGAGTGGAGTAACCCAAGAAAATTCCTTCATCACTTCTAGCATCAAACTTTCCTAGATCTTCATCTCTTTTAATATAACACTTGCTACCAAATACTCTAAAATATTTCACAGTAGGAGTGATCCCAAACCAGAGTTCATAGGGGGTCTTACCGGTATTGTTTCTGATTTGAACTCGATTTAGAGTGTAGACTGCAGTGCTGATAGCTTCTTTCCAAAACATCTAAGGAACATTTGTTTCCAACATCATTGTCCTGGCAGCTTCCTGGATGGTCTGGTTCTTTCTCTCAACTACTCCATTCTGCTGTGGAGTCCTAGGAGTAGACAACTATCTCTTTATACCCTGCTTCTCACAAAAGTCAATGAACTCACCAGATGTAAATTCACCACCTCTATCAGACCTTAGACACTTTAGTTTCAATCCGGTTTGATTCTCTACCATAGCTTTGAAGATTTTGAACTTCTCAAATGCTTCTGATTTCTCTTTTAGGAAGGTAACCCACATCATTCAGGAATGGTCATCAATTAACAACATGAAATATCTATCACCTTGCAGACTCTTGATTCTTGTCGGACCACAGAGATCAGTATGTACTAATTCCAACAATCCGGTAGAGGACTGATCTTTGCTTTTGAAAGAGACTCTACTCTGTTTACCTAGCTGACATTCTTTGCACAAACTATTTGTAGGTTTCATCAATTTTGGAAGATCTCTTACAGCCTGATTATTGCTTATCTTGATGATGTTATCAAAATTGACATGACACATTCTTCTATGCCATAACCAACTCTGATCAACTTGAACAAACAGACAACTTTTATTTGAACCAACCAGATGAAAGATATTACCTTTTGTCTGAGTACCGGATGCAATTTCAGTTCTGGAGCTTGTAAAGATTCTACATTTTCCATTCTTAAACCGGAGATCATAGCCTTTGTCTACTAACTGACCAACACTGAGAAGATTGTGCTTCAATCCTTCAACATATAGTACATTACCTGTTTTGCTCTTTCCATCAAAGGAAATAGTTCCCCTACCTCTAATTCTGCCAGCAGAATTGTCACTAAACTTTACCATTCCTCCTTCATACCTTTCCAAATCCAAGAACTTATCCTTGTCACCAGTCATATGGTGAGAACATCGACTGTCAATAACCCAATCATCCTTTTCTTCCACTTGAGCAGCCAAAGCTTTTTCCACAACCTTGTGATTGACAGATTCAGAGAGTATTGAATCTTCTTCCTTGATGGCAATAAACACCCATTCATTTTCGGATTTGCTTCCTAGTTCTGATTCATCATCTGTTACTCCTTCATTGTCATCTTCTTCATGAACATAATAGCAGTTCTTTTGAAACCTTTGTCTGTTAGTATTAGACCTTGCAGATCTTTCCGGACATCTTGAAGCAAAATGACCAATCTTATTGTAGTTGAAGCACTTAAAGGGTAGTTTTCCTTCATATTTACCGGATCCTCTTGGTAGTCTTTTTGCAATGAGGGCTTCAAGTTGAGCTGTTTCTGCTGCTTCTTCTTCCATGTCTCTTCTTGCTTGATCATACCATGACATCTTCCTTGAAGAGTTTTCTCCCAGATCAAATCTCTGTTTGCCTTTCACATAGGCACTGGCTTTGAAAGCAGATTCAGTCTTGGGAGTATCATCTCCAAACTCGGTCATTTCAAATGCAGCTAGCTTGCCAGCCAATTGTTCTCTTGTGATAGTTGTGTGGGCTTTGAGTTCATCAATTGCAGCAACCTTGATTTTGTAGGCAGCAGGAAGTGATTTGAGGATTTTGCAAACAATCTCATTTTCATCCAGAGTTCCACCAGCATTTCTGATTCCACACACTAGTTCATTCATTCTTGGCATAAAAGTAGTGATGTTTTCATCATCTCTCATCTTCAATCTTTCAAATTTCCCTTTCAGACTTTGCAACCTTGCACTCTTGACAAACTCATCTCCTTCATACAGAAGTTCTAGTTTAGTCAGGATCTCATATGCAGTTGGTAGGTCAATAACATTTGAGAGATCTGAGTCATTCAATGCGCTTAGAAGAGCTTCCTTGGTCTGCAGATTGTTTTCAGCATCTGTGATTTCATTCAGAGTTGTCGGACCACCTTGTGGAGGTACATATGGTTTTGAAACCATGGCCAAGTATGCTTTTCCCATACATTCCAAGTGACATTTCATGCGACCCTTCCAGAGAGTGAAATTGGTTCCATCGAACTTCAGACTATCCTTTTTGTATGACGACATCCTGGATCTCCTCAAGCGGTTAAGCTCTTTTCAGAGGAACTTGGCTCTTATACCAATTGATGGATCTAGGGCATACAACTGAGAGGGGGGGGGTGAATCAGTTGTATAAAAACTTGCTCTCTATTTCAAACACTTGATTCGTCTTGTTAGTTAACAGCATATCAATTAATCATCCATGAAAGTAAAACGCACAAACACAAGAGCAGATAAACATCAACACAATGAACACCAAGATTTTGACGTGGAAAACCTAGTTAAGGGAAAAACCACGGGGTGATTAACCCAAGGATTATTCTCTGTTAAAAGAATAAGAAATAGAATGGCACTTGCCAATTAGGGCTCACTGCTCAAGCACACTGCTCACAAAGAGGTCCACTACCTACAAGGAGACACACTATCTACAAAGTGATAAGAATCACAGTCTTGAACTAGAGAATGACATCTTTACCATGTCTGGATCAGTTCCATTTAAGCCCAAAAACCTCTGCTCTGCCTTTCGCACTTCTCTTCGTTACACCACTCTCATCCACACAATCCACACTTCAAAATGAACTCACAAACCTTTATTTATATAAGACATCGACTTAAGAACAATCATCTAAGTCGGCAATCAATCATAAGAATATCCACAAGATGAATAACACATCCGGTTGGGCACCACAAGAACATTCGCAGGATGAACAACTCATCCGGTCGGCTAGTCGGAACAAGAACTTCATCCGGAAGAATATCTTCAATTCCGGGCTCTACTATCAATGCGGACCAAACAACACAACCTCAACATGATCCAAGAACCTTCACAAGCCTGCCTGAATGACCAGGTACATCCGCACTTTCTCTACGTACTAGAATCTCTTCTCTTCCTCATCCGGAACTTCAAGAACACTATCTGTCGCCACTGTCACAATGCAAAAGGTACTTTCGGACCTCCAAATCATACACAACTTGAGATGACACATCACAAGGACATCCCAAACACTCCTTCCAATCCGCAGATTAGGATTATACAGTTCCGGACCTCACCGGACCTTTCTATGATCCTCTGTCACCTCTGAACACTTGCCGGAACCAGTTCTACACCGATAGCCACAACTCCTTCAGATCTTCATGCGAACCTCTGAAATCTTAACTAAAGCATCTCAAGACTCATATCTACAAACCCTTTAATCCGCATCCTCCGGTTCACATCCTATACAATACATTTGCCTTCTTCTTATCACTGTTCTTCACTGTTCCTGACTGAGGCTAATTTTCTCAATATCCTCAGCACACTGCTCATCGAATCCTTCTTGTCAATGCAATATGAGTATGTTGACATCAATGACAACATTGGTTCACCTCATACTTGCAACACTACTAACAAAAGTCAATGACTTAATAACAATATCCAATTTTCACTATCATAATGTAGAACTTCAAAAACTTATACACACAGGAAGAATCATGATCCCTTTGCAAATACAAGATCCATATTATCCTAGGCCTTTGGAGCAAAATGACCTATAAAACAAAAATCAACAACCCATTCTAAATACCAGAGAAAAGTTATCAACACTTTGAGTAATAAAGAGACACAGTTCAAATAACTCAACAATACCACAATATTAGACTTAATGTTAAAGTAACATAAACCTTAAAAATCCTAACAATCTTCTCCCTGACTTGACCCATTAAATTTCAATGAAAAGATTTACTATTTATAGTACTAAATTACATTAACTTAATTAACAACCTCTATAGACCTACTAAACTTTGTAATCTAATTGATAAAAAGAATAACTACTTAAATCAATTCTCTAAATTTACACAACTATATACTATTTATTAATTAATTTAAAACAATTACATCCACTTGAAAGATTAAAGAACTTGATATATATACTAACCTTACTACTACAACATTAGATCCTCTTATATCACACGAAAATATGTGATCTAAGCAGATTTATGCAAAGTTAAACTTATTTACTTCCTAGAATTATCTATATTTGATTAGAAGAAATAAAATCACTAATTTAATGAGTCTTTAATCCTACTTTTATATATATATATCATTAGGTAGATATAGTCTATTATATTTCCAAATTCTTACAAATAATTTAGCCAAAAAATTGATTATGTTGTAGCATATATCTACAGGCCTATCATTAATAAATCAACCTAATTTGAAACTACCCTCTAACTAATCTACAGGAATAGAAGGTTAAACCACACTATAATTGATAACAATAATGGATACCAAATAACCTTGACGGTGGTTGAAATGGAAACTTCTATATATACAGAATTAGAAACAACGAGCATCATATAATCTGGCAGAGACTTCCTAAATAGCTTAGAAAATAAATCATTCATTTATTCCAATTCACTATTGACACCTATAGAAGGATGAAGAAAATGATTTAATTTGCAAGAATATGGATCGTACGGTGCCATAGGGTAATGTATGCAGGTTTATAAAATTTATTGTAGAATAACTTGAGAACAGATTGATTGGCTCATCAAAGTTAAAGAAAGAGCGAGTTTAATGGAATGGTAGTGCAAATCCTAAAACATTAGCAACCAAGGAACTTAATAACTGAAGCTATGATGGAGATAGAGAATCGATTGTTTTCAAAATTAGGTAATTTTATTGATCAGCGAAAGAATTGTCATAAGGAGTTGTATCAAGATTTTTCTTCAATAACACATGTAATGGAGAGGTATTGAGGTTTTTGGCTTAGGAAGACATCTTATTTGGTATCGCCTCCATAGAGAATGATATTAAAAGTCATCAGGAAGAAAATATCATGAGATAAAATCACAGTGACTGATGAAGCATTTTGTCAAGATTAGGAGCGATCCGGACTGCACAAGTCCAATAAATGGTCCAGGAGTATTTGACGGCACCCAGCATGTCATAAATTAGTAGAAACTAACCCTTTGTTGCTGGTTACAGGTTTGATGAAGTAATGAGGAGACTCATAGGGTAATTCGGCAATCATATCTCTTAAGTGGAATGTGCGACAGTCAAATGAGCAGTTTCCTACGGCAGTTGAAACTACCGACCTAAGATATATCATAGAAGAGTTTACAATATTCCATGAGATGGTTGGAGGCAGAGCCACATAACTCCAGGTTATCTCGATTCTTATCAGCAAAAGCACAACTCAATTCAGTTTCAACTACTGATGCTAGGGAAGGTTGAAAAGAACACCATGACGTACAAATCAGACCTTGTCTACTAGCTGATGAAAAATGAGGTAAATATAATTATGAAGGCCATCATAAGGGTTCTTGAAGGATCCTTACACCCACAGCGGCCTTGTGCCAGTATGGTTCACAGCAATTAAGTACAGGTTCAAGTTCTGGTCTGTGGTTGGAGTAAGATGAACGATCATGTTTCGAATCAGTTTGAATCAGACTGGTTGAAGGTGTCTTGAGCCTCAACCCAGAAAAGACAACTTAGGAAATTTTGCAAGGCTCAGGATTCTATTTCTCATCTAGGCCGTGAAGAAATAAAAGCATGATTTTAGAGGGATAATAAAAATAAATTTTGCTATAATTTTGCAGGAACATCTATCAGAATAATTTTATAGAATAATAATTATTGTGGAGATCACATGGAGGATAAATTTGCCATTGAGAGATCCACAAACTTAAGAAGATCGAATGGGAAAATGTTGTAGATGATGAGCAACATGAAATTATTCATCAAACAAGAAATAAAAAGGGCCGTCGACAGAAGGAGTCAATTGCAGATTTGTTTAAATAGGAAGAGATTAAGATGCTCTCAGGAAAGGATCAAATTGAATATTACCAGGAACCTCAAGATGATTGATAACATGGAAATTGGATTCCAGACATACACAACTAAGAAGAAAGAAAGAAAGATTCACAATATAAGACATAATTTTCACAAACAGAATTTACTTCATGGATCAAATTAACTTACCCGTAGATTTAATTCTTGAAACTCTGATTTCTCTCCCCATTGATTTCTCTTTCTCCTCCCTATTCTTCTTCTGCAAAAACCCCTAATTCTTTCTGTGTTCCTCCTCCTTTTTTGCCCCCAAATTTTTTTCTTCAAATAATCCCCCATTTCACAAAAATAGACAAATTCATAAATTCCCACTCAAGATTCTTCCGTTACAAAAATCCACTTCTCCCCAAAAATTTTAAGTGCAATAAATCTCCACTTACAGAGATCCCCACTAACCCGGACAGTTTAATATTCACGACAACTCATTACCTACAATTAAATTAATGGATATTATAAAATAATATCCTTCAAACTTACAAAATAAATATTTATGTATATAATAATATTTAGCTAAAACAGAAGGTCTTTAAGAGATCAAAACTTTTTTGTGTCAGGCTTGGGGAACAAAAGTTAAAGATTATTTTGAAATTGATCACAATTTAGAAATTAATAAAGTCAAATGGAAATTTTTTGATGATTTCTTGATCCCTCAAGAGCAAAAGATTTTGCTCAAAAATATTTTGAAAGATAGAAGACTTTTTATCTCAGGTGAAAAGGATAAACTAGTTTGGGCTCCTTCAAAATCTGATCATTACATGGTTAAACAAGGTTACCTAAGTATCACTAGTAAGGATTCTAATCCAAATGTTATTTGGCCTCATAAGCTCTGTTGGAGTGAGCCTTGCCTACCTAAAGCAGGAGCTTTTACCTGGTTAGCACTGAACTACCGAATCCTTACTAGTGATAGGCTAGCTAAACTTGGGATTACAAATTCTTTCTTATGCCCCCTCTGTCATGAGGTGGAGGAATCGGTGGATCATCTTTTGTTGAATTGTAATTTCTCCTCACAAGTTTGGTACTAGCTTCTTTCAAAATTGAGTTGGTCGAGTCCTCTTCCTTTCTCTTTACTTCAAGTCTTCCAATGTTGGCCTATGTTATTTTCAAAGTCTACTTTTTCTGCATTATGGCTTTTTTCGCCAAGCATTGTCATCTGGTCATTATGGCTAGAAAGAAATAATAGACTATTTAAAAAAATAAATAATCCTCTCCCTATAGTTATGGGTAAAGTTGAAAAAGCTATTTCAGAAGTGGTTTTAGCCTCACTTTTATCAAACAAGGAGGGTTCTCTAATTTTCACAAATTGGGATGATATGATATTAAAAAATTGGAAGCAGTTAAGGCTGCCTAACTCTAACTGCTTTATGTCTGAAGATAAGATTGATCGATCCTCTATCAAATGGATCCCTCCGCCTGAATCTTTTGTAAAACTCAACTTTGATGGTGTGAGTAGAGGCAATCCAGGAAATTCAAGTGCTGGTTGTGTTATTAGAAATCATCATGGAATAGTTCTTAGAGCTTTGTCAATTAAGCTGGGTACAATAACAAATAATGAGGCTGAGGCTTTGGCTTTAATAGCTGGATTGAATTTAGCATCAAAATGTGGCTTTACAAACCTTATCGTGGCAGGTGATTCATTGAATATTGTTAGAGCTTTTTCCAATAACTCCTCTCCAAGTTGGAAAATTGATTACATTTTAAAGTTTGGAAGGAATATATTGAAGCATTTCCAATCTTTTCAAATAATTCATAATTATCATGAAGGTAATCTACTAGCAGACTTTTTAGCCAATTTTGCATTCAGTTCCAATGACACTGTTATTGAATGGGATTCTGACTCTTTCCTTTTGATCCCCGGAGTTAGTTATATATTGGAGAAGGACAAAAAGGTTTAATTTGGGTAATTTAGGTGTCATTTTTAGAGACTTCATTAGATTATCATTACTTATTTTTATCCCTACTCTATCAGCCTTCCGTGCTGATAAGCTGACGTTGTTTAAGTGCTTTGAAATATCTCTTCGTTGGGTGTGTTGTACTTTGATGTATTTCTCAAGTGCAGGATGGCAGATTTCGCACAAGGGAGCTGGAAATTCTTTATCTCCTATACTTGATGAGTTCTGCGTGTTATTTATTCATTTAACTTGGTAGTATGGTCTGTTTCTGTTACAGTTGCTTCTTGTATTTTTTGCATTTGATAACTTCCAAGCTTTTGGAGTACAACATGAGCTCTGTTCATCGGAACACCAGAATTTCCTGGCCTATTCGGAACTGGGAAGGGCCCCTTCTTGGTTTTTTTAACCCAAATTCAATGCAGGAAGTATTTAAGATTTATGAGGACTCTGTTGGAAGAGCGATCACTCAGGTTTGTGACTTACAAGTTTTACATTCTCCAGTTTCTATTTATCCATTTCAAGCTGCTTCACATTTTCTCTCTAATGCGATGGACCTTTTGCAAAGTGGAGATAGGCTAAGGGATTTGGGTATAATGTTTGTTCAAAATGTTCATTTCTCTGTTGATACGTTTAATGTTACTTTAGAAGACTATGATTTGCATGAAGGTTCTGCTCTTGTGGGAGGGTTATTTGATTGCAGGTTACTGTTTTGCACTCCTGAACTTCACTGCCTCTTCAATGCGTTTATGCATGGCCTCTGAAATAATTGTGTGACTTCCTTTCAAAACTCTATTCACTGTCACAGGCGTGAATTAGGGAATCATTTGGCAGCTAAGGCTTCAGAAATTTTTAATGCATTGCTCTTTTTATTGAATTATGTTCCTCCTCCGCCACCTCCTCCTCCTCAGCTCGCAGAAGATGAGGATCAAGAAGAGGATCGTGCCTTGCAGATAATAGAAATTGTAGATTAATTGGGAGTTCCCTCATGTTTTGGTTTTTAGCACTAAGTTTTTTGCTCTGATTAGTGGTCGACTCCGCTAGCTGCCTTGTAAATATTTTTTGTTATTAGTATGTACTCTGCTAAGAATTGAGTCACAAAATGTTACTACTAGATCGACTCATTGACCCGAGTTGATTTTTGTTTTATTTTTGTCACAAATAGGCTATAACCGGAGGTTTTCTTTGCCGATTCTTTCCTGCCGGTATGCCTCCCTGAATTTGGCATTTTGTATTTTTCCTTTTTAATTAATATATTTCAGTGGTGTTTACCACTTTTTAATTTTTTTTAAAAAATATTTATAATTTACTTATTATTAATGTTATTATTATTGTTAATTATTAAAATTATAATTTAATTTCTACTTAAACAATTATTTAATGTTCTCCTTAATACACATTATTTATTTAACAAAATAACCAAATATTGACTCTACCTTACACATAGACTACTAATTTCTATTAAATAACCATTAAATCACATTAATCAACTCTAGAATACATACCCAACAAATACAGATGATAGCATACCCAAGAATGACCGAGACTCAATGACAAGCTCCAACTAATCAATAGGTGACACCCACAACTGAGTACTCATCCTCATAGCGGATGTTGACAAACTAAGGGACCCCATGTTATCTCCCTTCCACAATATCCATTGGTATGAAGGCATGCTCAGACTTGCCATTTCAGGTGGAGTTGATGCCTGTACCTGCAACCTGCAACAAACCAAGATGTTGAATTTAGGCACATAGTGACAGGGAGTCGCAGTGTAGTAGGGTGCTCGTAATGAGTAATACTACACCATCCCTTCACCAAATGCATTACAAATGTCCATATTAAACAATTTCATCAATATCTAAATAATCAGATACTACACCGTCAAATAATTGCACACAATGCATAATAAAATTTATCTACAAAATTGATTAACCAATAATTGATCATATCATCACAATGAATGTCATCATCAATCATCAAACAATAAATCCATAATCCATAGCATAATGAGCATAAATGAGTAATCCATCATCCACATGTGTCATAATGTCTAAATGTAAGGGAACAACTAACAAACTGTAAGAAAACCAAGATGAGGGGCACTACAATGAGTGAAAACTTTCCAGTTTGAATTGAAAAATATTTTGATGAATTGTAGTACTTATTGAAGTATTATTTGAAACTTATTAAGAATTTAATGCTATGCAATGTGATTTTATGCAAATGAATCTAAGCTTTACTTTAAGAAGATTCAAAAGGACTCTTGGAAATTTAATTATTATTACAGAATGATGATTTGATTTATCTGTGATTTAGTAAGGTAATCAAGATGATATACTTAACCTTATTGATCTTTTAGGACCATGATGATCTCCTTATGTTATTGATGATCTTTTCTTTATTATTGATGAACTCCTCCTATTCAATGTTGCATACATATGACAAACCCTTCTTGAAGATTTTAGTTGGGTGAATATTCATTCTTGTTGACCATCTTATTTGGCTTGGTGATGAAACTTGATAACCTTTGGTGATGAACTGATCTTTTATTGAACATTCGTGGTTTAACGTTGAAATCAAAATTTGGGTTTAGTTTTGATGAACTCTTTATGTTGACTGAGTTGGTCTACTGATAAACTTTGCCAACTTAGTGTTGACTTCCATTCTTGATGTCAAATCTTGAAGACTAGTGTTGTAATCTTTTCAGCTGATTTGATTGAAGGTGAACTTCTATGCTGAGGTAATAGCTTTTTGTTGAGGTCTTTCTTTTGTTTGACCATTTTCAATCAATTGAAATGATGTGACTTCATTTACTTTTGAGGTTTGACTCTTTTTGACATAAAAGTCTTGATTTTATGACTAATTTAATAGTATATTATTCCTTTTGACTTAGTATCATGATCCTTTAATGATCTTTTCATTAATTGAAATACTCTTGATATTTAGTGTTGATATCTTCTTGAGTCTTAATGTTAAAACTCTTTCTTTTGTTTAGTATTGTTGATTTGCCAATGATGATAACAAGTAGTATGGGATGCTTGTTCTTCATCATAGAATGGCAATTGTTCAGATGTCCCATGTAGGTAGGCATGTCTGACAGAATGAACATATTGTTTGTTTTCCTTATGTGAGTGGCTATGTGTGATTTAGAAGGTAGTTACACCTCTTTGAGTAAGTATGTGGAAAAGAAATCACTTGTATGTAAATGTCTTAGAATATGATAAGAATTGTTTAAAACTATTGCATTAGTAACAAAGGTAGGAGAATAGAAGATTCTAGAAAATATATGAATTAGTTTGATAATTCCTTTGCAAAGAATCACTGCTTATAGACTTGGAATACTTTTCAATGAAGATGATATGTCTGAGCGCTTTCTCAAGATGGAGTAGACTATGGCAGGGATATCTAACTTGTCTGAAAGTATGGAAAATAGAGTGAATAAAATGAAATTAAGAATAATGATACTCTCTACAACAATGTAGTGAAACTAAGATTATGCTACTAAAGTGCTGACGATGTGTGCAAGTGTATGTGTGTTAGACATAGAGAATTTTCTATTATGAACAAATAGGTAACTTGAAGTTAATGACATCTTCGTTAGGTGGAGAGACTATAACATTGAGGTAAAACCAATTAGAAAGAGGTATGAAAACTTTCTTACATGTTTAGTTAATTTTATCATCAGGACGATGATTCTTTTAAGGGGGAAAAGATGTCACAACTCTTATTTTCAATAATTAATTATGAATTTAAATATTATTATTTAATCAGCCTTCGACTAATTTTGACTTTTGTGTGTGCGACGGGGACACTCTCTCCATGGAGAGAGAGTATCATTGAGGCAGAGGGAGTTTAGCTGATTGATGACGACTTGTGTTGAAGGAACCTACACACACACCACTTAGTTGAAATTGCATTGCATTAGAATAATATTTTAACTATTTGCTATTAGTCGCAATAGATTTTTTTTAAATATCTACTTTTGCAAAATATCTAGTTGCAATAAATTAATTATTTAATAAATCTTTCAAAAGACTCTTCTTACAACATAATGCTTGATATTATTTCTGTGGGCCACAAAGTGGCATTTACGTGACAATCAAGTTATTTAGGGAGTCTTGGATTCTATTTTGGCCATATGAAAGATTAAATATCCTTTGAGGAATTTTGGATTTTTAATGGATACTAATTTTAGAAATAACTTTAATTGCTTTTTCCTATTTAATTTTCGAATGTGGGGAAGGAGTTATGGAAACTTGATTGCCTTTTCTATTTTGTTATGAATGCTTATCTTTAAAAAAAGGAGTGGAAGAGAAATTGGGGAACTCATTCTTTCTTCTCGTGAAATTTGGGGGAGAGGGGGGGGTGCTCTATTTATTTTCACTAATTCAATGAATATTTCAGAATTTCATTAGTTATTGTATAAGATTCAATGAAATACACAAGGGAAGGATAACAAGTCAAGGCAAGGAGAATGATTCCAGGGAAGGAGAACACCATTGAAGTCAAGGTCTTAATCATCAATCTGCCTGTATGTTCCTAAATTGTTTCAATGTTTCTTACCATACTAGATTATGGATGTGGGTATATATTATCTTGATTTAAGTTTTAAATCCTTCGCAACCATTCCATTTTGTGCATGGCATTTTGAGAAATAGTTCAAAAATATGCACGACACTCAAGGTTCTTGCGACTGCAAAATCTTAGAAAAGTTCCCCAGACCGTATTGCCCGATGGTTCTTCTCCTTCTTTATTTCTGGAGATGATCTGCATGCTATTAAAGTGTTTGATTTGTTTTTAGATTTCTTCAAACACCATCTTCAATAATCCCCGCAAGAAAACTATCTCAATTTGAAGGATATAGTTCATCATCTCTCTCATAGAGTTTCTCTATTTTACATGGTCCTCATCTATCTTGGTTTCGATCCATTTGAGGCGTTGTAAATATTTCTAAGCCTATATTAATCATGCGAACCTCAGGCATACAGAAAGCACAACCACACAACCGTCATAGGTTTTATTGACAACTTATGGTAATGTTTAGGGTGTCCTTATGATAGCCAACACCATTTAGATGGTGAACTTGTGTAGCGCATTGCACTTATCTTGCAATCATTGCATTCCATGAGATGAAATATCTTTGAGGCCTTTTGCCAAATAGTTCGTGTGCCTTGTCTAAGCTTTCACTTTTTGCATATATATGCCTACTAGAGCTCTCCCAACTTTAATATCTGACAAATTATAGGTAAATGTGGGTGCTCGTAACCGTCAGTTATCATGGTAGCTATAGTCACTTAGGAGATGAAACTTTCTCGCCACTGCCATACTCAAAGGCATATACACTATCTTTAACATATAGTACAACAAGACTCCGACTTTGACCTAGAACCCGCTTTCTGTTGGCAATCCCTCCAACAACAAATGGATCTCACAATCCATGTTAGACCGTAGTGTATTTTGAGGTTTTTTTATATAATTCTCTCTTCCCCAATCATAAACACTTTCTTGTGGGGTTTATCCTAGATATGATCTGTAATGATAATAACCTTGTTTCTTTATCAATTAAACTCTCTTCTGAGTATTCTCCTAGCGTTAGACCATTCTAGCTTGCCTACTTTTTAGCTGAACCCTTCGTCTTTTCGTAGAATCTTGTGGGATATGCAAATCTTGGCTCTGATTAAAAATTAGCATTCCACTATTACCTTCTGGATTGCATTTAGTAAACTCTAGTCTTTGTTAAGTTTCTTTGTACTCTTATCGCTCAAAAGTAGATACCTATGTTTTAGTCTGTGTGCAAGCAGGAGGATTTTCTTCCTTGTGATATATTGGTGTCTTGCTTTCGAAATGTTATAGAGATGTATTCCTCCAGTGACGTTATTTCATTATTACATTGGTTTATTATTGGAATATACACATGCATACATATAAAAGAAAATTTGATCTTTTTGTTAAAAGGAAAAAAAGAAAAAAGAATATAAATGATAGAATCATTACTAAAGTTGTGTTTAGGTGATATTGAGCATTATGAATTTATTAAATGATATGTTTAAATTTAAATACGAATAAGTATTATAAATTGATTATATTGTTAAGCAATTAGTTGAATTAACAAACTAAGTAAGATTTATTTTGAAGTGGAGTGTGATTTATCAAATGGTAGAATTATGTGAAAAAACTCTCTAGCTATATTTAGTAGTGGTTAATTAATTAGTAGAGTTTATTAGATGAAGAAGTAATATCTATATTTGTCTTTATATCTTTTTATCAAATTTGAATGAGTAGCTAGTAGTATAGTTTTAGTGTTAAAAGATCTTCGGATAAACGCACTAGGCTAGTAAATGATTAAAGTCTAAATCTAAGTTACTTTGTAATGCAATAAGATGTAATAGAAAACCTTATAATCTTCCAAATAATGGTTTAGCCTTCGATGGTGTATTAATCACTTCTTGTCATCAAATGAAGTTTGCTTTATCTAGTACGAGTTGAGTTGAGTTTAGCAAACAATTGTATGGCTAGGGTTATATTGTAGATAATTAAGTCTCCTTGAGAATTAGAACCCACTATAGTATGCTGGCCATATAGTCTTCAACTATTCTTTTGTGAATCTAGGAATATGACTGTTGTCTTGGTCTGTGTTTCAAATTAGATGAATGATCTTTAATGATGGAATTAAGTTTATGGTCTCCTAGATTGATAGGCTTACGAGAGTTAGAACTTCTCTTGTCTAAGTTGTAGGGATCTTGTAAATATCATTAGACACACTTCAAATGAAATATTTCCTTTTTAACTATATGTTTTATTTGAATCCTTCTTTTCTTTTAGAAATCTATCCCTATTTCACCTAAGTGGATGGCAGCCGATGAGAAATTGTCTAGGGTGCGAGACCCTAGAAAGGGTTGTGTACCCACTTGTACAATTTTGTGAAATTATCAAGTTTATGAATTGACTTATATATTATCTTATTTTCATGAATGCATCATTTGCATGGATATGTTTTCAACTGCATGTTGCTGATTTCACTTCAATTGTATGAATGCTTTCTTGAGAAGGTGTATTCAATATTGCATAAATAAGCTATTTTTCTTGCGATCTTGTATGCATCGTTGGAAGATGTGAATGTACCTTCTATTTCTATATTTTTCTGTATGTTGAGTTAGAGAAAGAGCATGGACGGGTGCTAAATATGGAGCAACAGAGAAGGGTAGGTTCCTTCTTGAACCTATCTAGCTGAACATAATTGAAAAATATGCTTTGGCCAAAGCTTGTAAGTCAAATTAGTAATAGTTACTATTTGATGTTTTATTTTTCTCTCTGCCGTATTATGATATTAGATTAGTATATACATTTGACACATGCTATAGAGATGATAGATATATCATGTTGCACCAGATTCCTTCATGCATGCTAGCTTCAGTTTGCTAGACCCCTCGCGAAGGGTCAGGCTTCTCCATTCAGGAGTAAGACTGAAGAGGTGTGAGCCTCATGGCTGGGTGGTAAATCACCTTGATTATGCTCTCTCTTTTCCAGATTCAATGTCAAAGATATGGTATGATATCAAAGACATTGTATGGTGCGATGTTCTTTGTATGAGCCTATATGGCTAGATATTGTAAGCACAATCCTTTTTATTAAGCTATTTGATTAGATGATGTAATGAATCTTATTTGATTATACTGATGAAAGTATTTTCATGAGTTGTATTATTTATGGGAAAATTTTAATTCTCCCCTTTTTCTGCACTATTTTATGAGAATAATATTATTTTATTCTAGCTGATTAGAGTAGTTATTACAAACATGCCCACATTATTATAGGTTATAGTGACTTATTTACATGGTCTTTTTAGGATATGCTTGGCATCTTTAGTGATATTGTCATCCATAATATTGTTCTAAAGCTTGATGATAAACCTATCAAATAGAAAATTAGAAAGATGCATCCTAAAGTTGCTTTGATGGTTAATGATGAAATTTAAAAGATATAAAGTTGGTTTCATTAGATCTATTGATTACTCTTTATGGACTTCAAATATAGTCCCAAGGCTAAACTTGATGGACGTATTTGTATATGTATTGATTTTTTGAGATTTTGATAAAGTATTGCCTAAAGGTAATTTCCCATTACCTAATATTGACATGATTGTTGGCTCCACCACTAGGCATGCGATTTTGTCATTTATGGATAGATTTTTGGGTTATAATTAAATACTATTTAATCCCAAAGATCAACATAAAACTATTTTTACTAGTACTTGGGACACATTTTGTTATGTAGTTCTTCCTTTTGGATTGGAAAATTTTGGTGCTAACTATCAAAGGGACACGACTTTGATATTTCATGATTTGATGCACAACATACTAGAAGATTGTGGCTGCCATTTTGGGTAAATCTAAGAGACAATTTGATTATCTCGGAGACTCAAGTACCCTCTTTGAGAGCTTGTGACAATATCAAGTTTGATTGAGTCCTAATAAATGTATATTTGGTGTAGATAATGATCATTTATTGGGCTTCATTGTATCTAGGCAAGGTTTTGAGGTTGATGCTAAGTAGATAGATGTTGTTGTTAATATACCTTCACCTTGAAATCTTACACAACTTTGTAGTCTCTAAGGAAAAATCTAGGCTATTTGATAGTTTATTTCACAGTTAGTGGATCATACTTTAGCTTTCACAAAATGCTTAAAGAAAGATACCAAGTTTCAATTCAATGAAGAGTGATAATTTTTTTGATGATATGAATTGACATTTAATAAATTCATTGGTTCTTATACATGTTATTCATGGAAAACCTTTATTGCTATATGTTTCAACTACTTGGTTTGCTATTGGCGGGTTATTGGCATAAAAATGATGAGAATAGCAAAGAGCATGTGGTTCACATGAACCCATTTCTCATGAGCATGAATGTCCACTTAATACTCATTGCATCTAGGTGATGATCATAGGGGTGAAGTATTGGGATTTCCTACAAAGTCACCCACCCCAATACTACTCTAACTCAAGCATGCTTAACCATGGAGTTTCCCCCAATATTAAGGCCACTTAGCTTGCTACCTCATTTGCAAAACCTTCAACAAATGTTGTTCTTTATGAACCATTCATTATAGAGCCCCTTTAGCTCATCCAATGATAGGTAAGAGGTATTTTTAACAATGTATCAAATATATTTGATAAACTATGAAAAATTATGCTTGGTCGTGGTCATCTATTCATAGAAGTTGAGGTACTAAATGTTACACATTGAAACACATGATAGTAAATGAAGATCCTTTGAATTGTATCCCTTCTAAGGCTAATATTTTAGGATATGCAAAACATTGGGTCATGTTACTAAGTTTAATCTCAAATTTATCTCTCCGAAATCTATTAAAGGACAAGTTATTGGTGATTATCTAGTGAATGAAATCCTCTACTCATACGCCTATGGATACATCCTTTCCTAACAAGCATTTGTTACATATTGATTCCTTGTCTCCTTAGACCATGTTTTTTTGTAAAAGTAAGTAGAGGTGTGAAATATGTTTCCTACACTAATCTATGAAAGGATGTATGTGCAAAAATAAATTTGATCATACAATAATAAGGAAATTAACACAAAAATAATTATACCATAAGACAATGATATACGTGAGGAAAACCCTTTCTAGAAACCCTACACTCCAAAGAAACTCAATGTATTATTCAGCAATCAACACAGTTACAATACACTATTCAATAATCAATCAATAATCAACACAGTTATAATACACTTGCAGAGTCTAAGCCTTTACATGAGTATCACCAACATGTAGATCTAGGGCAATTCTGGTAGCATAATGGTGCCTACAAAACTCATTATGAAACCTCTATCTTTAGCATCCAATAAAAAGGCAAATGCCAAATTGTAATGTAAGAAAAAGTGTTTTGTTAGCTCTTTTAGTTTAGTTGCATAAACTTGAAAACATTTTCCACATTACTCTAGATAAGATTGTGTTTAACAAGTTTTAACTCTACTATTGTAATAGAAAGCTAAATGAAACCCTATCTAGATAAATTTTTCTTTACTACTTAAACTAAGTGAAACAAAAAGAAAGGAAATTGATTATAGATTTATAAATTTTAGAAACTATATCTATTGAAACACAAAACAAAATGCATAACTAGAAAATGCAAAGAATGAGGAACTTGATGCTAGAAGATGGAGTCTTTTGTCCAGGACATTGGCATGATGTGCGAGCATTAATGTGATGCATTGTCCTCCATGCGATGTACTATAGTTTAGAAATGTTGTAAAACTCAGTTTTTCACATGGATTTCTAGCTAATATGCACACAAAAAATTAAAAGGACACAACAAGAGTATTTCAAAATATACTAGGTCAAATACAAGTGTTGAAATAAAGCTTCATTGATAAAGGAATGAAATGACAAGGGAAAAGGAAGAGAAATAATGAAACTTTTGTGTAGCTGTATTCTTTCAAATACTTGTAGCTAAGATAGATAAATGGTTGGGGCTGCTTAGGAGCTTACCACAAATGGTCAAGCCCCTATTTTGGTCTTTTGACCTCCACAGATAGCCAAATAGAAAATAGATTGAAATAATGTGTTCTCTTATCCTACGTGCATCTAGGAATAAGAACAATGACAAAAATGTTATGAATATTACCCCTAGGTCTACAAGGAGTAATAGACTAGTGTGTATATGATATTAGATAAAAGGAAATGAAAACTCAATAGGTGCCAAAGGCACAACAATGAATTTTATAGATTATGAAATAAAAATAAATAGAAAGTTGGAGCACTATCACCTCGCACGAAGTAGAGAGATGAAAATCTACAAAAACCAAATGAAGGATGTCCCCAAGAGTGCAAAAATGCCAAGGAAACCCAAGCTAAAACATAGAGTACTAAAAAACCTTCAAATATGCTAATAAAAGTTGTTGATCACATGTACATAAGAGCTTTAAAACATAGAGAGCCAAGAGATTGATAGAAACATTGATCTTGAGAGCAAGAGAGTGCAAGAGATTTACAGAGAGTCTTAGATATATTCAAATATGTAATAAGAGGGAAAATAAGGAGGTCCAAGGTTTGACCTAGTCATTGGGATTCGACTCAGGCGGTTACAATACTTGGGTGTTAAGAAAAGTTGCCAAAAACACTAAAAAATGGTTGTTGTACAACAAAATGTTAGAGGACACTAGCATGTCACGTGGATGTTCGTGCATCACGTTGGCGTCCAGGCAAAATAGGGATTTTGAAGGTTTAGGACACCAGAAAAACATGAGACATATGTGAGAACGACAGGAGTTTATAGACATATGTAACTATGACTATCACAAAGAACTCTAATAGATCCCTAACTTTTCCACATATCTAAATAAAATATCTCAAACCAAATGGCCTCTTTATAGGCATGAGTAGCTTCCATATACTTAACCTCTATAGTGGACAGAGTGACCACAACTTTCCACTTACTCATCCAATTGATAGCACCACCAAATAAACTGTATATATCCAATGATAGAACTTCTATTTTCATCACCTCCTACCTATCTAAATCCATGAATAGCCACTTAGTGTTGGTCCTCTATAGAATTACCATGATAAAAAATAGAGTAACACAAGTACCCTATAAATACCTGAAGATCCTCTTAACTACATCCCAATGATTTCGCCCAAGATTAACCATAAAATAACTCAAGATTCCCATTGCTTTTGTAATTTATGGTCTAACATAAGACACACAAGCCATGTCCTCCATCTGATGAGGTGTAGTCAGACACTACTCCACAAATAATTTATACCCTGCTGAAATAGGCACATTCAATGGTCTACAAATTGGCATACTCAATCTCTCCAACATAGAGTTCACATACTGGCTCTGGTCCAACCAAAGATTTTTATTTGATCTATCTCTTCTAATTTCCATACCCAAGATATATTTGGCTACCCCCAAGTCCTTCATATCAAACTCTACTCAAAGTTGAGACTTTAAATCACAAATCAAATCCTTACTGTCACACAAAAAAAATATCATCTAGTCACTGAACCTCTCAACATTAGACCAATAGGGGTCAGGCTTCTAAATATCTCTCTCTAGTTTTGGGAAGATTCCTACTATGAGGTCATCGACAATATAATTGATCACTTCTTGAAGGTTGACTCTTCTACTTCATTAATGGGACACTCTACATTTGCCTATATTTTAGTATATATTGATATCTTCAAACCTCTTTATGGAGATATAGTTTTGATGGTGGGGGAAAGGCCTTAGATGCAACAACTAGATTGTGAGGGACTCCCCTTCATATGTAGATGATGTTTCTCTATTGGTCACCTAGCTTCCAGTTATCGCCACTCTCATCGCAAGAGCATGACTATGTTGTGGAAGAATGCCCTCGATGATCACTTAACTATCAACACTTCAGACTCTCTGATGGATGGATCTTCCTAAGATGATGAGCCTTGTTAGATATTAAGTCATCTCCTCCCATTCCCCCTAAGGAGATACATGGTCCCAAGGGGGTTTCCCTTGTGATGGGTGAGGCTTTGGTGAACCCCTTGACTCCTCCCGATTCCTCTTCTTCAGAGAGGGCCTTGATTTCCCCTTCATTGGTGGTTGGCCCCTCATGGTGGGTGGTGTAGAGATCCCAACTCTAGTTTTGTCTTTAGATCTTCCAGCTTCTACGACTGGACTGTCCCCCTCTCTATGCAAGTTGTCTATGGTAGAGGCGTCGGTTGAGGATTCCCTTCTCTCTCCTCTTTCTAAGGATTTAAATGTGGGGTTATCTTGGATGATTGTTTAAATAAGAAAGAAAGGCCTCCCAAAATCTATTTATGTTTCCCACCCTTGGGTCAAGGGAGTTAGGTTTACTAGATCGGGATCAAGCATTGTGTAGTTTCTTGATCCTTCAGTGTTGAGTATTTTGTTGTGTAGCAGTAGTTTTGCCATTTTGTGTTGTGTTGTTTGTCCCAAATCTCATGGTACTTGTACCATCTACCTTTTGGCTACTTTAT
The DNA here is from genome assembly GCA_027924645.1 of Cunninghamia lanceolata. Taxonomy (NCBI): domain Eukaryota; kingdom Viridiplantae; phylum Streptophyta; class Pinopsida; order Cupressales; family Cupressaceae; genus Cunninghamia; species Cunninghamia lanceolata. The sequence goes on along the minus strand of BSBN01000339.1, from coordinate 28,938,707 downwards.
TGTAAAAGGGTCCGAGCCCTTTCAAAAACCCACTTTTTTCAATATCAAAAACATATCATCTACTTGCAATGTGATAATAAGGAATTGATCATTGTCTAGCTTATAGTAAACACTATGATCCAATTTGGATCTCAAAAATATTTATCTCAACACAAAAGAATCAAACTTCTGGTACCACATTTTAGAAGAATATTTGAGACCATACAATTTTTTTTTTAATTTTCAATTCAAATACTCATTACCTATAGTGCTCAAGCTGTGTCATGTAAATCTTTTCCTCCAAGTCACCATATATGAATGTTGTCTCCACATCCATCTATTCTATCTCTAAATTAAAAGTTACTATAGTAGATAACAAGAACTTGATAGATGTTAACTTAGCAACTAGGGAAAAAAATTCACCAAAGTCTCTCTTCAATCTAGGAAGTACTTTTCAATACTTCCATTCGATTCAAACTTCTTGAACACCCATTTGCATCTATGAAGCAGAGTAGGGTGGAATTGTCAACACAACCAATTCTGAACTAACTTTGCAAGTTTCAAACCCTAACTTTGGTGGTTTCTCACACAAACCTTCATCATGTCTTGTAGCCCTCCAAACTAGGTTTTTTCAACATATCTTTTGGAGAAGGCCTCAAACCCACAAAACAATCACCATATCAAGTACCCTTTATACCTCTTGTTAACATATCAAGTTTTGGGGTAGGGTTATTTTGGAACAACACCCCCTAAAATTGACTGTTCCTCTGTAATTAGGTTAAATTAGGCCTCTTTTACAAAGCAACTACATGAAAACCCAAACCCACAACACAAAACTCAACTTCAAGACTTTCCTCATGTCACATGGGGTCTAAAACTACCATTTTTATCAACTGGAACAATACACACATTGTATTTTTACAAAACCCTTCTTCTAGTTACTCAAACAAGCCTAATACATAGGGATATTAGGATAGGGTTGCTTGAAATCCTGCCTTATCACCATCCCCTGCTCCTACAAACACTAAAAACACAAAAAACAACTTAAATGCTTCCATCCCACCAATTGTCATATTTTTCCATCGGTGGAATGGCTCAAAATTTCATTTTTTTCTCTCAAACCCTAGCTACCTAGGTTTTACATACAGTTTTTACAAACTAGGCTCTAACTTACTCCAATCCTGATGAAAATTGACCATGCCAATATTAAATGAAAGATAAGTCACAGCTCTACCACATGCACTTGGTTTTGGAACATGATCGTACTGTACTGGGCCATACAAGTCATGGGAACAGTAACAAACACAGAAAATCTACAGAAAATAGTGTTTTTCTTTATTGCTTTTCTCCAAAAATGACTTCAAGAACATGATTCGAACTTCTTCTCCCATATTTACACAATTTCCACCAAAAAACAACTGATTCTACTGACTTTTCACATCCTCGACCTTTCAACTTCCACTGAACACCAAAAAAATGGCACTTTTGCAACTTTTAAACTTTCCTAAACTGATCCCATGACAAAAACATTACATATGGTCTTATTAGACCTTATTACAATCCAAAAGATGACTCAAAACACAAAACTTAACATTTGACCTTATTTACAACATATAACTAGGTGCCCTTGCACCATACACTCGGGGAGAATAGAATCTCAATTTCCACTTGAGATTAGCTCTTGAACTGTTGTGCCATGCTATTTGATGTCTTCCTCTGTCATCGATGTTGTATTTTCATTAGGAAGGCCTTGCCATTTCACTAGGTATTCATTATACACCTTATGCTTGGTTCTCTTCACTTCCTTTGTGTCCAAAATGCTTTCAAGCTTCAAAGGTTGGCTTGGTGGTAAGTCCTTGACCCAATCTTCATCTTGAACTCCTGGTGTACCTCCATCTCCACCTGTAATCACATATCCCTTGAAAGGATAAAGGTCAGAAACATTAAAAATTGGAGAGATAGCCACTCCAAGAGGGAATTCTATCTCATAGGCATTTGCACCAAATTTGTGGACCACCCTGCATGGCCTAATCTTTTTCATCTGCAGCTTTGTATATTTTCCCTTTGGTAGCCTTTCTTTCCTCAAATGTGCTAGGACCAAGTCTCCTACTTTGAATTGAACATCTCTCTTATTCAAATCTGCATGTTGCTTGTACTTTTCCACTCTCTTTTGAAGATTTTCTTTCACTTGCTGATGAATATCCTTCATTGCTACTGCAAATTCTTCACCCTTAACACTCCTTCTCTCCATACCACTCAGATCCCTGAGCTTAAACACACCTCTAGGTTTTAGTCCATAAACCACTTGAAATGGGCATTTCCCAATGCTTCTATTGACAGAGTCATTATAGGCATATTCGGCCTATGGAAGGATCAGATCCCATTGCTGTCCATGCTCCTTTGTGAGGCATCTCAGAAGGTTTCCAAGTGTCCTATTGACTACTTCAGTCTGCCCATCTATTTGTGGGTGATAGACAGAGCTAAATGTCAAATTGGTTCCCAATTTCTTCCAAAGAGTCCTCCAAAAGTGACCTACAAACTTGCTATCCCTGTCAGACACAATGGTCAATGGCAATCCATGAATTCTCACTACTTCCTTGAAAAATAAACCAGCAATATATGAAGCATCGTTTGTACATTTGCATGGTATGAAATGAGGCATTTTGCTAAATCTATCAACAACAACAAACACATCAAATCCCCTTTGAGTTTTAGGTAAACCTAAGACAAAATCCATACTAATGGATTCCCATGGCCTGTTAGGAATTGGCAAAGGCTGATAAAGACCTGCATTAGTGTTTGAACCCTTTGCTTTTTGGAAAAATACACAACTTTCAACAAATTTTCTAATGTCACTTTGCATTTTTGTCTAATGGTAATATCATCTTACCTGCTCCAATGTTTTATCTATACCAAAGTGACCCCCTAAGCTGCCACAATGCTTCTCCTTAATCAGATTTGTCCTCATAGAACACTTAGGAATGCACAACTGGGCACCCTTAAGCAATAAGCCATCTTGTAACAAGAAATCAGAATATTCTTCATGGAAAGCACCATCAAACTGATTACAAATAGTATATATATCTTTGAAATCATCATCTCCTTCATACATACCTTTCAAGGCATCAATACCCACACTTTGAAGTTGAATTTCTTGCACCAACATTTGTCTTCTGCTCAAAGCATTTGCTACCTTATTTGACTGTCCTTTCTTGTGGTTTATGCTGAAAGTATATCTTTGTAGGTACTCCACCCACTTTACATGTCTGTGGCTCAATTTGTCCTGGCTATTCAAGAAACTCAAAGCATGATTGTCAGTAAAAACAATAAATTCCTTTGGAAGGAGATAGTGTCTCCACTTTTTCAATGCTTGGACCATGACATACAATTCCAAGTCATAAGAGGAATATTTCTTCTTGGCCTCATTAAGTTTCTCATTGAAAAATGCCACAAGTTTGCCTTCTTGGCTCAAGACAGCCCCAATTGCATACCGACTTGCATCATATTCTATAGTGAAGATTTTGTTGAAATCAGACAATGCTAGGATGGGTTGTTGTGCCACCCTATTTTTTAGATATTGGAAGCTTCTCTCTACCTCATCAGTCCATTGAAACCTCTTCCTTTTATCCCCTTTGATGGTGTCAATAATTGGAGAGCATATATGACTGAAATTCTTTATAAATTTGCTATAAAAAGTAGCTAAGCCATGAAAGCTTCTTACTTCCCCTACTGATTTTGGAGTTGGCCAACTGAGAATTGCTTCTAAAGATAGCCCCAATTGCATACCCACTTGCATCACATTCTATAGTGAAGATTTTGTTGAAATCAGGCAATGCTAGGATGGGTTGTTGTGCCACCCTATTTTTTAGATATTGGAAGCTTCTCTTTGCCTCATCAGTCCATTGAAACCTCTTCCTTTTATCCCCTTTGATGGTGTCAATAATTGGAGAGCAGATATGACTGAAATTCTTTATAAATTTGCTATAAAAAGTAGCTAAGCCATGAAAGCTTCTTACCTTCCCTATTGATTTTGGAGTTGGCCAACTGAGAATTGCTTCTAAAGATAGCCCCAATTGCATACCCACTTGCATCACATTCTATAGTGAATATTTTGTTGAAATCAGGCAATGCTAGGATGGGTTGTTGTGCCACCTTGGTTTTTAGATATTGGAAGCTTCTCTTTGCCTCATCAGTCCATTGAAACCTCTTCCTTTTATCCCCTTTGATGGTGTCAATAATTGGAGAGTAGATATGACTGAAATTCTTTATAAATTTGTTATAAAAAGTAGCTAAGCCATCAAAGCTTCTTACCTCCCCTACTAATTTTGGAGTTGGCCAACTAAGAATTGCTTCTATTTTGGTGGAATCCATCTTCAATGAACCTTTAGAAATCACAAAACCAAGGTAAACTAACTCCTCCTTCACGAATTCACATTTCTTTAGATTGATCATCAACTTCTCTTGATTCAACCTCCTTAAAACAAGGTCTAGATGCTGCAAGTGTTCCTCTTTGGTCTTACTGAAAACAAGGATGTCATCCAAGTAGACAACTACACATTTGCCTATGAAGGGTTTCAATACTTCATTCATTATGCATAAGGTCTTGAAAGATAAGGGCCATTGCCCATTATTATGTAGTGCTAGCATTTTTCAACCCAAAAGGCATGATGACATAACAAAACGTACCCCAAAGAGTAGTGAGGTTATTTTATACCAACCTTGAGGATTTATCAAAATTTGATTGTAACTTGAGAAACCATCCATAAAAGAAAGAAGTGTATGGATTGCAGTTGAGTTAATGATCATGTCCATATTAGGAAGGGGAAATCATCCTTTAGAGAAACCTTGTTGTATCAAGCTTGGATATGACCACTATGTTAGAAATATAGAGTGAGTAGTTGATAAGGTGAATGAAACCAACTTTAAATAGTTCATATATTTTGGCTTTAGCCAACAAAGCCACCTTGAGATGCATCTTTCAAATTTTTTATTTGATTGGTTTGGCAATAGGGTAAAGAATGATTTTGTGTACTACCATAGTCTAATCTATGTCTAGCATATCATTATATGCCCAAGTAGAGAGGTCAAGAAGATCATGTAGCATTTAGGTGTGAGAAGAACATTCATTGAAGGAAGGGCATTTACCTATTTTAAGAACCTTAGTGGAATCAACAGTATCCATGGAGATTTCAATAATGTTCCCTATGAGCAAGGGACTACAAACTTTGATAAGAGGAGCAATGTAATGTCTTGAAGTAGAATATTTGATAATTTGACAATCACCCAATATTCATGTACAAATTCTAGCACTTTGTAATCACTGAGATCTCAAAATGGGTAGTGTGAGGCATATGGAGACTAGAATATGATCAACATAGCTACTTGTTGGCAGCAAGCTGAACAACTTACAATCCAAAAAAATTTAAAATATGAGATTAAAGATGTGGTAGCAACTAAGACTTCCAAAATGAAATACAAAAACCATAAGAGCCCTGGTGGAGAACCATAGAGAGATTACATAAATAATCCATAAATTATCAATGGTGGGAAAATAAAATTACTAAAGTATAGACCCTTATATTTTAACTAGCAAAGATTAATCTTTAGAAATCTTCAAGTAATGACCAATAAGAAAGTATAAAGTATTAAGTAAATACCAGAAATCTTCTATCAAACTTGTATGACAAACTTGTATAGCTATCATATATTTTAAAAACTATGATAATCTTTCTAGATGGTATGGCAACCACAAAATGACAATGAGCTATATGACAGAAAGGAAAAGCTAAAGTTGATGTGGCAGAGGTATGATTAGGTCAAACATTACTCAGTAGTAGAAATAAAAGATCTGCCACCCATAAAATATGATAAAGTGTAGCTTCAAAATAAATCACAACTTCCCACACTTCGTACGACTGACTAGGATCTTACTCATCGATATTTGAATTTGTATGGTGGTCTTCAACTTGTACAACCCAAAAATAGTCTTTGAGGAATGGTAGGAAACCAAAGGAAATGATATAATAGTCTTGTACATGGTACGATAGCTTAGAGAATATTACCGACTACTATAATGGCCAAGAGTATGTAGAATTTGGTAATACCTCCAAGTATAGATAAAGATTTATTGTAAATAGAAAATACCTAGATTCCAATGGATATCAATCTTTGAATCCAATCTAAAATTGAAACTAAATTTCATCACACACAAAATATAGAAAACTTCACACAACACACCAAAACTAACTAAAACTAGAATACTTCTGCAAAATTTTTGCACAAATGTGATCTCTTAGTGAAACCACCATAAAGGATTGGAGGGTTTTCATTCTCAAATCCAAAATAAAATCAAGAGGGTTTTATCCTCCAAATCTTGATACCAAGAGGGTTTTCATCCTCAGGCAAGAAGATGAATGAAGAGTTCAATCTCAGAGAAAAAGGGTTTTTGATTTCATAAAATAGATCCTCTCTTTTGTACCCAGCCTCTCCTTTTATAAACTTTTTTTAATTTAATAATCATTTTCTCACTTTATTTTGGAAGCGACTAGAAAATATATTTTTAATATAACATTACATTGACCCTCTTGTCTAGAAACACTTTTTAATATTGGACCCTCATTTAATAATAAAACATAAGTCGCCCTTTTTATAAATATAACATAACGTTACTAGGACAACTTAAGTTCTATAATTAATTTATTTCCCTCACCGTACCCCATTAGCCTACGAGAAATAAAATAATAGGCTAGAGGACTCCCAAATACTCATGCCTAAAAAAGAGGACATGACAATTTGCCCTTCCCAAAATTGTTTTCCCACAAGCAATTTGCAAATTCAACTCTCCAACTCTCCTAGCTGAATATCCTTGAAATACTAGGATGACAAATCATCCTTGGGAGTTTTGCAATCTCCTACAAAGCTTCTACAAAATCCTTAGATTTGTATAACTCAATTCTATAATTTAAAGCTTACCCGGTGGTTGCCTTATGTGAAAAATAATCTCATCACCATGTTTTTGTTGCACCACTCTAATATAATTATAGACTAAAGAATCTACACTAGATGATACTTTTGAAACCTTGAAATGAGTGGTAAGGAAGGCTTTATCATGAACTTCTTGATGTCTCCACAAAGCACTTAGTGATTTTCTATAATTTCTTTCACATACATCAGCAGGGCCTGTTATTATCAACAAATAGATATGTGACCACTATTGTTGGACAACTACCAAAAAACCTCGAACTTCTGCAAAACTTTCTTGCACAACAATATTTTGAATATATTCAAGTTTTTCTTTGAAAACTTTATCATTTTTTATAATCTTATTCTAAAATTTTAGCTATTTGATTGTATCCTAAAATTTGTTACAAAGTTCCAACATTTTTGTTGTTCTCTTGCTGAAACCATTCCTTCAAGTGTAAATTTTAGCTCCAAGGAGTGACCCATGAACTACAAACACTAAGATTTCATGACTTCATTAGAATTCACAACATATTATTTATGATTCTCCATGGGTTTATGTCTTATCCCAATGCATGGAATGATGAACCTATCAACAAAATTGATATTGAATTTATCAACTTGGCCATTCTTGTGTCTGGAAATAACACCTAGGTTACTCTTATGCATACACAATTTTGAATGTGAGAAAAAGGATCTATATGTCCTTTGTTGCAAGTTGTGTCCTTCATTCTTTCACCCTCCTTATAATGTTTTCCATGATGACAACAAATTTGCATAGTATGGAATGGTTGCAATAAACTTGTTCTATCTTTTTCATGCCTTGAACTATTATTGCAAAAATAATCAAGGTACTTACATTTATTTGTTGATTTAAAAATGTTAGAAATGAAGGTACAAACCACACGACAGAAATATGATTTTAACCTTATTTATGTCCTCTAAACAATGTAGAATCAATGGATATTGCAATAGAAATAAAACCCACTACACAGAAATAACATGTACGAAGAACTGAACACATAGCATACTATGTAATGTGGAGATAAACCTTTCAAGTAAAAAACTCCACCAAGAAAAGAGGCTTCAAGTTGTATTATCTTCAAATTTGAGATTACAATACATGCACTTCCTTTGTTTCTTCAATCCTCAATCCGACAGAACTTGAGTACCTATAAATTCTCATGCATATCATCTACTATGAATTTCTTATATAGAACAAGCCAAACCTCCAAGATAGGTGTCCAAGATTTCCCATCTTGGAAACTCCAACATGCAGCAATAAATACTGTCATACATGCATTTGACACTTGTCCAAAGATTCCTATGCAACCTTGGGTGCCTAAAACCAAGAATAGAAACTTACAACATATTATGACATGTCATAGGGTGTCATAGATGTCATAGATTCTTATGACAACTTACAGTTGTCATAGAATCACTTACACCTTCTTACAACATCTATGAGGCATGTCATAACCACAAAATAGGTGATTCTTCCAAGTGGGCCACCCCACTTTAGTTACATTGATTAATTACAATTACCATTAGTAAATGATATTCCATAACTACTACCGGTAACTTCAGAACTTACCGATGCAGTAACTCTGTAATTATCGTGGACAGTAAATAATTTTTATCAATGCCGATGAAACTTACATACATCCCTTATGGGTGATTTACAAATGATAGTAGGAATAATAAATATAAGGATTTACAAGGTTGATGGCACCTTAATCCTAATATTCTCCCACTTGACATCATACATTGTAAATACCCATAGGAAAACCATAAAATAATCAGGCACTAGAAACAGGGTCGATGGCCTCTCTGCACCAAACAAACTTCTTTGTGCTCACATGCTTGGTCAATGAATCTGCAACATTCTCCTGAGTGTCTACCTTCTTTAGCTCAATATGTCCATTTGCAACCATTTCTCAAACAAAGTGATACTGAACATCAACATGCTTAGTTCGAGCATGATGCATAGGATTATTGGCCAAATAAATAGCACTCTAGCTATCACAATCAATCTGAATGACCCTGCAATCAAAACCAATACTTGTACACAATCTCCTCAACCAAATTGCCTCCTTAGAGACATGGGTAGCTGCCATATACTCTACTTCAATGGTGGACAAAGAAACTATGGGCTGCCTCTTTCTCATCCAATTCACTGCTCCTCCAAACAAAGTAAATACATAGCCACTAGTGGACCTTTGACTATCCAAGTCACCTACCCAATCTGCATCAACAAATCCCTCTATGTCCAAAGTTTTGTCAGCACTGTCAGTACCAAAATAAACCAAATAGTAATCAGGAGTACCTGCTAGATATCTAAACACCCTCTTCGCATAAGTCCATTGATGTCTACTAGGGTTAGACATAAGCCTGCTCAAAACTCCCACTGCTTGGGAAATATCAGGCCTAGTACAAACCATTGCATACATTAAACTCCTTATAGCACTAGCATATGGCACATTAGACATATCCTCTAACTTATCCTCATTCTTAAGACACATATCTAATGCTATCTTAGTACCTATGCGCAAAGGAACTCTTATTGGGTTACAATCCTGCATGTTAAATCTCTACAAAATAGTATCAACATGCTTACTTTGTGATAACCAAAGCTTTCTATTACCTCTATCCCTTTTGATCTCCATCCCAAAAATATACCTGGTTGCTCTAAGATCCTTCATTTTGAATGCACCTGAAAGTTGGGCTTTCAACTCACTGATCATACCCTTAGTATTGTTGAATAACATGTCATCAACATACAATACAATGATCAGAATAGAATCATCAATATAACAAATGTAAACATAGTGATCCTGATCACTTCTAACAAAATCCAATTTCAAGACAAATGAATCAAATTTCTGGTACCACATTTTGGGTGATTATTTCAAACCATAAAGAGACTATTTAACTTGCATACCCAATGTTCTTTCCCTTTTACCTCAAAATCTGTAGGTTGTTGCATGCAAATTTCTTCCTCAAGATCTCCATGCAAAAATGCAGTCTTAACATCCATTTGCTCAACCTCAAAATTATATGCTGTAGCAATAGATAAAAAAATCTAATGGAAGATAATTTAGCAACAAGATAGAAAATTTCACCAAAATCAACTTCCTCTCTCTGGGAGTAGCCCTTGGCTATCAGTCTAGCCTTGTTCTTCTCTAATGAACTGTCTGCTCCAAACTTCTTCTTGAAGACCCATTTACATCCTATGGTCATTCTCCCTTTGGGCAAACAAACAAGATCCCAATTATCACAAGAGTCTAAAACCATCATCTCCTCCTGCATAGTTAAATGCCAAGACTCACTATCATCTGCATGAATAGCTTCCCTATAGGACCTAGGCTCATCGTCAATACTCAACAAAGCAAATACACAACAAAAATCTAGTGGGCTATACCTATCAACTGGGTTTCCCTGTCTTGTGGATCTTCTTAGAGGTGGAGTAAGCGACTCTTCAGGTTCTTCTACATGCTCATCTGTACCAACTTCTTCTATTACAATAGATTCTTCCTCATTAGAACTTTCACTCGAATCTTCTTTTGCTTTTTCACCCCCTAATCCATCATTTTATTCTTCCTGAGGTGCATCTTCATTCTCTAATTCAAAATGTACTCTCTTCACCTTTTCTTCTTTTTCCTTTGGTTGTTCAGGTTCTGAAATAACATAGAGTTCCCTAAAAATAACATCTCTAGAATAGATAATATTTCAGGTTAGTGGATTCCAAAGTTTATAACCTTTTACATTATCACCATATCTAATGAAAGTACACTTCTCAGATTTTGGATTCAACTTAGTTCATTTTATTTAGGCACATGAACATAAGCCTCACAGCCAAATACCCTTAAATGTGAAACATAAGGTTTCTTAATTGTCCACATTTCATAAGGAATTGAAACAAGAGCCTTACACAGAGATCTATTAATCAAGTAGTTTGCAGTATACACAGCTTCTGACCAAAAGCATTTATTCGACTGTGATTCATTCAACATACTTCTAGCTCTTTCCATTATTGTCCAATTCATCCTTTCTTCCACTTCATTTTGTTGTGGAGTATACAGAGTAATCTTCTGTCTAACAATAACTACATGCTTACAGAATTCATCAAATTCCTTAGAACAGTATTCCCCTCCATTGTCAGATCTAAAAACCTTTATCTTAAAATCTGATTTCTTTTCAACTAAAGCTTTAAATTCCTTAAACTTGGTGAAAACTTCAGATTTGTGATGCATAAAATAAATCCAGGTAAACCTTTAGACATCATCAATGAAGGAAACAAAATATCTAGATTTTCCAATTGATTCAACATCCACTGGAACAAACACATCTGAATGAATAAGTTCCAATTTATCATTAGTTTTATGACTACTAGAAGAAAAAGGAGATCTATTCTTCTTTCCAAACATACAATGTTCACAAAATTTAAAACTCTCATCAGAATAGGATAAATCATCTAACAATTGTTTATTTAAAATAGTCTTTAAACTAGACTGACTTATGTGGCCCAATCTATGGTGCCACAACATACATGTATTTTCAATATTAGCCTTAGATGCATAAGAGGCATTACAAACAGTAGTGGCTTCTAGCTTAAATAGAGTTCCCAATCTTGTTCCCTTTGCTACTACCAAGTTTTCTCTCACCAATCTACACTCATGCTTATCAAATGTCACATGTATTCCCAAATCATTCAACTTTGAAATAGAAATCAAATTTCTAGCCAATCTAGGAACATACAAAACACCAAGGAGGGTTTTAATTCTCCCATCACTGAAACACAACATTACCTTTCCTCGTCTAATAATAGGGTATGTAGAGTTATCCCTGAGGTACAAATTACCTCCATCATACTCTTCGTATGTAGAAAACCATTCTTTACGCGAGGTCATGTGGTATAAGCATCCTAATTCAACCAACTAATGATCATGAAAAACAAGATTACATGGAGAAAGTAAAACCTCATCACTTGCATTCGAAGACTTATCAGTAGTGGAATCCCATTGTTTCTTCAGGTTTCTACATTCCTTTTTCACATGCCCTCTCTTTCCACAATTCCAACACTTGACTCTGTTCTTCTTTCTAAGAGTCTTAGAACTACCCTTAGACTTGTCTTTAAACCCCTTCTAATCTCCTTTTGGTCATCTTTCCTTAGACAGGTTCCCTTGACACTGAGAGCATCCCTTGAACTATCCAAACTTTTCTTCCTCAATTCTTGTGACAACAGAAATGAAACAAGAGCATCCAACTTCGGATCTATGAGGTTAGCAGTGATAGCCAAAATAACATTCTCCCATGACTCAGGTAAAGAATAGAGAAGCAATATAAATTTATCTTCCTCATCCACATTAACATCTACATATGCTAGTTGAATCAATAATAAATTAAAGGAATTCAAATGCTCTGCAACTGAATCACCCTCTTTCATTTTCATGGAAAATAATTTACGCTTTAAATAAAGCTTGTTTACCATACTCTTGGCTTGGTAGATCTCACCCAATCTCTTCCAGATTTTGTAAGCAGTCTCTTCTCTTGAGACATTCAACAGAATGGAATCTACAAGGCATAGACAGATGGTTCCCTGTGCCTTCTTATGCAGTCTTCCCATTCATCTGAAGCAATATCATCAGGTTTCTCCTCTCTTTCCTCTAGAAAATCCTCCATTTTTAGCTTCCACAGTTCATACCCCATGCCATTGAACTGTTCAATGTCCAACTGAGAGGTAGAAGCAATAGTGGATGCATCCATTCTATACAAGATCTACAAAAAATAAAAACAACCAAATCTACCACTGTATAAAAAACCTTAACACTCCCACCCAAGAAGAAAAATTGGCCAGGTTCTAATACCAAATGTTAGAAATGAAGGTACAAATCACACAACGGAAATATGATTTTAACCTTATTTATGTCCTCTAAACAATGTATAATCAATGGAGATTGCAATAGAAATAAAACCCAATACACATAAATAACATGCATGAAGAACTGAACACATAACACAATATTTAACGAGGAGAAAACCCTATCAGGTAAAAAACTCCACCAAGAAAAAGAGGCTTCAAGTTGTATTATCTTCAAATTTGAGATTACAATACATGCACTTCCTCTGTTTCTTCAGTCCTTAATTCGACAGAACTTGAGTACCTGTAAACTGTCATTCATATCACTACTATGCATTTCTTATATAGAACAAGCTAAACCTCTAAGATAGGTGTCCAAGGTTCCCCATCTTGGAAACTCCAACATGCAGCAATAAATGTTATCATATATGCATTTGACACTTGTCCAAAGATTCCCATGCAACCTTGGGCACCTAAAACCAATAATAGCAACTTACCTTCTGACATGTCATACGGTGTCATAGATGTCATAAAGTCTTATGATAACTTACAACTGTCATAGAATCTCTTACACCTTCTTACAACATCTATGACGGATGTCATAACCCCAAAATAGGTGATTCTTCCAAGTGGGCCACCCAACTTTAGTTACATGGATTAATTACAATTACCATTAGTAAATGGCATCTCGTAACTATCACCGATAACTCCAAAACTTATCGATGCAGTAACTTTGTGATTACCCTAGATAGTATATAATTTTTACCACTGTCGATGAAACTTGTACATCCCTTATGGGTGATTTACAAATAATAATAGGAATAATAAATACAAGGATTTACAAGGTTTATGGCACCTTAATCCTAACAAAAAATTTATGTGAGCTCAACATCATCTTTCATCTCAAGTGCATACCTCTCCATAGAGTCATTCTTAAAATCAACCTCATATGTTTATGTCTCAACCTTTGAAAGATTGATAATTGATTCATGGACTTGAACATCTTTTCCAATTTTGTATTTAATAAATGATGCATGATCCTTCTTTATTTCATCAATATTTTTTTGGTATACATACTTTTTAGAAGTCAAATAAACATCTTCTTCTAACAAAGGATCCTTACCTTCAACTTGTGGCTCAAGTGTATCTATCACTATTTTTTGTTTTACTATCTTATTTTCTGGCTCTTCAACCTTCTTTCTCGTCTTTCTTATGTATTCATATAGGCCTCTTTTGTTTGGATACCCTTGAGTATCTTCAAGTGATCATCAAGGGTAGCTTTGGATTTGAAATCATCAGGCATCCCTTGATACTGGTCAAGAATTCTGGGGGCCTCCAGTTTATAATTCATTCTTGTCCTTCTATATTTTTATCCATGCATCTTGAATAGGATATGTATCCTCTTCTTTTTATAAGAACCTTCGCTAAAAAATATTGTGTGTGGGACTGATCATAGATTGATTATTTATTGATTATATTCCTTCTTCTAATTTCTTTTGTCCTTTTGCTTCACTGGACTACTAAAATGATTCATTTGATTATCCTTATTCATATTCTGCAAATTTTGTATCATTTCTAATATGGATTCTTGAAATGTCTTTATTTTTTATCTTCCATGCTTTCCCGTATGTGATATAATCTACATTAAATTGTTATCTCTAACCTTACAGGTCAGCAAGATCAAAGCTCTGATACCATTGTCATTTCCCAACTTGGAATATTTGATAATTTGATAATAACCTAGTATTCATGCATGAATTCTAGCACTTTCTAATCACCAAGATCCCATAATGGGCAAGGTGAGAGTATATGAGGACTAGAATATGATCAACATAGCTACTTGTTGGTGGCAAGTCGCACATGTTATAATGCAAGCAAATACAAAATATAAGATTAAACATATGTTGGTTCTAGAAACTAAACCTTCTAGAAGAAAATAAAAAAACTATAATAGCCATGGTGGAGAACCACACATAGATTACATAAACAATCCATAAGTTACCAATGGCGGGAAAATAAAATTATTGAATTAGAAACCCTTATATTTTAACTAGCAATGAGTAATATGTAGAAATATTCAAGTAACAACCAATACGCAAGTATAAAATTTTAAATAAATATAAATACTAGAATGTTGCTATCAAACTTGTACGACAAACTTTTACACCTATCAAATACTTTAAAATTTGAGATAATCTTCCAAGATGGTATGACAACTACAAGAGGACAAGGAGTTGTACAGAAAAAAAGGACAAGTTGAAGCTGATGTGGTAGAGGTACGATTGGATCAAACATTATCTAGCAGTGGAAACAAAAGGTACGACACCCATAAAATATGATAAAGTGTAGCTTCAAAATAAATCACATCTTCCCACACTTGGTACGGTTGACTAGGATCTTACCCAGCCATATTTGAATTTGTACAATGAACTTCAACTTGTACGACTCAACAAATAGTCTTTGAGGAATGGTACAAAAACCAAAGGAAATGATATGACAGTCTTGAACATGGTATGGTAGCTTAGAGAATATTACTAGTTGCTAAATAGCTAAGAAGATGTACAGTATGGTATTACCTCCAAGTATAGATAAAGATTTGTTATAAATAGAAAATACCTAGATTCCAATGGATATCAATCTCTGAATCCAATCCAAAACTAAAACTAAATTGCATCACACCTAAAATTTGGAAACCTTCACACAACATACCCAAAACTAATTGAAACTAGAATACTTCTACAAACTTTCAACACAATTGTGATGTTTGAATGAAACCACCTCGAACTTGATCGGGGAGGTTTTCATCCTCTAAATCTTGATATCAAGAAGGTTTTCGTCCTTAGGAAAGAAGATGAACAAACAGTTTGATCTTAGAGAAAATGAGTTTTTGATTTCATAAAAGAGATCCTTTCTTATGTGCCCAACCTCTCCTTTTATAAACCTATTTTTATTTAATAGTCATTTTCTTGCTTTATTTTTGAAGTGTCTAGAAAATATCTTTTAATTATAACATTACATTGACTCTCTCTATTAGAAACTCTTTTAATATTAGACCCTCATTTAATAATAAAACATAATTCACCCTTTCAATAAATATAACATAAAGTTACTAGGATAACTTAAGTTATATTATTAATTTATTTCCCTCACCATACCCCATTAGCCTACAAGAAATAAAATTATAGGCTAGGGACTCCCAAATACTCATGCCTGAAAAAGGGGACATGATAGGAAAAAGGAATCTCATCACTAGATTCAAAGACAAATGTGGACCCAATGGCGAACATGCTTGATTTTCTAAAATACGCTCAAGGATTGATTTAGTGAGGAAATATATAGTCATGATGGAATAAAGCGGTATATACATACACTCCTAAGAACTCAGCCAAGGATTCCTCGGTAGACAATATATCTAAAGATGGAAAGATTGCATTGGAGGAGTTGAAAATAAGGTCATGATACTAGAGGGAGAGAGAAGACTTGTGAGAGTGTGACACCATGGAAACTACCATAGATCAGTGAGAGTACGATTTGGGCAAGCAAGCAGACTTATAACCTAAACGAATAGAAGAAAGGTGTGTGTAGATTGGTGAGAGAAAACTTGGTGGTAGCGAAGGGAACAAGATTGGGAACTCTGTTTAAGCTAGAAGCCACTACTGTTTGTAATGCCTCTTATGCATATAAGGTTAATATTAAAAATACATGTATGCTGTGGCACCATAGATTGGGCCACATAAGTCAGTCTAGTTTAAAGACTATTTTAAATAAACAATTGTTAGATGATTTATCCTATTTTGATGAGATTTTTAAATTTTGTGAACATTGTGTGTTTGGAAAGAAGAATAGATCTCATTTTTCTTCTAGTAGTAATAAATTTAATGATAAATTGGAACTTATTCATTCGGATGTGTTTGGTCTAGTGGATGTTGAATCAATTGGAAAATCTAGATATTTTGTTTCCTTCATTGATGATGTCTAAAGGCTTACCTGGATTTATTTTATGCATCACAAATCTGAAGTTTTTACCAAGTTTAAGGAATTTAAAGCTTTAGTTGAAAAGAAATCAGATTTTAAGATAAAGGTTTTGAGATTTGACAATGGAGGGGAATACTGTTCTAAGGAATTTGATGAATTCTGTAAGCATGTAGGTATTGTTAGACAGAAGACTACTCTGTATACTCCACAATAGAATGAAGTGGAAGAAAGTATGAATTGGACAATAATGGAAAGAGCTAGAAGTATGTTGAATGAATCACAGTTGAATAAATGCTTTTGGTCAGAAGTTGTGTATATTGCAAACTACTTGATTAATAGATCTCTATGTAAGGCTCTGGTTTCAACTCCTTATGAAATGTGGACAGGTAAGAAACCTTCTGTTTCACATTTAAGGGTATTTGGCTATGAGGCTTATGTTCATGTGCCTAAGAAAATGAACTAAGTTGAATCCAAAATCTGAGAAGTGTACTTTCATTAGATATGGTGATAACGTAAAAGGTTATAAGCTTGGAATCCACTAACCTGAAATATTATCTATTCTAGAGATGTTATTTTTAGGGAACTTAGTGTTATTTCAGAACCTAAACAACCAAAGGAAAAAGAAGAAAAGGTGAGAGAGTGCATTTTGAATTAGAGAATGAAGATGCACCTCAGGAAGAATAAAATGATGGATTAGGGGTGAAAAAACAAAAGAAGATTCGAGTGAAAGTTCTAATGAGGAAGAATCTATTGTAATAGAAGAAGTTGGTATAGATGAGCATGTAGAAGAACCTGAAGAGTCGCTTACTCCAACTCTAAGAAGATCCACAAGACAAGGAAACCCAGTTGATAGGTATAGCCCACTAGATTTTTGTTGTGTATTTGTTTTGTTGAGTATTGACGATGAACCTAGGTCCTATAGGGAAGCTATTCATGCAGATGATAGTGAGTCTTGGCATTTAACCATGTAAGAGGATGGCTTTAGACTCTTGTGATACTTGGGATCTTGTTTGTTTGCCCAAAGGGAGAACGGCCATAGGATGTAAATGGGTCTTCAAGAAGAAGTTTGGAGCAGACGGTTCATTAGAGAAGTACAAGGCTAGACTGATAGCCAAGGGCTACTCCCAGAGAGAGGGAGTTGATTGTGGTGAAATTTTCTAACTTGTTGCTAAATTATCTTCCATTAGATTTTTTTATCTATTTCTGCAACATATAATTTTGAGGTTGAGCAAATGGATGTTAAGACTGCATTTTTGCATGGAGATCTTGAGGAAGAAATTTACATGCAGCAACCTACAGATTTTGAGGTAAAAGGGAAAGAACATTGGGTATGCAACTTAAAATAGTCTCTTTATGGTTTGAAACAATCACCCAAAATGTGGTACCAAAAATTTGATTCATTTGTCTTGAAATTGGGTTTTGTTAGAAGTGAGCAGGATCACTATGTTTACATTCATTATATTGATGATTCTATTCTGATCATTGTATTGTATGTTGATGACATGTTATTTTTCAACAATACTAAGGGTATGATCAGTGAGTTGAAAGCCCAACTTTCAGGTGCATTCAAAATGAAGGATCTTAGAGAAACCAGGTATATTTTTGGGATGGAGATCAAAAGGGATAGAGGTAATAGAAAGAATTGGTTATCACAGAGTAAGCATGTTGATACTAGTTTGTAGAGATTTAACATGCATGATTGTAACCCAATAAGAGTTCCTTTTCCCATTGGTACTAAGATAACATTAGATATGTGTCCTAAGAATAAGGATAATTTAGAGGATATGTCTAATGTGCCATATTCTAGTGCTATAAGGAGTTTAATGTATGCAATGGTTTTTACTAGGCCTGATATTTCCCAAGTAGTGGGAGTTTTGAGTAGGTTTATGTCTAACCCTGGTAGACATCATTGGAATTATGTGAAGAGGGTGTTTAGATATCTAGCAGGTACTCCTGATTACTATTTGGTTTATTTTGGTACTGACAGTGCTGACAAAACTTTGGACATACAGGGATTTGTTGATGCAGATTGGGCAGGTGAATTGGATAGTCAAAGGTCCACTAGTGTCTATGTATTTACTTTGTTTGGAGGAGCAGTGAATTGGATGAGAAAGAGGCAGCCCATAGTTTCTTTGTCCACCATTGAAGTAGAGTATATGGCAACTACCCATGTCTCTAAGGAGGCAATTTGGTTGAGGAGATTGTGTACAAGTATTGGTTTTGATTGTAGGGTCATTTAGATTGGTTGTGATAGCTAGAGTGCTGTTTGTTTGGCCAAGAATCTTATGTATCATGCTTGAACTAAGCATGTTGATGTTCAATGTCACTTTGTTTGAGAAATGGTTGCAAATGGACATATTGAGCTAAAGAAGGTAGACACTCAGGAGAATGTTGCAGATTCATTGACTGAGCATGTGAGCACAAAGAGGTTTGTTTGGTGCACAGAGGCCATCGACCTTGTTTCTAGTGCCTGATTATTTTATGGTTTTCCTATGGGTATTTACAATGTATGATGTCAAGTGGAAGAATATTAGGATTAAGGTGCCATCAACCCTGTAAATCTTGTATTTATTATTCCTACTATTATTTGTAAATCACCCATAAGGGATGTATGTAAGTTTCATTGGCATTGATAAAAATTATTTATTGTCCATGATAATTACAGAGTTACTGCATTGGTAAGTTTCAGAGTTACCGGCAATAGTTACAGGATGTCATTTACTAATGGTAATTGTAATTAATCAATGTAACTAAAGTGGGAAGGCCCACTTGGAAGAATCACCTATTTTGTGGTTATGACATGCGTCATAGATGCTGTAAGAAGGTGTAAGTGATTCTATGACAATTGTAAGTTGTCATAAGAATCTATGACATCCATGACACCCTATGACATGTCATAATATGTTGTAAGATTCTATTCTTGGTTTTAGGCACCCAAGGTTGCATAGGAATCTTTGGACAAGTGTCAAATGCATGTATGGCAATATTTATTGCTGCATGTTGGAGTTTCCAAGATGGGAAATCTTGGACGGCTATCTTGGAGGTTTAGCTTGTTCTATATAAGAAATGCATAGTAGATGATATGCATGACAATTTATAGGTACTCAAGTTCTGTCGGATTGAGGATTGAAGAAACAAAGGAAGTGCATGTATTGTAATCTCAAATTTGAAGATAATACAAATTGAAGCCTCTTTTCTTGGTGGAGTTTTTTACTCGAAAGGATTTTCTCCACGTTACATACTATGCTATGTGTTCAGTTCTTCACACATGTTATTTCTGTGTAGTGGGTTTTATTTCTATTGCAATATCCATTGATTCTACATTGTTTAGAGGACATAAATAAGGTTAAAATCAGATTTCCATTGTGTGGTTTGTACCTTCATTTCTAACATTTTCAAATCAACAAATAAATGTAAGTACCTTGATTATTTTTGCACTAATAGTTCAAGGCATGAAAAAGATAGAACAAGTTTATTGCAACCATTCCATACTATGCAAAATTGTTGTCATCATGGAAAACATTATAAGGAGGGTGAAATAATGAAGGACACAACTTGCAACAAAGGACATATAGATCCTTTTTCTCACATTCAAAATTGTGTATGCATAAGAGTAACCTAGGTGTTATTTCCAGACACAAGAATGGTCAAGTTGTTAAATTCAATATCAATTTTGTTGATAGGTTCATCATTCCATGCATTGGGATAAGAGAGAAACCCATGGAGAATCATAAATAATATGTCGTGAATTCTAATGAAGTCATGAAATCTTAGTGTTTGTAGTTCATGGGTTACTCCTTGGAGCTAAAATTTACACTTGTAGGAATGGTTTCAGCAAGAGAACAACAAAAAAGTTGGAACTTTCTAACAAATTTTAGAATACAATCAAATAGCTAAAATTTTAGAATAAGATTATAAAAAATGATAAAGTTTTCAAAGAAAAACTTGAATATATTCAAAATATTGTTGTGCAAGAAAGTTTTGCAGAAGTTCAAGGTTTTTTGGTAGTTGTCCAACAATAGTGGTCACATATCTATTTGCTGATAATAACAGGCTCTGCTGATATATGTGAAAGGAATTATAGAAAATTACTAAGTGCTTTGTAGAGACATCAAGAAGTTCATGATAAAGCCTTCCTTACCACTCATTTCAAGGTTTCAAAAGTATCATCTAGTGTAGATTCTTTAGTCTGTAATTATATTAGAGTGGCGCAACAAAAACATGGTGGTGAGATTATTTTTCACATAAGGCAACCACCAGGTGAGATTTAAATTATAGAACAAATAATTCAGTTAGATAAATTTAAGGATTTTGTAGAAGATTTGTAGGAGATTGCAAAACTCCCAAGGATGATTTGGCATCCTAGTATTTCAATGATATTCAGCTAGGAGAGTTGGAGAGTTGAATTTGCAAATTGCTTGTGGGAAAACAATTTTGGGAAGGGCAGACTTTCATGTCCTCTTTTTTAGGCATGAGTATTTGGGAGTCCTCTAGCCTGTTATTTTATTTCTCGTAGGCTAATGAGGTATGGTGAGGGAAATAAATTAATAATAGAACTTAAGTTGTCCTAGTAACCTTATGTTATATTTATAAAAAGGGTGACTTATGTTTTATTATTAAATGAGGGTCCAATATTAAAAAGTGTTTCTAGACAAGAGGGTCAATGTAATGTTATTGTTGCTAATTTTTTGTTCACACTTAAAATTAGTTGGACCTAAGTGTAATTGTTCAGAAGGAATAAAAGAAAACTTGAAGGTTATGCATTTATTGAACAGGTTGATATCTTGAAAAGAGCAAAGAAAGAGATTTAGTTGATAGGATAACCCATCAGTCTAATCAAGACTAATGAGTTATCATGACAAGAGAATAAGATTGTCAAGAAATCAAAATTTCAAGAAATACAGTTGATCTTACACAGTTTGATCTTTCAGGAGTTATAAGTTAGATTGATTTTTTAGTTAATCAGTTTTGAATTAAAAAAAGAAAGATATTTGTATTGAACTGTTATTTCATGTCATGTTTTGAACATACATTCAAGTATCTGTTACTTTATCTCATGCATTTATTGAAAAGGAAATACATATACATCATATGCATAAGAGAAATTAACTGATCATGTTTAAAAGAAGTGTTCAAATGTGTCCCACACAAGCCGTGGGAGTAACTAGACTGAGCAATTGTAGACATGCAAGCTATGCATCTGTTTGATAAAATGAAAAGAAATGAACACATGATAAATTGAAACATCCATCATTGCCTGAGGAAGAAGGTTGTTTGTTGATGTTGGCCTTCAAGTCTTCAGTCTTTAATCTTCACTTTCAGTTCCACCATCAGTTGAACCTGCAAAATTTTGGGGACAACCCTGTTAGTGCTCTGGATGTTTAAAGTTATCACATGCTTTTATCAAATAGAAACATCCACTTATAACATCATGCATTCAGATGAAAGATCAGATTAGATAAATGACACAAATCAAGAAGAAACCATGAAGAAGATTAATCAATACTATTAGGTATATGTTTATGCTAACTTGTTTGCTCACTGTGTATAGCTATAGGACAAGTTTTGTTGCTGATTTGAAGACAAATAAACATGTAGATTAAATGTGGCTCCTACAAGGGTTTGAGCCCAACATGTTTCTTTTCATTTGAAAAGAGTATCAGAAAAGACAGGATGCATCATTCCAAGCTACATCATGCATCATCTAATCAACTTGCAGAAAAGTTATGTCATCATGACATTATTACAGTTGATTGGAGCAAATCAGATTAACATGACTGAGTCAAGTTGACAAAGACAAAGTGCAGAAATCAGGTTACAGTCACAAAAGAATATATAGGCTACATGAGCCATCTAAAGTATAGAATCATTTTGAATGCATGTATTTATTTCATCACAAGTGACAAGAATAGATGACAAAGTGTATTCATAGTACAAGGACATGCTACAAGTGTTCATATTACTATGCCTGATGAAGATAAAAGAAACAAAATAAAGCTTCCAAGACATAGAGCTTGTGTATCATTTGAACAAGTTACAGGATAGATCACGTAAAAGTATCATCTCATTATGATAAAAGAGAAAGAAGTAAAATGACATGATACATATACTCAAAGTGATCAGCCAGTTGAGATAAATGATACAGATTATGCCTTTTAAAAGACAAAATCAAAAACAACAAGGCATCAATAACTCTAGCAGACATATGCCATAATGAAGAAATAGGTTGATCAAGAAAATAAAACAGTATATGTGGAACAGCTATGTCATAGCTTTCACGATGAAACAACCAAGTCAAAATTCCATATGTTTAAGTTATCAATAGAGAGCCTATATTCCCAGGTAGCTGCCACAGTTCCCAATGTAATCAAATGTTCAACATTCAAACATTCAAGTGACACATGGAAATCGTAGTATGATCCTAATCTCATCACTGTATTGTTCAAACAAGCCTTATCTCATATGCATTGGAACAATGAAAAGACATCATGCTATAGTCAGCAAATGCCAGAAAGAGAGATACCTTGCAAGAATTAAACAAGTGCAGTCACATTCACTATGAATAGTTATGACAGTGATCATGAAGTGGCTTGTGCAAGCAAATACAGTCAGAATAGATCACAACTTCCATGTCCATCAATAGGAGTAGAACATTCTTGAAAGAGAATACCACATCAATGATGAAGGAGAAGTAGTAGAAGGCACATGATATGCCAAATGCTACAGTGATGATGATTGACAAAGGCACAAGGTAAGCAGTCTTTTTCCTCATATGCCATTGTTCTGAATGACACAGTTATAATAAACATTTGCCATGATAAAGGACCAAAGGAGGAGAGAAAAGCATGATATGTATGCTACTATAGGATGCATCATGAAATAAGCAGTGAGCATGCACAGAGGCAGCTAGAAGGAGTATCTAAAGAATGCCACAGACAGATGTAAATGAAGAAAATAGTGATTCCACAATCACATACATAAGGCAACATTCATGAGTTAGCCAAGGTTAAGGAAGAAGATGCTGATGGACAACCAAATAATAATGATTAATAGATACAAACAGAGGAGCCTCAACATTCAGAAAGTAGTTGAAGATAAAATCTATATGCTATAAAATTTTAGACTTGTTGCCACATTGATCAAACATTCATACTTTGTAATGAGGAAGGAGCTGACATCATATGGACCAAGAAATACAGATAGCCAAGGAGAGATTAGAACATGATATGTATGCTACAGTAGGATCCAAAGTCAGTCAGGAGGAGCATACACAAAGGCAATCAGGAGATGATCCCACAGTCACACATGAAGCAATAATCATTCAACTCTAAACATCATCCATTTCAACAGTTGAAAGCCTAGTCTAGGCCAATGAAAATAGGGCATATATTTACCACTCTCTGTTGTAAATATAAGTGTTAAGTCACATATATGTATCATCACACATGACAAATGATCAATCATCCTACAGTTAGCAAGCAAAGGAGATATATGACATGTAGACAGGCTATAGGAGTCATCTGAGCTCAAGAAAGTGAAACAGAATGAACAGGTTAAAAGAGCCATTTGAAAGTTTAGGTTTTTCTCTTTTAATGCATGCATTTATCTCCTATCAAGTAATTAAATAGCATGAACAATTTAAAATCTTGTGACAGGAGAACCTTCATTACACATAAATGCCAATATATGATACATAATAGAGAAGAAAGCAAAAGAAGTGTCACAAAAATGAAATAGTGTCATGGCTGTATCAGAGGAAAAAGTTCTATGCAAAAGAAAGTTGAAACCCTAGTGCCTTTTTACCTGTAGATAAAAATACAGTGAAAGATTTGCTATATAGAGAAGAGATGTGATGGCCATGAGCAGGAGGGCATTTTTTATGTTAAAAATGTAATACCAATCTGTAAAAAGGTAAAGCCCTTGTTTCTTTTCTATATATAGTTGAAATGAGTGCCATAAGATGGAGCTAATACCATAGCTGTGCTAGAGGAAGGCCTTTTTGTGCAAAAAAAATGAACCCTTATCAGAAAATTTCAATTTCAAACCCTAGTGCCATCTTGCACTTACAGCCAAAGGAAGGTGATAAAATGTATCTACTGCCATAGCCATGCCAAGAAAAGACATTTTATGCTAAAAAATAGAATACCCATCTGCATAAGTCAAAACCCTTGTTTCTTTTCTGTATACAGTTGAAAAGAGAACACAGTGAATATTATAGGAGGCTGGCCATGACAATTATAAGGGTTTTATGCAAAGAAAGTTGAAACCCTTATTTCATATTTACAAACCCTCATCAATTTTTTTATATTTTTGTGTCTACATACAGATGGAGCACAACCATAACAAAATGAAGGCTTTGTATGTGCAAAAAAGAACAAACCCTTATCATTCTTCACTTACAAAAAGACAAATGAAGCTACAGGAGAGACAAGAAACAAATGCTTACCTTATTTTTTTTAGCAGGAAGAGACACCTATCTGCGGCCTCACAGGAGTATCAAACTCTCAAATACAGGTTACAAGTGCAGAGATAAAGATGCAGAGACAAGAAAGAGTTGTCAAAGAATGAGTAATGTATTAAGATAGCCATGAAAGGAGAAAGAAGCCGCAATAATGAAAGGAGAAAGAAGCTACAGATGCCAACAAAGATGCCAGTATACTCAAAACAAATGTTACCTTCTTTCTTACATGTAGAGTTCTAATGATTTGACCAAGAGAAGACCAGAGAGAGAGTAAAAAGCCAGAAAGATATGCTTGAATCCTTCAAATCCTAACTGACAGAATGCAATTGCAGAGTGAATAAGGGAGAATGCCAAATGAAAAATGAAGACAACTTTTAGGGTTATCTATTGCTTTTGTTTGAAGGTTCTTTCTCTCGAGTTTTTTTACTTCACAAAAGACAAAAAACAATTACCTTATCCAAAATGCCCATGGTCAAGACTTTAGTCTTGAAGATTTCCTAGCCATCATGATATGGAGGGGCCGACCAACATTGTTGCACTTAATTTTTTATAAAGTCAAAAGGGTTAGTATGATGAGAAGGCAAGGATTCATGCCTTATGATTTATTTATTTTCCTTTGTGGTCGACTAAATGACATGGTCAAAGTTGCCTCATATGAAACTCATGCCTGGTCGAAGATCCTTTGTCATTTTTGCAAACATTCAAAGGTCAAAGATCCTTCCTTATTATGCATGGTGGCCGACAAGGTCAAAGGAGCATTGTATTAGGACATGATATGCATGAAGATAGAGTAAGTTTACAAGGTGGTAGACAAGGTAAGCATGTGTAATGGTACAATGTTTGATGCATGGAGTTATAAGGTTTTCTTGATATTAAAATTGCACATGAAGATATAAGGTGACTTCAAGATATAAGGATATATGTATGCACTAAGGCATCAAAGGGAGTCATAAGGATATTAATGTATATTGTTTTGTGCATGGAGATATTATAAATGCATAGGATGACTTAAGATTTTTTCTAGCAGAGAGAGGATTAATATTTTCACCTTAGTGCATGTGGAGTGATAAGGGTAAATTTTTTGCCCTAATGTATATGTATCATGCAAACTAGGGGTTTTTTTCCCACATGGAGGTATAAGGGGATTTTTATTTCTTCTAAAGTCCTATTTGTGCTCAAATCATGCAAATTAGGCAACTGTAAATTAGAGAGATAAGGAGTGTTATTTTTCTTCTCATCATGCATGATTTTACAAAGATATTAATTGTAAATAAATAATAAAGTAATATTTTCTAAATTACTTTATTATTTTCCATAAATTGTAAAGTCAAAATTAGAACAAATTGTAACCAATAATAAGTAATTATTTTTATTACTTTATTATTTACTCACAATCAATTTTGCTAATGCAAAATCATGCAAATTGATTAGTCGAGTTAACTAGGCTACCTAGGAGGTTTTTGCATGATTTTAGGAGTATTTTTAGGGTTCTTGGTCATATTTTTGGTCAAGCATATGGAGAGCCCCAAATTAGAGCTATTTTTGCTCAATTTGTGATAGTTTTAGACCCTAATTTTGAAGATTTTGGAGGTTGCTCGTGAGAGATTATTTTTAGAGGCAGTTATTTGCAAGTTCATATTTTGCATGCCTCTTTTAGAGAGCAAACCTATATATTGTAAAGAAAAAGTTTGTTTTTGCTAGTTCTTGATTCTCATTCTCATTCAGATAGATTGGAGAATTCTTGTAGCTCATTTTTACCATTTTATTGAGAGATCGACAAGTTACAGGTTCTATTTTTGTCTTCTTTTACAGAGTTTTCCTTTGTTTCTTTGAGATCAATTAAGTGACCTTTCCATTTAGTGCTAATTATTGAAGTGATTTTGATGAAATTTTGTTGTGTTAAATAATTAAACCTTTAAAATTATTGTCTCACTTCCTTGTTTGTAGCATTAAGCATATAATTATCACAGGTCTTAGGTTGTGTTATTTGGAAGTAGTCCTTTTGTGTTGTGAAAAACCATTTCCTTCATAGAAAGCCTGTTTTCAAACCTCCCTTAGAATCACTTTTGTGATATTTATGCCAGGATTGGATTGTGTGAAAGTAAGATTTTTGAGTTATATTATGAGCCAAATTGCATATTATTATCCAAATCAGGTGCATCACCAAATTTTACATTTTTACATTCCACATAGTTTCTTTCTTCCTTTTTCCAAAATAGAAAAAACATGCATCCCAATAGAAAATTTGAAGGGAACCAGCCCACAATCTGGAGGTCTAATTTCATTATAAGGCAGCCACAACCTGAAATTAGTCCCATGTTACACAGAATTGCAGAGCTTTACCAGCCTTGCATACGGGTGCAATTCCCAGTGATAACAGTTATATTAAAAATATATTTTCTAGTCACTTCCAAAATAAAGCGAGAAAATGATTGTGAAATTAAAAAAAAGATTTATAAAAGGAGAGGTTGGGCACAAAAGAGAGGATCTATTTTATGAAATCAAAAACCCTTTTTCTCTGAGATTGAACTCTTCATTCATCTTCTTGCCTGAGGATGAAAACCCTCTTGGTATCAGGATTTGGAGGATGAAACCCTCTAGATTTTATTTTGGATTTGAGAATGAAAACCCTCCAATCCTTTATGGTGGTTTCACTTAGAGATCACATTTGTGCAAAATTTTTGCAGAAGTACTCTAGTTTTAGTTAGTTTTGGTGTGTTGTGTGAAGGTTTCTATATTTTGTGTGTGATGCAATTTAGTTTCAATTTTAGATTGGATTCAAAGATTGATATCCATTGGAATCTAGGTATTTTCTATTTACAATAAATCTTTATCTATACTTGGAGGTAATACCAAATTCTACATACTCTTAGCCATTATAGTAGCCAGTAATATTCTCTAAGCTATCGTACCATGTACAAGACTATTGTATCATTTCCTTTGGTTTCCTACCATTCCTCAAAGACTATTTTTGGGTTGTACAAGTTGAAGATCACCACACAAATTCAAATATGGATGAGTAAGATCCTAGTCAGTCGTACCAAGTGTGGGAAGTTGTGATTTATTTTGAAGCTACACTTTATCATATTTTATGGGTGTCAGATCTTTTATTTCTACTACTGAGTAATGTTTGACCTAATCATACCTCTGCCACATCAACTTTAGCTTTTCTGTTCTGTCATATAGCTCCTTGTCATCTTGTGGTTGCCATACCATCTAGAAATATTATCATAGTTTTTAAAATATTTGATAGCTATACAAGTTTGTGATACAAGTTTGATAGTAGATTTCTGGTATTTACTTAATACTTAATACTTTCTTATTGGTCATTACTTGAAGATTTCTAAAGATTAATCTTTGCTAGTTAAAATATAAGGGTTTATACTTCGGTAATTTTATTTTCCCACCATTGATAATTTATGGATTATTTATGTAATCTCTCTACGGTTCTCTGCTAGGGCTCTTATGGTTTTTGTATTTCATTTTGGAAGGCTTAGTTGCTACCACATCTTTAATCTCATATTTTAATTTTTTTTGGATTGTACGTTGTGTAGCTTTCCACCAACAAGTAGCTATGTTGATCATATTCTAGTCTCCATATGCTCTCACACTACCCATTTTGAGATCTCAGTGATTACAAAGTTCTAGAATTCGTACATTAATATTGGGTTATTGTCAAATTATCAAATATTCTAGTTCAAGACATTACATTGCTCCTCTTATCAAAGTTTGTAGTCCCTTGCTCATAGGGAACATGATTGAAATCTCCATGGATCCTGTTGATTCCACTAAGGTTCTTAAAATAGGTAAATGCCCTTCCTTCAATGAATGTGCTTCTCACACCTAAATGCTACATGATCTTCTTGACCTCTCTACTTGGGCATACAATGATATGCCACACATAGATTAGACTATGGTAGTACACAAAATCATTCTTTACCCTATTGCCAAACCAATCAAATAAAAAATTTGAAAGATGCATCTCAAGGTGGCTTTGTTGGCTAAAGCCAAAATATATAAACTGTTTAAAGCTGGTTTCATTCATGTTATTAACTACTCACTCTATATTTCTAACATAGTGGTCTTATCCAAGATTGATAGTTATATTTGTATATGTACTAATTTTCATGACATCAACAAGGTTTCTCTAAAGGACAATTTCCCCTTCCTAATATGGACATGATCATTAACTCAATTGCAATCCATACACTTATTTCTTTTATGGATGGTTTCTCAAGTTACAATCAAATTTTGATAAATCCTCAAGGTTGGTATAAAATAACCTTACTACTCTTTGGGGTACCTTTTTTTATGTCATCATGCCTATTGGGTTGAAAAATGCTAGCACTACATAATAATGGGCAATGACCCTTATCTTTCAAGACCTTATGCGCAATATCCTAAAGGACTACATGGATAATATTCTATCAAAGTCTCACTTTGTCAAGACCACACTTGCAACCTACGGATTATCTTCAAGAATTTGTGCATATGCAAAATGTGTTTCAACCCTAGGAAGTACATTTTTGGTGTGGATAGTGGAAAACTTCTTGGCTTGATTATCTCCTATCAGGGAATCAAGGTAGACACTAAGAAAATTGATACCATTGTTAACATGCTTATTACTTATAATATATCTTAGGTGAGTAGCCTCCAAGGCTGAATCCAAGCCATCTTCCATTTTGTTTCATGTCTAGTTGACCACACACTTCCTTTCACTCAACTACTTAAAAAGGATGCTATATTTTCTTGGAATGAGGAGTGTTGGTAAGTATTTGATTCACTTGAAGCATACCTAGCTAACTCACCCATTCTTATACCCTATGTTTCCAAATGCCCTCTCATCTTATATATGTTTGCTACAGACCATGCCTTGGGTACTCTCTTAGAACAACTTGATGATTAAGTAAAAGAACATGTTTACTATATTCATTCTATGCTTATTAACTATGAAACTAAATATATAATGACCAAGAAACAATGTTTAGCCATCATATTTACTACCCAAAAACTTTGTCATTATCTCCTTAACATTGAAACTACTATAGTTGTTAAATTTGACCCCTTGCAACAACTTATTTTTAAGGTAGAGTTATCAATCATATGGATAAGTGGATGATGCTCTTCACAAAGTTTGACTTAAATTTCATCCCCCAAAAGGTGATTTAATAGATAAACTTTGGATGACCATTTTTCCAATACACCTTCTCCCTTTGCCTCCCCTAATCTTGGTACCTTCTTGGATGGGCACATTTTCTATACTGATAATGATAACTCTTGTGAGAATGTTCTTTGATGGCTCATGATGCAAGACTATCTCAAAGGTAGGTGTAATTCTAATCCCACCATCTAATAATCCTATCCCCCTCTCTTTTCACCTCAACTTCTAGTGCACCAACAATGATGTTAAATATGAGGCCCTCATAGTTGTGTTTCTTGGTATGTACTCTCTATTTACATCACTTATTTTTGTATCACAATTAGTGATATGTTATATCATTGGATAAAATTAAGCCAAAGAGGAAAATCTCTCCCTTTACCATGACCTCACTTTGTCTCTCCTCAAGTAACTTTCCTCCTACACCATAGATGCTTTTCCTAGGAAAGAAAATTGTCATGATGACACTATGGCTAACATTGCATCCCTTATGCCCCTCATAGACATTACATAAATTTTATAGTTTATTGTTCATATCTTCTCTTCTCTCACCATCCAAGATTCAACTACCTTTCCTAATGGTATCTTCTACAACCTACTTGAAGCATGTGAATGGTACTCAAACATCTTCTATTATCTACATGATGGTACTTTTCCCCACATTGCCTCTAGAAATATCTACATTTGCATTCATAAAAACATATCTCACTACATCCTCTCTAATGTCTTGTATCAACATGGTTATAATGGTCTCCACCTCCATTACCTCAAGAAGGTTGAAAAATCTATTGCACTTTAGGAAGCACATGTAGGGTTTGAGGAGGCCACTTTAGTAGTGAGAAGTTGGTCAAAAGCTCCTTTGAATGGGATACTATTTGGAATAGATGGAATAAGACTCATGAATTTGTCAAGAAATTTCCTCAATGACAACAAAACATTAACATAATCCATGTGATGACTTAGGATTTTCAATCTTTCACTTTCCCTTGGCCCTTCTCTATCTGAGGCCTAGACTTGATTGGTAAAATATCCCTACCCTCTAAAGGATATGCATTCATTATTAGTTCTATAAACTACTTCACTAAAGTTGATGTTATATGTAAATTTCTTAATGGATCACATAATTGCTCACTTTGTTTTACTATCAACCTTTGTGTCTAATAATGTCTTGTCATTCAAAAATAAATATGTGAAAAAGTTCCTTAGAAAATTCCATATCTAGAAATAGTTTCCCACACCTTACTATCCATAATCTAATAGTTAGGAAGAAGATTCTAATAAGACTTTAGAATGAATCTTACATAATACCATAAACAAACATGTTAGGAACTAGCACTCCACATTGGCTCTTGCTCTGTGGGCATATTGTACCAACATTCATATCTCCATTGGTACCACACCCTATTCTCTTGTTTATGGTGCTAAAGTCATTATGCCTCTTGACCTAGAGATTCCTTCATTACACATCTCCCTTCAAGGAATCGTTGATGAAAATACACATTGATAATTCTAACTTCACGAGATGGAAATGCTTGATGAACATTATGTAAATAATTTGGAACACCTTCAAGCCTACCAAAAATACAGCAACTTAGATGATATTTCAATCAATGTGTCCTCCCTTGATCCTTTCAAGTTGGTGATCTTGTCCTCCATGAGGACCAATATAACACCAACATGATTAATGCTCTCCAAAGTAAGTTTAGTCCTAATTGGTTAGGTCCAATATTGTTACCTCCATGTATGGTTCAAGTGCATGCAACCTATTCATTATGGATGGGAAACCTTTGAAGGAACCCCTTGAAACTTTGCACCTTTACAAATTTTATGCACAAGCTATCTCCTCATTCCCTCATGTATGTTATCAAATATCGAATCTTTTATGTGGCCTATATACTAGTGACCATAATCTAGGCACAATATCAAGTGCTTCAACTCTATAAATATTGTTTCTCACACCCCTCAAGTAAGTTTGACCTAATAAGGACTATAGCACTATCACGGTACTATCCAAACTCTAGCATAGTTGCATTAACATCTTGATGAATAAAATAACCGTTGCAAGTATGTGCCTAATCGATGTTATCATTGATGTCAACATATCTGTGTTGTCATTGGTGTCAACTGTGCTTCTATTTTTTTGCTTGCTTGTAATAAGTGAGATACTTTGTATTTACTTATGTAAGTGATCTTGATGTTGAGGATATTGAGAAAATTAGCTTCTCCAGTAGAAATAGTGAGTTGCAGTGGAAATAGTGTATTGCATATAGAAGAACAGTCCAGAAGATTTCTCTGCATTTCATGTAGGATGAGTCTGCAGATTGAAAGTTATTTAGAAGTCTATTTGAAGATGTTATATTCCAAGTTTGAGCCTCTGTTATGAAGATTTGAGTGAGTTATGTTCACCAGAGTGAAAATTGCTTTTCCTGTATGTTTGTTGGTGACAGGGAAAGTGTTATGTTCTGCATTCCTCTGCATTGAAGTATTTTGGTCTATGGTTCTAGAGTTAAGTCTAATTTGGTGTTATGTGCCCTCAACTCTAATGGATCATGATTTGGTGGTCTGTAAGCTATCCTTTCCTTATGACAGTGGCTGACAGTGTTGTTCTTGTGCTCTGATTTGAAGAATCTTCTTGATAGAGTGGTTAGAGATCGTGTAGTTGTTCTTGGTGATTACAATGTGCTTGTGGATGTCTCCTGATCATGTTCCTACCTTTGGAATGGAGAAAATTGGATCATGGATGAAGAATGTTCTTAGAAGACCTAGTGTTCTCACCAGTCTTGGCCGACTTGGTTGGTTTCACTAATTGCGGAGATGCCTTGAAGATTGTGGAAGCGTGTCGTGGCATGAAGAATTGTGTTTGAGTCCCTACTAAGGTGTGGCATGATCAACATACATCTTTACATCTTTTCCTTAGCAAATTTTTGTATTAGGTCCAGACCTATTTCTATGTATGTTTTTGTAATGCCAACCTTGGAGATTGTTCCAACGGTTGATGAATGTATTGACGACCTTGATGTACATTACAAGGTTGATGACTTGTATAACAACTTGTGATGTAATTGTGAAAAGGTGTAGGAGTGTGCGAAAATGAAAAGATAAGTGCGAAGGTGTTAAAGAGCAGAGCAGAGAACTTATATTGTGCTTCAATGAAACTGAACCCAGGCATGGAGTAGATGCAACTTAATCAGTTCACCATTTTTGGTAGTGAGCCACCCCTTGGTAGTGAGCCACTCTTTGGCAATGAGCTGTTCTTTGTAGTGAGCAATTTGGGCAGCGAGCCTCTATTTTTTAGATTTATCAATGCAAGTAAAGTATATCATGTCTTGTCATACCCCATACTTAAAAACATACATAAATCATATAACTAATATTCACAAACCATGAAGAATGCCATGAATCATAAACCACATACATAAATCATACAACCAATGCACACAAGTCATGAGGAAATACGCATATATAACCATAACACACATGATAATCCCATGAAAAACCTATATATGTCTCAAAATGTATATGAATTATGTCTCACACCTGTACAAAAATATTGGTACTACTACAACCAAAATGTAGTGCCTTGTACTAATCTAACCATGGGTGTTGGACCCCTTAGCAAGAGGTAGTTCCTTATCCTCCTATAGTGGATACCTATTAGGAGGATACATAGACACAATCAACTGAGATTGTCCCTATGACTGTGAACTCTGAGCTGCTGCTACATTGGCCATCATGGCTATCATAGATCTAGCAAGGCTAACCTCAACCTTCATCCATACATGCTTCTCCCTCAATGTTACTACCTTAGCCGTTAAGTCTTGCACACATGGATGGTCAAACACATGATCTACTTTTTAATGGAACTTATCTCCCATGGTTGTGAGATGAGAAACCTCAGCCTCAAACCACTCACCCTTAGCTTATGACCTATCAAGACTAGTAAGATCAACATCTAGCCCTACATAAAACTCATCTCTCTCACATGTGAGATGAGTAACCTTACTGTCAAGCAACTTGAGCTTAGTATTTAATCTCTCAAGCCTAACCCACACATCATCCTAATTTTTACAAAATTAAAGAGACTCAATGGCTAATATATCATGATTTTCCCCAATAGCCACTCCACTTGTTGTAATTGAGTGAGCTCTAGTTGTAACTAGACTATATTAGGCTAAAGAGACTCAACAATCACTTTCTATCTATCTTCATCTCGAGTGATTTCCTTATTCATCTACTATAACCTCTCTTTCTCTTCCTAGGCCTCTCTCATCATGTGCCCCACCTCTCTTTTCATGGAAACAAAGCTCACCTAAAAAGATAAGTTGTCAGCATCCAAATGTCACAGGGATCTCTCCAAATTATCCCTCTACTTATACACTACCTAGCCTACTAGTACGTTGCTCATCATACACTATTCATAGACATATCACTAGCTCAAAAATATCTATATGTTGACCACCTATCTAGTGGTTGATATTCATCATGCACTAGATTAACCAAGGTGATGTTTGGTACTAGCTCTACAAAAAATTCACCAATAAAGTCATACCACTCAGAAACACTCACTACACCCATCAAAAACACATATTAGAACTTTTAGTAATAAAAAAATAACTAAAGTAAACATAACCTACTATCTAGTTACACTTCTACATAAATGATAAAAGCACAAATTATCATGTACCTGGATCTCTTAGCTACCATGACTTGTCAACCAAGTCCCTCAAAGAGGACGTTACCATAGGTGCACTCCCAACTCCAATGGATCCCCTTGAGCCCTCTAATTTTTTTACTACTGTCCCCTTGCTCAAAGGTACCTACATCTTTACCACTTCCCTCTTTTGTAATCATTGATGCACCAAGTAGCATCTTTTATCTAACCTGTATAGGCCCCTTCACTTGTGACCCTTTGTATCCTATCCTCCTTCCCATCCTCCTCATCCTTCCAATCTCTCCTCTTCCCTCTCTTAGTTCCCCACCACCTCCAACACCATCTCCACCATGTTTGTATTTGTCTACACCTCTACCATCTCCCATCCCTCTCCTCCCAACCTCCCCACCACCTCCAACACCATCTCCACCATCTCAACCACTACCTCTTCCTCTACCATCTCCCCTCCCTCTCTCTCTCTCTCCCAACATCAACAACACCTCCAACACTATATCCACCATCTCCACCACATCCTCTACCTCTACCTCTACCATCTCCCCTCCCTCCCCTATCTCTCCTCTACCACCCCTTGCAACAACATATATGGGTTCTAGTGCATGTCATTACATTGTGAATTATTTGTGCTAGTGCATGAAAGAGAAATGTCACATTAATACAATAGATTATTTGGGTAATGATTTATATTCTCAAATTGCATCCTTTCCTAGGATCAATGAGGGAATCTAGGTATTATCATGCATTGTGAAATTTACAAAATTAGAAAAAAGGGTTGTGTTTGGGTCATATGCATGGAATTCATAAATAATGTTGTGTAATGATAATAAAAGTATTAATGAATTCTACATTTTGTGACTCTAATTCTATCTCCCTATTGCATCATTTGTAATTTGGCTTGTGAAAAGGAATTGTTGCATTGAAAGATTCATTGGGTTGGTTAGGCTAGGGTCTAGAATAGCACTTCTATTCATAATTAGATGTTAAAATGCTCATTTTTATGTGTGGATGTGTTTTGATCTATTGGCTTGTGAGTGAAATTATGTTCTTGTCTTAATCATGGTGTGTTGAATGATTGCTAGTGTGTGATAATTCATGTAACTACATTGTAATTCTCTTGAATGTGATTTTTTGTGAAATAGCATTCATGTATAGAAGGTCAATTCTAGTGGATGTTGTGGGTAGATTTCATAGAAGACCTTGTAATGATTTAATTGCATGATGATGTAGGATAAAAGTTGTATTAAAACTAAGTAATGAATGGAAAAAGTACTTGTGTTTTGTGTTCCTTCAGGTATTTTTTGTCTTAGTGAAAATTGGTAATTGAATAGAAGTAACAATTTTAGAAATTTTTGTATGGTAGAAGTGTGATGAAATATTAGTTGCTTTGCAACCTAATTTATGCTTAGTACGATCAAGTGAAGATTTATGATCCAATGTTTTATGATGTGGTTGGAGTCTTACAAGACTCACTTGCATAGTATTGTTTGAGTGCATTATCTAACTCACCTTAGATTACATAAATCTTGGTGTAATATACCTTTTGGCTCCCTTACTTGTGATTATAAATAGTCACACAGTGTATGTAAAGTGAAAATTCAAGATTGTGATACTTTCTTTTGGTTATTGATGAATTTTCTATTTTATGTAATGACAAACATTTATTTGATTATCTTGTTTATGAGTAGTCTATCCACCAAATTTTGACATTTGTTTATCTTTTGACTTTATGGTCACTTTTGATTTACTATTGAAGTTGAGATCATTAAATGCCTTATTTTTGGAATTGGTATTGTAAATGGGAATATGAGATTGATCAATAATGATACTTAAAAACCCAAACATCAATGAAATATGCGAGTAACAAGAATAAACAAATGAAAGCACAAAACTTACAAACTTGTTACCCTGCGGCTTCCATTGTTCACCTATCTGTCCTCGACCTTGATGAAGAAGATTGGCCCTCAGTGAGCTTGCTTCCTTTCTTGTTGACGGTGACAAGAATGGAATGGCTGTGATATTTTGTTGTGTTGGAGATGAGCTTCAAACACAGGGACAATGAATAGAGGATGTGGGATGGCTAGAATGATTTCTGCATTAGGAGGGTATGAAGAAGGGAATTGAGAAGAATGTGGGCATTATGAGGATGCTAGAAGAAGATTTCTAGAAGAAGTTGGGCATAGTAAGGATGCCTGAATATGTCCCCCCCAATTGCTTAGAGAAGGGTCTCTTTTATAGATTTTCTGAAAAGGCAATGGAGGGTGAGGATCAAAAGATGAGATCAATGGCTCTCATTTTTTGTGAATCTTTAATTCATAATGGATGAATTAAAAATTCTTTTTTGAGAAGAGTGGGTTATGACAATTGAATTAAGAATTCAATAGTGGAGGATAGTGGGTTATGACAATTGAATTAAGAATTCAATAGTGGAGGATAGTGGGGGACAATTGAATTAAGAATTCAATAGTGGATGATAGTGGGGAATAATTGAATTAAGAATTTAATAGTGGAGGATAGTGGGAAATAATTGAATTAAGAATTCAATAGTGGATGATAGTGGGTTATGACAATTGAATTAAGAATTCAATAGTGGAGGATAGTGGGGAAC
Organism: Cunninghamia lanceolata; assembly: GCA_027924645.1. Taxonomy (NCBI): domain Eukaryota; kingdom Viridiplantae; phylum Streptophyta; class Pinopsida; order Cupressales; family Cupressaceae; genus Cunninghamia; species Cunninghamia lanceolata. The sequence goes on along the minus strand of BSBN01000339.1, from coordinate 28,901,040 downwards.
AATTGAATTAAGAATTCAATAGTGGAGGATAGTGGGGAACAATTGAATTAAGAATTTAATAGTGGATGATAGTGGGGAACAATTGAATTAAATATTCAATTGGTGGAGGATAGTGGGGAACAATTGAATTAAAAATTCAATTGGTGGAGTATAGTGGGGAACAATTGAATTAAGAATTCAATAGTGGAGGATAGTGGGGAACAATGGAGGATAGTGGAATTAAAGATTTATTTTGGATAATAGAGGATATTATCTAATTAAATATTAAAAATATTTAATTATATGTGCAACATGATGAGGTGGAAGAGATGAGGTGGAAAGATGAGGTGGATTGATGAGGTGGATTGATGAAGTGGATTTTGTGAGGTGGATTTAGGATTTGAGACATTAGAAGAATTTAGGGATTTTAATTAAATAAAATGATTTCATTTAATTATGGGATAATGAACCAATCAAATAAACTTATAATATTTATTTAATTGACAGAAGAAAATATGAATTAAGATAAATATTAGAATATTTACTTAATTCGACCTGAGCCAATTTTAGGTGTCTACAAGTATTTCTTCCACTTTGGTCCTATTTTCTATTATTGTGGTGGCTATACTTAAATGTTTAAGTTGTTGGTCATGTATCATTCAATTTTCTTCTCTACCATGTCTAATATGGACCTCTGGTGTGTTGTAAAAGGGATTGGATCATGGAGAATGTACTAGTTCTTGATTCTTGTGTTTGTTAGAATTATGGTGGTGTAATTTCCTTGTACTCTTTTGGAATGTAAGTGAATGTTGTATGAAGTGTTTGAGAAAAGATATGAATTGTATTTGTATTCATGTGGATCACTTGTTTTGGGTGAACATGCAAGTTTGTGTAAATGTCATGTATGTATGGTAGTGATTAATGTACATTGAATCTGTTAGAAATGAAGGAAACAACTACCCAAATGGAAATCTGATTACAACATGTTTATGATCTTAAAGCAATGTAATATGAATAGAGATTGCATATGGAAATAAAATTACAACACATGAATAAACACCATAGAAGAATAAACCACATAACCCAGTATGTAATGTAGAGAAAACCCTTTCAAGTAAAAAACTCCACCAAGAAAAGAAGCTTCAAGTTGTATTATCTTCAAATCTGAGATACAATACATGCACTTCCTCTATCTCTTCAACCTTCAATCCGACAGAACCTATGTACAAAACTTATGAGAAATGAGACATACATAACACATACAAGGCACTGTACTTATAGAGGTCTTTCACTCCCCAAACTAGGCATCCACTTTCTCTCACCTTGAAAACTCTAACATGCAAAATCAAATGACCTCTTACATGCTCATGGCACATGTCAATAGTCAACCATGCAAACTTGGGTGCCCATCGACAAGAATAGGCACTTACAGGGTAATAAATGTTGTCATAGCCATCATAGATTTTGTCATAACACCCCTTGAATAGCATCTTCCCAATATGGGCACCTAGAGCGAAGTATAGCAACTTACAAGCAATAAGTATCCATCATAAGTTGTCATATTGTCATAGAGTCTTATGACAACCTACAACTGTCATAGATTCTCTTACAATTGCTTACCAACTTTATGATGGGTCTCATTATTTTACCACTGCCGGTGAAACTTGTGCATCCCTTATGGGCAATTTACAAACAATATTAGGAATAATAATTACAAGGATTTACAAGGTTAATAGCACCTAAATCCTAACAAATTAAAGAATGAGCTTAATTATTATTATATGCATGTAGATCATGTAAATGAGTTATGCTTGTATGTAATGCATCTTGCTTTTGGTAGATAGTAAGTGGTTGGGTATTGACTTAGTTCACCAATCATGTTTATACTTGCTTGTCTCATTATTGTATTATTTTGGACATGTTACCATGCCTCCTAATGTTTCAACATTAGTGGAGTGAATGATGTTTTGTTATAAACACAAGGGCCATGTTACTAAATGACACGAAGGCACACATCATGTTGTTTAGATATAATTCTATAGCTACACAAATGTTCCAACATAGTGTAGGGTATGATGGTGTATTAGTAAGTGTGTTGGCATATATTATTTATATTTATTATATTACAATTATCTACCCATTCTTGTTGTGTTTTTAGTTTTGTCAATCTGGTTATTGCAGGAGTTTCTCCTTGATATTTCAGAGAATTCCTAGCATGGTGCTAGATGTGATGCAATGTTTGTGTGTAGGAATTTGTTATCTTGAGTATTCTATTTTTTAATGCTTGGTAGATGGACTATGAGGAATGTATACATGAAATTTGGAAAAAAATAAAGGGAAATAAAAACAAGCTATGATTCTTATTCCAAATTCAATGTAACCTATAATTGAGCATAAAGAAGACCAAATAAAATAATCTCACCTTCACCTGCCAAAGCAAGGATCTTTTTGGTTGAGTGGATTTGATCATAAGATGTAGTTGCTTGAGCTTCTTACAAGATTTTTGTAGCATGTACTTGTCACTTATGCTTGATGTATTTGATTGATATAGCTCCTCAATGTACTTGAAATATTGTTGTAAATTGATGGAGGATTGGTTGATTTATAGATTTTTGATTGAGGATATGAATAGTTGAGATTGATTTGGGGAAATTTATTAAATTAGGGTAGTTGGTTGAGAATGGTTAATATTTTGGATGAATGATTTAGATGCTCTAGGGTAACTTACTAAGTTTTTTCTATCTTCTAGAGCAAGATAAAAGATGAATGGTCAAGACTGATTGCAAATGGATGGTGGAGATTGATTGAGATGGTTTTATTAAATGAGTGTAAGTGGTCATGTGAATTGAATTATTTATTTATGGATAACAGATGGAAATGGATTTATTTATTTATTTTTAAATAATAAAAGAAAATGGATTAATTAACTAAATAATAAAAAATATTTAGGTAATTAGTGAAAATAGATTAATTAAATAAATAAAAAAATTAGTGAGGTGCGAAGAAGGACTTGAGCATGAAATTAATTTGATTAGGATGATGTTACCATGGTAGTGGTGTTGAAATTAGTAAATTAGCATAGTGGTGTTGACATGGTGTTAGAAATGATGTTAGGAAACAATGTTAAAGACGATGTTAGACGATGGTGAATTTTAAGTGTCTACACTTTGCCTCTCTTTGAAATGGCATTGCAACTAAAAGAAGTAACAACATTTCAAATAAAGTAAATATAGATGCTTAGTGGCACAAAACTAGTGGTAGGATGCCCTAAGCATTAAGATTGGCTAGGGATGCCCCCTCAAGAGAACAAGTGGATTTGAAGAATGTGAGTGGGGTCTTGAAAGGCAAACAAGGACATGAAGGCATGAAGCGTAGGGTAAAAAGTGGCTAGTGATGAGCCTAGTTATTAGCCTATTTTCTTATAGTTTTATGCAAGTTGAAAGACATTCCTAGACATTATTTTAAGCTTATTTCTATGTTATGTTATCCCTTGTGATCATTATGCAGACTTGAACTTGGTTAATTAAGTATATGGAGATATGATTATAACATGATGGAATTGTATGTTATCTGTGGGAATGTATGGATTATTGAATGTTTGTGTTAATTATGGTTGTTAGTATTTTGTACATGTTTATAGACTAACCCTGCAGCTAAAAGAAGGACTGTAACCCGTAACAATTACAAGGTGTAGCCTACAACCACAACATTTCCAGGTGTAGAGCAGGGAAGATTCCAGACTCAACTAAGTGTAGCAACCACGACATGAGGACACTTGATGGAGATAATCACACATCGTGATAGTAACCAATAAAGATGATTGAGAGCTTGAGGGATTCTGTTGCAACTAGAAGACCAATGGGACTGATTCAACCAATCCATGTTCCCCTGTTTCAACAAAGATTTCTAATTTTGTTAGGACACTTCTTTCCTTCTTTTTCTAGTCATTGTTGTTAGTATTCATTACACTCTAGTTCATGCAGAGTGGTGTTTTATGTTTACAGTTAAGAGACCTATTTCAATAACTCCCCTGTGCCTATATTATGGTTCGATGGTTGAGGTAGAAGTTAGTTAGTTAAGTTTAGTTTTGAATAGTTTTTGCTCTATCATAGATATAGCTATTTGAAATTTTTTTGGATTATGCAGACAATGTTATTTGATTATGAGTTATGAATATTACAGTTCAACAAGATTTTATGTGATTTGAAAAGATTGTGCAATTTATGTTAGAATTAATATGATTGTGTTGATTTAAAAGAGCTAGATTTGAGTTTAAGCAGTGAGGTAGTCACCTGAGCAAGGGCCACTCAGGATAATTGTCCTTCACTTTATTTCTTGCATGTTATTATTGTTGTAGCAATTATTTCATGAATGCAAGATCAATTAGATTCTTAAGTTGTTTTAGTTTATTTGTCTTGTGATACTTCGAAGGATAGGAATATTTATCAGTATCAAGCTATTTCTTAGAATTCATTCCTTTATATTCACTGTTATAGTCTTACAATACATTTACCCGTAGTAATAGTAGCAACATTGCTGTCTTTTGCCATTAAGTAGTTTTGATTTATGATACTGTATTAGATGAGTTAGAATAGTTTGGGTTTTGAAAGCACATACAGTGCTAGTGCCATCAAAAGTTTACCAACCCTGGTTGATAATTCAATGAAGGTCTTTTCAGGGAAAATAGTGGACTGTTCAGTAGGTTATTCTTTTGAATTATGTGATCACCACCAAGTTTACTAGACATAGTAAAGACACTACAGCTAGGGTAAGGTAAAATGGAGGGGGGGTAAATAAATAGGAGGGGGTAAAAATAGAGCCATTTTCACCCAAATCAAAGATGGACTACATTCTAGTACACAAGCATTGGAGCGAGAAAGTGAGGGAGTACCATCGATGGGAAGGAGGTGGGTAGCCTATAAGCGATGTCTTTAAAATTTGAAAGTTTGATTTGAAGTGCATTTATTAGGGGAAAAGTTAGGTGAAATGCAAATGCTATAGGATGAAATTAATCCTATGGCATTTGTATTCAAGGTCATAGCATCTTCATCTAAGGTTGTAACATCTACACGTTTAGGATGTCGTCTACATAGTGTTAGCATCTATGTCATTTGTAGTGTTTATGTAATTTGCATGTCATCTAGGTAGATTTTTAAGAGGAAGTGAAAACCCAATAGGTGCCAAGAACACAACAATGAATTTTACAATTGATAAAACAAATGAAATAGAAAGCTAAAATACTATCACCTCATGCAAGATAGACATGTGAAAGTCTACAAAACCAAAGAGAAAGATGTCCTCAATAAGGTAGATATGCCAAGGAAACCCTGACTGGATGTAGAGTGCTCAAAACCTTTGAAGAGATTTTTAATGACAAGATCCAAGAAGATTGATAGATTGTTGCTTAGACAACCAAAGAATGAAAGAGATTGATCAAGAATGTTTATAGATATTTAAAAATGAAGTTTGGAGGGAAAACAAGGGGGTCCAAGGTCTGAACTAAATGTTAGGATTCATCTTAGGTTGATTACCAAAAACTTGGATGCTCAACAAGGTGGCAGGATTGCTAAAAAATGATCAATGTATGACAGTATGTCAAAGGATGCTAATGTATCATGTAGACATTTGTGTATCACACTAGCATCTAGGTAGAATAAACTCTTGAAAGTTATAGACACCAAGAAAAAATGAGATATAATGTAGAAAGATGATAGTTTTATATAAAAGGGGCCACGAGAAGGAAAAAACATAAGCATAACATTGGCACCAAGGGTGGAAAAGGCTAAGGAAAGGACCAAATGAGCCTAAAAACATGCTAAGGGTTACAAAACCTAAAGAAAGTTAAAACATAATGTGAAGTTGCAAGGGTATGCAATTTTCTACATTACATTTTGCCCCCACTTTAGTGGGTTGATGGCACTAGGTGATAAGCTACACTAAAGTACATAAGTGAAATAATATCATGAAAGGATACTTCAAAAGGATACTACAGAGGATGGAAAAATCTCTCAAGCAGAGGAACCATGTCCCTAGGATGAGAACCTACCAAACAAACATGTTAGAAAAAAAAACCTACATAGAAAGCAATGTTAGAATTGTTGCAAGTATGAGGTGAACCAGTGTTGTCATTGATGTCAACATACTCATATTGCATTGACAAGAAGGATTGGATGAGCTGTGTGCTGAGGATATTGAGAAAATTAGCCTCAGTCAAGAATAGTGAAGAACAGTGATGAGAAGAAGGCAAATGTATTGTATAAGTTGAGAACCGGAGGATGCGGATTAAAGGGTTTGTAGATATGAGTCTTGAGATGGTTCAGTTAAGATTTCAGAGGTCCACATGAAGATCTGTAGAAGTTATGGCTGTCGATGTGGAACCGGTTCCGGCAAGTGTTCAGAGGTGATAGAGGATCACAGAAAGGTCCGGTGAGGTCCGGAATTACATAATCTTAATCTGCAGATTGGAAGGTGTGTTTGGGATGTCTTTGTGATGTGTCATCTCGAGTTGTGTATGATTTGGAGGTCTGGAAGTACCTTCTGCTTTATGACAGTGGCGACAGACTGTGTTCTTGAAGTTTCGGATGAGGAAGAGAAGAGACTCCAGTAAGTAGAGGAAGTGCGGATGTACTTGGTCATTTAGGCAGGCTTGTGAAGGTTCTTGGATTATGTTGAGGTTGTGTTATTGGTCCACATTGATGGTAGAGCCCAGAATTGAAGATATTCTTCTGGATGAAGTTCTTGTTCCGACTAGCCGACCGGATGAGTTGTTCATCCTGCGAATGTTCTTGTGGTGGCCGACCGGATGTGTTATTCATCTTGCGGATATTCTTATGGTTGATTGCTGACTTAGATGATTGTTCCTAAGTCGATGTCTTGTATAAATAAAGGCTTGTGAGTTCATTTCACAGTGTGGATGGTGTGGATGAGAATGGTATAGCGAAGAGAAGTGCGAAAGATAGAGCAGGGGTTTTTGGGCTTAAATGGAACTGATCTGGACATGGTAGAGATGTCATTCTCTAGTTCAAGACTGTGATTCTTATCACTTTGTAGACAGTGTGTCTCCTTGTAGGCAGTGGGCCTCTTTGTGAGTAGTGTGCTCGGGCAGTGAGCCCTAATTGGCAAGTGCCATTCTTTTCTTATTCTTTTAACAGAGAATAATCCTTGGGTTAATCAACCTGTGGTTTTTCCCTTAACCGGGTTTTCCACGTCAAAATCTTGGTGTTCAATGTGTTAATGTTTTATCTGCTCTTGTGTTTATGCGTTTTACTTTCATGAATGATTAATTGATATACTGTTAACTAACAAAGAAGAATCAAGTGTTTGAAGTAAAGAGCAAGTTTTATACAACTGATTCACCCACCCTCTCAATTGTATGCCCTAGATCCAACAATTGGTATCAGAGCTAGGTTCCTCTGAAAGGAGCTTAACTGCTTGAGGAAATCCAGGATGTCGTCATACAAGAAGGATAGTCCGAAGTTCGACGGAACCAACTTCACTCTTTGGAAAGGTTGCATGAAATGTCACTTGGAATGTATGGGAAAAGGATACTTGGCCATGGTCTCAAAACCATATGTACCTCCACAAGGTGGTCCGACAACTCTAAATGAAATCACAGATGCTGAAAACAATCTGCGGACCAAGGAAGCTCTGCTAAGTGCATTGAACGACTCAGATCTCTCAAATGTTATTGACCTTCCAACTGCATATGAGATCCTGACTAAATTGGAACTTCTGTATGAAGGAGATGAGTTTGTCAAGAGTGCAAGGTTAAAAAGTCTGAAAGGGAAATTTGAAAGATTGAAGATGAGAGATGATGAAAACATCACTACCTTTATGCCAAGAGTGAATGAGCTGGTATGTGGAATTAGAAATGCTGGTGGAACTCTGGATGAAAATGAGATTGTTTGCAAAATCCTCAGATCCCTTCTTGTTGCCTACAAAATCAAGGTTGCTGCCATTGATGAATTTAGAGCCCACACAACTGTCACAAGAGAACAATTGGCTGGCAAACTAGCTGCATTTGAAATGACCAAGTTTGGAGATGATCCTCCCAAGACTGAATCTGCTTTCAAAGCCAGTGCCTATGTGAAAGGCAAACAAAGATTTGATTTGGGAGAAAACTCTTCAAGGAAGATGTCATGGTATGATCAAGCAAGAAGAGACATGGAAGAAGAAGAAGTAGAAACAGCTCAACTAGAAGCCCTCATTGCAAAGAGACTGCCAAGAGGACCCGGTAAGTATGAAGGAAAACTACCCTTTAAGTGCTTCAACTGCAATAAGATTGGTCATTTTGCTTCAAGATGTCCGGAAAGATCTGCAAGGTCTAATACTAACAGACAAAGGTTTCAAAAGAACTGCTATTATGTTCATGAAGAAGATGACAATGAAGGAGTAACAGATGATGAATCTGAACTAGGAAGCAAAATCAGAAATGAATGGGTGTTTATTGCCATCAAGGAAGAAGATTCAATATCCTCTGAATATGTCAATCACAAGGTTGTGGAAAGAGCTTTGGCTGCTCAAGTGGAAGAAAAGGATGATTGGGTTATTGACAGTGGATGTTCTCACCATATGACTGGTGACAAGAATAATTTCTTGGATTTGGAAAGGTATGAAGGAGGAATGGTAAAGTTTGGTGACAATTCTGCTGGCAGAATCAGAGGTAGGGGAACTATTTCCTTTGATGGAAAGAGCAAAATAGGTAATGTACTATATGTTGAAGGATTAAAGTACAATCTTCTCAGTGTTGGTCAGCTAATGGACAAAGGCTATGATCTCCGGTTCAAGAATGGAAAATGCAGAATCTTTACAAGCTCCGGAACTGAAATTGCATCTGGTACTCAAACAAAAGGTAATATCTTTCATTTGGTTGGTTCAAATAAAAGTTGTCTGTTTGTTCAAATTGATCAGAGTTGGTTATGGCATAGAAGAATGTGTCATGTAAATTTTGATAACATCATCAAGATAAGCAATACTCAGGCTATAAGAGATCTTCCAAAATTGATGAAACCTATAAATAGTTTGTGCAAAGAATGTCAGCTAGGTAAACAGAGCAGAGTCTCCTTCAAAAGCAAAGATCAGTCCTCTACCGGATTGTTGGAATTAGTACATATTGATCTCTGTGGTCCGACAAGAATTAAGAGTCTGCAAGGTGATAGATATTTCATGTTACTAATTGATGACCATTCCCGGATGATGTGGGTTACCTTCCTAAAGGAGAAATCAGAAGCCCTTGAGAAGTTCAAAATCTTCAAAGCTATGGTAGAGAATCAAACTGGATTGAAACTGAAATGTCTAAGGTCTGATAGAGGTGGTGAATTTACATTTGGTGAGTTCATTGACTTTTGTGAGAGGCAGGGTATAAGAAGATAGTTGTCTGCCCCTAGGACTCCACAGCAGAATGGAGTAGTTGAGAGAAAGAATCGGACCATCCAGGAAGCTGCCAGGACAATGATGTTGGAAGCAAATGTTCCTCAAATGTTTTGGAAAGAAGCTATCAGCACTGCAGTCTACACTCTCAATCGAGTTCAAATCAGAAACAACACCGGTAAGACCCCTTATGAACTCTGGTTTGGCATCACTCCTACTGTGAAGTATTTCAGAGTATTTGGTAGCAAGTGTTATATTAAAAGAGATGAAGATCTAGGAAAGTTTGATGCTAGAAGTGATGAAGGAATTTTCTTGGGTTACTCCACTCAAAGCAAAGCATATTGGTGTTACAATAAGAGATTAAGGAAGATGATAGAAAGCACTAATGTGAAAGTTGATGAAGGAATTGAGAAGCCCTCAAGATTTTATGAGTTTGATGAAGATGACCAAGATGGTGTTCAAGTTCAAGGAACTCAATCCTCTCCGGTAAGGCAGAGTCAGCCTGATCCGGTAAATCAGGAAGAAGAGATAGGTCTGAATGAGGTTGATCAAGAAGCAGCAGTGCAGGATACTCCCAAAATTCCAAGGTATGTAATACAGAACCACTCTGAAGATCAGATCATAAGTGACAGAAACAAAGGTGTGCAAACTAGGAGTGTTGCTCAAAATCAAGATGAATGTTTTCTGATTTCAAAGATTGAACCTAAAACAATAAATGAGGCTTGCAATGATAAAAACTGAACCAAAGCAATGGAAGATGAATTGATGCAAATTGAGAAAAATCATACTTGGGATCTTGTTCCCAGACCTAGAGACAGGAATGTGATTGGAACCAAATGGGTCTTTCAGAACAAACTGAATGAAGCTGGTGAAGTAATCAGAAACAAAGCTAGATTAGTCTGCAAAGGCTACTCTCAAATAGAAGGAATTGATTTTGAAGAAACCTTTGCTCCAGTGGCAAGAATTGAAGCAGTCAGATTATTCCTTGCATTTGCTACCTTTAAAGACTTTAAGGTATATCCGATGGATGTCAAGTCTACCTTCCTAAATGGTGATCTAGAAGAAGAAGTTTACATTGAACAACCGAATGGATTTCAATTGTCTGATAATGATGATATGGTCTGCAAGTTGAAGAAAGCATTGTATGGATTAAAGCAAGCCCCAAGAGCATGGTATGAAAGGTTGGATAAGCATCTTGTGTAGATTGGATTCAACAAAGGTACTGCTGACAGCAACTTATATTTCAAAATTGATCATGAAAACATTTTGATTGTTGAAGTGTTTGTGGATGATATCATTTTTGGAGGAAGAGGTAGTATGTGCAAAACTTTTGCAAATCAGATGAAAAGTGAGTTTGAAATGTCTATGCTTGGTGAAATGAATTTCTTCTTGGGTCTGCAAATTACTCAAACAAGGAAAGGGATCTTCATTTCTTAGACCAAATACGTGAAAAAATTGTTGAGGAAATTTGGTATGGAAGATTCAAAGCCAATGAACACTCCCATGGCAACCGGATGCAAGTTGAGCAAAGATGATAACTCCCTAAAGGCAGATCAAACAAAGTATAGATCAATGATTGGTGGATTGCTGTATCTCACTCAGACTAGACCAGATATAATGCAGGCTGTTGGTCTTGTAGCAAGATTCCAGGCTGATCCTAAAGAATCTCATGTTATGGCAATCAAAAGAATTTTCAAGTACTTGAAAGGAACAGCTGAGTATGGTCTATGGTACCCTAGAGATCCAGATTTCTCTCTTCATGCTTACATAGACGCAGATTGGGCAGGAGATGTGGATGACCAGAAGAGCACCAGTGGTGGAGCATTCTTTTTGGGGAAGAGATTGGTTTCTTGGCTAAGCAAGAAACAAGATGCAATATCTCTGTCTACAACTGAAGCAGAATACATTGCAGCAACAGGTAGTTGCACTCAAATCTTATAGATGAAGTAGATGCTAAGAGACATTAAAGTTGAATATGAGGAGCCTATCACAATTTTTTGTGATAATTCAAGTGCAATTAATATTTCTAAGAATCTGGTATTGCATTCTAAGACTGAACACATATCTATCAAGTTTCACTTTTTGAGAGAACAAGTGAACAAGGAAGAAGTCAGATTGGAGTATGTTCCTTCCAAGGATCAGATTGCAGATATCTTTACTAAACCTCTTCCCAAGGACTCTTTTGAATATCTCCAGGAGAAGTTAGGGGTCATGGCCCCTCCGGTGATGAACTAGGATGCACTAATGTGCATCAATCCGGTGGATATCATAGTCATATCTTGTGATCCGGATTGATGATGGGGAGCTGCTACTAAGGGGGAGCAGCTGGTATGATTCTGATGTGTTAGAATTGCAAGTATGAGCCCTTTGCCATTGATGTCAAAGGGGGAGAGAAGACATGTGAAAAACAAGTGGCTGATGATCAAAGGGGGAGCAGTAAATGAGGAGAAGACATGTTGCTGATAGGGGGAGCTGTGGCAGAAAGGAGAAGTTCTTGTCTTGATGGTTTTTCACATCACATGTTGCCATCAATGACAAAGGGGGAGATTGTTGCAAGTATGAGGTGAACTAGTGTTTTCATTGATGTCAACATACTCATATTGCATTGACAAGAAGGATTGGATGAGCTGTGTGCTGAGAATATTGAGAAAATTAGCCTCAGTCAAGAACAGTGAAGAACAGTGATGAGAAGAAGGCAAATGTATTGTATAATTTAAGAATTGGAGGATGCGGATTAAAGGGTTTGTAGATATGAGTCTTGAGATGGTTCAGTTAAGATTTCAGAGGTCCGCATGAAGATCTGTAGAAGTTATGGCTGTCGATGTGGAACCGGTTCCGGCAAGTGTTCAGAGGTGACAGAGGATCACAGAAAGGTCCGGTGAGGTCCAGAATTGCATAATCTTAATCTGTAGATTGGAAGGAGTGTTTGGGATGTCCTTGTGATGTGTCATCTTGAGTTGTGTATGATTTGGAGGTCCAGAAGTACCTTCTGCTTTATGACAGTGGCGACAGACTATGTTCTTGAAGTTCCAGATGAGGAAGAGAAGAGACTCCAATAAGTAGAGGAAGTGCAGATGTACCTGGTCATTCAGGTAGGCTTGTGAAGGTTCTTGGATCATGTTGAGGTTGTGTTATTGGTTCGTATTGATGGTAGAGCCTGAAATTGAAGATATTCTTCCGGATGAAGTTCTTGTTTCGACTAGCCGACCGGATGAGTTGTTCATCCTGCGAATGTTCTTGTGGTGGCCAGCCGGATGTGTTATTCATCTTGCGGATATTCTTATGGTTGATTGCCAACTTAGATGATTGTTCCTAAGTCGATGTCTTGTATAAATAAAGGCTTGTGAGTTCATTTCACAGTGTGGATGGTGTGGATGAGAATGGTATAGCGAACAGAAGTGCGAAAGACAGAGTAGGGGTTTTTGGGCTTAAATGGAACTGATCTGGACATGGTAGCGATGTCATTCTCCAGTTCAAGACTGTGATTCTTATCACTTTGTAGACAGTGTGTCTCCTTGTAGGCAGTGGGCCTCTTTGTGAGCAGTGTGCTCGGGCAGTGAGCCCTAATTGGCAAGTGCCATTCTTTTCTTATTCTTTTAACATAGAATAATCCTTGGGTTAATCACCCCGTGGTTTTTCCCTTAGCTGGGTTTTCCACGTCAAAATCTTGGTGTTCAATGTGTTAATGTTTTATCTGCTCTTGTGTTTATGCTTTTTACTTTCATGAATGATTAATTGATATACTGTTAACTAACAAAGAAGAATCAAGTGTTTGAAGTAAAGAGCAAGTTTTATACAACTGATTCACCCCCCCCTCTCAGTTGTATGCCCTAGATCCAACAAGAATAACATATAAAACCTACAAGACAAAAGGATTAGACCAATATAATATACAAAAAAAGAGTGTTAGAAAATCATATGATCCAATGCATACTGGACAATGTGTAAAAGAAATGATACAAAATAGGGAACAATAACAAACACATAAGAAGAACATACAAGAAGAGAAAGATGAAGAGAGAAGAAGCATTTTCCAACGTGGCTTGTTGCTAGAAAGAATGCTAGGTATGGTTCAAGGTCTAGCATGTTATATTGCTAGGAACCATACAATACTTGTTAAAATGTGCAAGATAACTGACGGGGGGTGAATCAGTTGTAACCAAAACTTTAAAACCATCAACAAATCAACCACTTAATCACTGGTATTGTAATTTAACCATGAAAGCATGAAATTAGAAACGTAAACACATCCACACATAAGACACTAGATTTTTATGTAGAAAACCCAATAAGGGAAAAACCATAGTGAGTGTTACACAATATAAATGATATATCAAAATTTACAACAAGGCTCACTGCCTAGAATGCTCACTGCAAAAGAAGTGGCTCACTGCCAAGAGAAGGAGCTCACTACCAGAAGTTGGTGAACTGAAATAATAAAATCTACACTATGCCAAGGTTCAGTTCCATTGAAGTGCAATAAATCTCCTCTTCTCTGCTCTACTTTTTCACTTTAGACTTATCTTCACATCTTTGCATCATGATAAATTATTCACGACTTCATTGCATGTATTTATACAATTCATCAACCTTGGGATGTACATCAAGGTTGGCATTACATTCATCAACCATTGAAACAATCTCCAAGGTCGGCATACATACATACATTAGAATAGGTCTGGACCTAAATAGATTTGTGAAGGAAAAGAATGAATGCGGACCACACCATGCCTTAGCTGGGACTCAAATGTAATCTTCCATGCAACAACATGCTATCACAAACTCCAAAGCATAATTGCAAGTAGTGAAAACAACCAAGTCGGCCAAAACTGGTGTTAACACTAAGACCTTTAGGATCACCCTTCATGCACAATCTGAATTACATTTTGTGGACCAATCAAAAAGTAGGAACACAATCTAGAGACATCCACAAGCACGTTACAATCACCAAGAACTTCCACAAAACCCCTAAACACTCTATCTAGAAGATTCTTCAAACCGGAGCACTTAAACATTACTGTCGGCCACTGTCATAAAGGAAATATCACTTGCGGAGCACCAAATCATGAACCATTTCAACTAAAGGCACATAACATCATTACACACTTAAATGTGGAGAAATATGGAGCAGAATACATTCTCCCTGTCACCATTGAATACTCAGAAAAATAGTTTTTACTCTGGTGAACAAAACTCTATCAAATCTTCACACTAGAGGCTCAAAATTGAAACATAGAAACTACAAACATCCCTTAACATAACTTCCAAACTGCAGACAAAGATATTCAATCTACAAGATATGCGGAGAAAAATACTACACTGTTCTTCTTAAACACTTGCTCAAATTCATTCAAATAATTTCTTTAGATGCTGAGCTTAGGTGTTGACATCAATGAAAACACTTACTCCTCATACTTGCAAAAATCTCCCCCTTTGTCATTGATGGCAACACATGATGTGAAAAACCATCAAGACAAGCAAACTTGCTTTGCTTCTTTGCTCCCCCTTACTTTAAACTTTCTCTGGCTGCAACTTTCTCCTTAAGTTTTTTACATGAACTTCTCCCCCCCTTTGACATCAATGGCAAAGGGTGCCAAACCTTTTCTCTCTTTAGTTATCAAGGCTCAATTCAGATCTTATTAATACTACACTACTCCCCCTGTCAGCAACACTACAACACTTACTGCTCTTTACTAGGAACTCATATCAGAAACATCTACCTACTCCCTCTAAGAGGTAGCCTTCACGACAACAATCCAGATCAAATAATAAGACTTTGGGCACCACTGGACTGATGCACTTCCCATGCATCTTAGTTTAGAGAAGGAGGGGTAATAACCCCTAACTTTTCCTTGAGATACTCAAAAGTATCCTTGGGCAGAGGCTTTGTAAAAATGTCTACAATTTGAACCTTAGTAGACACATATTCCATCTTTACTTCATTCTCTAGTATGTTTTCTCTCAAAAAGTGATACGTTATAGATATATGCTTTGTTTTTGAATGCATCATTGGATTCTTTGAAATGTTTATAGTGCTTGTATTGTCACAAAAGATTGAGATTGGTTCTTCATACACAAATCTTATACCCTTCAATGTTTGCTTCATCCATAGCACTTGAGTACAACAACATGTTGTAGCAATATATTTTGCTTTTGTAGTAGACAAAGAAACTGATTCTTACTTAACCATGAAACCAATCTGTTACCCAGGAGGAAAGCACCTCCATTTGTAGTTTTTCTGTCATTAGCATCTCCAGTTAAATCCGCATCTGTATAAGCACTAAGAGTAAAATCAATATCTTTGGGATACCACAATCCATAGTCTAAAGTGCCTTTTAAGTACCTCATGATCCTCTTAACTGCCATCACATGTGACTCTCTAGGATCTTCTTGAAATATTGCCACAAGACAAACTGCATGCATTATGTCTGGTCTTGTATGGGTTAGATAAAGTAGTGCTCCAATCATAGATCTATACTTTTTCTAATCAGTCTTAGGTGATTCATCATTCTTGCTCAGCTTTCAACTAGTTACCATAGGGGTACATACTGGCTTAGAATCCTCCATTCCAAACTTTTTCAACAATTCTTTCACATACTTGGATTGAGAAATGAAAATTCCTTTTTCTGATTGAACAATTTGCAGTCCTAGAAAGAAATTCATTTCACTAAACATAGACATCTCAAACTCCTTTTGCATTTCTTCTGCAAATTTCTTACACATACCTTCATTACCTCCAAAGATAATATCATGAACAAAGACTACAACAATCAGAATTTGATCATCATTAATTTTGAAATAGAGATTATTGTCCGCAGTACCTTTACTAGCCCATAATTGCAACAAATACTTGTCCAACCTTGCATACCAGGCTCTAGGAGCTTGCTTAAGTCCATACAAGGCTTTCTTCAATACACATACCATGTGACCTTGGTCTAATGACTAAAATCCTTCTGGTTGTTCAATGCAAACTTCTTCTTCCATCTCTCCATTCAATAATGTAGACTTTGTTGAAATTAAAGAACACCGATTCACCCCCTTCCTCTCAGTGTTCCTTAATTTCAACAATTGGTATCAGAGAAATGTTACTTGGAAGAATTTTAACAGCTTGAGGAAGATTTGGGAAGGTGTTTCAATGGGTTCATCCAGGTATTTAGATGGCATCAATGAACAACTGCAAGTTGCCTTAGAAGATCTTGATCAGTCCAGAGCAGAAGTCAAAGAACTGAAAGAAAATCTTAAAGATGCTGATGATTTCATTGAGACCTTGAAAGGAGAACTAAGCAAATCTAATGAAAAGAGAAGGAAGCTACTTCATCAGCTAGAAAATAAAAAAGAAGACAATGACATGGATGAGGCCCTGAAGGAGAAGACAAAAGAATGTGAGAAGATAGCAAAAGAAGTTGTCCTAAAACATGAGAAGGAATCTGGGGTGATGAGACTAACCAAGGAAATTGAAGAAAGGAAGAAGACTGAAGAAAAACTGAATCAATCTCTGAAAGAAAGAATAGAAGAGTGCTGCAAATTGGACATAATAATTGGTCATCTAGAATCTGATCTTCAAGAAACTAGGGATAATGAGGAACAACTTGAAAGGCAAATTGATATTCTCAAGCATGACCTAGAAGTTGCAAATGAATACAAAGAGAAGTTTAAGATAATCTCAGCTAAACTTGAAGTGTTGCTTGATAGTCAGAAGATGACAGATGATAAACATGGTCTGGGATATGAGAAAGGTGAAAGCTCTGGATCTGGTCAAAGAAATCCTAAATCAAAGAATCAAAGAAACAGACCGAGAAGACCTTTGGTAAGACAACCTAATGCTCAAAGTTATCTATCTTTCAATGGAAGTTGTTTCAATTGCAATAAATTTGGTCATAGAGCTACTTAGTGCAAAAGCAGAGTGAATCAAAATGGTCCATCCTTCTCTGGTCAATGCTTCAATTGTAAAAGGTATGGTCATAGATCCAATGAATGCAGAAGTATGATGATGAACTACTCTAACAATAGAAGAAATGTCAATTCTTTCAATGGCTACTATTTTGCATGCAATAGATTTGGACACATGGCTAATAAGTGCAGATCAAGAGGAAATCAAGTAAATGAGCAAAGAAATGTTGTGTTCTTCAATTGCAATAGATTCGGTCATGTTGCAAGATTCTGCAGAAGTAGGAATGATGACATAAAAGGTCCGGTAAACATAAACCAAAAATTGTAGGGACAAGATAAAGGCAAGGGTAAAGTAAATGTGAATGAGATTCAGAAAGAAATGAATAAAACATTGGGGAAGAAAGATGCAAATAATGAAGGTGATGGGTCTGCACCGGAATTTGGTGTTGATATTTCCTCCGGGAATTGAAATGGGAGCTTTGGCTCAAGGGGAGCTGCATTGAAAATCTAATTCCCCTACCAGTAAGTGGGTACATGAATCTAACATGATGAATGAAGATAAAGATGCCTATTATAGATCTGTTGAAGAAAATTCTGGAAGAAAATAAGCTAATACGATTGATTGTGGAGCAATTGAAGATTGACTGTATGCAGAAATAGTGTAACCAGATGTATTAGGGCAAAGCATTTATTACAATGGCGAATTAGGTTTTGCAGAGCATAAAAAGTCATTCATTCATCATTTGAATCACTTTGCATTTGAAGAAAATAGGAAGAAGAGTGCTTGAGTTGAGATTTCAAAGATTCAAAGTGCGACAAGCGAATTCATCAGCTAACCCTAATCCCGTGGAGAAAAAAAAGAGGTATTTTTTTCCTGCGAAGCTTTGAACTTGTGATCTTTTTGAAATGGCCACACCTCTGGTTGTGAATATCACTAAGTGACCTAGGCCAATGTTTAAGAAGCATCCACACAAATTAGTAGAGGTTGATCCGTTAGGTGCCTTTTCAAGTGTTTTGTATGGTGTGTTGCATGTTGAAGATATTAGGGCTTATATTCATGCTAGCATAGATGAGTTTGGGGATTCAAAGTTAGTAGATTTGTTCAAGAATCATCTAAGGGATGAAATTCATGGTCTCAAACCTGAGTATAAGGCACTGCAAGATAAATACTTCATTCATATTATAGGGTTTCCATCCTTCGATGAAGATGAGTGGGTCCGGTATGTGCTGAGTCAGATGCATGATGAGTTTATGTGGTTAATGAAACCTTTCAAGATCACCAAGGACGCCATCAAGGCCGTGACAGGGTTAAACTCATCCGATGGACTACCAATGTTGAAGTTAGTAAAGAATCAAACTATAACTGATGCTACCAGTTCAAGGTTTGAGAAAAAGGCAATGACAATAAATGACATCACTGATCTAGATGTCAAATTTGCATCAATGGTGATTGGATACAAGATATATCATTCCAATAGGGAGAATTTTGTATCTTGTACAGCTATCTATGTAGCTTATAAGATGTTGAGAGAGAATGTTGACTATAACTTGTGTGAGTTGCTGCAGAACCAGCTGATGGAAAACCCGAACAAGGTCAAAAAGGACAAGAAAAATACATTCAAGTTTGGTAAATTGGTATTATGTTTGTTCTTCTATTTCATGAATGAATTACTTGACAAAAAAAGCATGTGTTGGACCAGTGATAAGACTGTTGCCATACGGATAAGAGAGCACTTGAACAAGATTGGTGACTCCAATGCCCAAAGGACTACTCTTTGGGGATATTTCAAGAATTTTCAGAACATGATGCAATCAAGGGAAAGAATCCCTACATCTATGGTTGAAAAATACAAGGATACAATATATTTTATGGTGGCTATAGATCAGTGTTTAATGGAAGTAGTTGAACCAAGAACTGTGTGGATCATGCCCATGGGGTATGAAGTTGATGAGCAAGTATTGGATATGTATGCTCAACACCTTCTGAGTAAACCAAAGGACACCATAGTTGAAAGATTTGGGACATATGGTGAACTCAGTGTGAAACTGCATGTTGAGCTCTAAAAACCTGAATCTAAGAGAAAGATTCAAAGACAAGTTGAAATGTATGCAGAAAGCATTGACATAACAAAAGAAGCTGTGAGACAAAACAAGGAAAGGATAGATAAAGCTGAGAAGGAGAAACAGGACAGAGAACAAAGAAGTGTTCTGGTGGAATCCACTTCTAAAGCAAGGACTACTAGGAGTTCTAGTTCACCTTCTCCTGCTGCAGAAAAACCTACCGACAAGAAAGGAAAAAGGACAAAGGTAAAGGGCAAAAGAACAATGTTAGTTTGGAGAAAGTGGATGAAGAAGAAACTAAATCAGATAATGAGGTTAAGGAGTTGAAGGCCTTAGGCACCAAAGCTGCTAAAGTGTCTAAGGAGAAACCCTTTGGAAGCATAAAGTCAATTAAAAGGCATAAGACAAAGGCCTATGTTGAGAAGCCTACTCTTTCTATGGATGACATCATTAAGTCAGTTACTGTAGATGGAAACTTGAAGCCAATGACTAAATTTTATGATCACTACAGTGATGCTGATAAGATAGTTTTGGAGGAAACAATAGTCAAATACCTGAATATCTATAGTAAGACTTTATTTGAAATAACTTTTGAAATCCCAGAAAGCCTTGGAAAAATTCTAGAAATAAGAAAAGAGAATGCAAAAGCTAAAGACTTTGAGCTCCGGGAGCATGTGCTAATAAAATTGTGTCCTCAAATTACTCTGGATCAAAAGAACCTGTTATTCAAAGAAGTGAAAGAGGACTTCAGGATTAAGATCAGAATGAATATGCTCATGCTGGGAAAGATTGATAAGATAGTTGAAGATATTTAGGAGATTCTTCTGAATGCATTGAAAAGGCATAATCTTCCCATTGTTGAAGAAGAAATTAATAATGAAATTGATTCCTCCATTCCAAATGTTGAGGAGTTGAAATAAAGTGAACAACAAACTGACATCTCTGCTCCAGAAGATGAAATGCTAAATAAAGGAGATGAAGAGATGGTGGAGGAAGTTAATTTTGATGGTGTAGAGGACACTCAAATTCCTCCAGACCAATCTGCTGGAGAATATACAGAGATGAATATAGAAGTAGATGTTCCTCGTGAAGATAACTCTATGAAGAATAAAGAGCAAGAAGCAAAAGAGGTAAAGGACAAGAATGAACAAGAAGGAGAAACAACAGAGAATATTAAAGAGAAAAAGCAAGATGACAATACCGGTAAGGATTTGAAAGATGGAGCTGCATTTTTGGCAAGAGACATTGCAGATGCAGTGGAGAAATTACTTGAGAAAGACAAGCTTGAGTTTGATGAACCAGAGCTAATTCAAGGACCTATCAATTTTGACACTCTTTCCCCTCTACAAAAGATGAAGTTAGCATCTGTGGCACAAACAAAAGCAAGAGGAGATTCTAAAAACTCACATTGAGGACAATGAGTTACTTAGTCTTGCCTCCAGAATTCTGGAAAAGATTATGCCAACCTTTTAAAAGGATTCATCTGACTCTCCCTCCAGTCAGTTGAATAGTCCAATAAACTCTGCAAGTACTCATTTTGAAACCTTAGAGAAGTCAGCATAAATTAAAGTAAAAAATGAATATAATGAGAAGAGAATTGCTGAAATAAGGAAAATAATTAGCTATGATAGATTAGTGCTTGATACCAGTGTAAAGAGTATTCAAAATGCTCTCTCTGAAGGTGCAGAGATTTATAAGCTTTGTCTAAATCGGTCTAAAGCTGTTGAAGATATTGAGAAAAA
The DNA here is from genome assembly GCA_027924645.1 of Cunninghamia lanceolata. Taxonomy (NCBI): domain Eukaryota; kingdom Viridiplantae; phylum Streptophyta; class Pinopsida; order Cupressales; family Cupressaceae; genus Cunninghamia; species Cunninghamia lanceolata. The sequence goes on along the minus strand of BSBN01000339.1, from coordinate 28,879,999 downwards.
GATTAAGGACTCAGAGCTCAAACTGTCTAACATTTCTTAGTCCTATAGTCCTTTAACTAAGTTTGTAGAAATCAAAGAGTGCCAAGTAGTGAGTTTGTGGAATGAATTGGATGATCTAGAGAAGGAAAAGGTTAAAGTTTTGAGCAGATTGGATGAACTCTGGGGACTGATTTCCCCTAAGTTGGAGACTATGTATGATATATTGGCAGAATCCCAAGCTGCTGCTGCTACTAGTGATCCTTCTGATCTTCAAAAGGCAGAATCATAGGTATTTTTGTTCAGTGGGCATATATCCATTTTGGGAAGCACTAAGAAGAACTAGGACAATGAATTGACATGATTGAAAAACATTTTTGGTGATATCTTTTTGCTGATGAACAAGGCTTAAGGACTGTGTGCTCATATGTGGAAGTATGTACATAATTTTTTTTCATGAACTTTGATATACGCATCCCAGCCTTTGCCATTCATGTCAAAGGGGGAGAGGAAAGCAGTGAAAAATGAGGAATTCAACTAAGGGGGAGCAATTGGAAATCACAAAGTGTACATAGTAAGGGGGAGCTGTTCTAACACTTAGTCATTTTTCACTAAGTGTTGCCATCAATGCCAAAGGGGGAGATTGTTGGCAAGAGACACTGCTAGGCATATCATGTGTTGTAATTGATGGCAACTAAATTCATCTAACACATCCACATTTCATAAGTGGATCATACTGGAAGTCAGATTGTAGATGTGTCTAAGTCCGGATAGACAAGAACATGGCACATGACAAGGTTCAACATCCTGGTCCGCATTTCTCCACAGGTAATCATATTGTGTTGCAGATCTGAGGGAATGTTAATGGATGTTAGGGCTACCTAAATCCAAGATTTTAGCCTCCGGTGATGAAGGGATTGAAAGTTACATGCATCTAAGTATCGGGTTCTAGTTAAATAGTGAAGAACAAGCCGACTTGATGTTTGATCATTGTGTGGATTAGGAAGAGTTGTTTCTTGAGTAATTTGTGAAATCCAGTGGTATTTTCTGACATGTAAGGTGACTTGGATATAGAGGTTTTGGTCCACATTGGTGTTTTTGCATGGATTCAGCTGACAGAACAGTGTTCTTAAAAAGTCTAAGTTTTTCTTAAGGCCGACTGCAGTTGATGCACTTCTTGTAGTAGATATATATGATCAATAGATTTGAGCATTTTAGTTTGTGAAGATGAGAATATTAATGGCAAGGTGTGAAGTAGAGCAATATCAAGTGTGAAGTAAAGAGATCTAAGCTCTGGATTATGGCAGAACAGTGAAGCAGGGCAGAGAAGGATGAGGTGTGCAAAGTTAGTGTACTAAGCTCAACTAGAACTGTAATCTTGCATTGTTAGATGCTATTCCTCAGTTCAAACATTCCAATGAACTTTTGTAATTGATTTGTAGGTAGTGAGCCTCCTTTGAGAAATGAGCTCTGGGTAGTGTGCCCAAAGGCATGTGCCTTCCCCATTTGTAATAAATTTAACAGAGTGTAAATTCTTGTGGGTTAACCACCACCCTAGTTTTTCCCTTAATCGAGTTTCCACATAAAAATCCTGGTGTTCATGTGTTGTGATCTTGTTGTTTTTGTTCTTGTGTTTATGCTTCTTTCTTTTGGATGTATGTGGTAAATTATTAAAGGGACAAAGTAATAAGTTTTGCAGAACACTGATTCACCCCCCCTCTCAGTGTTCCGTAATTTCAATAGACTTCACATCCATCTGGTACACTTTGAAATCTTTGTGTGCTACAAATGTGAAAAAAATTCTTATTGCTTCAATCCTTACCACATGAGCTTAAGTCTCTTTAAAATCCATGCCTTCAACCTGAGAATATCCTTTGCATACTAGTCTTGCTTTGTTTCTTACTACTCCATTTTCATTCATCTTGTTTCTGAACACCCATTTAGTTCCAATCACATTCTTATCAACAGTTCTAAGCACCAATTCCCAAGTTTGATTCTTCTCTATCTGCATCAGCTTTTCTTTCATGGCCTTTACCAAATTCTCATCTTTGCAGGCTTCAATTACAATTTTAGGTTCAATCTTTGAAAGTAAATAGTAGTTCACCTTTTCTTCTGTAGCTCTTTTCCTTGTCAATACCCCTTTGCTTTTGTCACCAATAATCTAATCTTTAGAATGATTAATCCTTACATACTTGGGAGTCTCAACAACACTTTCCGGAGCTTTTTCTTCTTCAAACTTGACTGTCTTTTTGTTCAACGTTTTCTTCATTCACTGTAGTAGTAGGTTCATTTGATTCATAGCCACTCAGATCTGATATTCTTTCTTTGTCTTCATCAACTTTCACATTAGCACTCTCAATGATTTTTCTCAATCTCTTTTTGTAGCACCCATAGGCCTTACTCTTAGTAGAGTATCCAAGGAAAATTCCTTCATCACAGCTAGCATTAGACTTGCCTAACTCTTCATCTCTTCTGATATAACATTTGCTTCCAAAAACTTTGAAATATTTCACTGTTGGAATTCTTCCATACCACAATTCATAAGGATTTTTAGTACCATTACCTTTTACTTAAACTCTATTTTGAATGTAGACAATAGTATGTATAGTTTCTCTCCAATACACTTCAAGTAGGTTAGCCTCCATCATCATTGACCTAGCAACCTCTTGAACTACCCTGTTCTTTCTTTCAACAACTCCATTCTGCTCAGGAGTCCTAGGAGAAGACAACTGTCTCTTTATCCCTTCTTCTTCACATAAAACATTAAATTCATTTGATGTAAACTCACCTCCTCTATCAGACCTTAAGCATTTTATCCTTAATTCTATCTCATTCTCAACCATCGCCTTGAAATATTTGAACTTGTCTAGGCCTTCTGATTTATCTTTTCAAAAAATAACCCAAGTCATTCTAGAATAATCATCAATAAGCAAACATAAAGTACCTGTCTCCTTGCAAAATTCTTGTTCTTGTAGGACCACACAAATCTGTATGCACCAGCTCAAGCAATCCAGTAGAAGATTGTTCTTTGTTCTTGAAACTTGTCCTTGTCTGTTTCTCCAATTGATATTCCTTGCAAATAGTATTAGCAGGCTTCACAAGCCTAGGCAAATCTCTCACAACTTGTACTAAAATTATCTTCACCAAGTTGTAAAAATTGATATGACACATCCTTCTATGCCACAACCAACTCTCATCTGTCTGAGCCAATAGATAACAATCATTAGTTCCTTTCAAGTGATAAACATTACCTCTAGTATTCTTACCAGTAGTAATCATTGTTCTAGAGCTTTCCATGATTTTGCATCCATTATCCATGAATCTTAGATCATACCCTTTGTCACACATCTGATCAACACTTAAAAGATTATACTTCAAGCCCTTCACATATAGAACATCATCTATATTATGCTTTCCGTCAAAAGAAATAGATCCTCTTCCACAAATATTACCAGCTGCATCATCTCCAAACCTAACCAGTCCTCCATCATACTTTTCCAAACTTACAAACTTAATTTTATCACCGATCATGTGATGTGAACATCCACTATCAATAATCTATTCATCCTTCTCAACCTGGGAGACAAACACATCACTCTCTTCCACTAGTTTTTCTTCCTTCACACAACTAGCAAGATTAGTAGACACAGGTTCTTCCTTAATAGCAATAAACAAGCATTCATTTGCACTACTATCATCAGTTACACCATCATCATCAAGATCTCTAACATAATAGCCTTTCTTTATGATTTTAGGTCTACTTTCAAATTTCTTCATATTAAGCTCTCAATTCTCTTTGGACACCTGGAGGCATAGTGACCAATCTTACCACAAGAAAAGCATTTGAATGGTAATTTGCCTTTGAACTTACCGGTACCTCTTTGCATTATGTCGATAAAATTGGCTTCAACCTCATCAAGGTCATCATCTAATTCCATAGCATATTTCTTAGATCTTGAAGTCTTCCCTAAAGTGTTGGCTTTAAAGGCAGTCTCAGTCTTCGGCAGAGCATTACCGAACTCTCTCATCTCAAAAGCAGTAAACTTTCCAAGCAACTGATCCTTTGTAACCTTTTGCACACTCATAAGTTCTTCAATTGTAGACACGTTGTGACCATAGGATTTAGGAAATGACCTAAGGATCTTCAATACAACCTCATTCTCATCAATAGTTCTACAAGGCCCTTGATTCCATTGAAAATTTTATCAACTTTTTGCATGTAGATTGTTATGTTCTCATCTTCACTCATCTTCAGAGATTCATACCTTGCCTTTATGTTCTGTAATTTGGCATTCTTCATAGAATCATCTCCTTCATATAAATTTTTCAACTTGTCCCATATCTCATAAGTAGTTTCCAAATCTAGAACTTTCACTATCTCAGTGTTAGATAAAGCATTTAACATAGCATCTCTAGCCTTTCCATTTAACTCATACTATTTGACTTCATCTTCAGTTGATGGACCATTTGGAGGAATAGTATACTTTGTATTTGCCATCTTCCAAATAGTATAACCAAGAGAAATGAGATGACTTTTCATCTGTACCTTCCAGAGAGCATAATCTGTTCCTTCAAACTGTAGAGACTCCTTCCTATGCGCCATCTTGGATCTACCTCGAGCTATTAAGACTTTTTTCGAGGAACCCTCACTCTGATACCAATTGTTGAAATGCGTAAGACAAATAAGAGGGGGGGTGAATCAATTGTAACCAAAACTTTAAAACCATCAACACATCAACCACTTAATCACTGATATGTAATTTAACCATGAAAGCATGAAATCAGAAACTTAAACACATCCATACATTCAACACATAAGACACCATATTTTTATGTGGAAAAACTAATAAGGGAAAAACCACGGTGAGTGTTAGCTCACAATATAAATGTTATATCAAAATTTACAACAAGGCTCACCATCAGAGGCTCACTGGCTTAGGGCTCACTGCAAAAGAAGCGGTTCACTGCCAAGAGAAGGGGCTCACTGCCAGAAGTTGGTGAACTGAGATAAAGCATCTACACTATGCCAAGGTTCAGTTCCATTGAAGTGCAATAAATCTTCTCTACTCTGCTCTACTTTTTCACTTTGCACTTATCTTCGCATCTTCACATCATGATAATGTTTGGAATTAAGGTGTCTCAACCTTTGCAAATTCCTAATGTTGTATTTATTTATCCTATGTTGAGTTGGCATAGTCAGCACCTTGTGTACATGCAGCAGGATAAATTTTGGTGACTTTTATTTAATGATAAGTGTCGGTGAGTATCTTTGCATGAGACAAAGGCATCTTTGGGTGGTCAAAGGAGGTTATGACATGTTGTAAGAGGAATAATATATTTTTAGTCAGTGTATGACAGATTCTCTTACAACTATAAGTGCTGTCAGTTATGATGGATTGTATGATAGTTGTAAGATGCGTAAGAGCATCTGTCATAGCCTATCTTGGGACAAGGCATCCACATTAGAATGGGATGTTGGACAAGTGTCCTTAGGCATGGGTTTTGGGGCATGAGTCTAAGATGGATGCTCATCTCTAGAAGGTTCCATATTTGCCTTGTAAACTCTATAAAAATAGGTGCTTGGATGGGAGATAAGTAGTGTTTTGTACAGGTACGGTTATGCTGTTGGAATATCTCCAGATTTGACATTCGAAGACTCCTAAAAGAGCATTGGCTCTGAAACTGTATTGTAATCTGTTATTGTTTACTGTAATACATTTGAGTTGTGTTTTGGAGTGTGGGGTTTTGCACCCATAAGGGTTTTACCCACGTATATCGTGTCTCTCTCTCTCTCTCTCTCTCTCTCTCTCTTCTGTCTACTTTCTGTGTGTATGTGTATTGATGCAATAGCTTTGTTATTGTGTTAATAACACTGTAACTGGAAATATTATTTTGAATTTGCATACATCTCTCCTCATTAGATTAGTGTAGGAAACGATTTCTACACACCTAGTTTCCTTTCAGATAAATTATTCATGACTTCATTGCATGTATTTATACAATTCATCAACCTTGGGATGTACATCAAGGTTGGCATTACAATCATCAACCATTGAAACAATCTCCAAGGTCGGCATACATACATACATTAGAATAGGTTTGGACCTAAATAGATTTGTGAAGGAAAAGGATGAATGCAAACCACACCATGCCTTAGCTGGGACTCAAATGCAATCTTCCATGCAACAACACGCTATCACAAACTCCAAAGCATAATCGCAAGTAGTGAAAACCACCAAGTCAGCCAAAACTGGTGTTAACACTAAGATCTTTAGGAGCGTGCTTCATGCACAATCAGAAATTACATTTTGTGGACCAATCAAAAAGTAGAAACACAATCTAGAGACATCCACAAGCACATTACAATCACCAAGAACTTCCACACAACCCCCAAACACTCTATCCAGAAGATTCTTCAAACTGAAGGACATAAACATTACTGTTGGTCACTGTCATAAAGGAAATATCACTTGCGGAGCACCAAATCATGAACCATTTCAACCGAAGGCACATAACATCATTACAAACTTAATTCCAGAACCACAAATTGTGAAACTTAAATGTAGAGAAATGCGGAGTAGAATACATTCTCCCTGTCACCATTGAATACTCAAAAAAATAGTTTTTACTCTGGTGAATAGAACTCTCTCAAATCTTCACACTGGAGGCTCAAATTTGAAACATGTATTCAATCTATAGGATATGCGGAGCAAAATACTACACTGTTCTTCTTAGGCACTTGCTGAAATTTGTTCAAATAATTTCCTTAGATGCTGACCTTAGGTGTTGACATCAATGACAACACTTATTGCTCATACTTGCAATAATCTCCCCCTTTGTCATTGATGGCAACACATGATGTGAAAAACCATCAAGACAAGTAAACTTGTTTTTCTTCTTTGCTCCCCCTTACTTTATGCTTTCTTTGGCTACAACTTTCTCCTTAAGTTTTTCACATGAACTTCTCTCCCCCTTTGACATCAATGGAAAAGTGTGCCAAACCTTTTTCTCTCTCTTTATTTATCAAGGATCAATTTAGATCTTATTAATACTACACTGCTCCCCTGTCAGCAACACTACAACACTTACTGCTCTTTATTATGAACTCATATCAACAACATCTACCTACTCCTCCTGAGAGGTAGCCTTCAAGACATTAATCTAGATCAAAGATTAAGACTTTGGGAACCACTGAACTAATGCACTTCCCATGCGTCTTAGTTTAGAGCAGGAGGGGTAATAACCCCTAACTTTTCCCTGAGATACTCAAAAGTATCCTTAGGTAGAGGCTTTGTAAAAATGTCTGCAATCAGATCTTTATTTGACACATATTCCATCTTTACTTCATTCTCTATTACCTTATCTCTCAAAAAGTGATACCTTATAGATATATAATTTGTTCTTGAATGTATCACTGGATTCTTTGAAATGTTTATAGCACTTGTATTGTCACAAAAGATTGAGATTGGTTCTTCATACACAACTCTTATGTCCTTCAATGTTTACTTCATCCATAGCACTTGAGTACAACAACATGCTGCAACAATATATTTTGCTTTTGCAGTAGACAAAGAAACTGATTCTTGCTTCTTGTTTAACCATGAAACCAATCTATTACCTAGGAGGAAAAAAACTCCACTTGTACTTTTTCAGTCATCAGCATCTCTATCCCAATCTGCATTTGTATAAGCACTAAGAGTGAAATTAGTATCTTTGGGATACCACAATCCATAGTCTAAAGTGCCTTTTAAATACCTCATGATCCTCTTAATTGCCATCACATGTGACTCTCTAGGATCTTCTTGAAATCTTGCCACAAGACAAAATGCATGAATTATATCTAGTCTTGTATGGGTTAGATGAAGTAATCCTCCAATCATAGATCTATACTTTTTCTGATCAGTCTTAGGTGATTCATTATTCTTTCTCAACTTGCAACCAGTTACCATAGGGGTACATACTAGCTTAGAATCCTCCATTCCAAACTTATTCAACAATTCTTTCACATACTTGGACTGAGAAATAAAAATTCCTTTTTCTGATTGAGCAATCTGTAGTCCTAGAAAGAAATTCATTTCACCAAACATAGACATCTCAAACTCCTTTTGCATTTCTTCTACAAATTTCTTACACATATCTTCATTGCCTCCAAAGATAATATCATGAACAAAGACTACAACAATTAGAATTTGATCATCATTAATTTTGAAATAGAGATTATTGTCTGCAGTACCTTTACTGAACCCTAGTTGCAACAAATACTTGTCCAACCTTCCATACCAGGCTTTAGGAGCTTGCTTAAGTCCATACAAGGCTTTCTTCAATCCGCACACCATGTCACCTTGGTCTGATGAATGAAATCCTTTTGGTTGTTCAATGCAAACTTCTTCTTCCAGCTCTCCATTCAAGAATACAGACTTCACATCCATCTGGTACACTTTGAAATCTTTGTGTGCTGCAAATGCCAAAATTACCACAGGAGCATAAGTCTCTTCAAAATCTATGCCTTCAACCTGAGAATATCCTTTGTATACTAGTCTTGCTTTGTTTCTTACTACTCCATTTTCATTCATCTTTTTTCTGAACACCCATTTAGTTCCAATCACATTCTTATCAGCAGGTCTAGGAACCAATTCCCAAGTTTGATTCTTCTCTTTCTGCATTAGCTCTTCTTTCATGGCCTTTACCCAATTCTCATCTTTGCAGGCTTCAATTACAGTTTTAGGTTCAATCTTTGAAAGTAAACAATAGTTCACCTATTCTTCAGCAACTCTTTTCCTTGTCAATACCCCTTTGCTTTTTTCACCAATAATCTGATCTTCAGAATGATTAATCCTTACATACCTGGGAGTCTTAATAACACTTTCTAGAGCTTTTTCTTCTTCAACTTGATTCTCTTTTTGTTCAACTTTTTGTTCATTCATTGTAGTAGCAGGTTCATTTGATTCATAGCCACTTAGATTTGATATTCTTTCCCTATCTTCATCAACTTTCACATTAGCACTCTCAATGATTTTTCTCAATCTCTTTTTGTAGCACCCATAGGCCTTACTCTTAGTAGAGTATCCAAGGAAAATTCCTTCATCACACCTAAAATAAAACTTGCCTAGCTCTTCATCTCTTCTAATATAACATTTGTTTCCAAAAACTTTGAAATATTTCACTATTAGAATTCTTCCATACCACAATTCATAAGGAGTTTTAGAACCATTACCTTTGACTTAAACTCTATTTTGAATGTAGACAACAATATGTATAGCTTCTCTCCAATACACTTCTAGTAGGTTAGCCTCCATCATCATTGACCTGGCAGCCTCTTGAACTATCCTGTTCTTTCAACAACTCCATTCTTCTCATGAGTCCTAGGAGTAGACAACTGTCTCTTTATCCCTTATTCTTCACATAAAACATTGAATTGATTTGATGTAAACTCACCTCCTCTATCAGAGCTTAATCATTTTATCCTTAATTCTATCTCATTCTCAACCATTGCCTTGAAAGCTTTGAACTTTTCTAGGGCTTCTGATTTATCTTTTAGAAAAGTGACCCAAGTCATTCTAGAATAATCATCAATAAGCAACATAAAGTACATGTCTCCTTGCAAACTTCTTGTTCTTGTAGGACCACACAAATATGTATGTACCGGCTCAAGCAATCCAGTAGAAGATTATTCTTTGCTCTTGAAACTTGTCCTTGTCTGTTTCGCCAATTGATATTCCTTGCAAATAGTATTAGCAGGCTTTACAAGCCTAGGCAAATCTCTCACAACTTGTACTAAACTAATCTTCACCAAGTTGTCAAAATTGATATGAAACATCCTTCTATGCCATAGCCAACTCTCATCTGTCTGAGCCAACAGACAACAATCATTAGTTCCTTTCAAGTGATAAACTTACCTCTAGTCTTCTTACCAGTAGTAATCATTGTTCTAGAGATTTCCATAATTTTTCATCCATTATCCTTGAATCTTAGATCATACCCTTTGTCACACATTTGACCAACACTTAAAAGATTATGCTTCAAGCTCTTCACATATAGAACATTTGTATTGTGCTTTCCATCAAAAGAAATAGATCATCTTCCACAAATCTTACGAGCTACATCATCTCCAAACCTAACCAGTCCTCCATCATACCTTTCCAAACTTACAAACTTACTTTTATCACCAGTCATGTGATGTGAACATCCACTATCAATAATCCATTCATCCTTTCCTTCTCAACCTGGCAGACAGATAGAGTACTCTCTTCCACTGGTTTTTCTTCCTTCACATAGCTAGCAAGATTAGTAGACACAGGTTCTTCCTTAATAGCAATAAACAAGCATTCATTTGCACTAGTATTATCAGACTCATCATCTATTACACCATCATAATCAAGATCTCTAACATAATAGCATTTATTTATGATTCTAGGTCTACTTTCAAATTTCTTCTTACCTCTCTCAATTCTCTTCGAACACCTGGAGGCATAGTGACCAATCTTACAAGAAGAAAAGCATTTGAATGGTAATTTGCCTTTGAACTTACTGGTACCTCTTTGCATTATGTCCACGAAATTGGCTTCAACCTCATCAAGGTCATCATCTAATTCCATAGCATACTTCTTAGATCTTGAATTCTTCTCTAAAGTGTTGGCTTTGAAGGCAGTCTTAGTCTTCGACAGAGCATTACCAAACTCTCTCATCTCAAAAGCGATAAAATTTCCAAGCAACTGATCCTTTGTAACCTTTTACATGCACTCATAAGTTCTTCTATTGTAGACACCTTGTGACCATAGGATTTAGGAAATGACCTAAGGATCTTCAATACAAACTTATTCTCATCAATAGTTGCTTCGAGGCCTTGATTCCATTGACAATTTCATCAACATTTTGCATGTAGATTGTTATGTTCTCATCTTCACTCATCTTTAGAGCTTCATACCTTGCCTTCAGGTTCTGTAATTTGGCATTCTTCACATAATCATCTCCTTCATATAAAATTTTCAGCTTGTCCCAGATCTCATAAGCAGTTTCCAAATCTAGAACTTTCACAATCTCAGTGTTAGATAAAGCAGTTAACAAAGCATGTATAGCCTTTCCATTTAACTCATATTATTTGAATTCATCTTCAGTTGATGGGCCATTCAGAGGAATAATATACTTTGTATCTGCCATCTTCCAAACACCATAACCAAGAGAAATGAGATGACTTTTCATCTGTACCTTCCAGAGAGCATAATCCATTCCATCAAACTGCAGAGACTCCTTCTTATGTGCTATCCTGGATCTACCGCAAGCTGTTAATCCTTTTTCTAAGGAACCCTCACTCTGATACCAATTGTTGAAATGCATAAGAAAATTGAGAAGGGGGGTGAATCGGTTGTAACTAAAACTTTAAAACCATTAACACTTCAACCACTTAATCACTGATATTGTAATTTAACCATGAAAGCATGAAATCAGAAACCTAAACACATCCACACATTCAACACATAAGACACCAGATATTTATGTGGAAAACCCAATAAGGGAAAAACTATGGTGAGTGTTAGCTCACGATATAAATGATATAACAAAATTTACAACAAGGTTTACTGCCGGAGGCTCACTACCAAGAGAAGGTGCTTACTACCAGAAGTTGGTGAACTGAGGTAATAACATCTACACTATGCCAAGGTTCAGTTCCATTGAAGTGCAATAAATCTTGTCTACTCTTCTCTACTTTTTCACTTCGCACTTATCTTTGCATCTTCACATCATGATAAATTATTCACGACTTCATTGCATGTATTTATACAATTCATCAACCTTGGGATGTACATCAAGGTTGGAATTACAATCATCAACCATTGGAACAATCTCCAAGGTTGGCATACATGCATACATTAGAATAGGTGTGGAACTAAATAGATTTGTGAAGGAAAAGAATGAATATGAACCACACCATGCCTTAGGTAGGACTCAAATGCAATCTTCCACCTAACAACATGCTATCACAAACTCCAAAGCATAATCGCAAGTAGTGAAAACAATGAAGTTGACCAAAACTAGTGTTAACACTAAGAACTTTAGGAACACGCTTCATGTATGATCTTAATTACATTTTGCGGACCAATCAAAAATTAGGAACACAATCTGGAGACATCCACAAGCATGTTACAATCACCAAGAACTTCCGCACAACCCCCAAACACTCTATCTAGAAGATTCTTCAAACTCAAGCACTTAAACATTATTGTTGGCCACTGTCATAAAGGAAAGATCACTTGCAAAGCACCAAATCATGAACCATTGCAACTGAAGGCACATAACATCATTACAAAATTAATTCTAGAATCGCAGACTGTGAAACTTAAATGCGAAGCAGAATACATTCTCCCTGTCACCATTGAATACTCAGAAAAATAGTTTTTACTCTGGTGAACAAAACTCTCTCAAATCTTCACACTAGAGACTCAAAATTGAAACATAGAAACTACAGACATCCCTTAACCTAACTTCCAAACCATAGACAAAGATATTCAATCTACAAGATATGCGAAGCAAAATACTGCACTGTTCTTCTCAGACACTTGCTCAAATTCATTCAAATAATTTCCTTAGATGTTGACCTTAGGTGCTGACATCAATGACAACAATTACTACTCATACTTGCAACAATACTTTCATGAATTACAAGCACTAGTAAATTGTGTTTCTAGGTGACCCATAAAAGGTATGAAAAGTAGCTCATGTGAAGCACACAATCTAGCATAATATGTCGCGATGTGGCTCATATGTAAGTATAATATCAAGGATTATGTGGACTAGAATCTAATGTGGCTTGGTACTATTGATAAGGGTAGGCAATCCAAGCAAGACTTTGTACTTGGACCACAAGCTAATAATGTTGCAAGGAGTGTGCCAACTGACAAGGGTCATTGTATCTTAGCTTTTAATCATGTTTTTGTTGCAAGTATGTGCCTAATCGATGTTGTCATTGATGTCAACATATTCTTGTTGTCATTGGTGTCAAATGTATCTTATTCTATTACTTGTTTAGAAGACTTGTATGTTGAGGATATTGAGAAAATTAGCCTCTTCGAAAGAAATAAGTGAGTTACAGAGAAGTGCAATACAGATAGTGAGTTGTATGCTGAAGAATAGTCTGGTAAACTGCTCCGCATTTATTCCTTCTTGAAGATCATGGCCTCCAGATTGGAAGTAAGTTAGAGGTATGTCTGAGTATGCTACATTTTGGGTCTGAGCCATCCACATGAAGATCTGAGTGAGTTGTGTTCACCAGAGTGAAACCTACTTTTTCTGTAAGTTCAGTTGAGACAGGAAGACAATATTTGGCTCTGCATTCCTTCACAATAAAGTATTTTGCTCTGCAGTTCTAGAGGGAAGTCTGGTATGATGATAAGTGCCTATAGTTGCAATGGTTCATGGTTTGGTGGTCTGCAAGCTATCTTTCTTTTATGACAGTTGAAGACAATGAAGCTCATGTGTTCTGGTGAGAAGATTCCTATGGATAAAGTGGTTAAGGTTTGTGCAGTTGCTGCTGATGATTATAACATGCTTGTGGATGTCTCCTAATCATGTTCCTATTTGGACTTTGGTCCACATTAAGAAATTGGAATGGTGTGTGAAGATTGTTCCCAGATAACTTAGCGTGTAACCAGTCTTGGCCGACCTAGTTACTCCTGTGATTGCGGAGATCTTTGAAAGCTTGAGGAAGCATGTTGTGGTGTGGAAGATCATGTTTGAGTCCCAGCTAAGGCATGTCATGATCCGCATTTCATTCCCTTTGCATGATGTTACAATAGGTCAAGACCTATTTTGTAAATGTTTGTAATACCGACCTTGGAGATTGTTCCAATGGTTGATGCCGACCTTGATGATCATTCCAAGGTTGATGTAGTGTATAAATACTTGTAGCTGAGTCTTGGAAAAGGTGTCCTTGAGCAAAAATGAGAATATATTAAGAAAGTTCCAAAGGTAGAGCAAAGAAGAGGCAGAGGAAAGAAGAGAAAGAGTAGAGTAGAGGAGGAGTAGAGATGAGGAAGAGCAGAGCTGAGGAATTGTGTATTCATAGTACAGAAAGGTGTTGATCATGGAATTGAGTCTGGCAGTAAGCCACCAGTAGGGTTTAACAGCCCTCAGTGTTTAACAAGCCTTATTGTAATCTTGCTAGGATTAGGGTTGAGGTAGTGAGTCTGCTAGACCTAGTTGTTCTTCATAGCAGTAAGCAAGTATGTTTAGGCCCGTGGGGTGACCAAGCCTGAACATCGCTATTTCAAGATTGCAATATATATTGAGAGTTAATCCTCTCTATGGTTTTTCCCCACCTTGGGGTTTTCCAAGTAAATCTAGTGTCCCTTGTGTTTGATGTTGTATCTGTGGTTAAGTTTCTAATTTCATGCACTCAGTGTTAAGTCATAATAATTGTGGATAAGTGATGAATGTTTAATTACATAAAGTGTTTAAGTTTTTGTGACAACTAATTCACCCCCCCTCTTAGGTGTTCGAAGCATATCAACAATTGGTATCAGAGCCAAGTTCTTAACAGCTTGAGGAAGATCCAAAATGTCTTACAAGAAGGAAGCACAACATTTTGATGGAACTATTTATGTTCTCTAGAAGGCTCAGATGAAAATCCATCTTCTTTCTCTTGGTGTTAAAGTTTGGAAAGCTGCAGAAAGAGAATACACCATACCTCAAAATGGTCCGACGATTGAAGATGAAATCAAAGAATATGAGATAGATATCAAGGCAAGGGATGCTCTGCTAAGCTCATTAACTGACTCAATACTGACGAAAGTGGTGGATCTTGAAACTGTGAATAAGTTATGTGAAAAGTTGAAAAATCTATATGAAGGAGATGATTCTATGAAGGAAGCCAAGGTACAAAGTCTGAAAGTGAAATATGAAAGCTTGAAGATGAACAATGATGAAAACATATTAGCATTTATGCAAAGAGTTGATGAACTTGTTACAGGGATAAAAGCCATAGGCAGAACTCTCAAAGAAAAGGAAATTGTTATGAAAATACTCATATCTTTGCCCAAGTCCTACTGTCACAAGGTGTCCGCGATTGAAGAATTCATGCAAGTAAAAACAATTAACAGGGATCAATTGCTTGGTAAGATTACTACTTTTGAAATGAGGGAGTTAGATGATGCTCTGCCAAAAGTGATGATGCTCTGCCAAAAGTTGAGACTGCCTTCAAAGCCAGTACTCCTGAAAGTACTTCCAGATTAGAAAAGTATAAGGTAGAATCCAATGATGAGATAGAGAAGTTGAAGCCAATTTTTTGGACAGGCTACAAAGAGCATCTGGTAAGTATAAAGGCAAATTACCTTTCAAATGTTTTTCTTGTGGTAAAGTAGGTCATTTTGTTTCCAAATGTCCTAAAAGAATTGAAAGAAATAGAAGAAGATATGAGAACATGCCTAGGACCCAAAAGAAGTGTTATTATGTTGAAGATTTTGAAGATGATGAAGGAGTATCAGATAATGGTGAACCAGATAATGCTAATCCCTCTATAAATAAATGCTTGTGTTGGCAAGAGACACTATATGGATTCATGGTTGTTGTCTTTGATGGCAACAAAGGTCATCCCACATATCCGCAAGTCATGGTGTGTCTCTACCGGAAGTCAGAATGAAGATTATTGTGGTCTGGTGAATAAGAACAGAGCATGTGGCAAGGTCTGACAGACAGGTCTGGATCTCTCAGAGGAAGTATCTTGGTGTAGTGCAGATCTAGGGAAGTCAAGAGGACTACCTTGAGTGGTATATTCCAAGGATTTAGCCTCCGGTGATGGACAAGGAAAAAGATATGAATAGTTGAGTACCGGATTCCTGAGTTACAGTGTGAATAGAGGAAGAACTGACAGACAGAACATCAGACTATTTTCCAGATGTGTTACTGTTGATGGTAAAGGTTGTGAAGGCATGAATCATGTTTGGCTGACATGATTAATGATATCTACAAGTATATGCTTGATCCACATTACTTGATGTGCAAGGATTCAGCTGACAGAACAGAGTTTGTGAGAAGATAGACTGTTTCAGGTGCCGACTAGAAAGATAATGAAATCACTTGTGCGGATATATATAGGATGGATTTAGTTATGAGAAGTGTTGTTGAGTGATGTGATATGCGAACAAGAGTAGAGCAGAATAGAAGTAGTAAGAAAGATCCGGTATGTGAAAGAAAAGCAGAATAAAGAAAAGAGGAAAGATGAAGTGCAGCAGATCAGTATACTGAGCCTAACCGGAACTAAACTCCAGCATATGTGGATGCTTCCAATCAGTTCAAGTATTGTATAAACATTCTTTTGTAGACAGTGTGTCTCCTTGTAGGCAGTGTGCCTCCTTTGTGAGCAGTGTGCTCGGGCAGTGAGCCCTAATTGGCAAGTGCCATTTTGTAATTCCTTATTCTTCTAACAGAGAATAATCTTTGGGTTAATCACCCCATGGTTTTCTCCCTTAACAGGGTTTCCACATCAAAAATACTGTGTCATGTGTTTTTCATTTCATGGTAATATTTGCTTGTTTGAATTAATGCTGCATTGATTAATAAGAAAGTTCAGAAAGAAGAAATAATTAGGATAACTGATTCACCCCCCCTCGCAGTTATCAACAATTGGTATCAGAGCTAAGTTCCTCCTAATAGAGCCTAACAGCTTGAGGAAGATCTGGGAGTTCAAATGGATGCATATGGTTTAAGGGAGCAACTCAAGACTGCCCTTGACGATCTTGAACAGTCAAACTCTGAAGTCAATGAATTAAAGGAAAGACTCAAACAGGCTGATGAATTCATGAGAGAACTAAAAGACAAATTAAGTCTCTCTATGAAAAAGAGAAAGGAGCTGCTCCAGCAATTGGCAAGACAAAGTGAAGAAAGTAATGCAAATGAAGAGCTGACTGAGAAAACCAAGTTATGTGAAAAGTTATCAAAAGAAGTCATTATGGTAAGACATGAAATGGAATCAGGAGTTATAAAGTTTACTCAAGAGATTGAAGAGAAAAGAAAAACTAAAGACAATCTAAGACAATCTCTCAAAGAGAAATCAAAAGATTGCCACCAGATGGAAAGGATTATCAGACATCTTGAATCTGATCTTGAAGATGTTAAAGATAATGAAGAAAAACTTGAGGATCAAATTGTCTCTCTCAAAAGAGATCTTCAAACAACAAATGAATATAAAGAGAAATTCAAGATAAGTTCTGCTCAACTTGAAGTTCTTCTTGGAAGTCAAAAGAGGGCAGATGACAAGTGTGGTTTGCGATATGAGAAAGGAGAAAGCTCTGGATCCAGTCAGAAGAATTTTGGATCAGAAAATCCAAGGAACAGGCCTAGAAGACCTCCGGTACAGCCCAATGCTCAAAGATATCCATCCTTCAATGGATACTGCCACAACTGCAATCACTTTGGTCACAAAGCTAATCAGTGCAAAAAGAGAATGAATCAGACTAATTCATCCTTCTCCAGACAATGCTTTAACTGCAAAAGGTATGGACATAAGTCTCATGAATGCAGAAATATGCAAATGAACAAATCATTCAATGGTAGATGCTTTACATGCAATAGAGTAGGTCATATGGCTAATCAATGCAGATCAAGAGGTTATCAGTCAAATATGCAAAGAAATGTTGTTTGCCAAATTTGTAATAGGTCCGGTCATAATGCAAAAGTCTGCAGAAGCAAGAATCAAGACAAAAGAGGTCCAGTATATAATCAAAATCAAGACAAGGGTAAACAAAAGATGAATGTGAATGAAGTTAGGAATGAGATGAACAAGATTTGGGTGAAGAAAAGTTCAGAGAGGGTAGAGGTTGGATCCGCACCAGACTCTGGTGCTGATATTCCTTCCAGAAATTAAGAAATGAGCTTTGGCTCTGGGGGAGACACAAAGAAAACCCTGTTCCCCCAGCCAATCAAGTGGTGCCGGATTAGGCACAAGATGCGGAGTAAAGGGTTTGTAGATATGAGTCTTAAAATGATCTAGCTAAGATGTCAGAGGTCCGCATAAAGATATGAAGAAGTTGTGATTGATCAAGTAAAACCTATTCCAGGAGATGCTCCGGAATGACAGAGGATTACAAAAAGGTCCGGAGAGATCCGGAAGTGAATTGTCTTATTCTGCGGTTTGGACAGAGTGTTTGGGATATCCTTGTGATGTGTCATCTTGATTTATTCATAATTGAAAGATTCGCATGATGTTCATAAATCAGGACTAATCCGGTTCTTCAAGTCATTCAAATAAGGCAAACCAGAATAATGTAGGTCAAGCATTTATTACAAACAGATATTAGGGTTTGCGAAACAATATAAGGGATTTCTCATAAATCACTTGTTCATTCTACACTCAAGAAGAAGCGAAAAGTGGAGCTCTGCAACAAAATTCATCAAGTTCATTGAAGATCACTTGCAAAAGTTATTACACACAGAAATCAATCCAACCACTCCGTATAACCAAAGGCGCATAAGGTATTTTTCGTTTTCAATATCTCACTGCAAATCTTTGAAAAATGGCTACTCTGAATATAGTTAAGATCTCTGATAGACCTCACCCCACATTCAAGAAACATCCATACAAATCTTAGGAGGTAGATCCCCTAGGAGCCTTCTCTAGTGTTCCGCATGGTGTATTGCATACGGAGGACATTAGGGTTTACATACATGCAAATTTTGAAGACTTTGGAGAATCAAAATTGATGGATATCTATCACAAATAGTTGATAGATGACTCCTTTGAGGTTAAACCTCAGTACAAAGCCATCTGGGATAAGCACTTTGCACAGTGCATTCATTTCCCCTGTTTTGAAGAAGATGAATGGGTCCGGTATGTACTAAGTAGAGTGCATGACAATTTCCTATGGTTGAACAAGCCTTTCAAGATCACCAAAGATGCAATTAGGGCTGTAACCGGTCTGCACTCATCCGGTGGATTACCTATTCTCAAGTCTGTCAAAAATCAGATAGCTAGTGATGCAACTGGATCTAAATTTGACAAGAGAGCTATGACAATTGAAGACATCACTGAACCAGATGTCAAATTTGCATCTATGATAATTGGTTACAAGATCTATCACTCTAGTAGGGAAAATTCAGTACCAAGAAATGCAATTTACACAGCTTATCAAATGCTAAAGGAGAATGTAGACTATGACTTGTGTGAGCTTCTTCTAAACCAACTTTTGGAAAATCTGCAGAAGATCAAGAAAGACAAGAAAAACTCCTTCAAGTATGGTAGTTTGATCCTTTGTTTATTCTTTTATTACATGAATGAGCTTCCCGGATCCAATGGATGGATATGGCAGAATGACAGACCAGTTGCCATCCAAATCAGAGATTATTTGCATGGACTTGGGGATGCTAAAGCAAGAAAAATAACCCTATGGGGATATTTCAAGAACTTTCAGAGCATGATGCATGCAAGAGAAAGAATTCCCCAGTCTCTTGTTGAAAAGTACAAAGACACAGTATGCTTTATGGTAGAAATAGATTAGTGCCTAATGGAGGTAGTAGAACTAAGAACTGTGTGGATCATGCCCATGGGGTATGAAGTGGATGAACAGATTGTGGAGCTACATGTTCAACACATGCTAAGTCAGCCTAAAGATCCAAAGGCAGAAAGGTTTAGAACATTTGAGGAACTAAGTATAAAAATCCATGTTGAACTTAGAGAACCAGAGATCAAGAGGAAGGTTAGAAAAGAAGTAGAACATATAGCACAAGGCCTTGGGATCTCAATGGAGGCACTTGATGCTCACAGGAAGAAGAAGGAAGGGGATGAGAAAGAGAAGAAGAGGGCAGAAAAGAAAAGTGAAGAAAGTGTTCCGGTAGAAACCTCCACCTGGACCAGATCATCAAAAAGATCTGCACTTGCCACAGCCAAAAGCTCAAAACCAGAAGTCTAGGCATCCGGCAAAAGATCCAAGACAAAAGCCACAAGGGCTTATGAAAGTCAAAGAGATGAAGAGGAAACTGAATCAGATGAGGGAGTAAAGGAAATAAAGAAGCAGAAGAAGAAAGGATCCGGTAAACCCTCCACAGGCCAAGACAAGGAAGAAATGGTAGAGAAATTTGTTGAAAAGCCCACCCTATCTCTAGACAGTGTAATCAAATCAGTCACTGTGGATGGGAACCTTCAACCAGTGGCCGAATTCTATGATGACTACAATGAGGCTGACCAAAAGATCCTGCAGGAAGCTACAATCAGGTATCTGAACATTTACAATAAATCTTTTATTGAGATTATCTCCAAAATTCCTAAGAGTCTAGAGAAGGAGTTGGAAATGAGAAAGACCAATGCCATGGCAAAAGACCTTGAGATCAGGGAACAGATAGCTATTCAGCTATATCCTTCAATTGATCACAAAACAATGAACATGGTATTCAAAGACTGCAAGGATGAATTCAGGAGCAAAGCAAGGATGAATCATCTTATGCTTGGTGAGACTGACAAGGTAGCCAAGGACACTGAAGAGATCCTCCAGAATACATTCAAAAGGTTCAACATTCCTATTGTAGAGGACTTAGGTGCAGAAACAACTGTGGACTTGGAATCCTCTGCTCCAGAAGAAGTGGCCCTTGAACAGACTAACATCTCTCCTCCAGTTTCCCCTACAGTCTCCGGATCCAAAGAAGAAGAGAAATTACAAGAGAAAGGAGCAGCGGTGAAGGAAAAAGAAGGTGACAGTGCAAAGATTGCAGAAGGACAGAAGACTTCACTAGAGAAAACCACAACTGTCAGTGGTGGGAATGTAGAGGGAGAGAAAATTCCAAAGGACAGCTCCAAGACTGTAGAAGAGAAGAAACATTTGTCTCCGACAAGAGACACTGCACAAACTATCCAAAAATTTCTGAGCAAAGAAGCAATAGAGATTGATGAACCGGAGCTTCTACAAGGTCCATTCAACTTTGATTCCCTCTCTCCGGTGCAGACAATGAAGATAGCTTCATTTGCAAATGCTAAGGCAAATGAAAAACTCCTAAAGTCTCATATGGAAGACTGTGAGTTGATAGAGGCTGCTTCCGGAGTGCTTGAGAAGATTATGCCATTGGTCTAGAAAGATCCCACAGCCTCCTCTTCCAGTAATCTCAAAACCTTAGTCAGCAGTGTTGGTACACATTTTGAATCCCTAGAAAAATCAGCTGAAGAAAAGGTTCGGAAGGAGTTTTTGGATAAGAGATTCTCAGAGGTACTAGGATTAATCTCTAATGATAGGAGAAATATGAGTATTGGAATAAAGAGCTTAGAAAATGCTCTTAAGGATGGCGGTGACATTTACAAATTTTGTATCTCCTGGTCAAAAGCAACAGTAGAAATTGAGAAGAAAATAAAAGAGGAACAGGACAAACTACTGAGTTTGTCTCAAAGTTTTGATCCTCTCTCTTCCTCCATAGTAAATCAAGAATGTCAAACTATTGCAATCACAAATGCAATAAAGAACTTTGAAAAGGAAAGGAAGAATATAATTAACCAGATGGGAGAACTTAGAAGGATTATTATCCCTAAGTTAGAAACCATGCATGAGGCCATAAGTGATGCTAAGACTACCGCCCAAACCAATGATCCGACAGATCTTAAGAGGGCAAAAGCTTTTGCATTTTTTTTGAGTGGTCACATTTCAATTTTGGATAGAATGAAGCAAAGTTGGGCTACAGAACTCATCCAATTGAAGACATCCTTCGCAGACATTCTTCAGTTTTTGTGAATATGTAATATACGGCCAAGTATAGTAAAATTCTTGAAAATTTTGGTGTGCGGACCCTACCCTTTGCCATTGATGTCAAAGGGGGAGTGAGGAGCAGTGAAAAATGAGGAATCCAACTAAGGGGGAGCTCTAAAAAATGTATATAAAGACAGAGCATCAGCCAAGGGGGAGCATAGTGTAAACACTTAGTCATTTTTCACTAAGTGTTGCCATCAATGCCAAAGGGGGAGATTGTTGGCAAGAGACACTATATGGATTCATGGTTGTTGTCATTGATGGCAACAAAGGTCATCCCACATATCCGCAAGTCATGGTGTGTCTCTACCGGAAGTCAGAATGAAGATTATTGTGGTCCGGTGAACAAGAACAGAGCATGTGGCAAGGTCCGACAGACAGGTCCGGATCTCTCAGAGGAAGTATCTTGGTGTAGTGCGGATCTGGGGAAGTCAAGAGGACTACCTTGAGTGGTATATTCCAAGGATTTAGCCTCCGGTGATGGACAAGGAAAAAGATATGAATAGTTGAGTACCGGATTCCTGAGTGACAGTGTGAATAGAGGAAGAACTGACTGACAGAACATTAGACTATTTTTCAGATGTGTTACTGTTGATGGTAAAGGTTGTGAAGGCATGAATCATGTTTGGCTAACATGATTAATGATATCTACAAGTATATGCTTGATCCGCATTACTTGATGTGCAAGGATACAACCGATAGAACAGAGTTTGTGAGAAGATAGACTATTTCGGGTGCCAACTAGAAAGATAATGAAATCACTTGTGCGGATATATATATAGGATGGATTTAGTTATGAGAAGTGTTGTTGAGTGATGTGATATGTGAACAAGAGTGGAGAAGAATAGAAGCAGTAAGAAAGATCCAGTATGTGAAAGAAAAGCAGAATAAAGAAAAGAGGAAAGATGAAGTGCAGCAGATCAGTATACTGAGCCTAACCAGAACTGAACTCCAGCATATGTGGATGCTTCCAATCAGTTCAAGTATTGTATAAACATTCTTTTGTAGACAGTGTGTCTCCTTGTAGGCAGTGTGCCTCCTTTGTGAGCAGTGTGCTCGGGCAGTGAGCCCTAATTGGCAAGTGCCATTTTGTAATTCCTTATTCTTCTAGCAGAGAATAATCTTTGGGTTAATCACCCTGTGGTTTTCTCCCTTAACAGGGTTTCCACGTCAAAAATACTGTGTCATGTGTTTTTCATTTCATGGTAATATTTGCTTGTTTGAATTAATGCTGCATTGATTAATAAGAAAGTTTAGAAAGAAGAAATAATTAGGATAACTGATTCACCCCCCCTCTCAGTTATTAACAGCTTGTTCATTGCTATTAAGGAAGATCTTGTGTCTACTAATTCTTCTAGCTTTATGAAGGAAGAAAAACTAGTGGAAAGTGCTTTGGCTACTTAGGTCATTAAGGACAAAGATCAATGGGTTATTGATAGTGGTTGCTCTCACCACATGACTGGTGACAAAAGTAAGTTTGTAAGTTTGGAAAGATATGATGGTAGACTGGTTAGGTTTGGAGATGATACAGATGG
The DNA here is from genome assembly GCA_027924645.1 of Cunninghamia lanceolata. Taxonomy (NCBI): domain Eukaryota; kingdom Viridiplantae; phylum Streptophyta; class Pinopsida; order Cupressales; family Cupressaceae; genus Cunninghamia; species Cunninghamia lanceolata. Next base: position 28,856,778 of record BSBN01000339.1, on the reverse strand, counting down.
TAGGATTTGTGGAAAAAGATCTATTTCTTTTGATGGCAAGCATAATACTAAAGATGTCTTGTATGTGAAAGGATTAAAGCACAATCTTCTAAGTGTGGGTCAGATGTGTGATAAGGGCTATGACTTAATCTTCAGGGACAATGGATGCAAGATCAGGGAAAGCTCTAGAATAGTCATTGCAACCGATAAGAAGACCAGAGGTAATATCTATCACTTGAAAAGAACTGAGAACTATTGCTTGTTGACTCATATTGGTGAGAGTTAGTTATGGCATAGAAGGTTGTGTCACATAAATTTTGATAATATTATGAAGATAAGTACTGCACAGATTGTTAGAGATTTTCCTAAGCTTGTGAAGCCTGCTATTCCAGTTTGCAAGGAGTGTTAATTTGGGAAACATACAAGAACAAGTTTTGAGAGCAAGGATCAATCAGCTGGAGGACTACTTGAGCTAGTGCATACAGATTTGTGTGGACCTACCAGAGTAAGAAGTTTGCAAGGAGATAGGTATTTCATGCTGCTCATTGATGATTATTCTAGAATGACTTGGGTCACCTTTTTGAAAGAGAAAGATGAAGCTCTAGATAAATTCAAGGCATTTAAGGCAATGGTTGAAAATGAGATGGATTTGAAAATCAAATGTTTGAGATCTAATAGAGGAGGAGAGTTCACATCAAATGAATTCAATTTTTTTTGTGAAGAGCATGGAATAAAGAGACAGCTATCTGCGCCCAAAACTCCACAACAAAATGGAGTTGTTGAAAGGAAAAATAGAACAGTTCAAGAAGATGCTAGAACCATGATGAAGGAAGCTCATCTTCCAGAAGCATATTAGAGAGAAGCAATTCACACCACAGTATATATCCTAAACAGAGTTCAAGCAAAATGTAACAGTTCAAAAACTCCCTATGAATTGTGGCATGGTAGAGTTCCTACTATGAAATATTTTAAAGTTTTTGGTAGATGCTATATCAAAAGAGAAGAAGATTTAGGCAAGTTTGATGCTAGATGTGATGAAGGAATCTTCTTTGGTTACTCCACCAAGAGCAAGGCCTACCGGTACTATCATAAGAGGCCGAATAAAATTATTGAAAGTGCAAATGTCAAAGTTGATGAGTGTAAAGAAAGGTCTTCAGAACCAAGTGGATATGAGTCAAATGATTGAGATGTTTCAAAAGTGGTGCAACATGAAGACAACACAGATGAAGAAGAACAAGCTCTGGTAAGTGCTACCAAAACTCCAAGATATGTAAGAATCAGTCATTCTGAAAATCAAATCATAGGAGACAACAGCAAAGGGATCTTAATCAGAAGAAAAGCTACAGAAGAACAAGTAAATTTTTGTCTGATCTCTAAGATTGAACCTAAAACTGTGGATGAGGCTTGCAAAGATGAGAATTGGATAAATGCCATGGAAGAAGAATTAATGCAGATAGAGAAGAATCAGACTTGGGATCTTGTTCCCAAACCAACTGACAAGAATGTAATTGGTACAAAGTGGGTCTTCAGAAACAAAATGAATGAGTATGGTGAAGTGGTAAAAAATAAAGCAAGATTGGTAGGCAAAGGATACACTCAGGTTGAAGGAATAGAATTTGAAGAAACTTTTACTCCAATAGCAAGGATTGAAGCAATAAGGATGTTTCTAGCTTTTGTAGCATTAACTATTTCAAGGTTTATCAAATGGATGTGAAGTCTGCCTTCTTAAATGGAGAGTTGGAAGAGGAAGTCTATATTGAACAACCGGAAGGATTTCAGTCATCAAACCAAGGGGACATGGTATGCAGATTGAAGAAAGCATTGTATGGATTAAAACAAGCTCCTAGGGCATGGTATGCATGGTTGGACAGGTACCTGATACAGATAGGGTTCAATAAAGGTACGATAGATAGTAATCTCTACTTCAAGATCAATGATGAACAAACCCTAATTGTTGCAGTCTTTATTGATGACATTATTTTTGGAGGCAATGAAGGTATGTGCTTAGTTTGTGCTGGAGAAACGCAAAGTGAATTTGAAATGTCTATGTTTGGGGAGATGAACTTCTTTTTAGGTTTACAAATAAGTCAATCAGATAAGGGTATCTTCATTTCTTAGTCTAAGTATGTGAAAGAGTTGTTAAAAAAATTTGGGATGGAAGACTCTAAACCAATATGCACACCTATGATAACTGGTTGTAAGTTGAGCAAAGATGATAACTCACCCTTGGCAGACTAGAAAAAGTATAGATCTATGATTGGAGGATTACTTTATCTGAGTCAAACCAGACCTGACATAATGCATACAGTGTGTCTTGTGGTAAGATTTCAGGAAGAACCCAAGGAATCACATGTGATGGTAATCAAGAGATTTTTGAGATATTTAAAAGGTACAATATATTATGGTTTGTGGTACCCCAAGGATAATGACTTTGTTCTCAGTGCATATACTAATGTAGATTGGGGTGGAGATGTGGATGATAGAAAAAGTACAAGTAGAGGTACATTCTTCTTGGGAAAAATATTAGTATCTTGGATGAGCAAGAAACAAGATTCAATATCCTTGTCTACTGCAGAGGTAGAATACATTATAGTAGCATGCAGTTGCACTCAAGTGTTATGGATGAAGTAGACTTTGAAGGACATCAAAGTTGTGTATGAAGAACCTATTGCAAACTTTTGTGACAACATAAGTGCCATAAACATATCAAAGAACCCGGTGATGCATTCAAGGACCAAGCACATATCCATTAGGTATCATTTCCTGAGAGAAAAAGTGACAGAGAATGAAGTCAAGTAGGAGTATGTTTCTACCAAGGATCAGATTACAGACATCTTTACCAAGCCTTTGCCCAAGGATACTTTTGAGTATCTAAGAGAAAATTTAGGGGTCATCACCCCTCCTACTATAAACTAAGATGCACAATGGTGCATCAGTCTAGAGGTGTTCAAAGGTCCAAATTGATGCTTTTTAGGGCTACTTCTTAGGGGGAGTAGTCAGATAGTTCAGAGGAAAGATTAGATCAGAGCAGAAGAGTGCAAGTATGTGCCCTTTGCCATTGATGTCAAAGGGGGAGAGAAGTCATGTGAAAAAATTAGAGTATAGATGTGTAAGAGAAAGGGGGAGAATTTTGGAGAAAGAAAGAGTGTAGGTGTGTAAAGAGAAAAGGGGAGAATCTTATCTTGATGGTTGTTGCAGTTTTTCACATCATATGTTGCCATCAATGACAAAGGGGGAGATTGTTGCAAGTATGTGCCTAATCGGTGTTGTCATTGATGTCAACATATTCTTGTTGTCATTGCTGTCAACTGTATCTTATTATATTACTTGTTTAGAAGACTTGTATGTTGAGGATATTGAGAAAATCAGCCTCTCCAAAGGAAACAAGTGAGTTACAGAGAAGTGCAGTGTAGACAGTGAGTTGTATGCTAAAGAATAGTTTGGTAAACTGCTCTGCATTTATTCCTACTTGAAGATCATGGCCTGTGGATTGGAAGTAAGTTAGAGGTATGTCTGAGGATGCTAGATTTCAGGTCTAAGCTATCCGCATGAAGATTTGAGTGAGTTGTGTTCACCAGAGTGAAACCTTCTTTTTCTGTAAGTTCAGTTGAAACAGGAAGACAGTATTTGGCTTTGCATTCCTCCGCAATAAAGTATTTTGCTCTGCAGTTCTAGAGGGAAGTCTAGGATGATGATGAGTGCCTACAGTTGCAATGGTTCATGGTTTGGTGGTCTGCAAGCAATCTTTCTTTTATGACAGTTGGAGACAGTGAAGCTCATGTGTTCTGGTGAGAAGATTCCTATGTATAAAGTGGTTAAGGTTTGTGTGGTTTCTCCTGATGATTATAAGGTGCTTGTGGATGTTTCCTAATCATGTTCCTATCTGGAGTCTAGCGTTAAGAAATTGGAATGGTGTGTGAAGATTGTTCCTAGATAACGTAGCGTGTAACCAGTCTTGGCTGACCTGGTTGATCCCAATGATTACAGAGATCTTTGAAAGATTAAGGAAGTGTGTTGTGGCATGGAAGATTGTGTTTGAGTCCCAGCTAAGGCATGACATGATCTGCATTTCATTCCCTTTGCATGATGTTGCAATAGGTCAGGACCTATTTTGTAAATGTTTGTAATACCGACCTTGGAGATTGTTCCAATGGTTGATGCCAACCTTGATGATCATTCCAAGGTTGATGTAGTGTATAAATTGTTAGTTGCCATTGCACCAAAAGATCGACCTATTAATGCTTGATACAACCACTTGACTTAACAAGCACGGGAGGTAGTTAAGCCCTTGTAACAAACCACCGTAGCGTAGCGCTGAACAAGGAGACCAAGGGCCAGACCTTGCAACAACCCCCCCAGCGCAAGCACGGGGTTTGAACCCGTGACCTCGGCTCTGATACCAACTGTTAGTTGCCATTGCACCAAAAGATCAACCTATTAATCCCCGATACAACCACTTGACTTAACAAGCACGGGAGGCGGTTAAGCCCTTGTCACAAACCACCGGAGTGCAGGCTGAACAAGGAGACCAAGGGCCACACCTTGCAACATAAATACTTTTAGTTGACTCATGGAAAAGGTGTCCTTGAGAGAAAAATGAGAATATATTAAGAAAGGTCCAAAGCCAGAGCAGAGAAGAGGCAGAAGAAAGAAGAGGAAGAGCAGAGCAAAAGAGGAGCAAAGCAGAGGAAGAGCAGAGCTGAGGAATTGTTTATTCACAATATTGAAAGGTGTTGATCATGGTAGTGAGTCTCACAGTAAGCCACCAGTAGGGTTTAACAACCCTCAGGGTTAAACAACCCTTATTGTAATCTTGCTAGGTCTAGGGTTGAGGTAGTGAGTTTGCTAGACCTAGTTGTTCTTCATGGCAGTAAGCCAGTATGTTTAGGCCCATGGGGTGACCAAGCCTGAACATCACTATTTCAAGATTGCAATATATATTGAGAGTTAATCCTCTCCATGGTTTTTCCCCACCTTGGGGTTTTCCACGTAAATCTGGTGTCCCTTGTGTTTGATGTTGTATCTATGGTTAAGTTTCTAATTTCATGCACTCATTGTTAAGTCATAATAATTGTGGATAAGTGATGAATGTTTAATTGTAGAAAGTGTTTAAGTTTTTGTGACAACTGATTCACCCCCCTCTCAGTTGTCCATCGCATATCAACAATTTTCATGTGTCAAATCTAGTGCTATGTCCTAGGCTATCTACAATAAGGGGTTCCATGGTTAAGAGTCCACTAACTACTTCTACTGATCTAACTACTTCAAAGATTTGCACTGCTAATCTGTTTACTGTGAAAGGAAGTTCTGAAAATACTAAAAACAAAGCTAAAACGATAAATTGCTAAAATTGAACTCTTCTAATCCATACAACTAAAATTATACATTTACTGGAAACAACTATATAAATAGAAATAAATCTATTTTTATGAAAGAATAAATTATCTTCCTAATAGAATATTAAACTAGACAATGAAACAAATAAATACTAGTCTCCTGTCTTGATGGCGGGAGTGGGCCCTTGCTCCTCGCCCTCAGGACTGAAGACTAAGGCAAAAAATTAGTATAGAAATATAATAACACAATCTTTCTTCAGTCCAATTCCATTAGTATGCTTGTATTCAAAAAGTATGTCTAATCTAGAACAAAATGAGGATTACAATAATCTAATATCAATCATCTCTGTCTCTTTTCTGCTTCTACCTTTTATATATATCAAATCAAGCGATGAGATATCAATCTATTCTAACTATCAGTTTATCTATGAAATATCATGAATCTCTTATTTTAACAACTATTTAACTGCAGAGTAAAATCATGCAACTGAAATAGATTTTAGTGGTATAGCAGTCCCACTAAATCTGGAGTCTTAACTTGAATAACAACTGGGTAGTGAGGCCCTGCAATATAGGTATTTTAATAAGTCTTTAGGAACTCATGCAAAATCAATAAAAGAGGAATTAGACCCCTAGTAGTCAAATAGAGTCTTTGCCTGATCATTCTGGTGTTGGATGAGTAACCTCTGAAGCACTCCAGTTGCCTCCAAAGGTGCAGACTGATAGTGGCGCCAGAGACTCTACACTGTTGCCAAGGAGCTCCGGAGATGTGTGTTATCATCAGGAGCTCCAGAGATACAGTCCTGACTCCTATGTGGCTCTGGAGATGATCCACCCTTGGCTATCCTTCTTCAAAATACCCCCAACATATTAGGAAAATGTTGGAGTCTGGTGCAGTATCCTTCATGTCAGCACCAGAGATTTCCAGGACCATCTCTGGAGATACTCAAAATTGCCTTTACCCGTACAACTGCACCTGGAGACATAAATAAAAAGGGATACTTATCTGCACATTTTCATTAGTTTGTTGTACATTAGTCCTTCAATAAAAAATCATGACCTTTGACAATTCATCTCTCATTAATGTAATTAAAATGAATCTTATCAATCTACTATGGTGCAATTACTAGGACAATAGGATAAAAGGGTGGAAAAGAGAGGTAAAAGGGTGTATTATTCTGAGTGCTACCTAACACTCATCATTCCCCCCAAACTTGAAGGTTAGCAGGTCCTCCTGCACTTCATAGCCTGGACTTGTTGAGGTGGAATATTCTATCATTCAAATTGAACTCTTTTTCATATGTGGACCAAGTAGTGTAGTTTGTATCTCTATTCCCCCTGAATTGTTCAACCTTCCTCAACCATTCCTAAAATATGGCATCTTCCATATATTCCACCCATATAGGCAGAGACTCAATAACAAGAGGACATCTGAAATGGTCATCTATCCAATCTTGTTTGTATATGTCCATTAGTTTGGACACTACTCTGGCTTTCCTCATAAATAACCTGAGGTTGGCAAGGGACACTACTTCTCTCATCTTTTGCTTCGTAGTTAGTGTATTCCACCTTTTGTTTGCTATTGGGAGCATCTGACTGGATGAGCTATGCATGAGGAGACCAAAATCAATAGTACACTCCTGTATGTGTTTCTGATATAGAGGCAAAATCTTTGTTCTACCTTCTAGGGAGTAAATTTTTACCCTGAAATGAATCTCAAAACCCATGGGATTTGGACATTCCCTCCTGAGGAAGAGGCTTATTTCTACATCTTTCTTTGTGTAAGCTTCCATCCTTTCATTCCAAATCTAATGATTTCTCATTAGTGACATGAATGCCTTGAGTTGGCATTCCCCCACAAAGTAGTTGATAAAGAAACTATGATCTTTGATGTAGAAACCATGTAAATACAACTCACACAGGAAGTTCTTATCTTCGTCAGAACTTTTCATGTATACCTCCATGAAGTCTACCTCTATTTGTGTATCCTTAGTTAAATCAGACAAAACCAATGATATATTTTTCTAGAGGATTCACTCCTACAAAAAAAAAGCATAACCGCCACTGGGAGGTCTGCAAGATATGATCTTAGCAGAGAGGGTGGCCACCTTGATGACCTTTTCCTCTAAGGTTTGTACTTTTTGTGACAGGGCAGTCACTGCCCTTTACAGGTGCAACATTGGCTTGGATTGCTCATATTCTTGACATCTCCTTCCTGAGTGAAATAGAGCCTTGGGAATGTCTATTGGAAGCACCCCTAGGTATGCATCTGTTTGAGTCCCCTATTCCATGGTAGCAGCCGGATTGGCTAGCTCCTGAATGGCCTCTTCCTGATCATCCAACTTGTTGTTGGCCCATGTCAGCTGCTAAGCTTGACTCTGTGTCTTTTCAATGTGTGCTACAATTAATGTGAGACAATTGTCTCTGGCTTTAACAATGTCAACAATATTTTGTACTACTTCCTCTTCATTTTCTTTGATTTCAACCTCTTTCTCTTGGATTATCCTTGATTTCTATTTGAGCTCAACTTGCAGCTCCTCAATTGCCTACTTCTATTCTGTTTCTTTCTTCTTCATGACCTTTTTGAGGTCAACAATGATTAGTTTTTTCCCCCACAACAGTCTCTTTAGATTGTCAATTTCTTCTAACAGCTACTGTTCTCTTGGGATCTCCACATCGTCTTGATCAGAGGGGTGAGAGTAACTTCCTATTTCTCCCCTTTCTATTCTTTCCTCATTAGAGGTTTCTATGTCTCTTTGCCCTTCATTGTCAGCTGCATCCATTGAAGTCTCCTTTCCCTGAGCTTCCTCTTAGATTTCTTCTACAAATGTTGGGCTTGATGAAGATCTAGCCTCCTCCATGGAAGTCCTGAAGCCCATGAGGACCTTATCTATGAGAGAAGTGTCCTATTTAGCCTAAGTAGGTTGTCTCTTTCTCTTGCTTCTCTGGAGCACTGGTGGAGCCTGTGCCTACAGAACTAATGCATTATCCTAAGATTCTAAAGAAATGGTGAGGGTTTCTTTTTCTGTTGTCTCCAGAGCTGGAGTTTGTTGTGGCTCTAGAGTCTGAGACCTTGGTTGAGAAGGTGTCTACAAAGTAGTTCCCTCAACTACTCTTCTTTGTATTATTCTTCTAACCAAAGGGACTTCATCTGATTCATTACATTCTTCCTCAACTCTATGATGTTTGCTGGACCTAGGTGTCCCTGAAGTCCTTTTTGTTTTCCCTTTCTGCCCTATCACTTTCCTTTGCCTTTTGTGGCCAGAAGTCTGGGCAGAGGCCAGTGTAATTTCCTCTTCCATGATGACAACTCACCTTGTTTGCTTGGTTGGAGTAGACTCCTCAACTAAGGTTATCTTTCATTTGGCTAAGCGAGTCATATGGATGGGTTGCTCTATAATAGGTTCTTTCAGCTATTCTGTGGCAGCTGAAGCTTCTCCCAAAACTTCTTTCCCTTTCTTTTTCTTTTCAGTAGCAGGGGTGGAAGTTGGTGTTTCTTCCATTGTTTGTTTCTTGCCCTTCCCCTTTCTAGTAGCTAGGGAGGAAGTAGAAGGTACAGATTCCTCATCTTGCTGAGTAGAGAAAGTCTAATTTGTACCATGTGCCCTACTTGGTGTTATGTCCTGTGGTTTGTTATCTAAAAATGTCTGCCATAAGGCTTCTCTATCCGCTTGGGACAGGAAGTGGTGTTTTAAATTCAAGAAAATGAGTTCGTGGTGTTTCATGGGACCCTTCCCCTATTGATACTTGTCTTCCAAGGCTATAATAGTAGAGTACATAAAGTTTGGGAGGTTTATGCTAAATTTTGGGTGGGCATGCCCATGCCCTAAGAAAATTAGCATTTCATGATTGGTCCTAAAACCAGAGAGAATTGCCCATCACATGTAAAATATTTGAGTAACCAAATAACTAGAGATTTCCATAGTTGTGGGAGTGAGGTCCTAACAATTCCCTTGACTTCATTTTTACTTCAATGCAACTAGATTTCAGGCTCACCTTCTACTGAGAAATTTTTAATCAAATCAATGTACAGGGTTTTTAGATGATAGAACCTCTCACCTTGTTCAGGTAACCCTGAAATATGGCTGATAATGGTGGGCGTGACATTGATTTGAACCCCTCGTACTGTGGTTTGGTTGTTCTTCAGGTGGCACAGGAAATCATCTACAATGTCCTCCTGAAATTCCTCAAACTTCTCTAGAAATTCCAACTGGCCAGCATTTCTTATGATATCTACTGCAGCTTGGTCTTGCAATAGTCCTGTTGCATTTTTAGGTTCTGATTTCTTTTTCACCCCCATATTCCTATCTTACTTGATCACTTATGACTGAACCTTCTCTTGGCCTTCTCTGTAGTTCTTCTTTGCTCTCTAGAAGACTATGGCTATAAAACTTGAAAGATTACCTCTGATGTTTGGGAAACTCTACAAATTTTGAACTGGGGTTTGATATCCGTTAATGGCTACTGCTTGGATTATGGGAAGGGTAATCAATTTCATTTTTTTTGAATTAATGGCTTAGTCATATCACAAGGAATGACATGACACTCTAGAGTGAGGTTGATTGTGTGGCATTTAAGGCGGCATGCATAGGTTGAAAAGGGAAATAATGTTAGGGGTACGTGTCGGAGTAACTGCACCTAAAAATAGAAATGATAAGACAAGTTATAATTAACTAGCTTGAGCAAATTACCTAAATCACTTTTTGTGATGATGGTCTGATGTACTTAGCTGCTCCACTGTGACTTTGATGAGGTATGGTGTGACTTGTCACATGTACAACCCCTTGTGTCATTTGGAATGGCGTCAGCATCTTTAGTGTCACGTGGTTTGAAATCTTCCTTCATGAGTAGCTTTGAAAGTGATGTGTTACTAGGTGACATCAGGGGGTAGATTTGAAAATGATGTGTTATCAGGTGACGTTAGGAAGAGTAGCTGGGATGACGTGTGCATGCGACAACGATTTCCCTTTTTTGATTGTTGACGATGTGGCATGCTGACTTCATCTTTTTTTATTTTCCAAAAGTGGAGGATGAGTCATGCTGACCTCATCATGTAATGTCCCCACTTTGACACTTGGAGAGGTGGGTCCCCTCCCTCGTTTTATCCCTCGAGTTGATTCCATTATTGCTGAAGTACCAGAGGTGCTGCTAGATTTCTTTGGAGATGTGTTTCAGTGGCTCCTAGGCCCCTGGTTAGCTCCAAAGAATATTTATTAAAATCTTGCAAGAAGAAGGGAACTCCCATTTACTGGTTTTCAATCCCACTAGTCGAGAAAGACAACCATTTATTGGTTTTCCATCTTCTTCTTTTTTATTCTTTTTTTTTGAGAAAGGTCACCATTTGTTGGTTTTCAACCCTTCTTATTTTTATTTTTATAATATCCTTGAATTTATTCAACCTGTGGTAGAGGTTGTGACCCCTGTCACCAAGCACAAGTCCTCGATAAATTCTTCCTTAGTTATTGGCCTTGTATAGAGCCAAATTCTATGGCCATTTACTAAGAATGTATCTTCACCTCCATCAATGGGTGCTAGCAAAAACGTTCCATTCTCATAGACTTCCCTGATTTGATAAGGGCTCATCTAGTGACTCCTTAAACTTAGAATCATATAGGAGAACCCAATCTCCTTGCTGAAATGTTCTCTTCTTAATGTGTTGGTCATGCCACCATTTTGTTTGATATTGAACAAGTTCTATTTGCTATATGGCTTCTGTCTGGATTTCATCCAGCTCATTGAGTTGAAGAATCATGTTCTGCTGTGTTATAGACAATGGTAGGCAAATATCTAATGAGGTCTTTAGTGTTTGAAATTTAAATTCTATGGACAAAATGGGTTTTTTTTCCATAAACCGATTCATATGGTGTGAACTTGGTTGTGGACTTCCAGGTGGTATTGTAGGCCCAAACTGCTTCATGTAACTTGTTAGCCCAATCTTTTCTATTCATAGCCACTATTCTTGTCAGGATATTTTCTAGATCCTTATTAGTCTCTTCCACCTATCCATTAGCTTGGGGGTGGTAAGGTGAAGACTTTTTGTGTTTAACCTGGCATAGGTCTATGAAAGCTTGAATTACCAGAGAAGTGAATTGTGGTCCTCTGTTTGAAACTATGGATCTTAGAGCTCCAAACCTTAAGAAGATTTTGTTATAAAGAAAATCAACAACTTTTTCTTCCCTTGCAAACTGCAATGCTTGCACCTCTACCCATTTAGTTACATATTCTGTGCAGACCAAAATGCATTCTTTTCCTGAAGATGGTGGAGAAATTGGTCCCACAAAGTCTAGACACCATTGCCCAAATGGTTCCAACACTACCTAAGGGTGAAGTGACATTTCCTAGGCAAAGGTTGGCTGACCCATCCTTTGACATTGATCACACTGCTGCACATACCTCTTGGTGTCCTTATGAAGAGAGGGCCAATAATAAGCAGCTCCTAGAATTTTATGAATGGTTCTTTGTGAGGAATAATGCCCACCAGAGTGTTCATCATGACATTCCCTTAAGACATAAAAAATTTCATCAGCTCTCAAGCATGTGTGTAAAATAAAGTTAGGACCACACTTAAACAGTAAACCATTTAACCATTTGTAAGATAAGCTTTCTTTTACCGATCACTTCTTTTGTTTTGAGGTGAAATGAGATGGAAACAACCCTGTAGCTAAGAAATTAGTTATGTCTGCAAACCAAGGTGTAGTAGAGGAGACAACAAAAACATGTTCATCTAGGAATTTGTCCTCCACTGGCTAGTTTTCTCCACCTGTATGCAACCTTGACAGAAAGTCAGCAACCAAATTGAATTTTCTTGGATTGTCAACTATGGTAATGTCAAATTCTTGCAATAGTAACATCCATCTAATTATCCTTGCACCCACTACAGGTTTGTTCATTAAGTATTTGATAGATACATGATTAGTATGCACAAATATTTTGTATCATGTGATATAATGCCTGAATTTGTTTATAGCATATATGACTACCAAGAATTCCTTTTTGGTTGTGGTATAGTTTTTTTCTACTAGAGTAAGGTTCTTATTGATGTAGTAGATGGCATGCATACCTTCTCCCTCTTCTTTCTGTCCTAGGACTGCCCCAATGGATTCATTTGAAGCATCATTTTGTATGTGAAAGGGCAAAGTCCAGTTGGATCCTCTCAAAACAGGTGTGACAGTAAGTTTCTCTTTAAAGGTTTCAAATTATGATTGGCAGTCCTCTGCCCATGAGCAACTATCTATAAACCTTTGGTAAGTAGGGAAAACATAGGAGCAACTATTATGCTGAAATTCTTTATAAATCTCTTGTAGTAGCCTGCATGACCTAGAAAGATTCCAACATCTATTTGATTTTTAGGTGAGGGTAACTAGTTTATCACTTCTATTTTGTTTTGGTCTACTTTGATCCCTTTTGCTAAGATGTGATGCCTAAGTACAATTCCCTCCTCTACCATCATAAAACATTTTTCATGGCTCAAGGATAGTTGGTTTTTTTCACAACACTATAGCACCTTATCTAGGTTTGTGAGAGCTTCCTCAAAGGTGTCTCCATACATAGTAAAGTCATCCATATAGACTTCCATACACTCATTAGCCAATTTAGCAAAAATGGCTAAAACAACCCTTTAAAATGTAGCTGGAGCGTTACATAGTCCAAATGGAAGAACTCTATATGCAAAGGTTCCCCAAGATTAAGTAAAGGTTGTCTTGTCCTGGTCCTTAGGTGCTACTTGAATTTGGTTATACCCACTAAACCCATCTAGGAATGAGAAGTACTTTTTCCCTACAAGGTTGTCTAGCACTTGGTCAATGATTGGTAAGGGAAAATAATCCTTCTTTGTGTCTTTGTTTAGATCTCTATAGTCAATACACACTCTCCACTTCCCCTTTTTTTAGGTACTATGCCTAGGGATGAGACCCACTAACTGTCTGAGATAGGATATATGAACCTTGCTTGCAACAATTTCTCTATCTCAGTCTTAACAATATCCTTCAAGGCAAGATTTAGTCTCCTCTGGGGCTGTCTGACAGCTTTGACATCTTCAGTGTATATATGATGAGTATAGATCTCTAGAGGAATGCCTTTCATATCTTGGTATTTCAAAGCAAAAGCTGTTGAATGGGAGACCAAAAGATTAAGGAGTGCTTCTTCCTGCTTTCTTGATAACTGGGTGTTGATGTTCAATGTTTTCCTAGGTAAAATCATGACTTGTTTTGTAATCTGATCCATAGATGTCCCTACTCCATATCCTGGAGTCATAGTATTAAGAGAACAAGAATGTGGGACCAACATATGGAATGTGGCCAAGTCTCTATAAAAGGTTTCTCCACAAGGAATAATGTTTTCAAGGGTACAATGGGCAGCAGTGAGGAATTCTCTTTTTGAGTCTTGGGTTAATTCCATTATATCCTTGTCAATAAGAATGTGGGTGATGTCTTCTATTATATCATAATTGATTTCTTCTTCTAATTCATCCAAATGTTCCTTGATGGTAACCATAGCTACTGAGGCACTATTTCCCATGTTATTAGGCTCATCTACCCACACTTTTCCTAAGTAATGTATGGATGGTTTAGCTGGAAGGTATAAAGAGATTTTCTTCAAATCTATCCCATTGGAAATGACCATATCTCTTGTTTGACAATCAATAGATGCTGCTTCTGTAGCCAACCATGGTCTTCCCAAGATCAAGGGGTAGGCATTTTTCTAGTTTCTAGGTTCTAATATCAGAAAGTCTACTGGAAATTCCCATGATTCTACCATGATTAGGACATCAATTAACACCCCTTTTGTAATAGCTACTGACTATTCAGCCAGTTGGAGGATTGTGGATTTGGCTTAGACACCCATTAGAGCTAATTTGTCTAGGGTATGCACCATCATTACATTTATTGCTGCTCCTAAATCAACCAAAACATTAGATATTTCTACCCCTGAAATATAGATAGTTATGACAGGGTTCCCAGGGTCTCCATATTTTGAGAGGAGCATCTCTCCCATTAGGAGGTCTACTACTTTCCCTTCCACCTAAATGGTGGCAGGGAAGTTTTTCTTTCTACCCTGAGTCTTAACACAATGTTGTTTGATGAATTGGTTTAGTTCAGGCACATCCCTAATTGCTTGTAGGAGTGGAATTTCAATATTCAATTGTTTGATTTTTTGTAGAAGATCTGATTCCATGGTAGGTTGGTCTTGTTTTTATAGGACAGTTTTCTAAGGGACATGCTGTTTGAGTTGTTGTGGGTAAGGTGCTAGTTTTTCTATCTCGAGAACAACACCAGAGTTCTTCACAGAAGTGGCTCTAGAGGTGTTCTCCAGAGATATTCCTTTAGGATGAACTCTGGAGTTACCTAAGGATTATTTTTCTAGCACAATTTCGATAGTAATCTCCTCTTGAGGTTGAGTGGATGGATTTTCAGGTTCCACATCATTGGTTACTTCAACTATAAGTGGGAGAGATGGTCTTGAAAGTGCTTTCCCAGAACGTAGCTAGAGATTATTGATATAAATAGCATTGATGCCAGCCATATTTTCTTGCTCTATCATGTAAACAACTGCTCCCTATTTATTTTGTGGGTTTGCTACAGGTTGGGCTGGTAAAGGTGGTTGGTTAACTGGCTCATTTTGTGACTGTCCCTGTGTATTGGAGGTCTAGTTAGTAGTGCTTTTTTCTGAGGTTGGAAACATCTAGCTTTTCCTTGGTATTGTTGATTATAACCAAGTTGAGGACCCCAATGAGGCGGCATGTTTTGTGATTATGGCCATTGTTGATTTCCCTAGGGCTAGTTTTGCCAATGCTGATTTTGCCATTGCTGGTTTGACCAATCCTGTGGTCCCCAAGGGGGAATATTCTGAGGCCCCTACCACATTGGATTCCATTAATTGTGTCCCCAGTTTGAACGACCCCTATAGGAAGCTTGATTTGGGTACTGATTATAAGGGAAATTGCCAATCTATTTTTGTCCTACATCAACTCCTACTCTATTATGACATTCTTTTTAGTTAGCCTTTTTAAGGTCGGAAGATGATCACATTGACTAGTAGGGTGTTCCCTGTCATAGATCTGACAGATTTCTAATTTGTCTAAAGGGCATTCTCTCAACATGTGTTTGTTCCTACATCTAGGACAATATATGGAGAGAGGTTCATCTATTCTGCTTTGTTCAGTGGTTTTAATCTTTGCCTGAATCCCATCTAATGTGGTATTCAGTTGGACCAGAATATCTATCTTAAGATTTGCAATCTCTTCCATTAACTGTCCTATCTCTTTCTTCCCTTTAAAGGATCTGGGCATTCTCACTCCATCTTGGGTTCTAGAGTAGTTTCAGCAGAGTTCTTCTATAGTAGGCATATCCATTTTGTTAATGTTCCCTCTCCCCATTAGATCTAGTGCCTATATTGATTCTCTATCTAATCCTTTTACAAATAGTGTCTTGATCAAGGGGTGAGCCACAGGATTGCCATATCTCCTCAAGGTGAAGTTGAACCTATCTAGATAGTCCTCTAAGCTTTCATCCTCTCTTTGTTTAATTTTGAATAGTTCCTCTTTTTTTATCACTGACCCTACAGTAATCTTGATACTTGCCTAGGAATTCAATTTCCATTTGATCCCAAGAGTGAATGGAGTCTGGGGTTAAGCCCATGAACCACCTCATTGCATAATCTTTCAAGGTTGATGGGAAAATGTTGAGTTCTTGATTATCTGATCTATAGTCATAGGTCTGGCATACAACTTTAAACTCAAATAAAAATTGATCTGGGTCTTCAGAAGAGAGACCCCTGAAGTTTGGCAGGTTTGCAGATGAGATATTCTTCATAGGGGCATTATCTCCACGAATAAGGACAATAGGGTATGAGAAGGTTTTGGGAGCTTGATTCTGCTCTTCGTCATCATTATCATCCATGTCTGATGCTTCTTCTCTTTAAGATTCGGTGTGGGGTTCTGAGGAAGTAGGTTCTGGTAAAGGATTTGCCTGGTATCTTTCTTGTAATTCTTGGATATACTCAGAGAGTGAAGGACTTTAAGGATTTGAGGGAATGTCAGGTTGGGGTGTAGCTTCCAAGGTAGGTTCTAAGTGTTCCTCTTCAACAAGATCTTGTGCCACCCTACTGCTTTCTCCTATAATTTCCTATTGGGGTGTCTGTTTTATGTATCTACCTTTCAAATCGCTAGGTCTAACCATACAAATTCTATTTAACCTAAAAAGGATTGTTAACTCAGTTTCCTTATTAACACAAGAGTCCCCGACATTGGTGCCAAAAATGACAAGGGTCATTGTACCTTGGCATTTAATCATGTTTTCATGTGTCAAATCCAGGGCTGTGTCCTAGGCTATCTGTAATAAGGGGTTCCATGGTTACCAATCCACTAACTACTACTGATCTAATTGCTTCAAAGATTGGCACAACTAATCTGTTTGTTGTGAAAGGAAGTTCTGAAAATACTGAAAACAAAGATAAAATGGTAAATTTCTAAAATTGACCTATTCTAATCCATACAACTAAAATTATGCATTTACTGGAAATAACGATATAAACAAAAATAAATTATCTTCCTAATAGAACCTGAAACTAGAAAATGAAACAAATAAATACTGGCCTCCTGTCTTGATGGGGGGAGTGGGCCCTTGCTCCTCACCCTCAGGACTAAAGACTAAGGCAAAAACTCAGTATAGAAATATAATAACACAATCTTTCTTTAGTCCAATTCCATTAGTATGCTTGTATTCAAAAAGTATGTCTAATCTAGAACAAAATGAGGATTACAATAATCTAATATCAATCATCTCTGTCTCTTCTTTGCTTCTACCTTTTATATATATCAAGTCAAGTGATGAGATATCAATCTATTCTAACTATCAGTTTATCTATGAGTTCATCAATCTCTTATTTTAACAACTATTTAACTGCAGAGTAAAATCATGCAACTAAAATAAATTTTAGTGGTACAATAGTACCACTAAATCTGGAGTCTTAACTTGAATAACAATTGGGCAACGAGGACCTGAAATATAGGTATTTTAATAAGTCTTTAGGAACTCATGCAAAATCAATAAAAGAGGAATTAGACCCCTAGCAATCAACTAGAGTCTTCACCCGATCATTCTGGTGTTGGCTGAGTAACCTCCGGAGCACTCCAATTGCCTCCGAAGGTGCAGACTGATAGTGGCACCGGAGACTCTGCATTGTCACCAAGGAGCTCCACAGACGTGTGTTATCGCCAGGAGCTCTGGAGATGATCCACCCTTGGCTCCCCTGCTTCAAAATACCCCCAACATATTAGGAAAATGTTGGAGTCTGGTGTAGTATCCTTCATGTCAGTTCCAGAGATTGCTAGGACCATCTCCGGAGATGCTTAAAATTTCCTTTTCCTATACAATTGCACTTGTAGACGCAAAAAGAGAGACTTATCTACATATTTTGATTAGTATGCTACACATTAGTCCTTCAATTAAAAAATCACGACCTTTGGCAATTCATCTCTCATTAATATAATTAAAACGAATCTTATCAGTCTACTATGGTGCAATTACCAGGACAATAGGATAAAAGAGTGGAAAAGAGAGGTAAAAAGGGTGTATTATTCTAAGTGCTACCTGACACTCATCACCAACAATGCATGTGTGCATATGTGTGGATGCACATGTGAAAGTGCAAAGTATGCCCCCCTTACAATATTTGCATAAATCAAGAGTATGCAATTAATTTTAAGGTTAAAAAGGGGAAAAAGGTGATGGATATTTATAAAACATATATGAATGGATATGTTCCTAAATTCACCAATGTGAAAGAGATATCCCCAAGGAGAGGCATAAAATATGATGTTACAAGCATGACACACCTAAAATTATGGTCATGGAATGACATTAAGAAGATAGACAATGTCACATGGAAATAAGCAGCATCACAGAAAGGCACGTAGAGGAATCTACATGCTTGGGATCAATATATGCATATACAAATAATAATGAGGGGATAATGATGGAATTGTCATCATCCCCCAAACATGTAGAACTACAACTACAAAGGAGGAATGACACATAGCAAGCAAACAAATAAAATTTTTGGGTCAACATTGAAGAGACCTAAATGCCTCAAAACTATACATCATCCCCAAAATGTGCAAGGGAAAAGTAAACAACAAATAGAGTAAACTCACTATTATCACTTAGGTATAAACCCTGGTTAAGCTAATAAGACTTAACTACCTAGTGTAACATGGGAACACTTCAAGGTTGTGGGTTACCTAAGGTTGAAGTGAACCTCTAAAAAGGGTTGGTTCCCTTGGTACTTCACCTAAAACTAACTATTCTATTATTGTTTGCTGATGAAAAGGGTGAGAAAATGACATAAACTAAACCTACTATATATGGAGGTCATGCACTAAAATTTGTGACTTAACTGCAGCTGTTTGACACACAATTTGCTCAAAGACCAAATATTCTTGACACAACTCAGACTCATTTCATGTTTGCATATCAGTGTTTCATTAGAAGGTTTGATGTTTGATAATTTTAGGAGGAAAACATTGAAATTTTCACAAACTAAGACTGTTTCACAGCATTACACAACTCATGACCTACACAAAACCTGTATTGTCTGATGTCAAAGGTATCAAATGAGACAAATGTTTAAGGACATGCATTCAATATCACATAAACATTCATCAATCATTCATTCATACATAGTAGAACAAAATTTGAGAAAGTAAAATATTGAATCTTTATTGAGAAAAGGTATTCTTACAACTGAATAAGTCTAAAAACTGACTTGTATTGCTTAAAAATCATATTACAATATGCTATTGTACAATAGAAAATTTGAGTTACAGTGCTATATTTTTCTGATACAGTCTAGAAAACAAGAGAGAACTCCCAAAAAAATTATCCTAAGCCTTTTCTATCCTCAACCCAACATGGGAAGACAATAAGAACAAATTTAGGATGAAAAATTGTCTAAAACTAGGTCAAACCTCTTCTAGGTGCTCAAGAAATCTCCTGGTCTGATATTAACTCTTGCATGTCATGGTTAACCCTTTCCATCTCCTACAAACTTGCTCCAGCTGCTCAAAAGGCTCCTTGATGCTTGGGAAGTGTTGGAACTGCCCCTAGATGTGTTTAAAACTCCTCATACTTCTCAAACTACCTCATAACCTCTTCAACCTCCACCTTGAAAAACAATAGGGTGTATGGAAAGAGTTGTGCCTCTTTAGGAGTCTTTAAATTGCTCAAAACTACCTCTTAATGACTTAGGAACACCATTGACCACATTTATGACCCATGTATGGTCTTCTTCAAGGTTAAAACTACCTCTTTGTGCCATTAAACTGAGTTTGTAGCCTCTCAATGGTGATTGGAAACTCCATTTTCATCTCTGCCCTCTGGTGTGGACTGTCTTGCTATCAACATTGTTGTCCTTGCAATTTTCAATGGCTCTGTCACTGTGTTATCATGTTGATGATTGTTTACCTTTGTTGTGTTAGGTTTGAGGTAGGGTTTTGTGACACAAACCCTTCCTATGAAGACTCCATTTGTGCAAGGTTGTTTTGTCTTTTATAACTATTATTGCATGTTTCTTCATGTATGATTGCCATACTCTTGTTTTACTATTTTAGACCTCCTTGCAGGCTTGTGGCATTTGATATGCTTTCCAAACCTTTCAATAGGCTCTTGGTGACTATGGCAGACTTGCAATACATGCTCAGTCCCTAAAACTCTTCACAATCTCCTTCATAAGGACCAAACTAAAGGGCATAACTTCATTATTCTTGTGTGTAAGACTTGAATCCTTTTGATTGTCCTCAAAATGTTTAATAGGGATCTAAAGCCTTTAACAATACTTGTCATTGGTGCTTTCAACACTTGAGATCATCCTTACCTTAGAATGCATCCATTGTTCAACACTTGAGATCATCCTTACCTTAGACTTCATCCACTGTGATAGACCCTTTGATGTTATTTCAAGACAATATTATAGACCCTTTGTGATCAGTAGGAGACCTTGGAATGAAGACAGTGGTATTTTGCAAACCCTTTGTAGACAGGAAAATACCACTGTCAATAGGAGCAAATCACTGTTTCTTCATGTTTTCTCAGTCTGGTATGGTGATATTACAATACTTTAATACTTAGATATACCTCTAACTTAGCAGAGTTTTTGAATGAATATGCAGGGGTTTAATGCATGCTTCTCTGATCCTTTATGGCCCTTCTACAAACCTCAGACCTCTAAAACTTTTAGAAACCTTTGAAAATTGTATACAGACTTCTATGAGGCCTGGTAGTCCATGCATTCACCATGTTTGGACAAGGTTCTTCATTATATTATCTTCAAAACTCCCTTCATGTTTGTAGACTAGTAGAATCTTTTCTGCTTGACATGAACTCTTACACTGCACATTGTTAGCAAAGGTCTCATTCCTGATTCTATAGCCCTCCTACACTATTGCATGACTTGATCATTCTGTATCTTCATCTATGGATCTCCAAGCACTACTCTCAATATCCATTAACATACTATGTATCTTCAAGGCTTTACTCAGAGTTGCAAGACTTCCTTTGATGATCACTATCCCTTTGACTGTATATTGTCTCTTATAGACTTGTAGGTCTCTGCATAATAAAGGCCTTTGTTCTCTCTTTGTAAAACCTTTGTTATATCTTATTAGATCTCCACAACCTTTAAACTCTTTACAATGTCTCATGAACCTTTGTATGCTATCATCACCATTGTCTCATACTTTTAGCCCTGCTCCATACACTGTAGGCACTATCTTTGCTTGTGTATTGTCTGACCATCATCATCTTTTACCCCTATATCCTATCATCACCTTGTAGGAATATTTAGAGAGTATTGAATGCTTAATATGTATCTCCTAACCATTTGTAGACCTTAAGACAATATATATACCTCAATACAATATGTAAACCTCAAAACAATGTTTGACAAGCCTTTAAACTATTTGCAAACCCTACATACCTCTGATGGAGCTTTTAGAACTTAAGGGATCAGCAAGGATTTTAGGATCTCATACACTATCCCACATAATTATCTAAGAACACTTGAGTACCATTACTAACTTCATTATGCAAACTTGAACTATTATTATCACTCAAACCTATCTTGCATATGATCAGAACTACATGAGATCATTACAATGATATATGGACTTTAAAACTCTTGACATACCTCAGGAAATGGAGAAGGGTTTCCTTAAGTCTTTGCATTTCAACATACTCTAAGACACAAACATGAAATATTACAATGAGCTCTTCATACACATGTCTTGTCTTTAAAATGACCGTCCTTCTTCAAGACCCCCTACACACAATGCACTCTATTGATCTTCTCTTTGCCAAGTCTACACAGGTGTCTACTCACATGGTGTTGCCTTGGACTGATGTATGCTCTCAAATATCATATCTCTATTCCAACTAACAACAAACCTTGTCCTTCCTCAACCTTTTAGTCTTGTAGATCCTTGAATCTCTATATACCATCTCTTTTCTTGATCTCTCCCCAAGACATGACACATGATTCACTACTGAGAGCTCTCAAAACCTGCAGGAAACCTGATACCTCTCTTGCATGGATCTACAAAAGAGAAAGGAAACCCTAGCAATCTCATTGAAAACCCTAACAACTCTTCAACTCTACAAACCTAACCCAACTTAGACTTAACCCCTACAAGGTCATGACCTCAACATGGAAAACAACTTCAAAAAGTAATGATTTGAAAAGGAAAACTTCCCTCCATGACATCTATGAGACTTTTAGAGAAAATAAGGTTCATTTGACATGGAAAAACTCATTATATTGACCATGCAATGTGGAAGTAGACTTTTGGATGTGAAACAATTGTGATTTATTCTTTAACATCACCTTTTACATGCCATGCAACATGGGAGGGCCCATTTTGGATGTGAGAAAATGATCTTTTGATACGATAAAGTATAAAAAACACTTGAAATTTTCCCTTTTTTGAAACCTCTAAACAATGATAAAGAAGTTTTTCCAACAACCTAATGCTTTACAAGACCTTTCAAACCTCCTTGAACTCAACAATACCTAGAACACAAACCATGACACTTCATGCTTTGAAACACAATACAAACTTTTACAACTAAAAAACATCAAGTGACAACAAACTCAACCTCGATATTGCCTATTTGGCTTGGAAGCAAAATTAGGTAACATTTTGATGACTTCTACTGATTGCTTTCCTGTTAAGTATAAAAACCCAGTAGCCTTAAATTTCCATTGGGAAAAAGAGTCACTGAAATCTGAACACAACTCATAACAGACTTGACAACTCTATTGTTAACACCAAAATAGGACCTAAAACCTACCAAAAACACTCAAAACTACTCAAAACATGACTAAAAAATGTCCATCAGCACTTGGAGGAATGGAAAAAACTCCTAAAACCTATGTGTAACAACACTTATTGACTTGAAACACTAGACTAATATGTACAATAGTACCTTTTGTTCCTCAGAAGCAATGCTTAAGGTGTATCCCATTGACTGGGATAGACCAAAATTCATCTTCCATGTTGGACAACTAGAAAGCATTGTGTTATTTACACTCATAAATCATGTATGGTCCACTCCAAAATGAATCAAACTTGAAGTGTTTACCAGGCCTGCTCTTTAGCTCATCCCACTTGAGAACAATATCCCCTTCTTTGAAGGTTCTAGGGGATGCTCTCTTATCAAAAGACCTCTTTACCTATGCTGGGTGCAACTCCATTGTCTTCATGGCCTTATCTCTTACTTCTGCCAACTCTACCAGTTGTGCCAACCTTGTTACCATTGGCTCCTCTTCTAACATTTCAAGTTGATTGACCAAATCAAGAGCTAGGAGCTCTATTGAGATAGGCAGCCTTGCCTCCTTACCATAGACCAACAAATAAGGTGAGTTTCTAATTGACCTTTTAGGAGTGATTCTATCAACCCATAGAGCTGATTTCAATTTTGTATGCCAAGATCTTTGATTGTCTTCAATGGTTCTTTTGATAATCCTGATTAAATTCTTGTTTGTGGACTCAGCTAGTCCATTGCCTTGAGGGTAATAGTTAGAAGTCTTAAAATGATTCCATCCTTCACAACCCACTCACTTATCTTAGTTCAAACAAAAGCTAAAGCATTATCAAAGATGATGAAATCAAGAATACCAAACCTAGACACTAAATCCTCATAAAAGTTTAAGACAACACTTTCACTATCCTCTTTCAATGCTATAGCTTTGGTCCATCTAGTGAAATAGTCGGTGGCTATGAGTTACCACTTGTGACCTGTACTAGAAGGAGGATTAATAGCTCCAATGAAATCAATACCCCACTTCATGAAAGGTTGTTCAACCTGAATAGGCTACAAATGAAGGGTTACCAGCCTCTCTTTACCTAAGAAGAAAACACATTTCTTACATTTCCTTACCCATGCATGTGCATCCTTGAATAGACTAGGCTAAAAATAGCCTTCCCTTATTATCTTCAATGTTGTTGTTCTAGGTGCAAAATATCCACTAGTTGAACCCTCATGAAACTCTTGCAAAACTTGGTCAACTTGGTTAGCATCAATGCATCTTAATAACACACCATTGAAATCCTTCCTGAAAACTATGCCATTCAAAAGAACATATGGGATAGATTGCAGCCTAAAATACCTTCTTTTAGCCCTGTCCAAACCTTGTGGACACTCACCTGTTTGAAGGAAATGAGTGATATATTGCACCCAACTTGAAGGAAGAGTGTGTGCAGTTGTTTGGAAGTCCTCTTGGAGGGCTAGGACAACCTCCTTAACTTCTTCTTTGTTGTTATCAGAACTTCCTGCTAGATGTTCACACATGCCTTTCCTTTTTACCAGCTTTGTTACCTTGAACTTGATGTCATACTCCATGACTTTAGTGATCCAACCTACCCTTTTTTCACTCAACTCCTTGCTAAACAAAAATTCTTTAATGCTTGGGTGAGCAACCATTGAAAGTAGACTTTATTGTTTGAAATTAGATGTCTAAACTTTTTTAGGCTCCTAATGAAAAAAAGAACATTCTTTTCAACAAAAGTATACCTTTGATCATACAGTTCCAAACCTTGACTGAAAAAAGCTATTGGCTGCTCCAAACTTTCATTATTTTTCTGCACTAACATAGCTGATATAGTGTCAATATTTCCATAGGCATACAAAGTAAAATCTTTGGAAAAATCATGATTTATGAGGGTAGGTGTTATTTCTAAGGCTTCCTTAATGCCTTCAAAACTTTCTTTTCCCTCTCTAGTCCAACTGAAAGACATGTTTTTCTTTAACATGGATGTTAGTGGCTTCAAAAGATTAGCAATATCTAGTATAAACCTCCTAACAAAATTGATTCTTCCTAGAAAGATTTGTAATTCCTTTTTATGAGATTGTAAAGGTAAAGCCAACATTGCACTCACCCTTTTAGGATCAATTGTAATACCCTATTTAGACACCACATGGCCAAGCAACTTACCTTCATGGACAACAAATATGCATTTCTTTGGATTGAGGGATACACCATACTCCCTACACCTGTCAAAAATATTCCTTAGATGAGTGAAATTCTCTTTTGAATCTTTTGAAAAAATAGTTATGTCATCAAGGTAAACAAGAACAAACTTGTTCATCAACCCTTGAAAAGCCATATCCATGGCCCTTTGAAATGTTACCCCAATATTGGACAAACCAAAAGGCATTTTCCTGTATGCCATTGTTCCCCATTTGGTGGTGAAAGCTGTTTTAAATTGGTCTTCTTCCTTGACTAAAATCCTATTGTAGCTTGAATAACCATGAAGCAAGGAAAACCTCTCAGAACTTGATACAACTTGCAAGATCTATTCCATAGAGGGCAGCAGATAGTGGTCTTTGAATAAGGCCCTATTCAATTCTCTAAAATCAACACATAACCTAATTTATCCATTCTTCTTCCTAACAGTAATTAGATTGGAGACCCAAGTGGTATGTTTGATGGGGAAGGTGATTCTACCCTCAATCAACTTGTTTAACTCCTTTTTCATCAATGGATCAAGTTTGGGGTTTAGTGGCCTTTGTTTTTGTCTAACTAGTTTTGCATTAGGCTCTAGTTCAATGGTGTGTTGGGCAAGTTTGGGTTTAAAACCTTTCAAATCAGAATATTCCCAAGCAAAAACATCATTATATTCTTGGAATAAAAGGTCAAAAGCATTTTTTCTTCTGGTGTACATACCTTTCCTAGCTTGACAAGTTTACCTTTGATGATTTCAAACTCCTCATAGTGCTCATGTTTAATTGTCATGCTGCCCATTTCTTTCCTTACTTAATCATCTGAAGTTAAAAATGGACTCCAAGGTGACTAACCCCCTTGGAAGCTTGTTTGTTTTTAGTTGTATGATCTTATTTTCATACTACCGTTGCAACTTTTGCTGATTACCAATTGGGAACTCAGTCTCGTCTTGCAAAAAATTAACTATCTACTGAGCAGAATCAAACACTTTCCAATGAATGTTATTATCAGGGATAGAAGGCCTTACCACCACTTTTACATACTATTGTTGAACCCTCTCATTGCTTATTTCTTTTGGGATATCATATTGTGCTCCTATTGCAACCAACCTGTCAACATGTTTGTTCTTATTTCTAGGTATGGACAACAAGTTAAAGCATCAAATTCTTCAACTAAATCCCAAAATTTATGCTTATAAGACTTCAATACATCATTTTTGGTCACATGCAATCCCCTCACCTAATTTACAATAAGCTCACTATCACCAAAAACTTGTAAGCAACTAATTTTTCTTTTCCTTGCCCATTCAAGCCCATGAATGAGAGCTTCATACTTAGTTATGTTATTAGTGCAGCTAAAACCAAATATAAAAGCCAAGTAATACTTTTCACCTTGAGGAGATGTGAGCATAGCACCTCCACCAGCACCAACTTTGCTTCTTGACCCATCAAAATGTAGCTGCCAAACCACATTATCTTGCTATTCACAATGTTGTTCATCACTCTTAACAAGGTTAGGCATGGTAGATTCCACTTTGTGCATCATATAAACACCAAATCCTACCTCTTCCAACTTTTGTTGTGAACTCATATTATGGTTTTTAGCTACCCATTCATGAAGTAAAATGTTTGGTATGTCTTTAGTTTGGGTGTTACTTTCTAGGACAATGGGGTGTTCTTCTTGGTCAATGACAGTTAGATTAGGATTCAAAGCACTAGGGACATATGGTTCTATGTGGTCTTTAGCTATTGGTTCTGATTTGATGGTTACCTTAGTACCATATCTTGTTCTAAAAAGCATGTGAGACCAATCAGAAGACAAATAGCCACCTATTTTTGTAGTAAAGTCCCTAGATAAGCATAAGGCAAAGAAAGGAGGTAGGTCTATCACATACACATCTTACAGAATAGAGAAATTGGGACAAGTATGCAAGGTCAAACTCAATCCTTTGATGACCCCTAATGCCTAAATGGCTATTCCATCTAGCTATACCACACCTTTTGAGAGGGGTTCATAAACAAGGCCAAGCTTATCTACTATTTGTTTCGGTATTACTGAACTGCTTGCACCTAAATCTATCATGTAGTTATGAACTAGATGATTGCCAATGATCAAAGAGACATAAAAAGGGGGTGGTTTGACCTCTTTAGTTTGTTGTCCATTCATCATTTGAGGTATATTGGTGAGCACTCCTTTGGATTATTCTTTGGAAGACTCATTTGAAACACCCAAGTTAGACAAAGTAGTTTGTAGGAGGTCTTTTTGCCCTAGAATAGATAGTGAGTCCCACATAGACATGCTAATAGTTGACTTCTTCATATGATCCAAAATATTGAAAGGAATTGGACTCACCTTTTTCTATCCCTTAGGAACAACATCATCTCATTAAATTTGTAATGGTTGTGATTGACTCCTTGATGAATCTTTGCTTGCCACAACCTGGTCCTTTTAAAGGATTTGTACTTGAGAAAAATAATTTGGACTAGAAGTAGTTGTATGACTTGTAGAAGATTGATTTTTCCACCTAAAAGTTGGTTGCTCTATCTCAACAACTCTCTTCTTGGACCTTGTATTAGCTGCTATAGAGTTATGGGACTGATTTTGTCCTTGGGACTGTTTCATTCCACAAAACTCATCATCCTACCAGTTCATAAGAGTGACATCTTGATGAACGTAATCTTGTTGAGTACCTTGTTGTTCATGTGCTTCCTATGGTGTCTTTTGTGGAACAACAGATGTATTTTGTACTATAAGGACATAGTTTAATAAACCATTTGAGCAAGTGGCCTAGTTATGGGGCTAATTACAAGGGAAATACCAGTCATGATCAAAGAGACGTAAAAAGGGGGTGGTTTGACCTCTTTAGTTTGTTGTCCATTCATCATTTGAGGTATATTGGTGAGCACTACTTTGGATTATTCTTTGGAAGACTCATTTTGAAACACCCAAGTTAGACAAAGTAGTTTGTAGGTCTTTTTGCCCCAGAATAGATAGTGAGTCCCACATAGACATGCAAATAGTTGAATTCTTCATATGATCGAAAATATTGAAAGAAATTGGACTCACCTTTTGCTATCCCTTAGGAACAACAACATCTCATTGAATTTCTAATTGTTGTGATTGACTCCTTGATGAATCTTTACTTGCCACAACCTGGTCCTTTTGAAGGATTTGTACTTGAGGAAAATAATTTGGACTAGAAGTGGTTGTATGACTTGTAGAAGCTTGATTTTGCCACCTAACAGTTGGCTGCTCTGTCTTAACAACTCTCTTATTGGACCTTGTATTAGCTGCTATAAAGTTATGGGACTGATTTTGTCCTTGGGACTATTTCATTCCAAAAAACTCATCATCCTACCAGTTCATAAGAGTGACATCTTGATGAACATAATCTTGTTGAGTACCTTGTTGTTCATGTGCTTCCTATGGTGTCTTTTGTGGACAACAGAGGTATTTTGCACCATAAGGACCTGGTTTAATAATCCATTTGAGAAAGTGGCCTGGTTATGGGTCTAATTACAAGGGAAACACCAGGCATGATCCTAAGCTATGTTGTTTTGGACTGGAACTAGCTCCCTAGAGGTGCTGGCAGTGTTTGGATTGAAAGGTTGATAAGGTCTAGCATTGAAGTTTTACCTTTGACCTTACTGATTTGCTTGATATGGAAGCCTATTTGACTGATTATGTTGATGTTGGGCCTGATAGGGTGCTTGATAAGGCCTACAGTTTTGACCTTGCTACTATTTAAAGTTTACCAACTCATTCCCAAAAATTTTAGTTGGGCTCTTATCTCTTGCAACTCTTGGGACTGGGCTGCAACAACTTTTTCTTGAGTGGGAAGTGAATAATTGGGTGTTGGTACAACAAGAACAATAGCTGGGGGAGGTATCTTCAAGGGCATGAGTGGCTGCACTTCAGGAAATATGGGCATTGGGGTCCTTGGTGCAATTTTCCCAGCTTGAATAAGGTTGTTTTCTGCCCTTATTGCGATTTCATATGCATTTGGGAGAGTTACCCTACCCATAGATTGTATCATGACTGATATATCACTATTTAAAGCCCTTAAATAGTACAAAAAAGTATAACTAGTAGAAGGTTCTACCGTTTGTAGAATTCTGTCCCATGTCCTTTGAAAATAGAAGTTGAAATTCGCCATATGCTCATGCGGAGCCCTTTTAATGGTGGTCAGTTGTTCCACCAAGGAGAGATGGTCTAATTTGTCTTCAAAGTGTTTCTACAAAGCATCACCCATCTAATCCCATGTGGTGATTGAGTTAATAGCCAAACCCCTAAACCATTACAATGCTTTTCCTTTCGACGAGGTAGCCAGAAGTCTAATTGCTACATTTTCAGTGGTAATATTGTGAATTGAACACAATGTAGCAATGTTCCTGATGCGATCAATAAGTGAAGTTTGGTCTTCTCCTATGAAGAGAGGTAAGCTTCTAAGGACTGCCACTATTATTTCATCATGTTGTGCAAGATTCAATGGGTTACCCCCATCAAATGACACAAAATCAAACTGCCTTGCCATAGAGTTGATTTGCATCTAGTTTCTAGGAGCAAAACTTGTAGGCCTGTAACTAGGAGGGGTGGAATGAGTCCTTACTAATGGGTTTGGACTTTTCCTTGTTGTTCTTCCTCTTCTCCTAGGTGATGATAGCTACAAATAATCAAAAGGAACTAAGTTTAATCTTGTTTGTATTCTTTTCATAAGTTGTTCAAAAACTAATTTCTTCAAAACCAGGTATTAGATTTTCCAGATATGCTCAAAAAAGATTCAAAAATATTCAAAAATGTTGAAATCAACTAGTCACATATCAATACCAGTAATGATGAGGTTTTATTATGACTGTTTTAAGTTCAAACAATCCCACTGGGTGTGCCAAAAACTATTATCACTTAGGTATGCACCATGGTTAAGCTAATAAGACTTAACTACCTAGTGTAACATGGAAACACTTCGAGGTTGTGGGTTACCTAAGGTTGAATAGAACCTCCAGAGAGGGTTGGTTCCCTTGGTACTTCACCTAAAACTAATTGTGCTACTATTGTTTGCTGATGAAAATGGTGAGACAATGACATAAACTAAACCTACTATAGATGGAGATGATGCACCAAAAATTTAAGACTTAACTGCAACTGTTTGACACACAATTTGCTCAAAGACTAGATATTCTTGACACAACTTAGACTCATTTCATATTTGCATATCAGTGTTTCATTAGAAGCTTTGATGTGAAGCAGTCTTAGTTTGTGAAAATTTCAATCTTTCCACCTAAAATTGTCAAACATCAAACCTTCTAATGAAACACTGATATGCAAACATGAAATGAGTCTAAGTTGTGTCAAGAATATCTAATCTTTGAGCAAATTGTGTGTCAAACAACTACAGTTAAGTATCAAATTTTTGGTGCATCACCTCCATCTATAGTAGGTTTAGTTTATGTCATTTTCTCACCCTTTTCATCAACAAACAATAGTAGCATAGTTAGTTTTAGGTGAAGTACCAAGGGAACCATCCCTCTCTGGAGGTTCACTTCAACCTTAGGTAACCCACAACCTTGAAGTGTTCCCATGTTACACTAGGTAGTTAAGTCTTATTAGCTTAACCAGGGTGCATACCTAAGTGATAACAATCACAATATGGTGTTCCTCCTGTATCTATTTATCTACAAGGGTAGCATGGGTCCTCTAGGGGGAACTAACAAACAATTAAACAATGAGTACATGGGAGTAAAAAAATAATCAATGCAGTCTACACATATGTACATATGGAATGAAGGTGCCACTTTTGGGGCCCTCAATACATAAAGTCATCCTGGTCCAAGTCTAGATCGAATGGGGAGAAAGGACAACTAGGTGGTGAGGCCATTGGAAGAGGGGCATGAGAAAAAGTGGTGTCAATGACATACGGTGGAGAAATGGGAGGAGGAACATCCTCTTTAGCATCCATCAATGGGGAAAATATCAAGGATCTCATAAATATTGATGATAATGTAGGGATATCTAATGTTGATGTGTTTGTCATTGATGTCAAAAGGCTGGATGTTCATGCTTAAGGTTGGTTTGTGT
Source organism: Cunninghamia lanceolata (assembly GCA_027924645.1). Taxonomy (NCBI): domain Eukaryota; kingdom Viridiplantae; phylum Streptophyta; class Pinopsida; order Cupressales; family Cupressaceae; genus Cunninghamia; species Cunninghamia lanceolata. The sequence continues at coordinate 28,825,894 of BSBN01000339.1, read as the reverse complement.
TGTTTGAGTTGATGCCTTAGAATCATGCTTCATGAGTTCATACTTGATGGTGTTGAGAGATCACAGTGGTATTGATCATCCTTGATCATTCTTCTTGATGTTGATGGTGTTGAGTGTTGATTGATTGATAACAATTTAAGTTGGTATGTATCAAGTACATTCATGTTCATGCTTCAAGGTCATTCATGTTCATGCTTCATGTGTTCATGCTTGTCAATGATGTTTGGTATTTGATGTCAATGGTGTTTGGTACTTGTTGTGAAGATGTCATTGATGACAGAGGAAGAACTTGTTCATCTGGTTTCAAGGGTACTATTTATGTGTATGAGGAAAATTGATTAAATCAAAACTAACAAATCAAAAACCCATAACATAAAGAGAATTAATCTAAATAAAAGCCATTGTCAATAAATCAAATGAAATAAGAAATCTTTTACCTAGATTGTGTTGTTCTCTTTGTTTCGAATGTGGATTGCTCAATAATGCTGCGAAACCATGTTTGCAACAAGCAAGTAAAGTGCTCAAAGTGCTCAAAGATCAATGTCAAAAGATCATAAAGTTGCTCAATTGATGCGATGTATGCTCAAAGCGCTGTAAAGGATGCCTGAGAATAAGTGATCGAAGAGGATTTGTGAAGGAGATGAGGGGGGTTTATATAGGTTTCAACAGAGATCGATCAACGGTCCAGATAATTAAGAAGAATCAACGAAGGAGATAGATCAAATAACCATGATGAATGTGCACATGACATGTGTCAATCCATAAGGATATTTTTATTAAAATATGATGAAAATAAGATTGATTGAATAGATAACTCAACTTGTAATTTTGCCTTTTTTTAGAGTTCTAAAAATAGGACTGATTATGCACATGAGTTAACAAGATATTTTAAGAGGAGTTGGAAGATAACTGAAATTAAATAAATAAATTTATTTATTTAATTGTGCATGATAGAGGAGCAGAGGATTATAAATAAAATATTTGATTTTATTTATTTTTAGAGGATTGAGATAATTTAAATAAATTTGCATGATTTATTTAAATTTAGAAGAATAATTGATTTAATTAAATAATGTAACATTATTTAATTATAGATAAGATAGAATTTGGATGAATTAATTAAATAATTGGATTTATTTAATTAATGGAGACTTGAAATTCGAAAGAGGATAATGATTTAATTAAATAATTGAAATTATTTAATTGTGGAAGAATAATAGAGGAATTTAATTTATTCAATTAATGTTGAATTTTAGAATTTTGGAAGAATATGATGAAATTAATTAAATAATTAGATTATTCAATTAATGTTGAGATGCAGGTGATGCTCCAGATTAGACGAAATGCAAGTGATTTGAAGACTTGGCCATTTTTGGGTGTCTACATTTTGCCCCTCTTTGATACAATGCAGTTTACAGCATTGCGTCAAAGAAAATGATTGTTGAAGACATGATACAATTTATTGATGCCCCAGTGTAGCTAGTTGCCCCAGCGTATGTCCCCTCAAGCGGAAAGATAGGGAAGCGACAGAAGAACTGGGGTGACGCTCGACGTAGAAGATTGTGTTGGAGATAGGTGAGGTTGGATAGATGATAGATAGAAGAAAGGAGATATGAGAGAACATGAGAGAAAGACTGTTGATCGATCATTGTTGGAAAACTATATAAGGCCATGGGTAAATGGATGGGTAAATGAATGAGCTTGTTGCATTGGTTTTCACAATTATTTATAAAGAGCAATCCTTATTTTTGATATAGCACATGGATAGTTTGCTACCAAGGTATAAAAGAACAAGGTGTTGTGATATTCGAGTGCGTGGATGTTGACTCTACAAGCAAGCAGTTTGAACTTAGATCCCTTAGACATAATATGACCTTGTTGGTACATATGAATGAGCCATAGTATTGAACATAAAATAAAACTTCAATACATGTAAATGCAAGAAGAATATTAATATGTAAGATGCTAGGTCATAACACACACAAGATAAAAATAGTGCTAAGAAAGATGCTAAAGATCATTCCTCAAACACGGCACACAAAAAACAATGACTATGCCCCCAATCCATACTGCATGGCAACATACCAAGATTATAGATAAATCAAGGTAGCCTTGAATAGGTAATGGATAAAAGGAACAAAAGATAAACCAAAAAGGAAATTGACTGACTTACAAAGTAAACATACAGCCAACATGTTCTCTTGCCAAAGAGGTTGCTCAGGATAGCTTGGATAAGATAGATAACAACCTTATCGTAGGAGCAATGGGTCCGTTAAAGGGTGCTATCTACCTAAAAAGACAATGCCATGCTACAGGAAATGCCATATGTCGCAGGAGACGCGTGTGTTGGTCTCGACAATGGAACACTTTGCAAAAGACAAGCTTGTTGATCTGGTGCTTTGGTTAAGCGAGATTTAGCTGATGCTGGCAATCGAAACAGTAGGATAGTAGACAACTCTGGAAGTAGGCCTCTTTTCTGTAGGCTTGTTAAGGACTTTTGCTTTGAAAGGATGCACACTTTCTTGTTAGTTTGCTGCTTGAGTTAGTCAAGTCGAGGTGAATGGGTTGTGATAAACAGAAGACTAGAAAGGTGGAGTGTAAATGGATTGAGATGGGTGAAGAATGATGAATCATATGTGCTTGAGTATTGGATACATCCTTCGTATTCCAGACTGCCTACATACCCTGTATCCACGGGATCAAGGTACATTACGATGAAAGATGAAAATGATAATATGTAGTTCTGGGTAGAGTGATGAATGGGTCAAGGTGAAAGGAGGAGATCTTATGTACCTGAGTACTGGAAACTTCCTTTGTATTCTAGATTGCCCACATACCCATATCCATGGGATCAAGGTACCTTAAGATTGAGGTGAGATAATATGTAGTTCTAGTTGGTGTGATGATGTAGGAAAAGCGTTGAGAAGATAACAACCTTATCGTAGGAGTGATGTGTCCGTTAAAGGGGTGTTATCTACGAAAAGGAGAAAGATTGAAGAGTTTGCGAACCACGAACAAGGATCCATTCCTAGACCTAGGTTAAGGAAAGAGTTGCGCCCATTCCGGTAGAGGAATTTGCATAGGTGACTCACATAGAAAGTATGACCTAGAACAAGATAGTGATAACTGTGGACACAGATCAAGATATGGGATGACGACGATGGACATTGACAAATTTCCAAGCTATACTAGATAGGGAGATGGAAATACAAACAAGATCAATCATTTTATTATGGATGGATGGATGAAGTGTGTGCGTGAAAACAAGGAATGAATAAGACTCGATAGATGATGGATGCTGACTCTACACATAGCACCTGTTTGCCAAGTTTTCACTATGGTACTTATCCAAGGCACCTATTTACCAGGTTTTCACCATAGGACAAATTTTTTTTTTTTTTGGGAATATTCTGAGGATCAGGCATAAAACTTCTTGAGATGAACACTATTAAGTGGCTCATCTAGAGGAATGTCGTCAGGTGTAGATAAAGTATAAGCTCCTGATCCATATGTTGTGACAATAAAGGGACCTAACCAGTTAGGCTCAAACTTTCCCTTCTTTTCTCAGTTTGCTTGATTTCTCTGATTCTCTTTAAGTACAAGATCACCAACTTGAAATCATCTTTCTTTGATCTTTTTGTTGTAATTACGTCAGAGGTAGTTTTGATAGACATGGAGATGATTAAGTGTGACAAGGCACCTTTCATCTAGTAGTTCTAGCTCAGCTAATCTGGAAGTGCGATATTCCTCTCTGTTGATCAGGTTCTGCATGGATATTCTGAGGGATGGGATCTCAACCCCTATAGGTAGGATGGCTTCAGAGCCATAGACTAAGGCATAGGGTGTGGCACCAGTTGGTGTTCTGATACTAGTGTGGTAGGCCCATAGGGCGGGATTGAGTTGCAAGTGCCAATCACAACCAACTTCATTGACTATTTTCTTGAGGATTTTGAGAATGGTTTTATTGGAAGCCTCAGCTTGGTTGTTACTCTGTGGATAGTAGGGAGTTGAAAAGTGATGTTGGATATTGTATTGTGTGCATAAGGCACGGACATCTTAATTCTTGAATGGTCTCCCATTATCAGTGACCATGGCTTGGGGAATACCATACCAGCATATGAGGTAGTTAAGGATAAATTTGGCTATTTGCTTACCGATGATATAGGTCATTAGAATGGCTTGAACCCACTTCATGAAATACTTAGTGGCGGTAATGATGAACTTATGGCCATTAGATGAGGATGGGTGGATTTGTCCTACGAGGTCGAAACCCCATTGAGAAAAAGGCCACGGAGTTGTCACAGGTTGTAATTCATGAGCTGGCGTGTGAATTAAATCTCCATGCTGTTGGCATTGTAGACACTTCTTAGCAAATTGTGTAGCATCTTGTTCTATTGTAGGCTAGTAGTAACTTGTTCTGAGTATCTTCTTAGCAAGATTAGGACCGGTAGAATGTGCACCATAGACACCTTCGTGTATGTCTCGTAAGGTAGCTTCGGCTTCTTCCGCGTTAAGACATCGTAAGAGGATACCATCAAGACTTCGGTGATATAGTGTATCACCCAGAATGGTGTAACGGGAGGATCGACAGATAAAGGTTTTGCATTGGGTGGATGATAGGTCAAAGGGAAAGGTATTATTTTTAAGGTATTCATAGATATCTTCGTACCATGGGGAATTGGGACCAACAAGTTCGCAGATGATTTTAGTAACTGGAATATCGACAGCTGGTATCAACAATGCTCGATCAAGAATTCACATTTCTGTGTATTTGTCGACATGTCGATAAGTGACCCTACAAAAGCCATAGAATTTGCAGCTTTGTTATGCTCTCTTGGAATTTTCTCAAATGTGATGCTAGAAAAGTGTGGTTTGTAGGCATCCACTAGTTGCTTGTAGGGGACCAACTTTTCATCTTTTGTTTGGTACTCATCTGTGACTTGGTGAATGACTAATTGTGAGTCTCCATATACCTGTAATTCTATGATGTCCCATTGAATTGCTGTATTGAGACCTATAAGGAGTGCTTCATACTCGGTAATGTTGTTGGTGCAAGGGAATGCAAGCCGGTATGACTTTGGAATAGTCATTTTGAGGTGTGATAAATAAGATGCCGGCCCCTGATCCATGCTGTGTGTAGGAACCATCAAAGTACAAATTCCACATTATTGAGTTGGAAAGAGTGAAGAGATTCTCGTCCGAAAAGTCTACTACCATAGGGTGTGTATCTATCATGGGTTCTTCTGCTAGTTGATCTATGAGGGCTTGTCCTTTGATTTCTTTACGATCCACATACTCAATGTCAAACTCACTAAGGATCATGACCCATTTAGCTAGTCTGCATGTAAGAGCTACTTTTGCTAGTAGATACTTCAATGGGTCAATTTTGGCTATAAGATTTGTGTGTTGGTTCAACATGTAATGCTGCAACTTTTGGGAAGTGAATACTACTCCTAAATAAGCTCTTTCCATTAGTGAATAATTGAGTTCATATCCCACCAAGGTTCGACTGATATAATAAATTGCATGTTCTTTTCCTGATTCATCATTTTGTGCTAGAAGAGCCCCGAGGGCGGAAGTTGTAGTTGAGATGTATAATATCAAAGGTTTATCGGCCATTGGTGTTACTAAGATAGGAGGTGTAGCTAGATACTCTTTGAGCTGATTAAATGCTACTTGACACTTATAATCCCATCGAAATGAGACATCCTTTCAGAGCAAGTGTTGAAATGGTTGACATTTATCTACTAGCTGTGAGATGAAATGCCTAATGGACTGCAACCTTACCTGAAGGCTCCTTAATGCTTTGAGGTTCTTTGGTGGAGGCATCTCCACTATAGCCTTTACTTTTTCAGGGTCTACTTCGATGCCTCTACGTGATACAATGTATCCAAATAGCTTCCCTAATGTTACACCGAAGACACACTTCTTTGGGTTGAGGCGTACTTGGTATTTCTTGAGCCTGTCAAAGATCTGTCCTAGAACTTGTATGTGCTCTTCCCTAGAAGATTTAGATAGTATGTCATCCACATAGTCCTCCATGATATGATGAAAGAGATCGTGGAATATCACTGTCATTTCTCTTTGATAAGTTGCCCTTGCATTCTTTAGGCCAAACGACATGACACACCAATAATAATTACCCCACGAACAAGTAAAAGTTGTTTTATGTTGATCTTCTTCTACTATCCTTATCTGATTGTAGCCTGATAATCCACCCATGAGAGAAAGCATTTCATGACCCGTTGTCAAGTCTACTATGAGGTTAAAATGTTTGGTAATGGAAAGTCATCTTTGGGGCATGCCTTGTTCAGATCTCTAAAATCATTACACATGCAGATGCACCCATTGGGCTTAGACATAGGTATAATGTTTGATACCCAGTCTGAATAGTCAATAGGTTATATGAACTTTGCATCTAACAACTTTTGTATTTCCACTTTTACCAAGAGAGCTATCTGTGGGTGCATCTTCCTTAGCTTTTGCTTGACTGGTTTAACTTTTGGATCAACTATGAGATAGTGAACAACTAGCTTAGGGTCTAACCCTGGCATATCAGCATAGGTCCATGAAAAGTTGATGGTTCTCTGTAAGAAGAATTTGTTAAGATTCTTGTGCTTTGTTTCTGATAATGATGCTACTAGGAATGTGGTCTTTGGATTTTGCTCTGTACCAAGGTTTATCTCTGTAGAATCTTCCACTAGGAGAGATGACTTCTCTTGATACTTAGATGGTAGGGGAAGGTCAAATCCTCCATCCTCAAGTGCCACAGTTGGGTTTTAACCTTTGGATACGTCCTTTTTTTTACTATTTTGTGATCAAGAGGTGCCACAGTGTGGTTTTCACCTAGAGATCTTTCTTTATTTTTACTTTTGTGACTGGAGGATTTGGGATTCTCACCAAAATAAGTTGTTGGCTCTAGTTCCATTACAAAACATGCTTTATGATCGCCCAGAGGGATACCGTCCCGAAGTCCCATGAACTCAGCGAGAGCTTCATCATTATGAAATACATCTATAACGGGGGACCCTTGTTGGTCCCAATCGATAAGTTCAGGGTAGACAAGTGTTATTTTCTGGGTGTTTGTGGTGGAGGTTAAGGATACAGATGATAGCATAAAGATGGAGGATTTAGTGAATAGGTCAGTAATATGGAGGGAAGAGTCATCGATGATATCCTCATTAGACGTCAAATCCACGAGAGAAGTTTCAGCCACCTTGTTGAGGATACTCTCGATGTCCAAGGTGTGCGGTACCTTTCTACCAAATCCTAACCCCTACTTGTCTAGTTTCTTCATCACAATAATGGGTTCCATTGTTCCTTGATTCTATTTCCCAAGGCCACCTTTGCCTTTATAGCCCATGTGTTTGACTATCCTTAAGCCATTACCATATTGCTTGATTGGTATTGTGACTGGTTCTTTCTCTTTATAGAGCCAAGAAGAAATGTCCTCAATAGTTGCCTCCTCCATAACTTTCCCTGTTGGAATTGGGTTAGAAATGTTAGGGGAGGAATAGCTACTTTTTTAGTTACTTTGGTAATGGGCGGTTGGCCGTAAGATTTAGGGGATAAAGACATCCACCCTACACAACAAGATTTTGAGATATCATATGTTCCAAAGCCTATATCACGAATGTGAGCTTTGATTTCAAGAAGAGGATTAGGTTCACTTGTAGAGGCTTGGGTCAGATTTTTAGGGTTGACATAAAGTGGGGATTCAAGGGCTTTCTCATTTTGAGGCACTTGGTTGCAATTCTTATAACTTCCTTGCAAGACACAACATAATTCAAAAGGATTGGGGTCTCCTGCGATAGTGACCTCCGTACCATTAAATGGGAACTTGAGAGACTGATGGTACATTGAGGGAACAACTTTCATGGCATGGATCCATGAGCAGCCTAGGATAATGTTATAAGGCAGCTCAATGTCAAGGACCTAGCACCTGGTTTCCAACATGACAGGGCCCAGTTGTATAGGCAAATGGATAACACCTTCTGAGCGGCGTTCAGCATCATCATACCCCTTGATTGTAATACTTTGATCAATGTTGACATGATCCTCAGAGTATCCCAATTGCTTAAGTAACTTTAAAGAACAGATGTTGAGACTAGCACCACCATCTATGAGTATGCGTTTGATTTTGCGTTTATGAATGAGAACTTCAATATGAAGGGCATCATTGTGACACGGATCATGGGATGGGAGGTCTTTCTCAGAGAAGACCACATTGTAGGGCGAAGCAATGTTACCTACTACAGCTTGGAAATCCACGACCGCTATGTTGTTAGGAATCAGAGACTCTTGGAGGGCTTTTTCTAGCAGCACTTTATGTGCAGGTGATGACTGTAGAAGGTCCAAGATAGAGATCTGTGCTGGCATTTTCCCTAAATATTCGACAAGATTATAATTAGATTGAGTTGGGAGACTGGATGTAGGACCACAAATGGTGACATGACCACGATGAGTTGTAATAGTGCAATCCGTAGAGTTACCTTTGATTGTGAGGGTAGACACCCGACTCTCTTCAAAATGACCCACGATGGAGTCAAAGGAAGTGGAAGCATGATTGACACCTTTACCTTTATCCTGAGGAGGAGGTGGACCATGGTGAGGGAATGGTTCCTTGTACATGTTGAGGTCCTTGTTCGTGTGTTGAGCTGGTGGTTCATCTTCAAAAGAGATTTGGTTGGCTTCAATGAGATTTTGGATTAGGTGCTTGAGTTTCATGCAAGATGCGGTTCTGTGCCCTTTGCTCTGATGGAATTCACAGTATTCATTTTCTCGGTACCGTGCAGTTTTGTAAACAGGTTCTCCATATGGGGGAGCATCCGATAAGGTGATGAGCCCTTTGTGTAAAAGCTTCTGTAGGACCGACTCTATGGGCTCACCTAAGGGAGTGAATTGATGCCACGGTGGGTAATCTTGTTGAGGTCACTCTTGTTGTTGTTGTTGGTTTTGATTAGGTTGTCTTGGTTGTTGCTACTATTGAGGTGGAGCTTGACTTGGTTTGGAAAGTTGCAGCGGTGTTTGAAATGTTTGGACATGTTTAGAATTGACCACGCCATCGTTGACCACATTTTTATTTTTGTTCCAAAACTTTTGTTTATCATTTGTTTGTTGATGAGGAGCATTGTCTTTCATTTCTTTGAAGATTTTGACTACACCCTTAGCAATGAAGGCCTTTTCAATGTTGATTTCCTTGTATGTAATTTTGTCGAAGGTCGTTGCACTAAGAATTTGTAAATGAAAACCCAATTCTTGGTTGAGATTCTGCACAAATATGCTAACAAGATGCTTTTCAGGTATCTTGAATGGGAATTTGCTAGCCATTTGTCTCCATCGTTGAAGGAAAGAAATGAAAGTTTCTCTATTTTTCTATTTGTTGTTGCATAGATTAGTCATGGAAATCTCATGCTCTGTGTTGTAGGAGAAGTGGGTGGCAAATTTCTCAGCAAGTTCGTTAAAAGACTTGATACCCATGGGTAGGTGTGAGAAGCATTCTATAGCTTGACCTCCAAGACTGTGAGGAAAGAGATGCATAAGATATGTGTCATTATGTGAGACCTCGAAACAAGTAAGATAGAATTCCCTAAGATGGTCTTTTGGGTCACCTTTTCCTTTGTATTTATCAAATTTGGGAATAGTGAAATTTTGAGGAAAAGTGATCATGGGTAATGACTGATCAAAAGGATAAGGACACAGCTCTTCCAAAGAGAAGGTCTTCTTGGTGTGGCCAAACGTAAGATCAGATAGTTGTTGTTGAACCTCCGCAAGTTTTAGCTCCATAGTCGTGGGAGGGGTTGGAAACATCTATTTTCCAAGAAGTGGTTGTTGATGCCCATATCAGAGATTGTAGTGTAAGCCATGGGCATTGGTGTTATAAGGGTCGTACGATTGGTTGGGGTCATATGTGTTGTATGTTGGGTTTAGATTGGGTTGGAATTGGATGCTTTGATTCAAAGGAGGTGGGGGTGGTGCTAGGTAAGAATGTAGGCTTTGTGATGGTTGAAAAAAAGAGTTTGGTGGGAGAAAGCTAACGTTTGGGTTAGGTTGCGATTGCGGCATATAGCTTTGGGCAGTTTGGTTTTGGGAGTGTTGTGAGTGGATAGGCAATGTGTTGAAGAAGTTTTTTGCTGATGATTGTTGTGGTGGTGGGGAGACATAGGTAGATGTGTTGTATGATGGTTGAGGTTGATTGAGGATGAGTGTAGAAGAATGTTGTGGTGGGGGGACATAGGTAGATGTGTTGTGAGATGGTTGAGGTTGATTGGGGATGAGCATAGAAGAATGTTGTGGCAGGGGTTTCCTAACTCTGGTTGGTTGAGGGATACGAAGATTTGATGATGCTGGGGGGGTGTTTGTTGAGACCGTTGCATGGCTACATAGTTGTTCCCTAGATTGTAATTTGGTGGGAAACCTTGTCATGATGGGGTAACCAATATTCCACTTGCGATTGGTGTGGATACTTTAGGAGTGGCTTGTTTGGCTAGTTTTTCTTGACGTTGGAGAGTCTCTTGTTGGTTTTTGTAGATTTGCATAGGAGTCAGAAGCGGTGATATGGCCCTCTTTCCTGTTGGGTTTTGATAAAGGGGATTCTCATATTGTGCAATCGTTCTCCCTTGTGAGTTTTATTCGTGTAACAGCATGGTCATCGTTGACATGGTTTGGACCACATGTATGACATTTTGGGATTTGTTTCTGTCCTTGAGATTGGATAAATCAAAATCTTGAGGTAATTTGGCTCCTTGCTCTGCAAGCAAGTGAAAGAAATGATCTTGGTTCTCACTAAGGATTTTGTCAAAGGTAGCTACAGCTCTAGGATCTTGTATGAATTCATCAAGATCTTGTCCATCTTCTTGAGAGGATTGACCTATTTCAAAGTGTTGCTCTTCTTGAGATAGGACTTGATCGATAGTATAACATTGTGGAACAAAATCCAGAGGCATGCCGGTGGTATATTGAGGTGTACTTACCAAAGGGACCCTACCCTCTTGAGGATTGCTAGGGTGGTCTAGCTATGACATGTTTGGAGAGTTGGTAGATTTTTCCGCGGGTGTCCTAGGAGTAAACTTGGGGGTAATGTTGGATCAGCCTGATTGAGGTGTGTGAGGAGGCGATTTGCACTTCCTAGGGATTACTTGCTTGGACTTCATAGTTTGTTGGAGTCTAGTGGTTACCATGGAATACACTAGGACAAACTACTAGGATTCTGCTAGTGTTTTGGAAAAGATAAATTTTGATGCAGAGTTTACTAGAAAAGATGCTAGACAAACACGAGCTACTGTAATACCAGAGGCGATGGACTGAGCTGCCAAAGGCAAGGTACTGTTATACCAAAGGCGAGCTACGGTTACCAAACGTGAGCTATTGTTATACCAAGGGTGCTGAAGTAGGTTTGTAGAGGTGAGGTACTGTTATACCAAAGGCGAGCTACTGTACTACCAAAGGTGAGCTACTGTAATACCAAAGGCACTGAAGTAGTGTCTGACGTTTTTTAAAAGGCAAATTTTGATAGATTTGGTTTTGGTTCTGATTGGATTTGCTTTGGCAAGAGAAAACACAACAAACAAAGTGGCAAAAAGGGACTGACACAACAGATAGTGTATGTTCAAGGCTCACAAAAAATCCCAATGTTTCCATAGGTATAAGACAATTGCAAACAATATCAAGTACTTTTTATCCCTGGAGACAAGGTTTCATTGCAGTAGATCAGCTCACAACTTAATACTCTGTTGATAAAAATGTCATTCCATAAAGGTGTCAGACATTTTGTATCTTTGCAAGAGATGATAGGTAGGGATATCTCACCCTCCCCTCAGAAAGCTCAAGTAGGTCACAAGAGCTTTATGGCCAAGGGAATACTATCTCTTCTCAAGGGAGCCAATGGTGAGTATCTTAAGGGCTTAAATTGATTCCCCTTGCACTAATGATTACCACAATGTTCGGAGGTAGATCGAGTAGTCACTATCTAGAATGGTTCTTAGTAACTTTGAGGGACCAATGCCTTACGAGCAATGCGAAAAGCTACTAAAAGCTTTAACCAATCCTACTAAGAGTATCAAACACTTCGCTCAATGTGAAAATTGTTTCCACAAAGAGCTAGTACACCTCTTTTCAGTTTGGCACCACAAGGTAAGGCTGACGTCGGTTAGGACTTGGCTTTCGCCTTATCCCTCTTATATAGTGGTTCAAAGGAAAACTCCACTTAGGGTCGTCCCTTTTGGATGAAGTGCAATCCAAAAGCAGGCCCTTCTAAAGGAAGTACTGAAATGTAAGAGCAAGCACGTCAAACAAAGGTTCAATTGTATTGTTATAAGAAAAATAAGGTGCAACTAAATTAGGCACACACACATTTGTAGTTGTCCATTGTCCCTTATGAAATTGAAGTGTTTGGCATTCATGTCCATTGTCCCTTAGAAAATTGAGGTGTTGTCACGTACATGTCCATTGTCCCTTAAGAAAAGCAATATGTTCCTAAGACTTAGATTGCCAAAAGTGATTTGTTCAATTGTCCCTTAAGAAGGCAATATGTTTCTAAGACTTAGTGTAATAAATCAAGATTTCTTCAATGCTCGTCCTACATGAACATGTTAGAAAAACCTATTTATTCTATGTGAGTGATAAGAAGCTGAAACAAGTCAATTAGTTCCACAAAAACTCACAAGTTTAGCAAAATAAATGAGATTTGACCAAAAGCACTGCACTGTGGTACCGAAGGTGACTTACTGTAATACCAAAAGCACTGCACTGTGTTGCCAAAAGTGATTTACTATAGACCAGAGGTGATCCACTGTGCTACCAGAAGCATAGCTCTATGTTACCAAAAGCACAGTATTATACTACCAAAAGCGCTTTACTATGTCAGATCTAGAAAAAGTTATACTTTATCAAAAAAAGCTAGGTCCAAATATGATTTCATGGTTGATTTGACATTCTGAGATGTAATATCTGATAAATCTATATCCTGGGATCAAGAAAACTCAAAGGATGCCACAAATACATAGGTTAACTCAAATATTGAAAATACTCCTAAATACGTCAGCTTAGGAAGTATAAAAGACAATTGAAAGATAGATAAACCAGCTTGTCAGTCAAATCAAATGATAGGTATGTGAGTAAAACCCTACAAAAATCACCAAACAAGATCAGAAAAACCTATTTTGCCAAACACGCTTTACTATACTACCAATAGCACTGGACTATTTCACCAAAAGCACGTTACAGTGCTACCAAGGGCGCTGCAGTATCGCCTGAGGGCACTGTACTGTGCCTCCAGAAGTGCTTTAAGATATTGCCAATAGCACCTTTCTGTGTCTTTTGCGTTGTTCCGTACTGTACTTAAAAAAAATCAATTTCTCAAAGAAAAAGAGGGATTAGTGGGTCCCACCTAGCGTGCCAGAATGTGTATGAGGAAAATTGATTAAATCAAAACTAACAAATCAAAAACCCATAACATAAAGAGAATTAATCTAAATAAAAGCCATTGTCAATAAATCAAATGAAATAATAAAGCTTATACCCAGATTGTGTTGTTCTCTTTGTTTCGAATGTGGATTGCTCAATAATGCTGCGAAACCATGTTTGCAACAAGCAAGTAAAGTGCCCAAAGTGCTCAAAGATCAATGTCAAAAGATCGTAAAGTTGCTCAATCGATGCGATGTATGCTCAAAGCGCTATAAAGGATGCCTGAGAATAAGTGATTGAAGAGGATTTGTGAAGGAGATGAGGGGGGTTTATATAGGTTTCAACAGAGATCGATCAACGGTCTAGATAATTTAGAAGAATCAACGGAGGAGATAAATCAAATAACCATGATGAATGTGCACACGACATGTGTCAATCCATAAGGATATTTTTATTAAAATATGATGAAAACAAGATTGATTGAATATATAATGCAACTTGTAATTTTACCTTTTTTTAGAGTTCTAAAAATAAGACTGATTGTGCAAATGAGTTAAGAAGATATTTTAAGAGGAGTTGGAAGATAACTGAAATTAAATAAATAAATTTATTTATTTAATTGTGCATGATAGAGGAACAGAGGATTATAAATAAATTATTTGATTTTATTTATTTTTAGAGGATTGAGATAATTTAAATAAATTTGCATGATTTATTTAAATTTAGAAGAATAATTGATTTAATTAAATAATTAAAATTATTTGTGGAAGAATAATAGAGGAATTTAATTAATTCAATTAAATAAATACAATTTATTCAATTAATGTTGAATTTTAGAATTTTGGAAAAATTTGATGAAATTAATTAAATAATTAGATTATTCAATTAATGTTGAAATGCAAGTGATGCTCCAGATTAGACGAAATAAAAGTGATTCAAAGACTTGGCCATTTTTGGGTGTCTACAGTTTATTCATTTGGTGATCTACATGGAGGAAGACCTTGTTCATCTGGTTTCAAAGGAATTGATATGTCAATGATCTCTATAAGGAATGATATGTGAAGAAGAATGAACTAAAGTATGCATTTGTCATCTTTAGGAGATGTCATCATCATGTACATCAAGACAGTTAGATGATGAGACCTCTCAATTGTTTGAGCAATGTTTAGGATGGAGTGACCAAAGGTTCTTGATAAGCAAAAGGAGTTCAGTTCAAGTTCATATTCTTTTGGGTGAACTTTTAGGGTTTGGTCATGTCTCTTTAATCGTAATCATTAAATGTTAAATGTCTTCCTTATTAATCCTTATCTCTACAAAGTGTCTGAATGTCTAGATTTAGTGTTTTGGAGATACAAACATTTAGGGCTTTAAGTCTTATTGTAGACCTTTGGAAACCCTAAGTCTAAACTGTCTAAACCCTAGTATTCAAATGTTAAAGAGTATATAAGTGACAGAAGTTCTTTTTGTTATGTTTTTACATCGACTGGTTATAGCGGGTCAGATGTCACTTAAGTGACAAACTGAGGGCATCAACTTCGTGGAGCAACCAACCCCTTTAACCTAATGGAACCATCACAATTGGTCTACTGGGTGCCAAACGAAGATCTAAGGTAAATATTTAAAGCTTCTTGGGTGCGATATATGAAATATAAGGCTCACATTCAAACTCATTTTTAATGGTAACGACTCTTCTCCAAGGAATGAAATTTGATGGGCATTCGAAGACACTGTGCCCTAATTGCAGTTTTGTAGTTTCATAACTGTCTTCTAGAGCCAGCGAAAGGTTTCTTTTAACAGATTGAGAATGCATTTGAAGGTTTTTTTAGACCATACTTTATTAGTTGCAGTGAGATTTTTGAAGATATGTATCTCTGATTACTTATGGTTTTCAAAAATAATACACATATAGAGTATAATGAACTGCAGAGTACAAGTTGATGTCAATTATGGATTAGTCCTCATGAAATCTATTTAGTCATTGTGAAACATGCTTTCATGCAGAGAATTTACTAGTGATTGTACTCTAAATTGAAGGAAATAGGTGTAAGAAGTGGGTTTGTTTACAGAGTTTGTACAACTGTGTTGTTTGAAGGTCTAATGCTGCATGAGATCGATTATATTTGAATAGAACATGACCATCTAAAAGTTTTTGAGTGTGTTTTTAGATCACATGTATAGGATTCAGTCTAGAATGAATTCTATGTTCCTAGTCACTTCTATTCTAGTCTTGCACTAATTGAAGATTTTGTATAAATAGTGTGGTAGATGTATGTAAGGTGTCATAAAGAATGAAGTATTTTTCTGATGAGTGTGAGAGGTTTTGAATATTGTTCTTTAGTAGAGAAATGAGATGAGGAAAAGGAGTTTACACCTGAACATAATCATGAAGATTTGCATTGCTATCAAACAAAGATATCAAATCATTTGATTTGCTTATAGAAAACACCGTGTTTTGTGAATGAAGAATAAAAGAGATATTGTATGATGTTTACTGATGAATAAACTTGCAGAGGGTAGAAAAGATGGTGAGTTTAGTGATAGAATGAAGATAGGGTTTGAAGATCTTAGTGCAATGAGGTCTAATGCATGTTGCAGAGTATTATGATGACTGAGAGGGAGATGATAGCAGGTTTTTGATTTTGTTATAGAATCAGAGCATTACATTGATGGCAAAGGGAAGTGAACATGTATCCTTAGTTTTGTCTTGAGTTTAGTTCATTATGTCACTATAGTGTTTTGTATTATGTTAAGGAGGGATTCTTACTATGTGGGTTTAGGAGATTTTGTATTGTCCTATGATGCCATGTACTTATGTGGTTGGATGTATGGTAATCTTAAAGAATTATGCTTTTGTGCCATTCTAGGAGAGATAAGGTGTTTGTGTAAGAGTGATAGAACTCATAATTTGTTATCATTGTAATAGAGTAGTACTCTGTATATCCTCATATTTTATATTTGGAGTAGGTGCTCCTAGTTTGTGTAGAGTTGGGGTACTGGATGTAGGGGTTGGTGCTCCTGAAAAGATTGGGATTGGTGCCTCAAGTATAGTATAATGTGTTTTAGGTGTGCATTGTACCTTGAGATTGGTGTCTTGAAAATGGTGCATTAGGTGTGGTTGTACCTTGAAGTGTGTGCTTCTAAAACAATTGTAATCTTCTTTCTTTTGAGGTTGGATTTGAGCAGTAGACTCAAGCAACTCTCAATGGTTTTTTTCCTCATAGGGTTTCCATGTAAACACTTGTGTCATGGTGATCTTTATGTGTTTTCATTGAAGTTTGTGCTTGTCAAAAGTTTACATTGCTTAATTGCTTTGGTTTTTGTATATCACTGATTCACCTCCCCCCTCAGTGATAGTGAGTATTCCAACAATTGGTATCAGAGTTACAGGTCCCTTGCAGGAGTCTAATATACTTGGGTTGGTCTTGGTGGAATACTATGGGAAAAAGCAAATCAAATAAGAGATAGGTTAGTGCTAAGCAAAAAGTTGGTCAACCAACCTCAAACAAATCATGCGATATACCTGAAGAAGAGGTTAAGTCTAACCTAGAAGGTGATAAAGAAACAAGGAAAAGTTATGTCATGATAGAAGGAGACCACATTGTGAGTGAATATGAACAAGAATATGATGAAGATGCGTTTCAAATTGATTTTGAAGGTGAACTTATTTCTGCCCTAAATTAAATCAAGAAACTCAGAAAGGAGAACTAGAAATTAAGGTTACAACTTAAAGAAGAAATGAACATCAAGTCTAAAGCATTTTTAGATCTTGAAGAGGCAAGAAAACTGGTTGGTGACTTAAAGATACAGAGTGAAGAATTTAAGACAAAAGAAGGAGAAATAAAAAATTAGTTAAAGGTCAAGGAGATAGATTGTGAAAGGCTAGAATCTGAGATTGTCTCTTTGAAGAAAAAATTGGAGAAAACAAGTGCTCAATTGAATAAAGACCTAAAGAATGAGAAGAGTACAAAAATATTAGATAATATTCTCAATTCCCAAAAGCCAACATACAATCAGAGTGGTCTTGGATTTGAAGGACAAAGCTCAAAGACAGATGTATTAGAAGGCAAGAAGAAGATTGAATTCATTGCTGGAACATCAAAGATGAATGGTAAAGATTCAGAAGAAAAACTCAAGCAAGCTGTTAAGATTGAAGCCGAGAGGAAAACCAAAGATGAGTTTATCAAAGTGCACAACCAAAGGAGAAATCTTAAAAGAACTGCTCCAGTAAGGCAAGCATATATGTATAGGTACAATTAATCATGTTTTGGTTATTCTTATATCTGTAATCATTTTGGACATAAAGCAAATGATTGTAGAACACAAGCAAGAAATAGTTCTGAATTGAATTACTATAGAAGTCCTTATAAGATACATAACATAAATTTTGGGATTACATGCTATGAGTGCAAAAAGGTAGGTCATAGGATAGTTGAATGCAGAAATAGGATAAGAAGAAATGATTATGCAAGGAGAAGCCTTGGATTTACTCTGGAATACAACATGGTTTGTTACAAATGTAATAATATTGGTCATACAACAAGATCCTGTAGAAGTAAGTTGGTGGATTCATCTAGAGATAACAAACAAACAAATATTGTGACCAAGCAAAAGAAAGGTATTGTAAAGGTTTGGAGAAGAAAACAAGACCTAAAAAAAGAAGACCCTAATCTTGTGCATACTACAAAGAGACATCACTAGTTGCTTAAAGAGAAGCATGAAGTCAGGGGGAGATGTTCAATGCTTTATCATTTACCCCCAAGGTAAAGATAAGGAGGCTGTAGTAGTCAAAGGGATCTCTGTTTGAATGAGTGTGGTATAGTTTTTGAGAGAAGTCAATGAAATCTCATGCTAAGTCAGTGATAGAGTCCCTACAAAAGTTCTGATGCATAAAAATTACCTAAGTGTGTCAAATTTGTTCAAGGATCAACATTATAGTAAGTTTATCAATCTCAAGACCTTAATGATATAGACAACTTTATGTTATAGCAGAAGTAGTGCATGGGATCTACAAGTTGTCACTTGACAATATACTGGGGTATCTATAGTATGAGAACGAGTTAGCATAGTATGAGAATGAGGTAGCATAGACCTGCAATCTACTTTAAGTCAGGATATGTTGATTTATCATAGAGCATACAGAGGTCTAAGATAGTATAGTAGAGATTTGTAGTTCATCACAAAAACAATGTAGAACTTGTGAGTGCAACATTGCATTTAGTCTCTCCTAGTATCTCCTCTTTGGATAGTGATCTATGATATGACAGGACAGGTCATACAATTCAAGATACTAATCATAACAGAGGATACAGTTCATAATTCCTATACAGTATTGGAGAGTTCATAAGCCCTATGTAGTATTGCAGACAGTACAAGAAGGAGGTTGATACTACACAATGCAGAGATAGTGCTAAAGACATGTTGTCCCAAGTAATATTGTTGTCAAAAGTACAGAGATAATGCCAAGAGAATGAAAAGGATACACATACTTAGTTTTTTTGAAAAGGCCTTAACAATTTTCAAGAAGATGTAGTTGGCAAGTGTAAAGGTAAACTCTGCAAACTTTGCTAGCATTCTTGTATTCTCTGAAATCTTTGATAACATTCATGTAGCCTGTGCATAAATGGAAGTTTTGGAATAGGGTATTGGATCCATTAAAGTATATAAGAAAGAATTGTTGCCAAATGATGTAGTTGCAAGTGTCCTAATAGACTTGTATGCAAAATATAGAATAATAGACAAGGCACATGAACTCTTTGATAAAATGTCACAAAAAAATTGTGGTAAAAGTACTAACAATTTCTAAACAAATGTATCTAATAAGTAAAAGAGCATAGTCCTTAACTCTTACCAGAATTTTCTCTATCTCTGCTTAACACTGATTGCATCAAAACAGGCCAGATAGTCTGATAGTCTAATAGAAGGACAATTGACAAATGTTTGCGATAGTAAATGTGATGATGGACAGATGGAATCACAATCACAGTGCAAGAATTCCATTCATAGTTGACAGTATCCCATGATGATAAGTGGACAAAAATTTCTACACTTGTCACACTTTACAAAAGGGTATATTGATAGCATAATTAAAAGAGGTGGCAGTGTACTTGAAACAATGGACATGATCCAGTTTGCTTAGCATTAGAATCGGGAAAGTAGGAGGATAGTGGTACTGATCAAAGTTCTAGATCAGGATAGTCATCAGTTATCAAGTTACAGATTAGGTCATGACAGTCATCAGTTGGTAAGTGGATTGGTAGTGATCATTGAGTAGATCAGTCAAATCAGGTCTGACTGGGAAGGACAGTCTAATAACCGGGGCACAATTTTATATCTCTACCAGATGAATCACGAAATGGATTGTCAATATTATATCTCCTAGGTGTTATATCTTTCTCATCTATCAACTAACTTCATGAGGTGTACTTTGGTTTTAGGGGGAGATTCCTTTAATAGCATAGTCCTTTATCCTTGATGTCAAAGGGGGAGAGAGAAAGTGGAGAGTTTTTGTTTTGCCATCAATGACAAAGGGGGAGTTTGTTGATGTGTTTATCATTGATGTCAAAAGGATGGATGTTCATGCTTGAAGTTGGTTTGTGTTGTTTGAGTTGATGCTTCAAAATCATGCTTCATGAGTTCATACTTGATGGTGTTGAGTGTTGATTGATTGATCATAGTTTAAGTTGGTATGTATCAATTATATTCATGTTCACGCTTCAAGGTCAATCATGTTCATGCTTCATGTGTTCATGCTTGTCAATGATGTTTGGTACTTGATTTAAATGGTGTTTGGTACTTGTAGTGAAGATGTCATTGATGATAGACGAAGAACATGTTCATCTGGTTTCAAGGGTACTATTTATTCATTTGGTGATCTACATGGAGGAAGACCTTGTTCATCTTGTTTCAAAGGAATTGATATGTCAGTGATCTTTATAAGGAATTATATGTGAAGAAGAATGAACTACAGTATGCATTTGTCATCTTCAGGAGATGTCATCATCATGTACATCAAGACAGTTGGATGATGAGACCTCTCAGTTGTTTGAGTAGTGTTTAGGATGGAGTGACCAAAGGTTCTTGATAAGCAAAAGGAGTTCAGTTCAAGTTCATATTCTTTTGGGTGAACTTTTAGGGTTTGGTCATGTCTCTTTAATCATAATCATTAAATGTTAAATGTCTTCCTTATTAATCCTTATCTCTACAGAGTGTCTGAATGTCTAGATTTAGTGTTTTGGAGATACAAACATTTAGGGCTTTAAGTCTTATTGTAGACCTTTAAAAACCCTAAGTCTAAAATGTCTAAACCCTAGTATTCAAATGTTAAAGAGTATACAAGTGATGGGTAGTTTTTTTGTTATATTTTTACATTGACTAGTTATAGCAGGTTAGATGTCACTTAAGTGACAAACTGAGGGCATCGACTTCATTGAGCAACCGACCCCTTTAACCTAAGGGAACTGGCACAATCGGTCTACTGGGTGCCAAACTAAGATCTAAGGTAAATATTTAAATCTTCTTGGGTGCGATATATGAAATTTAAGGCTCACACTCAAAATCATTTGAAATGGTAACGACTCTTCTCCAAGGAATGAAATTTGATGGGCATTCGAAGACCCTATGCCCTAACTATAGTTTTGCAGTTTCATAACTGCCTTCCAGAGCCAGTGAAAGGTTTTTTTAACTGATTGAGAATGCATTTGAAGGTTTTTTGAGACCATACTTTATTAGTTGCAGTGATATTTTTGAAGATATTTATCTTTGATTCCTTATGGTTTTCTAAAATAATGCACATAGAGAGTATAATTAACTGCAAAGTACAAGTTGATGTCAATTGTGGATTAGTCCTTGTGAAATCTATTTAGTCATTGTGAAACATGCTTTCATGCAGAGAATTTACTGGTGATTGTACTCTAAATTGAAGGCAATAGGTGTAAGAAGTGGGTTTGTTTATAGAATTTGTACAACTGTGTTGTTTGAAGGTCTAATGCTGCATGAGATTGATTATCTTTGAATAGAACATCACCATTTGAAAGTCTTTGAGATTTCTATGAGATCACATGTATAGGATTCAGTCTAGAATGAATTCTATGTTCCTAGTCACTTCTATTCTAGTCTTGCACTAATTGAAGATTTTGTATAAACAGTGTGGCAGATGTATGTAAGGTGTCATAAAGAATGAAGTATTTTTTTGATGAGTGTCAGAGCCTTTGAATGTTCTTTATCAGAAAAATGAGATGAGGAAAAAGAGTTTACACCTAAAAAATAATCCTGAAGATTTGCATTCCTATCAAACAAAGATATCAGATCATTTGATTTGCTTATAGAAAACACTATGTTTTGTGAATGAAGAATACATAGACAGAGATTGTATGATGTTTGTTGATGAATAAACTTGCAGAGGGTAGAAAAGATGGTGAGTTCATTGATAGAATGAAGACAAGGTTTGAAGATCTTAGTACAATAAGGTTCAATGCATGTTGTAGAGTATTATGATGGTTGAGAGGGAGATGATAGTAGGTTTTTGATTTTGTTGTAGAATTAGAGAATTACATTGATGGCAAACGGCAATGAACAAGTATCCTTTGGTTTGTCTTGAGTGTAGTTCATTATGTCACTATAGTGTCTTGTATTATGTTAAGGAGGGATTCTTGATATGTGAGTTCAGAAGATTTTGCATTGTCCTATGATGCCATGTACTTCTGTGATTGGATGTATGGTAGTATTGAAGAATTATTCTTTTGTGCCATTCTAGGAGAGATAAGGTGTTTGTGTTAGAGTTATATAACTCATCTATAAGCTTTGTTATCATTCTAAATAGAGTAATACTCTATATATCCTCATATTTTGTATTTGGAGTAGATGCTTCTAGTTTGTGCAGAGTTGGTGTACTAGATGCAGGGGTTAGTGCTCCTGAAAAGATTGGGATTGGTGCCTCAAGTAGAGTATAATGTGTTTCAGGTGTGCATTGTACCTTGAGATTGGTTTCTTGAAAATAGTGTATTAGGTGTGGTTGTACCTTGAAGTGTGTGCTTCTAAAACAATTGCAATCTTCTTTCTTTTGAGGTTGAATTCGAGCAGTAGACTCAAGCAACTCTCAATGGTTTTTTCCATCATAGGATTTCCACGTAAACACTTGTGTCATAGTGATCTTTATGTTTTTTCATTGAACATCTAATACCATCTTAAACATACAACCCTCTAAAGAATGAGTGGGTGAACCAGTATCAAAGATATGGAACCAATGGTTTCTCATCACTACTATCAACATGAATGTGAGTAGTAGGAGTAGTAGACTAGGGTGGAGGAGGGGCCTCCACACTAGGGTGAATTGATCCAGAAGAGCTTAGAGGTGGAGAAATAGGGTTTGAATTTGGTTTATAGAAAGGTGGATAGGATAACATTCTACTTTACATTTTGGAGGGGGTGGGGAATTCCAATTTCTAAGCTAGTAGGACAAAGTTAGAGAATCTTTAATGGTGGGTTAAATTAATGAGGACAAGAGAAGACAAGGTAAAGTGGGATATGGCATTCACATTAGGAAGGTCTAAAGGCTAAAAAAAGGTGGTCATCTATGGATTTGTGGAAGGGAGGGTCGACAAAAGGAGCCAAGACTACTTGGACTCTTTTAAATTTCTTTTCATCAAGCTCCTTGGAAGTACTAGAAGATGAAGGACTAGGAGTGGGAGGGTCAAGGGGGGTTGGTTAGCGAGAGCTCTAGTGGCAACATGGCATTGATGCTTTCGCAATCTAGGTAATTGGTTCCACCTAGTGCATTCTTGAGTCTCAGAAGAAGAGGGAGGAGGATCCTCCTATGTGGGTTGGTTTCTTCCACATGTCAAAGGGGTAGGTGGAGGAACGGGAGCATCTCATTGAGGCTAAGGGACCATGGGTGGGGTAGGTGAAGAAGAGGAGGGGATGGGGGAAGGAATCCAACACACCTTATATTTTTGGTAAAGTTTAAAGAGAAAGTCAATGTGAGGTTGGAGAGGGCCAGAAGGAGTAGGCCAAAATTAGTTGAGAGAAAAGTTATCCTAAATGACGAGTGGCTAAAATCTAATATGGGAAACAATGTGCACTACACCATCATGGGGAAACTTTACACATTTACGTGTGATGAAATCAATGGCCCACATCATAGTGATCCATGGATGGCCCAACAAAACATGAAATTGGTCTAATGTGGGAATGAGACAAAAGGAGACGTCTAGGGATTTTGGTCCCACTTGGACAAGAAGGGTGATCAAAACCTAGGGTAGCAATGGATAGACCATTGTGCATGCACATTGAGATGTCAGAAGGATCATACACATCTCTATGTAGTTGGTGAACATATAAGAACTCCTTTGTGGCTACATTAACCATGCTAACATGATCAACTAGAGCCTCATGAATAGTTTTTTGGTTCACCTAAGAAATAATGTATAAAGGGCCATCATATACACCAACAGGCACATCGACAAGGGAGAAATAAATGATGGTCTTAAGAATAATTTTGACTTGAGGTGCTCAAGATTGAACATCCATCATGCCCACCATGGCACCATATGATGAGGAAGAAGAAGGAAAGTCATCATCCAACATGGAAGGGGTAGAAGTGAAGTCTATGACATTGGTGGATGCATGATGTAAAAATGGGTTTGTGTGTATTTGGGGGTTTTGGTTAGGTTGGGTAATGGATTTGTCTCCTATGTCATTTACTCCCACTACCTGAATGACATTAGAATCAATAAGATCTTGAATCATGTTTTTTAAGCACATACATTTTTCTGTGTCATGACCAAGTACACAATGGAACTAGAAGAAGAATTTAAAATCAGAGATAGGTGGGAGAGGTTTGTTTGTGTCAAGAGGTTGGATAGGTGGCATTTGAACCAAATTATTTGAAAGAAGCTACTAAAGTATATAATGTAAATATTTAGATAGTGGTGTAAAATGATAGTTTCTTTGTGAGAAACATGACATAGCCATAAAAGATGAAGGTGTGGTTGTTGCAGTGTTGTTCATGATAGAAAATGTGGTGTCTTTGAAATTGTTATTAGTTTTATAGTCTTTATTAAATTATGTAGAAGGCCCTGAGGATTAAGCAGAAGCTTGTAAGGTAAGATAAGGTGCTGTGATAGGTAAAAAATTAGGTTAATAAGATCAAGCATAGCCATGAAACCCTAACCATACCATCATCAAAGAATCTAATCCAAATGAAATCAAAATCATGCAATTTCAAGAACAATATCACCTAGATTGTATGATTCCTTGTTTATGATGTGGATTGCTTCTTCAAAAATGAACAATTATGAAGATCAAAGCTGCCATAATGGATGGATGATAATGATAAAATGCTAAATGGATACTCAAATGCTTAATATGCTCAAGATGATAATGTAGACGCTATATCAATGCTCGATAGATGTAGTATCGAATGAAAGGGTGTTTATATAGACCTCAACCAAAATCAATCAACGGTGGAGATTTGGTGGCTATGTGAATGGCTAAGATTAAAAGATGATAATAGATGAATGTGTAGATGACAAGTGGAAGGGAGATAAGGCTTATGTGTGACCATGTACATAAAAAGTACTACATGTGAAAGATATTAAATAAAAGATGTACCACTTATCTTTTTTAAATGAAAGAGGTACACATGTCGGCACATTGAGATAAATGATAAGAGGAATTAATTAAATAAATAAAATTTATTTAATTAATTGGAAAGTGAGTTTATGAAGGGATTTTCAATTAAATAAATAAGATTTATTTCATTAAAATAGATAGAATAAAGATAATTAAATAATTAAAGATTATTTAACTATAGCTTAGAGAAAATAGAAGAAATAGCTAATGAATTAATTAAATAATTATGAATTTATTTAATTAATAGAAGAAATAAGTGTGTTAGGGAAATTGCTCAAGTGTGTTAGACAAATGTAGGTGGTAGCTAATGCAATATTTGAATGCTAATGATTATTAGGTCAATTTTGGGTGCCTACATTTTGCCCCTCTTTGATACAATGTTTAATAGAATGTTGTGTCAAAGAAGATACGATAATTGCTTGATAAACAAGGTTATGCCCTAGTGTAACTGGCAGGTGATGCCCCCTCGAGAGGTAAACTAGGCTAACTAGTAAGGGTTGGGTTAGCTTGCAATAAGATGAAATGCTAAAAAACAAGGCTGACACGAAGAAAACAGGGTTGGGAGGGTGAAATCGGGATGGTATAGAAGAAAAGAGGCTTTGGTATAGAAGAATTAGGGTTTGGATAGGGGCTATAAGTAAGTCCCTCAAGGGCAAATAAGCTCATTTGTGTTCAGAAATCTAGAGCTCCTTAGAGTTGTGGTGCGACGAGAGTTGTAGAGCTATCAGGATGGTGATTCCACACAGAGATCATTATGCCAAGCGAGTGAGGACACATGGGTGACCAGAGGGAGTAGGCATACCGGTATGTATCAAAACTTTTGCTAAAAGTGTGATTTTGATAGGCTAGAAGTGTCATAAATGCACACACGTCACCAGAAGCAACTTGGGTTTAGGATAGGTCATGCAGGTCACTTAGGTAGGAAAACAGGTCACTTAGTGTACTTGAGGTCGCTTATAGGCTTGAAGGGACTGCGTATGGCAAAATTAAGTCGCTTCTAGTCGGCTAGGCAAATAGATAGGTAGAATGCACATATAGTTAAAAGGAAGTCGCTTATGGGCTAAAAGTAGGCACATGTATAAGTATAGCTTGCTTCGAAAGAACAGATGCTCGCTTATAGAAAATAGATCGCTTATGGTATTAAAGTATGCACATATAGGTAGTTAGCTCGTTTTTAGTCAATACGCAGGTGCATATGAGAAACAGGTTGCATGTAAGCTAGAAATAGACACATATAGTAAACTGGATCACCTGGGATCAATAGAGAGTCGCATATAAAAACAGTGAGTCACTTGCAGTAGAGGTAAGCACGTATAGCAGAAAACAATCAATTTTTTGTCAATGGTGTGAAGTGCAAGAGACTGATATGATGAGTGAAATGATGTAGGATGTACTACCACCCATGTTATCATGAGAGCCACATCCTAGGGATTTGTGGTTGGTGAGATTGCTGGATGCAAAGGATTGGCTAGTGTTAGAGATCCTCGAGTTAGAGCACGTATCTAGATTGGAGCTGGTATAGGCACATCAGGGATTGATTACAGCGATGGTGGAGCGGTGGAGGAGCAAGCATAGTTCATTCTTGTTGCCAACAAGAGAGGCCATGATCACACTAGAGGATGTATTCCAGATTTTGTGCATTCCTATTGATGGAGATAGGGTGGATTATGATCCTGATATGGGTCCAACGACATTGAGGAGATTGTTCGGGACACCAGACATTGGAACAGAGGGCTTAGACATTCTAATGGTGAGGATGGAGGAGCTATACGATAGGCTGCAGCAAGTAGTTGTAGCTATTATCAGATGGCTAGTGGGTGACAGACGAGCGAGAGGATTCCCAGTCGAATGGGGGACAGTGATGGAGGGGATGTTTTCCTATGGGATGACATATGCATGGGCGGAGTGTGTGCTGGGATAGCTCTATCATTTTCTGCATCATTGCGCATATATGTTCAGGGCTAGTATGTTTGCAGGAGTCATAGTTTTGCATGTATGGGCATATGAGCATATTCCAATGAGGAGGCCAGATGGATGGGTGGATAGACCAGCGGGAGAGCCATATGCGAGGATGTATAGAGGAGCTTTAACATACCGACAGTGCAGAGGACTTGTGTACTAGTGGTGGATATTGGATGAGGTAGACATGTTTATATGGAGACCATGGCTAGGATGCGAGATATGGGATGAGGAGGTCAGAGAGCTTGTCTATGCTAGGCAAGCAAGATATATTTTTGGACGCAGGATGTATGTTATAAAGCACTTTTTGCTCAAGAGGGTTTTGAGACAGTTCGGGTGGCCACAGGCAGTACCAATTGGTGATGCCATTTTTTGAGAAGACTCGACAGGAGGTTTTTGATTGGGGGCCAGAGGTAGTGGTTGACACAGCTTTGGCAGAGAGAGGGGCTACAACCAGTTGTATGGCAGTGAGGACAGGGTCCGGCAGATTCAGGCACGCTACTAGATTATGATGCATACTGGGTGATAGCGGGACCAACGTGGCTGACGAGGGTTGGACAGATAGGAGAGATGGGGATGGAGAGACCAATCAGGAGGAGATAATGACAGGCTCCACCAACACAGGTTATTGTGCTGGTAGCTCCAGGGATACATGTGCAAGGATAGGTGCAGGGGCAGCCTCAGATACTGGCACAGTCTCAGGGTCAGATATTAGGAGGTGATGATGTTGGGATTCAGTAGCTGCGCAGGAGGATTAGGGAGGAGAGGAGATGGAGATAGTGGGCTCAGATGAGGTTGAGGAGAGTGGAGTTAGACAGACATCAAGCAGTGATAGGCTTACGACATGTGAGAGCACATGCTCAGACATACCAGGCACAGCTACAGGCGAGAGCACAGGGAAGTGATGGGTAGGATGATGGTGCTCTTGCCAGAGTGACACAGGAGAGAGATACAACTAGGAAGAATGAGCAGATGATGAGGGTGGAGTGAGATATTGCCATTCAATAGATGCAGGCAATGAGGGTTGAGAGAGATGGTCTGCAGATAGAGAGGGATACATCTGTTCAACAGTTACAGGGGATGACTGGTGAGCGGGATAGAGTAGTGGCTGCATTGGGTATAGATGGGGCTACTATGTATTTGGCCACACAGCTGACATAGATACAGGGAGAGTTGAGGAGGGCACAGGGTGAGGCTGAGTATTATAGAGGCTTATATTATGGGGCTGTGCCAGCAGAGCAGAGGCAGCCTAGCTTCAAGAGCAGGTCAGGAGCTTCTGGTTCACGGACGACATGGGGTCTCAATCTGTAGCATCAGTGATGGGGCCACAGAGAGATAGGGGGCCAGGTATAGGACCCAGTGGTGGTGGTCAAGGTGAGGGAGTTGCCAGTAGTCAGTAGGGCTACATTATTTATGTATATTAGGTTGTATCATGATGAGGCCTAGAGCCGATTGTACATACATTTTTTATGGCTCAGTTTGTACATGTGGACACTTGTATATTGACACATTTATGTATATATATGATGTCTTTGGTTCTATGATGGTATAATGAGTATGGATGCATTTATGGTATGATGTTATGCATTTATTTTGTATTTTCATGGTTTATATGGATGTTTATGCAAATGATATGAATACGTAAATGGAAATAATGAAAATGTAAATATGTAGATGGTAATGATATGACTTGGACTTATGTATATAGATAGATGGTAATGATATGATATGTCTAACACAGTTGTTTTGCAAGATAAGGGATGTGGAAAAGGACGATGGAGGAAAATGATTGATCTTGGTTGAGAACTACATAGGCGTATAACGGAATGAATAGATGGTATGATTGGTAGCTTTGAAAAGTAATTGCTCAAGAATGAAAAGAAATGCAATCCTTATGTTTGATATAGCAAATGGATGTTATGCACCAGGGTATAGAAGACCAAGGTGTCGAGATATCCAATGCAAAACTAGCATACTACAATCTTGTCTGAATGCATGAGGTCAAAATGTTGAGCCAACATACACAAGATATGAATAGTAGCTAGTGTTCTGAGATGGACTTTGATGCTACAAGCAATGGTTTGAGCTTATCTCCACTACACATAGTGACACCTTCCTGGTTATATGTATGGAGCTAGTCTTAGCATAGAATAGTCTCAAATGCATAAGAGACTGTTTAGCTTCTCAGATGCTAGAGATATTGATATGTAAGAGGCTAATCCCAACACGTACAAGATACCAATACACATAGGAAGAGAATAAGATCATCCCACAGACACAGCATACGAAAGAAATATGACCATGCCCCATTCCTTACTTCATCGCAACATACCAAGATATGATAGATCAAGGAAGTCTTGATTAGGTATAGAAAAGGGAAAAAAGATAAAACAAAAAATACTGTCATCATGTTCTCTTGCCAAATTTAGGTGCTCTTGGATGGATTTAAGATGGCGCCTTGTTGAGAGGTAAGTTGCATCCTGTTGAAGGCTAAAGATGTTGATAAAGTGCTATAGCAAATGTTGGCTTAAGGCATGCGGACAAATAGCTTCTGGCTTATTCTTGATTGGTTAAAGTGCTTGAGCTTTTGCTGATGCGGATGGTGTGCTTCCTGCTTGAACTGATTAAAGAGAAGATGGAAAATGAAAGAAGATGAGGATGGGGTGGATCATCTGTACTTGAGTATTGGATACTTCCTTCGTATTCTAGACTGCCTACATATCCTGTGTCCATGGGATCAAAGCACATCAATGACAGTGATGAGACATGATGAATGTGTAGTTCTGGGTTTATTGATGATGTAAGTGATGAAAGATAGAAGAAAGGGAGATGAAAGATTGGAGGATGATTAGAAGAAGGATGAAAAATGGATGATGAAAGAAGGGGCTATCATTTTTTCCTAAATCAGAGTGCTTCCTTCGCATCTCAGATTGCTTACATACCCTGTATCCACGGGATCAAGGCTTTAACGATAGAGCTGGCGATGTAGTTCTTGCTTATTGTGTTGATGGTTGATGTCAAAAGATCAACTTTATTTCTTGGATTTTTTGCGATGTTTCGATGTTTTTTTTGGAGATTTTTGATGATGTTTGAGTTTAGACTGATTGCAAAGATGTTGATCCTAGTTACAAATTGTTTGCCATATTTGAAGCTAGATGATTTACTATGTTTGAAGTTGAATGTTTGTTGTGTTATGAGCTTAGGTGGTTGCTGTGTTATGATCTAGAGCTATAGATATCCACTTCCAAATAAGGCTTAACAAGTGTCCCCAGTGTGGGATGAGGTTTTATTATGGAGAAGCGGCGAGGGATGCGGGTGTGTGAACAAGGTGCTAAGGTGCCAAATGATATAGTTACCCCAACAATGTCCAAACTATGATGGCTAACATGACAGAGGTGAGGATGGAAAGACTTTTATTATGGATAAGCGAACAATGATGTTTATACAAGGCGATATGTGGATTATGTAGGTAAGAAGGTGAAATGCTATAAAAAGCTATGATCAAACAAACTAAGCAGATGATGGGAGCTGGTCACTACACATAGCACCTGTTTACCAGGCTTTCACTATGGTACTTATCCAAGGTGCCTGTTTACCAGGTTTTCACCAGAGGATGAATTATTTATCTTGTACTATATATACATATATTCTATTTTTTTTTTTAGGGGTTTTGCTTTGATTCATAGATAGAACTTCTTGAGATGAATGCTGTTGACTAGTTCATCCAAGGGAATGCCTTCAGGTGTTGAGAGAGTGTATGCACCTGATCTATAGACTGTTGTGATGACAGAAGGACAAAGCCAATTTGGGTCAAACTTGACTTGTTTCTCACGATGTTGCCGATTCCTTTGATTTTCTTTAAGGACAAGATCTCCAACTTGAAATCTACGTTCTCTGATTTTTTTGTTGTAGCTGTGGCGTAGACAGTTTTGATAGACTTGGAGATGGTTGAGTGTTGTAAGACACCATTCATCTAATAGCTCAAGATCATGGAGTCTGGATACTTGATATTCTACATCTGAGATGGTATGTTGTAGAGATACTCCCAGTGAAGGGATCTCAACCTCAATAGGTAGGATAGCTTCAGTGCCATACACAAGAGCATAAGGTGCAGCTCCAGTGGGGGTTCTGATACTTGTTCTATATGCCCATAATGCAAGATTAAGTTGCAGATGCCAATCACGAACAGCTTCATTGACTGTCTTTTTGAGGATCTTGATGATTGTTTTGTTAGAATCCTCAGCGTGGCCATTACTTTGAGGATAGTAAGGTGTAGAGAATCTATGTTGGATATGAAACTTGTTACAAAGATCTCTAACCTCTTGGTTCTTGAAAAGATGACCGTTATCAGTGACAATGGCTTGAGGAACTCCATAACGGCAAATGATATAGTGTAAGATGAACTTGGATATTTGCTTGCTAGTAATATAAGTCATTGGTATGGCTTCCACCCACTTTGTGAAATATTTAGTGGTGGTGATAATGAACTTATGGCCATTGGATGAAGTAGGATGGATTTTACCTATGAGATTGAGTCCCCACTGTGAGAAGGGCCATGGAGTAGTGATAGGCTGAAGTTCATGTCCTGGTGCATGTATTAGATCCCCATGTTTCTAACATTGTAGACATCTCTTTGCAAATTGTTATGCATCTTTATCCATAGTTGGCTAATAGTATCTAGCTCGTAGAAGTTTCTTAACAAGACCAGGGCCAGTGGAATGCGAGCCGCAGACACCTTCATGTACATCATGTAAGGCCACTTTTCCTTCCTCAGAATCAAGACATCTAAGAAGGATACCATCAAGACTCTGGCGATAAAGGGTGTCTCCTATGATAATGTAACGAGATGCTCAATGGATAAAGGTTTTTTTTTGGGTGTTAGATAGTTGGAATGGAAAGGTTTGATTACAAAGATACTCGTATAAGTCCTTGTACCACAGTGAATTGGGACCAACAATTTCACATATAGGCTCAGACTGTGGTACTTCAAATGTTGGAATCAGAAGCTGTTCAACCAGAAACTCACATTTGTGTGTATTGGATGACATGTCTAGAAGAGATCCAATCATAGCCATGGCATCTGCTGCTTTGTTTTGTAGCCTTAGAATTTGTTCAAAAGTGATATTATCAAAGTACTTTTTAAAATCATCAACCATTACCTTGTATGGAAGAAGCTTCTCATCTTTTGTTTGATATTCATCTAAGACTTGTTTGATAACTAGTTGAGAGTCACCAAAGACTTGTAGCTATTTGATAGCCCATTGTACTACTGTGTATAATCCTGTGATTAAAGCCTCATATTCTGCTATGTTGTTGGTACATAGAAATGCAATTCTCTATGATTTGGGGATACAATCTCCTTGAGGGGTAAAAAATAATATCCCTACTCCTAATCCATGTTGTGTGTAAGATCCATCAAAATACCATCAAAATATAGTTGCCACAATGTTGGGGAAGTTAGATTGAACAATCCTTCATTAGGGAATTCTAGACGTATTGGATGAACATCTGTGATGGGTGTTGCAGCTAACTAATCGGTGATAACTTGTCCTTTTATGGCCTTTCAATCCACATATTGTAATTCAAATTCACTTAAGATCATAACCCATTTTGCTAATCTTCCCGTAAGGATTGCTTTGGAGAGAAGATATTTGAGTGGATCAATGTTAGATATGAGCTTTGTTGTTTGGTTCAACATATAATGTCGCAACTTTTGGGAAGCAAACACTAGTGCTAAACATGCTTTTTCCATAGATGAATAATTAAGTTCATATCCCACAAGAGTTCTACTGATATAGTAAATGGCTTGTTCTTTCGCTGAATCATCATGCTAAGCTAGAAGGGCACCCAATGTTGCTGTTGTTGAAGATATGTAGAGCAATAATGGGTGATCAAGTACAGGAGGTACTTGTTAAGGGAAAATTGGAGTAAACATGAATAATCAATAAATCAATATCAATAATACCCAAAACTCAATGAAAAGGGCAATAATCAAGATCGAACAAACAAAAGACAAAAAACCTTTTGCAAACCTCAATACTTCATAGCTTCTGTTGGTTGCCTATCTCAATCAATCTTGCATCTATGAATAAGGCCCTCAGACAGTGCACTTCCTTGCTATTCCAAGATTGTCAATGGAGAATGGCAATGATAATGCTTTGTAATGAAGATGAGCTTCACAACAATGGTAGTGATATGGTAACAAGTTGATCATAAGCCAAAGGAATGATGTGGGTGCCAAAGGTGCGCTGTAATTCCTGTAGAGTAACAATACTGAAGGCTTGGATGAATGAAATGGAAGAATAGGGTTCAATTTATAGACTTGAGAGAAAGAAGATCAATGGTATAGAGAGAATGAGAAGATCAATGGTATAGAATGGTTAAGGAAATGTGCGCGAGTAGAAAGAGGACATGTGTCTTTCTCTATTTTACATGAAAGGAATTAATAAAATAGAAGAATGAGTTAACTGAAGAAATTAATCAATTAACAAAACAAATAGGAGAGTTAACTGTTTATAACTAGATAATGGAAATTGCATGAGGATGAGAAGATATTTTAACTCAATTAAATATTTAGAATATTCAATTGCATGTGCACAAGGATTGAATTATATTTAGAGATAACTCAATTTAGAAGAAATAGATAACTTAAATAAATATTTGATTTATTTAAATTTAGAGAAGATATTATTGGAAGAAACAATTAAATAATTGGTATTATTTAATTTAGAATGATTTTGGAAGAACTAATTAAATAATTAGTATTATTTAATTTGTTGGAGGAATTAGAAGAATTTTAAAAATTCTAATTAAATAAATTGATTTTATTTAATTGTTGGGAGAATATGAATCAAATAAATAAATTTGTTTGTTTATTTATTTATTGATAGAGGAATTAGAATGGAATAAATATTAAGAATATTTATTTAGACTTAGTCGTGTCATTTTTGGGTGTATACATTTTGCCCCTCTTTGATGTGATGTTCGAGATGATGAGATTTGCGTCGAGTAACATCATTTCAAAGAAGCTAAGGTATGGATAGAAGAAAAAGATGATAATGGAAAGATATGATGAGGATGCCCCCTCGGGAGATTGGACGGGGAGAGAGTTTCGAAGGAGCAAGACGGACAATCTCACGATGAAGAAGGTGGAAGAACAAGGTTGGGGTGAAGAAAATGGTTGAAGAAAGAGCCAAATGAAGTGCGATGCAAGATATAATGATAACACATGCAAGCAAGAAAGCAAGTATGCACAAATGATACAAGAACAAACAAGGTATTGCCCCTGTCAAGTGGTAAACCAAGTGTTTTAATTGATATGAAATGATATATGACAGTGTTGTCATGGCGGGGAACAATATATCCCTAGAGCAACACAGCAGGCTTGTTGTCATGGCGGGGAATGATAGATCCCTAGAGAAACATGATAGGATAATGTTTGGTTTCAATAAAATGAAACATGTCATGTAAGACACGTGTGTTGGTTTGATTTCAACAATGCCACATCCTATATAAGACAATTGATTGAGGTGGTTTACGACCAGACAAGGATCAAGACCACTGATTGTGATTGGATCATTTGACAAGATTGACTTGACTTGATTGGTATGGATTAAAGATAGACTTGCATTTGGATCATTGCTCAGAAGATACAATGATAGATAGAAAGTTCACTGATAGAAGAAATGACTCGACAGAAGTACTCACAAGCCTTTATTTGTATTGATACTCTGCATAGAATCTTTATTGCATGGATGGTATGCGAAATGCAATTGGATATGGATATGGATATGAGACGCAATTGGATACATTATGGATGTGGGTATGGATATGGAATGCAATTGGATATGGTATGGATATGGATATTTGCCATCTTGATACTGCAAGTATTTTGAAGTCCTTATTTAATCATTAGGCAATTTTTTTGGTTATTTTTCCAAATGTTGTAAGAAAATACAAGCATCTAGGTATAATTGAACCAAGATGACCTGAGTATTCCTTACTAGATTTTGCTTTAGCAAGTGAATACTAGCATCTAGGTATAATGGAACTAAGATCACCTGATTATTTCTTGCATATCAACAAACAAGGATTGCCCCCTTTCATGTTAGACTTTTGATGTCCTCGATGATCTTTTGTTGATCATGTTGTTAGACAAGGCATCACATTACTCAAGTTTAATCCACAAATAGAAAAACAAAGAAAATAATCATGCCCCCATCATAGCATCTCTAGCTTTTGGCATCCTTGAGTAGCATAGAAAGACATGATAACAAAAATCAAGACATTGTAACTTAACCTGATCACAAACACAAAAACATTCTTGCATTTAGATGTGTTTTTCTTGCCATAATTTAGATAGAATCATTTAGAGTGCTTTAGGTTCATGTTTGCTTAGCGTCAGATAGGTTGATGTCTTGCATCAAGACTTCTTCTTGGGAAGCGGGATTTGCTTGTGCTTGCATGCATGCCTTGTAAAATGGACCCTGAGGGACTGACCTAGTGCCTCGGGGGTTCATTTCTAAATGGCCTTGCCTACTTGATGATGCAGAGGCAACGTAGTTCAGGTACCTGGACCATGGATGGACTAAAGGATAGACAACAAGAAATGGGATGGATGGAATGGTGGAGCCTTGGGGGTGCATTGAAAATGGCCTTGCCTATGTGACAACGCAGAGGCAACGTAGTTCGGGGTTGACCCTATGGTGCTGATGATAGACACTATGCTAGGCTGACACTGTGAATAGGATACTAGATAAGACCTTGGTTGACAAGGTGACAAAAGAGATAGAGTATCAAGCCATGATAGGTTATCGTCTAGGTTACACAAGGTACTTTATTATGGAACAGATATGGATCGGATGGGATACGATTAGAAGGAAGAATGGGCACAAGGTGATTGGTTTCCCAAAGATGGAGAAAGTGGTTTATCACAAGGAATGCCTATTTACCAGGTTTTCACCACTTGCTTTTATTTGCACGAAAGCTAGAAGTACACATGATGCCTGTTTGCCAGGTTTTCATCATGGTACTTATCCAAGGTGCCTGTTTGCCAGGTTTTCACCAAAGGATGATTTTTTTTTGTTGTTTTTTCTAATTTTTTGATTTATATATATATATATATATTTTTGTATTTTATGCTCCCCTTACATTGGGGTTCTCTTAGGTATAGAACTGGTGAAGATGCATACTGTTGATTGGGTCATCAAACAACTCACATTCTGATGTTGCCAACTGATATGCCCCCGATCCATAGGCAGCAATGATCACATAAGGCCCAAGCCAGTTGGGTTCAAACTTGCCTTTCTTTTCCCGATCCTATTGATTACGGGGATGTTCTTTAAGTACAAGATCTCCAACCTTAAAGACTCTTGGACGGACTCTGTGGTTGCAGCTGTGTGATATTATTTGCTAATATGCCTTGAGATGATTAAAGGCTTTCTATCTCCTTTCTTCTAGCAGCTCTAGCTCTTGCAATCTGGAAACTCTATACTCTTCATCAGTTATGAGACCTTTTAATATCACCCTTAGAGATGTTAACTCGACC
Organism: Cunninghamia lanceolata; assembly: GCA_027924645.1. NCBI lineage: Eukaryota > Viridiplantae > Streptophyta > Pinopsida > Cupressales > Cupressaceae > Cunninghamia > Cunninghamia lanceolata. The sequence goes on along the minus strand of BSBN01000339.1, from coordinate 28,789,356 downwards.
TCGATGGGTAAAATGGGTTATGATCCATAGACAAGGGCGTAAGGGGTAGCACCTGTGGGAGTATGTATACTAGTTTGATAGACCCACAGAGTGGGATTGAGTTGGATGTGCCAATCACGGCCAACATCGTTGACTGTCTTCTTGAGGAGTTTCAAGATTGTTTTATTGGATGCTTCTGCTTGGCCGTTGCCTTGGGGGTAATAGGGTGTGGAGAAATAGTGTTGGATTTTGAATCTGTCACAAAGCTCTTATACATCCTGGTCTTCCTTTATCTGTGATAATGGATGAGGAAATTCCGTATCTACAGATTAGGTAATTGAGGATGAATGAGGAAATTTTTTTGCCTGTGACAATGGTGAGGGGAACGGCTTCAATCCACTTTGTAAAGTATTCAGTGGCGGTTATTATGAACTTGTGACTGTTGGATGAGGGCAGATGGATTTTACCCACAAGGTGTCATTAAAGGTCTTAGCTCCTAAGATGGTGCATGTATCAGGTTCCCATGTATCTGGCACTGCTTGCACTTCTTCACAAACTGATATGAATCTGTTTCCATGTTCAACCAATAATAACCCAAACACATGAGTTTCTTAGCTAAGGAAGGACTACTAGAGTGTGTTCCACAAATTCCTTCATGTACATCTTGTAAGGTGGTTTGAGATTCTTCTTGTTCTAAACAATGGAGTAAAGTACCATCCAGACCACGTCAATATAGGGTGTCAGCAATAATGGTATAACAAAATCTTACCGTACCAAGGTGAATTAGATTCAACTAAAAGGCATATGGAGTGGGTTTTAGGATGATCATAAGCTCGTAGCTGAATTGACTCCACCAAGAACTTGTACTATGACTCATTCTCTGGGATCTCTAGGAGTGAGGTAATGGTTGCCATGGCATCTGCTGCTTTGTTCTCAATGCGAGGTATCTGGTCAAAGGAGATGATTACAAAGTAGTCCTTAAAGTCATCAACCATGCACTTGTATGGGATAAGCTTCTCATCTTTGGTTTGGTAGTCGTCTTTGACTTGGTTGATCACTAGTTGAGAGCCACCATAGACATGTAGCTCTTTGATTTTCCATTTTGTTGCCATTTTGAGACTGATGACCAAGGCCTCATACTCTGCTATATTGTTTGTGCATGGAAATAACAAACAATAAGACTTAGGTATGGTGTCACCGTGAGGAGTGACCAACAAGATTCTTGCCCCCAATCCATGGTTTGTATAGGATCCATCAAAGTAGAGCTTCCATGAGTGTGCTGTGATATTAAGTAAGGATTCATTTGGAAACTCAAATGTCATTGGTGTGCTATCCTGTAGTGGTGCTTCTACTAACTGATCAGCAATGATTTGTCCTTTGATAGCCTTTCTGTCTACATATTCAATGTCATATTCACTTAGGAGCATTACCCACTTGGCTAGGCAACCTGTTAGAGTTGCTTTGCTTAATAGGTATTTCAGTGGATCTATCTTTGTGATAAGCTTGACTGGATGCACTAGCATGTAGTGTCATAGTTTTTGGGAAGCAAAAACCACAGCAAGACAGGATCTTTCTATTTGAGAGTATTGTAGTTCATAGCCCACCAATGTGAGACTGATGTAGTAGACAACTCTTTCTTTACCTTCGTAGTCTTGTTGTGCTAGGAGTGCCCCAAGAGCTATTGGCGTAGCAGATATGTAAAGTAGCAATGACTTTCCTTGGATAGGAGGCATCAAGATAGATGGGTTCATAAGATACTCTTTCAGTTTACCAAATGCCTCTTCTCATTTCTCATCCCACCTAAATGGAATGTTCTTATGTAGGAGATGACTGAAAGGTTGACACTTGTCTGCTAGTTGTGATATGAAACTACGGATTGCTTGTAGCTTGCCCTGTAGAGACTGTAGTTGAGTGAAATTCTTTGGTGGTGGCATTTCCATGATGGCCTTGACTTTAACAGGATCCACTTCAATCCCATTTGCTGATACAATGAAGCCTAAGAGCTTGCCCGAGGTGACTCCAAACACACATTTCTTTGGGTTCAACCTGACCTTGAATTGTTCTAGTCTCTGAAAAACGTTCTCTAGCACATCTAGGTGTGATTCTCTTGTGAGTGACTTTGCAAGGATATCATCTACATAGTCTTCTATTGTGACGTGCATCATATCATGGAATATAGTGGTCATAGCACGTTGAAATGTGGCTCCTACGTTTTTTAGCCCAAATGGCATGATATTCCAGTAGAAAGTGCCCCATGGACAAGTGAAAGCTGTCTTGTGTTGGTCTTCTAGTGCTATCCTGATTTGATTGTATCTTGAGAAGCCATCCATGAGAGATAACATGGTATGCCCTCCTGTCAAGTCGACTATGATATCTATATTTGGCAACAGAAAGTCATCCTTGCAGCAAGCTTTGTTTAGATCTCTAAAATCATTGCATAGTCTGACTCGACCATCAGGTTTGGATACTGGTACTATGTTGGAGATCCACTCTGGATAGTCTATTACTCTGATGAATCCCACATCCAGTAGTTTCTTGAGTTCTTCTTTCACTAGTAGTGCAATGTGAGGATGCATCTTTCTAAGTTTCTGTTTGACTAGTTTCACTCCTGGATCTATTGGAAGATGATGTAGAATCAAATCTGGATCCAACCCTAGCATATCTGCATATGACCAAGCAAAGTTGACTTGCTTTTTCTTGAAGAATGGTACAAACTTAGTCTTTTCTAGTGGAGTTAGAGACTTAGCAAAGTGAATGATCTTAGGTTGTTCCTTTGTTCCAATGTTAATAGGTTCTGTAGGTTCTGTAACAATCTGAGACTTCTCCTGGTGCATGTCGTCGAGGAGAGTGTCAAGCCTTCCATCGTCAGGTGCCACAGTTGGGTTTTCACCATCAAATGTGTCCTTTATTTTTACTATTTTGGGATCTGATACTGCCGCAAAGCAGTTTTCACCATCATATCCAATTTTTATTTTGATATTTTTGCGACTGGAAGGCTTGGAACCCTCTCCGAAATAAGCCACGGTATTGAGTTCAATGGCAAAGCCAGCTTTATGATCTCTGGTAGGTAGGTGGTCCCTAAGTTCCATGTAGTCAATGTAGGCATCATCGTTTTGGAACATGTCTAGTTGCAGGGTTCCTTGTAGGTCCCAGTCGATAAGTTCAGGATGCACAAGGGGGAGGGAGTCAGAGGATAGATCCGATTCGTTGATAGTTTGAATGGATATGCTAGGGGTATTGATAGGGATAAGGTTCAAGATGGTACCTTCCTCCAAATTGTTTATTGCGATAGAACTCGAACCTTCCTCGAAAGTCGTATTATTGGGAATTGGTGAATCACACTCTAATGGTCTATGCATTAGCGTTTGTCCCTCATGATAGGGGCTATAAGTTAGAATGATGTTGACTTCCTTGTCGTCATAGGAGTGCTCTGTTAGCTCATCCCACTCATACCCATTAGAATCTGTGTCACTGTCCTCTTAAAGGGTATGGATCATTTCCACAAGACAAGCATTTGATTTTGCTTTGCCCTTGTCCTTGTGGCCTAGACCTTTTGTATTTCTTACCAATGAGGATGAAGAAGGTTGAATGGGTTCTACTATTCCTTCTTTTCTTAGGCCAATGGGACCTTGTCCTTCATAACCCATTCTATGTAAGATGGACTCACCACACCCATAGATTTCTGTTGGGAGCTTAGGTGGTTCTTGTTGTGTGTTCTCTTCTTCTTCTGTGTAGAGCCATTGTAAGATATCTCTATCCTTTGTTTCATCTGATAGGGTCCCCAATTTTACAAAGGGAGCTATAGGAGGTGTAGGAGGAGTAGATGACTTTGGAAAATGCTTGGGTCACCCAAAGGATCTAGGAGATAGAGGCATTTTGGCTAGATTGAGGCTGTGCTCTATGGAGTATTCCCCTACTCCTGTTTCTTTAATGGTAATTTTTTGCTCTTTGGGCTTGGATGAGGAAACTTTGGAGGTAGGATCATGCTGTGGGGTAGGGGATGTAGATGCTCTATTGTTGGGTATGATATAATTAGGCTTTAAGTGGACAGAATTGCAATGTTGAAAGGGGTCGGGATTGCCTTGGATGGTGACTTGCTTGTTGTTATGAGGGAATTTTATGCATTAGCGATAGGTAGAAGGTACTGCTTTCATGGCATGAATCCATGGTCTACCTAGGAGAATGTTATATTCTAGCTCCCTATCTAGGACTTGGCAAACAACATCCTTTTCACTAGTCCCACCAGTATGGGTAATACTACTGTTCCTTTGGTAGTTCTTTCCTCTTCATCATAGGCTTTAATAGTGATCTTTTTCATTGGATCCACCACATTTTCAGAGAACCCCAATGTAAGGACTAGCTTGAGCGTGCAAATATTTAAATTAGCTACTCCATCAATGAGAACCCTTTTGACGCAGAGTGCATGGCAGAACTGGTGGAACCAATCTAAAATGTGGCTGTGACTGTAGTTGAGTCACTGTACCCCTGCACCTAATATTTTATTGTTTCAAATGCTATCAGCACGCGTTGCGGGCTGTTGAACCCACGACCTCCTTTGAACTACTGAACTATCAGCTCACTGAACCTTCGAGCCTTGGTGAGCTGTTGAAACGCACCCGTTGTTGAACCCGCCGGCTCATTGAACCATTGAACCATTGAACTAGGTCAATGGGTGGTTCAATGATCATTATTTATCCTTACCACCTTTGTCGTTCCGCTGGACCTCCAAACTGACACGCAGTTGAACCGTTGAACCAGTTCAAAGGTTCAACCAAAAGGTTTTCTCTGCCAAACTTATCATGCCAATCACTTAGCTTCAAATGTCGTTGAAATAGTGAACTCTCAAAACTTTTAAAATCGGTTCAAACAAAAGACTTCAGCCCGATTTAATCCATCGACAGAGCCGATATTCTTTGCCCGATGATGAACTTCACACCAGTGCTACACTCAGCTTCTACTAAACTAGCGGACCGTTGAACCCTTAAAATGGTTCAATCACAAAAACTTAACACTTCAAGTTTCACCAGTGGAGTCTACCGAAACCTTCACGATTTCGCAGAACTACTTCTCTCACTAACGGACAAACTTTTACACTTAATCAGCCTAGCACATGCGGATGCTAGGGTTCATTCCAGCATGTTGTCGATCAATCCTGTGACTACAATCCTTACACAAACAGAAAATGCAAGAACAAAATCTAATTTAATATGTATAGCCATTCTACCAATTACAGAGTAATCAACCAGTGGAATGGAGAAACCCCATATCAATTGTAAATCAGAAATTGACTACACAGACACAATTCAAATGTAAAATAGGATCTTCTTTATTTCTCAGAGGAGGAATACAAAAGTCTATTTTCACAGTACAACTCACAATCACTGCTTTGTCTAATTTTATTCTTTCTGATCGCTCTATGTCTCTCTCTATCGATCCCTTAATCGATCAGAACTTAGGCTATTTAACAACCCATATAGAGTAGTAATGACTGGATTCCCAATGGCTGGGAGACAATTCTAGGAGGCTGGGAGACACAACTAACTAACTAAAAGCCTATCATTACAGATCGATAGGTGTCCTAACAATAGAAACAAACTAAAAATAGCAAGCGTTGGTCAATTAGACCTTATTACATAGGAAATGCATAACAACCTATTTAAGACTTTAGGCTACTAATTAACTTGATGAAGGGGTGCCCCTGCACCATACTCCCCGAGAGAAGAGATCTCAAGCCCACTTGAGATCAGAGTTTGTAAGTCTACTCCATGTTTCTTGATCTGGTTGTTAGTCATCCAAACTGGCTCTGAATCAGGTTGCCCCTGCCAAGTGACCAAATATTTGATATATTCTTTATTCCTGGTCTTCTTTACCATTTGGGAATCTAAAATCTTCTGTAAGTTTGGTGGATTATGTTTAGGAATTTCATCATCTACTGTATCTTGGAATGTTTCCTATTCCATATCTGCATTATGTTTGTATGGAGTTAAATCACATACATTAAAAATAGGTGACAATCCAAGATCAGAAGGAAGTTGGATCTCATAAGCATTATGTCCACATTTCTTCAAAATCTGACATGGTCCAATCTTCCTCTGCATTAGCTTTGTATGTTTTCCTTTTGGAAGTCTTTCCTTTTTTAGATAAACCCACACCAAATCTCCAACATCAAATTGGACATCTCTCTTTTTCTTGTCAGCATATTCTTTATACTTTAAAGTAGTTTGTTGGAGTTGGTTCTTGACTTGATCATGCACCTCTTTTATTGCTGCTGCAAAAGCTTCTCCATCTACACTAATTGAGTCTCCGGTAGGTAGATTTCTTAATTCCAAAATACCTCTTGGATACATACCATACACCACTTGAAAAGGTGATTTCCCTGTACTCCTATTGATGGTATCATTATAAGAAAATTCTGCCTGTTGTAGGATGCTATCCCACTTCTCTCCATGCTGTTTTGTCAAACATCTAAGCAGATTTCCTAATGAATGGTTAACCACCTTAGCCTGTCCATCTGTCTGCGGATGATATGCTAATGAGAAAGATAAATTTGTGCCAAGCTTCTTCCAAAGAGTCCTCTAGAAATGACCAATGAATTTCACATCTCTATCTGACACTATATTCAATGGCAATCCATGTATCTGCATGATTTCCTTGAAAAACAAATCTACAACATATGAAGCATCACCTGTAGTTTTGCATGGCAAGAAATGTGCCATTTTACTGAATCGGTCTACTACAACAAAGACACTATCATAACCCTTCCTTGTTCAGGGTAAACCCAACACAAAATCCATTCTTATGCCTTCCCATGGCCTAGAAGGAATGGGCAGTGGCTGATACAAACATGCATTAGTTGATCTGCCTTTTGATTTCTGACATATCACACATGTCTCCACAAATTTTCTTACATCTGATTGCAATTTAGGCCAATAGTAATGTCTCTTTACCAGTTCCAGAGTCTTATCTAAACCAAAATGTCCTGCCATAGCTCCGCAATGTTTTTCCCTAATGATATTCAACCTCATAGAACACCTTGGAATACACAATTGTACACCTTTGAACAACAATCCATCATGGATCAGAAATTTAGAAAATTCAGTATGATATTTGTCACCAAAAGAAATACATACTTGATATATCTCTCCAAAGTCTTCATCAACATCATACATAGTCTTCAAGGAATCAATACCAACACTTTCCAGTTGAATCTGATTTATGGTTAGAGTTCTCCTGCTCAAAGCATCTGCTACTTTGTTCTTTACCCCTTTCTTGTGCTTAAGTGTGAAAGTAAAAGCTTGCAAAGTTTCTACCCATTTCATATGTCTGTGATTCAGCTTCTCTTGACTGTTAATAAAACTAAGAGCCTAATTATCTGTGAATACTATGAATTCCTTTGGCATCAAGTAGTGCCTCCACTTCTTGAGTGACTGGACTAGAGCATACATCTCCAAATCATATGATGAATACCTCTTCTTTGCATCATTTAACTTCTCATTGAAAAATGCAATAGGCCTACCTTCTTGACTGAGTACTGCGCCAATTGCCATGTGACTGGCATCACATTCTACTTGAAAAATTTTACTGAAATCAGGTAGTGTAAGGACTGGCTGCTGTGCCACCTTCTTCTTCAGTGTTTCAAATGAATCATCTACTTCTTTGGTCCAAGTAAACCTACACTTCTGTCCTCCTTTAATGGTGTCAAGCATGGGCGCACAGACATGACTAAACCCTCTTATAAACTTCTTATAGAAGGTTGCTAACCCATGGAAACTTCTAACATCATTCATAGTTCTCAGAGTTGGCCAAGATAATATGGCACTTACCTTCTCCTTATCCATTTCTAGTTTACCCTAGGAAATGACAAAACCCAAATAGGTGATCTCTTCCTGCATAAACAAACACTTTTCCAAGTTGATCATTAGCTGCTCTTCATGTAACCTTTTGAGGACCAAGTTTATATGTTTGAGATGCTCTTCCTTTGTATTACTGAAAATTAGAATGTCATCTAGATATACTATGACAAACTTACCTATGAATTCACTCAAGACCTCATTCATCAGTCTCATAAAAGTACTGGGAGCATTATACAATCCAAAAGGCATGACCTTCCACTCATACAATCCCTCATTTGTTTTAAATGTTGTTTTCCACTCATCTCCTGGCCTAATCCTGATCTAATGATAACCACTCTTCAAATCTATTTTTGTGAAATACTTAGCACCTCCTAAACAACCAAGAAAATCTTCTATCCTAGGTATTGGGAACCTATACCTGATTCTGATCTTGTTAATAGCCCTTGAATCAGTGCAAATCCTCCAAGTACCTTCCTTCTTCAGTGCTAGTACAGTTGGTACTGCACATGGACTTAAACTTTTGCCAATTAGGCCTGTGTTCAACAATTCCTCAATCTGTCTTGCTACTTCTGCATTTTGTTCTGGAGTAAGCTTGTATGCTTCTTTGTTTGGAAGTGTAGATCCTGGGATCAGATCTATGCAATGGCTTATATCCCTTATAGGTGGTAGGGATCTTGGCATTCCATCAGAGATGATGCCTTTGTATTTATCCAACAACTCTTGGACAGCAGGATCTATGAACCTCTGTCACTTCTCTCCCTTGATTTCTTGCTGTTGTTCTTTATTTACTTTTAGGCATGGAATTAGTGCATATGCAACTGTACCCTCTTCTACTATTTCTTTCATGAACTATTTACCTTCTATCAGCATTACCTTGGCTTCTTTCCCCTTTGACTCTACCTCCTTCTCCATCAATGGTAGTAATTCTATCATCTTACCATCCTTGGTGATGGAATGTGTATTTCTAACTCCATCATGTTGTGCTCCTAAATCATATTGCCATGGTCTACCAAATAGGAGATGACAAGCATCCATCCGAGCTATGTCAAACAATAATCTGTCCTTATATGTTTCAATTTAAAATTCTACCCAAGCCTGCTCTTCTACAACTGTTTGCTGACGTTGAGTGAGCCATGAAATCTTATATGGGTAAGGATGTGGTAGCCTTCTAAGCTTCATCTTTGCTACCATTTCAGTAGACACAAATTTTTCAGTAGATCCAGAGTCAATCAGAACTCTACATACCTTTCCTCCTGCCTTGCAAGTAGTTTTGAAAAGAAATTTTCTTTGTGGGGGTTCCCTGTCAGGCACCTTCATGGTGGTCATTGCTCTTCTAATTATTAAAGATTCTCCTGTCTCGGGATATCCATAACTATCAGGAGCTCTTACATTTTGACTAGTGTTTGAGCTTGTCACACTTTGATAGTCAGATTCTTGTATCAGATTTGTTCTTCTTTCTCCCATTGAATTTGCTACTTTCTCTGGACATCTGCTAGCTATGTGACCTTCCTGATTACAATTGTAACATCTGATAGATCCTCTGCTCTGAGATCTTCCTCTAAGTGGCGGTCTTCTGCCCCTAAAGTTTCCTTGCTGATTGTAGTTTCCTCTTTGAGTTTGACTGCTATCTCCTTTGTTGTTTTCCTGATTGGATTTTCCATGATATCCAAATCCATTGCCTCTGCCTTTGAAAGGACTTCTTCCACCTCTTTAATGTCTTCCTCTTCCTCTGCTATTCTATTCTTGTCTTCTCTTTAACTTCTTTTCCACCTTTAGCGCCAATTGATAGCACTTCTAAACTGTATCTGGACTATGCAGATATAAATCTTCTTAGATGGCAAGTCTCAACCCATTGAGATATCTTGCTACCCTTTCTTCCTCATTTTCCTTTACCTTTGTCTTGACATAGAGTTTCATGAATTCTTCAATATATGAGCTGACATCTAACTCTTTCTGCTTCAAGCTTTGCCTCCTCTTATGCAATTGGATGTTGTAATCCAGTGGAACATAGGCTTCCTTTACTAAAGCCACCATTTTCTTCCAAGTAGCAACTCTGTTCTTTCCTTCCTTCACTCTGTCATCTTGGATGAAATTCCACCAAGTCAATGCAGCCTCTTTCATTTTGGACTGTGCCATCTTTACCTTTTGATGCTCTGGTATTTCTTCTGTTTCGAAGAAATTGTTCAAGGAGTCTATCCACTCCATCACCGAATCAAGATCCATCTTTCCTGTAAACACTAGTAAATCCAGTTTCACATCCATGGTTCTCCTCTCCATGGATTTGAGGGCATTCAATAAAGGTCTCTAGTCTGCAGGAACCTCTATCTCTTCCCGCCTAGGGATTTGCTCTTCCTCCCTATCATCTTCTTTACCAGAACTTACTCTGTCCCTCAATTTCTCCAACTCATCCTTCAAAGCCTGATTCTAAGCTTTCACTGCTTTGCTCTCTACAATCTGCTTCTTTTGGTCATCCTTGCTAGGAGCTCTGATGTTCCCTCTCTATCTAACATTCTGTCTTCTTATCTTCCCAGAAGATACTCCTTCACTCTGATACCACTATGATGTAGAGCACGCGGCGGAACTGGTGGAACCAATCTAAAAATGCGGCTATGACTGTAGTTGAGTCACTGTACTCCTGCACCTAATATTTTATTGTTTCAAATTCTATTGGCACACATTGCGGGCTGTTGAACCCGCGACCTCCATTGAACCACTAAACTATCAGCTCGCTGAACCTTCGAGCCTTGGTGAGCCATTGAACTGCACCTGTCGTTGAACCTACCAGCTTGTTGAACCATTAAACTATTGAACCAGTTTAATGGGTGGTTCAACAATTGTTATTTATCCTTACCACCTTTGTCATTCTGTTGGACCTCCAAACTGACACGCGGTTGAACCGTTGAACCCTTTGAACCGTTGAACCAGTTCAAAGGTTCAACCAAAAGGTTTTCTCTGCCAAACTTATCATGCCGATCACTTAGCTTCAAACGCCGTTGAAATAGTGAACTCTCAAAACTTTCAAAATTGGTTCAAACAAAAGACTTCGGCCTGATTTAATCCATCGACAAAGCTGATATTCTTCACCCGATGATGAACTTCACATCAGTGCTACACTCAGCTTCTGCTAAACTAGCGGACTGTTGAACCCTTAAAATGGTTCATTCATAGAAACTTAACACTTCAAGTTTCACCAGTGGAGTCTGCCGAAACCTTTGTGATTTCATAGAACTACTTCTCTCACAAACGGACAAACTTTTACAATTCATCAGCCCAGCACATGTGGATGCTAGGGTTCATTCTAGCATGCTGTCAATCAATCCTATGACTGCAATCCTCACACAAATAGAAAATGCAAGAACAAAATCTAATTTAATATGTACATCCATTCCACCGATTATAGAGTAATCAACCAGTGGAATGGAGAAATCCCATATCGATTGTAAATCAGAAATCGATTACACAGACACAATTCAAATGTAAAATAGGATCTTCTTTATTTCTCAGAGGAGGAATATAAAAGTTTATTTTCATAGTACAACTCACAATCACTGCTCTGTCTAATTTTCTTCTTTATGATCGGTCTCTGTCTCTCTCTATCGATCCCTTAATCGATCAGAACTTAGGTTATTTAACAACCCATAGAGAGTAGTACTGACTAGATTCCTAGTGGCTGGGAGACAATTCTAGGCAGCTGGGAGACACAACTAACTAACTAACTAACAACCTGTCATTATAGATCAACAAGTGTCCTAACAACAGAAACAAACTAAAAATAGCAAGTGTTGGTCAAATAGACCTTATTACATAGGAAATGCATAACAACCTATTTAAGACTTTAGGCTACTAATTAACTTGATGAAGGGGTGCCCCTGCACCACCTTTTGATATGGTGTTTATGGATGAAAGCGACGATAGGCAAGGGTGTGTTATGAGGCTGAGACATTGAGAGGTCATCCTGTTTGGTAAATGATATGGTACTGGAGGAGGCTAGATTTCCTACCATGGCTTGAAACTTCTCTTGGGCCAAGTTTGTGGGCATAGTCATTTCCACTAAGGCTTTATCAAGAATTTATTTATGGGAAGGAGACAGACGCAACAACTCTAAGATAGAAATGTGGGTAGGAGTTTTTTAGAGTTGGTCTATGAGACTATACTGATGGGGGTTGGACTAAGAAGGTGATGACCTTGGAGGGATGGTATTCAACGTGACCTTACCACTGCGAGTGATGATACTGCAATCAGTTTTGTTGGGCTCTGATTGTTGGTTGGGCGTGACCACATTGATTTTTGGTATGTGCTCTGATATGCAATTGATGGTATAATCGAATGGTACACTTGCATAATTAGCATTATTATTCCCATTATTTTGATTTTGCCTGTTGTGGTTGTTATTGTTGTATGGCCTGTCATGATTGAGAAGCGGATCCTTGTATGCCACATGCGTCTCATTAGAGGTGTGTTGTTTAGTACTTCCTTGATTTTGATCAAGTATGTCTTGAATAACATGTTTGAGACGGATGCAATTGTTGGTTCTATGTCCTCTTCCTCTATGATACTCACAAAAATCGGTGTCTTTCCAATAGTGAGGCTTTATTTGAGTTTCATAGTCGCTAGTTGGTAGGAGAGTGATCTGATTGTTGGCCAATAGCTTTATTAACATATGCTCTTAGGACTCACCCAGCGATGTGAACTTTCACCTAGGATTTCAGTTGTACCATGGCCTTGACTCCTGCGAGAATGTTTTGTTGGGCGTAGCATTTCTTGCCTCTCCTTTGAGAGTGAAGATTGGTTGTTGTTTGGGAGTCACCATCTTGGCATCAACTACTCCATCATTAACGACATTTTTATTCTTGATCCAAAATTTTGACTTGTCCATGGTGTAGTTGGAGTTAGGGGTGTCCTTGTACAACTTAATTTACCCCTTGGCGATCATAGCTTTCTTGATGAATAATCCCATTTCAACGACCTTCAAAAATGAGGTAGGACATTGAATTTGGATTTGATAGCTGAGATCAGAGTTGAGGTTGTGGACAAACATTTCCATCAATTGCTTCTCAGCTACATCATATGAACATTTGCTCGCTAGTAGTCTCCACCTTTGTAGGAAGGAGGCGAATGATTCGCCACTCTTTTGTTTGGTATTGCATAGATTGAGCATGGAGACTTTGTGTTAAATGTTGTACGAGAAGTGCGTGATGAATTTGTTTACTAGCTCATCAAAGGTTTTGATGCTCGGCAGAAGTTGTAAGAACCACTCCATGGCTTGACTACCTAGAGATCTAGGAAATAGTCTCATTAAGAAAGTCTCATTGTGAGCTACTTCCATGCATGCGGCGGTGAATTCCCTAATGTGATCTCTTGGGTCCCCTTTCCCTTTGTATTTGTCAAACTTAGGAACTTCGAACTGAAAGAGGAAGGGTACAATGTTCAAACTTTTATCAAAGGGGTACAGTGCTATGTCTTCCAATGAGTAAGTTTTAGCACTTGTTCCTATCTTGAGATCCGTCATTTGTTGCATTTGACCCTCAATTTGTTTCCTCATTTCTTCCATAGGTATATTCAGGTCTATGACTTTCTTTCCTTTATCCCCCTTAGTGTGATTTTCGTGAGTTTCCTCTGTGGTCTCTTTCAGTTTGTTGAGATCAAAGTCAGAAGGGAGTTTGAGTCCTAGACTCACAAGATGCATAAAGTACTTGTGAGGATCCTCATGGAGCATTTTTTCTAGTAAACGTTGAAATTTCTGATCTTGGAGGTGCCCTTGATACTCTTCATGAGAGATATCCTCATCACTATCATGAGGGGTGACAATGCGATTGGATGATCCGGCCATTTCAAGTTGTCTTTTGTATTGAGATCTAGTTAAAACCATGCAAGGTGATGTGGGAAGCGGTGGGATGAAACTAGAGATTTTGGTAAGATGCTGGTGGAGACTATTGAGAATAGGATACTTGTGACAAGATTTCAACAAGGGACTCTTTTGATCGATGATTCCAAGTAAGATGGCCGATACAAGACAATAGCCACAAGTAAAGGTACTTGATACTTGTCTTACCGTGTGGAGACTAGTTGTGCAGCAAGACCACTAGCGAAGTTCTGTGACTTAGTAGGGTTACTTGAATTCGATATGATCCGAAAAAAGGTCTTGCGCTAATTTGATATAGGATACTTTGACCTTTCTCTATGGAGACCTGGTAGAAGGTCGGTGAGATGACCAATGAAAGAGAGGGTATTCTATGGAATAGATGGAAAAAGTGATTGCAAGGTAAGATCTGATCTCAGAATTGGAAACAATGCTGAAATGGGTACCCAGAAATGGCAAAAAGATTCTCTCAAAATAAGTGGAAGTACTCACTGCTACGCATGCGCAGAAACATATGGGTAGCAACAGGGGTCAAATGTGCAGGAAGTCAGTGTAAATGCGCAGTACTGGTAATTTTCATATGTGCAGTAATAGGTGGCATAAGCGCAGCAAGTCGGTATAAATGCATAGAAATTCAGAACAAATGTGCAACAAAAAATGATAAAAGTGCAACTCTGGTTTTTTCAATGTTTTTGCAAATGTTTGGCAATTTTTTTGATGTTTTTGGTTCTTTTGTTGCAAAATGGTCTCTTTTGATCTAATTTTCTTTAATTATGGCAAGAAGACACAACAAACACAAAGAATGTTTTCATGGTTTTTTATTTTTTTGTGATTTTTTTGACTCTTTTTGGACTAAAAGAAAGCAAGTAGAATCCTAGGTTTTAAAGGACATTATAAAGTAAATTCTCACTATCTCTAGTGAAGCATCTTCGGGAGGTGATAATCGCCCTTCTATGCACCGGCTTATAGGGATTTTTAGCCACTAGAACAAAGGTGTTTAATAAAGGTAACTGTTCGAGTGGTTATACATGCGGCAGCACTACTCTCCGTTGTGGAGTCTCCCAGCCTGCAAGGGTTACGCCTTGGAGGGTTTTGGGGGAGGTTGGTTGTCGGTATAACACAACTTCACTTGTTGTTTGAAGCTTTCACTCCAAACATAATTTATTTATAGTGGATCAGCAGGGCTTGGCTTTAGCCTGTTACCACTTAGGTTTGTTCCTACTTGGATGGACGGTATCCAAGAGCAGGCCCCTCTAAAGGAAAAACACATGCGAAAATGATATGTTTGGTATTTTGGTCACTCAAGATAGGGGAGAGCATAGACCTGGTATCATTCCCAAAACATAGAAGATAGTGGTTCTTTTCCCCTAGTTAAAAAGAAAAAGACTAAATGAGCTATCTACTTGGGCAAGCACAGAAATTTGTTAACTTTGAAGTGATAACAAGATAGCAATGGTTCAATTTTACCTAGATAGCAATGTGTCTAACTCTAAAAGATAGCAATATAGCAATGATTCAAGGATATGCAAGATAGCAATGATTTAGTTACCACCTTCCTAGTTTAAGACTATGTGACATTTGCATGAGCATCCATTTACTTTCCTGTTAGAAATTGAAGTGTGAGTTAACAAGTGCAGCTATATGTGACTAAACCAGTACCTATCCTACAAAATAGATCAAGGAGCTTTCCTGCGAAAAAGTGTTAAGCGTTAGCAAAAACCACAAGGAAACCCTAAAATTCACTGCCTAAATCAGATGCACAGCTTCTGAGCTTGAATGCGTAGAAATAGAGCTCAGAAGTGTAGAAGCACAAATACGCTGAGACAGAGGTCAAAAGTTTAGGAATACAGAGTATATGCACAGAATCAGCAGATGCACCATAGCAGAGGTTATATGCACCGAAATAGAGCCTGTATGCGCTGAAAGATTGGATGCACCGAAACAAATAGCAGATGCATGTTAGGATGGGTCAAATGCACAGATTTCTCCTGTGTACGGCCTTCTAACACACAAAAACTCAATTTTTGGGTTAAATTTAGTGCTAGGCCCCATGGGGGGGGCCAAAAATGTTAAGGAAAAATTGGAGTAAACATGAATAATCAATAAATCAATATCAATAATACCCAAAACTCAATGAAAAGGGAAATAATCAAGATCGAACAAACAAAAGATGAAAAACCTTTTGCAAACCTCAATACTTCATAGCTTCCATTGGTTGCCTATCTCAATCGATCTTGCATGTATGAATAAGGCCCTCAGAGAGTGCACTTCCTTGCTATTCCAAGATTGTTAATGGAGAATGGCTATGATAATGCTTTGTAATGAAGATGAGCTTCACAACAATGATAGTGATATGGTAACAAGTTGATCACAAGCAAAAGGAATGATGTGGGTGCCCACCAAAGTAAAAACATTGTTGTTTACTATTCGGGATCTACCATGTAAGAAATTGAGGCCCTTAGGATGGTGGCATAGCACAAGAAGAAAGGTTATGGCTGCTTAAGGTGCATATACTTTAGAAACTTGTAGCTAGAACAAGAATAAAGGTTGTGGTTGCTTAGGAGCTTGTAATTAATGGTCAAGCCCCTATTTTTGTCTTCTGACCTCCATGGAAAGCCAAATATAAGTTACATTGAGATATTTGTGTGCTATTATCCTATGTACATCTAGGAATTAAGAATAGTGACAAAATTCTATGAATATCATATCCTAGGTCTACAAGAATTGGTAAACTAGTGTGTATGAGATTAGATAAGAGGAAGTGAAAACCCAATAGGTGCCAAGAACACAACAATAGATTTTACAAGTGATAAAATAGAAATGAAAGAGATAACTAGAAAACTATCACCTCATGCAAGATAGATAGTTTAAAGTCTACAAAACCCAAGAGAAAAATATCCTCAACAAGGTAGATATTCCAAGGAAACCCAAGCTATATGTAGAGTTCTCAAAACCTTCAAAGAGTGCTAGTAAAATAATGTTGTTAAAATTCACGTGAGATCTTTTCAATGTCAAAAACCAAGAAGATTGATAGATTTCTACATAGAGAGCTAAAAAATGCAAGAGATTGATTAAGAGTGCTTAGAGATATTAAAAAATGAAGTTAGGAGGGAAAATAAGGAGGTCTAAGGTATGAAACAACCATTAGGATTTGTCTCAAGTCAGTTACCAAAAGCATAGGCACTCGGCAAGATGGCAGAAACACTCAAAAATAGACATTGTATGATAGAATGTTAGAGGACACTAGCACGTCATGTACACATTCATGCATCACACTAGTGTCTAGGCAAAATCATCTCTTGAAAGTTTTAGACACCAAAAAAAGATGAGATAAATGTAGAAAGATGATAGTTTTATACAAAAGGGCCATGAGAATGAAAAAAACATAAGAATAACCTTGGCATCGAGGGAAAAATAAGGTAAGAAAGGGCCAAATGAGCCTAAAAACATGCTAAGGATTATGGACACTAAAGCAAGTCCAAAACATAATGTGAAATTGTAATTTTCTATGTTATAGTACCATGTTGCCTTTGGTTTACTATCATCAAAAGGCCTAGGTTGTAGAAAGGTGATCGTGTTTTCATTAACTATATCATCTTCATTTATTTTCTTGTTTTGTTTGCCCCTACGGATGAAAATGTTGGAAGAATTTTGGACTGATTGAATGTGCTTTGAATCAGTGACTCCATCAACAAAAACATTCTTATTTTTACTAAAGAACTTAGGCTTTTTTGAGTGTGCTTGATTTTGGGATTCTTTGGAGAAGTTCTTTACTAATCCTTTAGTAATAAGAGCCCTTTCAATTTGAACTCCCTTTGCAATAATCTCATCAAAAGTTGTTACATAATGGACTTGTAAGTGAAAGGCCATCTCTTGATTTAAATTGGTAGTAAACATGTTAACCAATTGTTTCTCGGGAATAGGCAAAGGGAATCTACTTGCTAGGCTTTGTTGAAAGGCACAAGACAACTGAGAGGGGGGGTGAATCAGTTGTATCAAAACTTTAACTTATTTAAACCACAATCAATTTCACAATCACTTAACTTATTTTCTTATTCTGTTATGAGCATTAAACATGAATAGAAGAATCAAAACATAAACACAACACGATACACACATGAACACTAGATTTTTACGTGGAAAACCCTAAATTGGGAAAAACCACAATGAGTGTTAGCTCATAATATAATGTAGTAACAATACTAAATATCAAAAGGTGGCTCACTGCCAAAGGGCTCACTACCCAAAAGAATGGCTCATTGCCAAGGGTTGGCTCACTACCGGGGGTGGCTCACTGCTAAAGGGTAAACTAATTTAGTAGCATCTACACAATGCCTGAGTTCAGTTCCATTGAAGCACACTATACCTCCTCTGCTCTAATCTACTTTTACACTTTCCACTTATCTTTGCATCTTTGCACAATCACACCTCAAACACAAATTCATTACATGTATTTATACCTATCATCAACCTTGGAATGAACATCAAGGTCGGCATTACATTCTACAACCATTGGAACTTTCTCCAAGGTTAGTATACATACATAAATCAAATTAGGACTAGACCTAAATAAACTTGCAGAGAAAGTGAATGAAAGATGAACACGTCATGGCTTAGATCATATCCAAATACATCTTCACATGCTTGGACACACTTCTACAATCCATGAATCACCTCTGCAACAAGTGTGACAAACCAGGTCGGCCAGAAGTTATGCACACATCAAGAACACTTAGAAACATGCTTGCAAGATCTTCATTGTAGCTTGCAGATCAAGCACAAACCTTCAACACATTCTGGAGACATCTATGAACAACATATAATCACTTGGGAGTCAACAAATCCAACAGCAACATATCTCACTTGAACACAACATATATCACTTGAAGAACATATCACATATTGCTTCTTATCAGACACTATCAAACTCTGCTAATTAGAAACTTGCTTTCTAGAGCTTCAAATCACATATCCTTTGGAACGAAGATGAATAAGGACCTTAAAATCTTAAGTCTAGAACCGCAAATCGAAAAACCAATGTGCGGAGAAATGCGGAGCAAAACACTTTCTCCCTATCAATCTGTAAACCTTGTCAGGCACAATCTTCACACTAGTGGATAGAACTTTTTCTGCACAGCGATCTGGACCACCAAATTCTAGATTTAGCATCTTCAAACACATCTCTAAACCATATCTAAAGCCCATACTCTAGTCTTCAATACAAAGAAAATACAGAGCAAAATACTTAGACAGTGTTCTTCAATTAGTCAACAAACATCAACATCAGAAGATACAGTTGGCACCAATGACAACACAAACATGTTGACATCAATGACAAAACCAATTGGCACATACTTGAAATAGGCTTCCATTGTCAAGGAATAAAGAGAAATGTTCTTCATTTTATTGTTTAGCATTGCATAAGTCCATTAGGGTAAGATCATGTTCAAAATTATAAGAAAAGTTTTTTAGAAACCTTTCAACTAGGTTGGAAAACAGTGCGATGGATCCTTTGGGAAGATGTAAGAACCACTCTAAGGCTTGACCTCCTAAACTTTGATGGAATAGCCTAATAAAGTATATTTGACTATAAGGAACTTCCTAATATACCATAAAAACTCTTTCACGTGCTCTCTTGGGTCACCCTTTCCCTTATATTTGTCAAACTTAGGTATTTCAAATTAAGGGAGGAAGGGTATTTGTGGTATTTCTCTATAAAAGGGATAAGGGGAAAACTCCTCAAATTTATGCTTCTTGTTTTGATTTTGGCTTCCTACTTGTAGGCCTTGTAAAGCGTCTTTCATTGCTTTACATTCCTAAGTAAACAATGTGCCAAGAATTAACATTGATGGTGTGATAAAATTTGGTTGATGGAATTCATTGGATTGGTTTGGTTGATAAAATTGATTAGTTTGATGTGAAATTTTTGTTGATGAAGGTCCTACATGTGAGGTTGAGTTTTCTAATTGGTTAATCAAAAGTTGCAGTTAGTTAATCATAGCTCTGTTTGTGTTTTGAGTATCATGTTGTGCAGCTTTTCCCTTATTGACACGAGGAATGTTTGGAATATCTTTTAATGTTTTATCTTATTCAATGGTATTTCTAGTAGTGGCATGATCTTGGTTTGGGGATTCTAGGCTGACAGTGTTGTTTAGCTTGTTAAATTCATAGTTTTGAGGAAGCTTGGCTCATGATACTATAAGTCGTATGAGGATCTCATTTTGACCTTGTTCAATATTAAGTCATTGAGGTCATTGGAACACTCACTTTGGTTAGTAATTATATCATTATTATCATTCTTAAAAGATATTTCAAGTCAATTTTGAGGGAAGGGATCTTGGATGAAAGGACTTTCTTCATTGAAGGTCATGTTCATTTTGGCTTGTTGTCTTGTTATATATGGCATAAATCTTGTTTTAGTTTTGATTTTAGTTTTTTTGTTTTTCATGGGTTTTACACAAAGGGGGAAACAAAGAAGATGCAAAAAAAACCTATATTATTCCAGTGGGTGTTTTTGTCCTATGAGCTCACCAATATACTGTTGTTCATAAATGGTGTTGACCCAATGTTTTAGTGCACCAACTATGGAGCGTTAGGCCCATACCCGTAGCCCACTATCCCACTCCAAGGTACATGGTGAGTAACTTCCTAAGGCTAACTCACTTGCTAGTACATCATAGGTTACAAATAGTCGATGGCTTCCTAATCTAGGTTCAATCAAGGCTCAACTATTCCTTGATATACCTTGTGGTACATGAGGCCCAAATTTGTGATACAAGGGTGTTGTGTGAGTCCTAGTTATTGGTGGGATGAAACCACCTCACTTCACGGTGTGCTTAAAACAAATAACTACTTAGCCAAGAATGACAACTCCTCTAAGGAATTTATTTAGCCTGCAAGAACATGGGTTATGGCTAACACTTGGTAATGAAATCCAAGGCACTAGACCCCTAAAAATAGAAAAATAAACAAGGACGCAATCAATTTTAAATTCTAATATCATACAAGGGTGTAAGGAAAGAGCATACACGATGAGCCCTGGGTGAAGCAAGTGATTATATTTATTTTGATTAGTTTTGGAAATTTGCATGATCAAAGTCTGACCCCTTAGAAATTGTTTTTGTAGCCCCAAAATCTATTTCAAAACCATGTGTAAAATATTAATTTAACTCTGAAGTCTAAGTTTTTGTTTAATTATCTATCTTGGACTAAAAATGTAAATCAAAAATAAAATTGCAACTTTTTTAATTTCCTCTAAACTTCAAACCTCAAGTTTATTGGCCTTCAAAATGAAAATTCAAATTGAGACATAAACTACAAAATGCAAGTTGCCTTGTGCAACTTCAAACTTTAAGTTTGCAAAGCTTGGACCTCTAACATAAAATCATCAATTGTGCAAAAATCTCTTTTGGGTTTGAACCCCAAGATCATGTCATCTTGGACTACAAGACCAAAATTCGAATCATGTAAAATAAGGATGGGACTCTAAACTATTAGACATGACCAATTCAGACTTGGCTAAAAATTCAAACATGTAAATTGAGGTCAGGATGTTGAACCCTGAGTCCACTACAAAGGCATTGTTTTAATTCATTCTTTAACATGTAAATATGCAAATAAGACCCTAATCTCCTAGTTTTATGCAATTCAAACTATCAAGTCCGATTTGCATACTTGTAAATCAATGGGTAAATTCATAAATGCTTGTGAAACAACCCGTTAACACTAGGACTCCTACTTTTTGACTAATAAACTAAAAGATCCTTCAAAATATGGATCTTTTTGCTTGTAAACACATAATGAAATTTTGAAATTTTATTAATAATCAAATGTTAAGCTTCAAAAAACTTGTATCACACTCTCAAGACTCTAGTTGTAATCATGTCCTATCTTGGCAGGTCACTTGAAAGAGTATGTTGTCACTTGTAAAGATGAAATATGAGTTCAAATGTGTTGTTCTAGCATCCAAGATAGTGACTAATCTCATGAACATAATTGACATAGACCTAGGACATGTGGGATTAGATGAATTCCACAATCGTATGAACAAAGATAGTGGAGCAAGTTAGAGGGTACAAAATTTAAAATTGAGTGGTCTAATTTGAGATGCAACATTCCTTGTAACCATTCAATCCATTGACCTAGTAAATTACATGTGATCAATTATATAATAAGGATACAAGGGAGATTAGAAATGTAGATGGTAATGCAATGTTAATGATTCAACCAAGTATATTGAACAAATGTTAGGTCTCCCTGTTAGGGTAAAGTATGTCAAGATCACCATGGACTCCTCTAGAGAGTACAATAATTTTAGACATTTGTGCTTAAGTTATAAATGAAAGTTGGTTCCTAAAGACAAAACCATCATCTACCAGGATCCCTAAATGTTTGTTTAGAAGTTAATTTTGTGAAGAAGTTAACAATATAATCACATTGTTGAGTTGAGTCACAGGACATGAGATGAAAATAGATTTTCAAAACATGGATGTATCAATACATTTCCAAGATCCTTTCCAAAAATGATTTTATCAATTGGGCTATTCTGATCAATGACATGCTTCATGAATAATTGAGCAATGTGACTCAAACAAAAGACCTTCTATATGACTTCATATATGCTAATGCCTTGGTAAGAAGACAATAGTTTGTTAAACTCAAGATTGAGGGGGTCATGAAAATAGAATAGAAAAAAGTGTATGAATACTACCCACATCTATGTTGGTAATTAAGGTGTCTCAATCTTGGTAATTCCTTGTATTATTTCATTGTATTTATTTATTTATTGCCTATTATGTAATTACATCTTGTGGGAGTTGGAATGGTGATGTGTCATCCTATGTGGAAGGTGACAACATGTAAATTTGTCCTCACATGAGGAGACAGGCATCCCACTTAGTGCTACGAATATTTTTCCATGTGTCGGCATCTTGGATAGTGTGTAAGGGAATATTGACCGAAACGGTCATGACAGATTCCTATGACAAATCTATGACGCGTAAGAGTCGTAAATGGAAGATTCTATGATAGGTGAAGACATGTGTCAGAAGGCATCTTTGGGTGCCCCAAGGAGGGTTATGACATGTTGTAAGAGAATATGCTATTTATAGCCTGTGTATGACATTCTCTTATAGTTGTAAGATATGACAACTATGACAGATTCTATGAAAGTCATGTCGTAAGAGTATCTGTCATTGCCCAACTTGGGAATAGGTGACCTATTTGGTATGGGGTAACTTGACAAGTGTCATGAACATCCTACAGTGTTGGAAAAGTGTCCATAGGTGTGGGTTTTGCGCCATGAGGCCATCTTGGATGCCCATCTGAAGATAGAGCCATTTTTTGCCTTTTATCTTCTATATAAACAAGTACTTTGGAGAGGAGATGTATTATGTGATTGACAGGTACTGTTATGCTGCCAGATTATCTCTATATATGAGTGTCGAAGACTCCTACAAGAGCATTGGCTTTGTAACTGTATTATAAACCTCATTGATTAGATAATACATTTGAGTTGTGTTTTGGAGTGTGAGGTTTTTCACCCATAAGGGTTTTCCCCACGTATATCTTGTCTCTCTCTTCTTCTGTCTTACATTCTTGTGTATGTGTTTATTGCAATATCTCTATTATTGGATTAATAGCATTGTAATTGTAAAGATTGAAACAAATTTGCACTCATCTCTCCTCATTAGATTAGTGTAGGAAGTGATTTCCACACACCTAGCTTCCTTTTAGTTAGTATCAGAGCTTGATCACCTTTGGTCCTAGTTATTGGGTAGGGGTTTTTTGAGCTAATCTTAGGTTGAGTGGGAGATTTGTGTAGAGTATTCTATAATCTTGTTGTAGGAAAAGAGATGGAAGGCACATCCAGAAGATTAGAGGTGGAGAAATTTAATGGCACTAATTTTGAGTTATGGAAACTTAACATGGAAGACATGCTTGTTGATCGAGACCTATGGGAAACTGTATCCAGTGTAAAACCAACCACAATGACACAAGCTGATTGGGATCTCAAAGATTAGAAGGCTAAGGGTCTCTTAAGACTCAGTCTAGCTAATTTTGTCCTGTTAAATTTCCATGAGGAGAAGACCACAAAAAACCTTTGGAAGAAGTTGGGAGATGTTTATCAGGCCAAATCTCTGGTGAACAAGCTTTTTCTGAGAAAGAAGTTATTTTATCTAAGGATGGAGGATGGAGGGTCTATTGTAGATCACCTGAATGCTTTCAACATGTTGTACAATTGACATCCATTGGTGTGAAGATGGAGGAGGAGGAATGTTGTATGACCTTGCTTTGTTCTTTGCCGAACTTGTGGGATCATCTTGTTATGGCTATTTGAAGCATCACATCCACATTCAAAATGGATGAAGTGGTATATTCACTATTATCTGAAGAGATGCAGAGAAAGTCTTCTGAGGCAATCAAAGAGGCTCTTGCAGTTCGTGGAAGACCCAAGGAAAAAGGGAAAAAGAAGGACAAGAAATATGAGAAGGGCATATCCAAATCTCCTGGAAAGTCCAAGGCTCTATGTTGGAACTGTGGCAAAACTAAGCATTTCTAAAAGGAATGCAAAGAGGAAAAGAAAAAGAAGAAGAAGAATGCCCCAGATTCATATTCTGATAAGTCACAAGATGATGGTGATGCCTTCATTGCAGCCCTAGCCACCCATGCATCAGACGATGTGTGGTTGATTGATTCTGGTGCATCATTCCACATGACCTCACATAGAAGATGGTTCACGAAGTATGAAGAGTTTGATGGTAGAAAAGTGTACCTGGGTAATGATTCTCATCTAAAGATTGTTGGTCATGGAAGAGTCTCAATCTGATTCCCTGGTGGATGAATGAAGGGGATCACTAAGGTTATGCACATCCCAGGCTTGGCATGAAACTTGCTTTCTGTAAGTATGTTAAATGATGTAGGTGTGCATGTTGTCTTTTCAAAGGATTGATGCAAGATGACTAGAGGATCTATAGTGCTTGTGAAGGGTACTTAGAGAGGTACTCTATTTTAGGTGGAGGCAGCACTTCACAGTACAATAGTTCTTCTGACTTGAAGAAAAGAGTTGCAGTCACTTCATCCCCACCATCTGAACAAGCAGTAAAGAAATCTATTGTAACAAATTCTGATGGTAGTGCATCTTGTGTACCCAAGGGTGCTCATGCTTTAGAAGTTAAGCTTCCTGCTGAAAAGACTATGTTATGGCATTTGAGATATGGCCACATTGGTGAGAAGGGTCTTAGAACCCTAAAAAATAAAAACCTCGTTGAGGGGTTAAATGATTGTAATCTCGAGTTCAACTTTTGCAAACATTGTGTAGATGGAAAGCAAAACCGTGTTCATTTTTACTCTAGTTCTCACAAGTCTTCTGGTGTATTGGATCTTATTCATTCTGATGTGTTTGTTCAAGTTAATGTTCCTTCGATTTCCAAATCTATATATTTGTATCTTTCATAGATGATTATAGTAGAAGGACACGGGTTTATTTTATCAGAAGCCAGACTAAAATCTTTAGTTGGTTCAAAGAGTTTAAATCTTTTGTTGAGAATCAGACTAGTAAAAAGATTAAGTGTTTGAGAACTAATAACGGTGGTGAGTTTTGTTCGACAGAGTTCGATAAGTTCTGTAAAGAGCAAGGGATTGAAAGACATAAGACAACTCCATACACCCTACAGAAAAATAGAGTTGCAGAGAGGATGAATAGGACACTAATGGAGAAGGCTAGGAGTATGCTTAGTGGAGCAAGCCTCGAACAAAAGTTTTGGGTTGATGTTGTAGCCACTGCTTGTTATCTGGTAAACAGGTCTCCTACATTAGCTCTTGTTGGTAAGACACCTATGGAGGTGTGGTCTGGTAAGAAGCCTTCAGTTAGACATCTTCGTGTTTTTGGTTGTGAGGCATATGTACATGTGCCAATGTTGAAATGGTCTAAATTGGAGAACAAGGTTGTTAAGTGTATTTTCATTGGCTATGGTGTTGGTGTGAAAGGATACAAGCTTTGGGATCCTGTGGTTGAAAAAGTGTTGTATAGTAGAAGTGTTATCTTCAGAGAGCTAACACCTTCCATTTTTGTACAGCCAGAATAGATAGAAAAGAAAGAAGATGTGGTTCAGTTTCCTTCTACGCGTGAGAAGACTGAACTGACAAACCCTATGAGACCTAATGATGAGGTGAGATCTAGCATCTCTGAAAGCTAAGAAGAAGAAGAAGAACCTCAACCTCAGCCATTGAGGAGGTCTACATGAACAAGGAAGCAACCTAATAGGTTTGGTTATTCATTACTTGATTCTAGTTGTGCTTTTACCTTGCTTACTAACACCGATGAGCCTAGAACTGTGACAGAGGCTATGGGCATGGAAGAAGCAGGTTCCTAGAAGGAGGCCATGGAAGATGAGATGGCCTCTTTGGAAAAGAATAAAACATGGGACTTGGTGCCTTTGCCTGAAGGACAGAAACCTGTTGGATGCAAATGGGTGTTCAATAAGAAATTTGGTGCAGATGGCAATGTTGAAAAGTACAAGGCCAGACTGGTTGCAAAGGGGTATTCACAAGTGGAGGGAATTGATTATGGTGAAATTTTCACTCCCATTGTAAAGCTGACATCTATTTGGTTCCTGTTATCTTTTGTAGCAGCTTATGACTTAGAGGTGGAGCAGATGGATGTGAAGACAATATTCCTTCATGGTGATTTGGAGGAAGAGATTTACATGTCACAGCCAGAGCATTACATAGAGAAAGGTAAACAAAATTTGGTTTCCAAGTTGAAAAAGTCTTTGTATGGTTTGAAGTAGTCTCCTAGGATGTGGTATATGAAATTTGATGCCTTTGTGTTGTCAATTGGATTTCTGAGTCAAAATTAGATCATTGTGTGTATTACAAATTTGACAATGATCGCATTCTCATTATTGCATTGTATGTTGACGATATGTTGTTAATTGGGAATGGTAAGAATATGATTTTTGATTTGAAGTCTCAATTGTCAGTATAGTTTGAGATGTAAAATCTAGGGGCAGCTAGGTACATTCTGGGAATGGAAATCAAAATAGACAGAGCTAACAGAAAACTTTGGTTAAGCCAGAGTAAGTATGTGAAGACCGTGTTATATTGGTTCAACATGGCAGATTGTAGACCATTGTGTGTTCCTATTTCTTTGGGGACAAAGTTGTCTATTGATGATTGTCCAAAATCTCCTAGTGAGGTGGAGGACATGAGAAGAGTACCTTATGCCAGTGTTGTTGGCAGTTTGATGTATGCTATGGTTTACACAAGACTAGACATTTACCAAGTAGTGGGTGTCCTTAGTCGATTTATGGCTAATCTTGGATGGGTACATTGGGATGCAGTTAAGAGAGTGTTCAGATATTTGAGAGGTACTTCTGAGTATTCCATATGCTATCATGGTAATTCTACAGGACCTCCACATTTAGTTTGTATTCGTGGATTCATGGATTCTAAGGTGACATTGACAGAAGGAGATCCACCAGTGCCTATGTGTTCACTATGTTCGGTGGTGCCTATGTGTTCACTATGTTCGGTGGTGCAATTAGTTGGATGAGTAAGTGACAACATGTGGTTGCTTTGTCCACAACAGAAGTTGAGTATATGGCAGCAACTCATGCTTGCAAGGAATCCATTTGGCTTAAGAGATTGTGTTCAGATATTAGTGTTGATGCAAGATAGATTACGATTTGTTGTGATAGTCAGAGTGTGATTTTCCTAGCAAAGAATCCAACTTTCCATGCCAGAACAAAGCATATTGATGTACAGTTTCACTTCATGCGAGATATGGTAGAGGATGGGAAGGTGAATTTGGAGAAGGTAGATACTTTGAGGAATGTTGTGGATGCATTGACGAAACCAGTGGGCACAGAGAAGTTTAGATGGTGTTCGGAGTCTATGGGCCTCTCGGCCTATAGTAGTTAAATCCTGTTATTTCCATTGGCTCTTACAAGGTGTTTAACAAGTGGGATAATGTTGGGAATTAAGGTGTCTCAACCTTGGCAATTCCTTGTATTATTTCATTGTATTTATTTATTTATTGCCTATTATATAATTAGGATGCAAATCTTATTTTGTCATCTTCTGGGAGCTGGCACGGTGATGTGTCATCCTACGTGGAAGGTGACAACATGTAAATTTGTCCTCACATAAGGAGATAGGCATCCCATTTAGTGGTAGGAATATTTTTCCATATGTCAGCATCTTCGATAGTGTGTAAGGGAATATTGACCGAAACGGTCAGGACAGATTCCTATGACAAATCTATGACATGTAAGAGTCGTAAATGGAAGATTCTATGACAGGTGAAGACATGCGTCACAAGGCATCTTGGAAGAAGGCACATTTGGGTGCCCCAAGGAGGGTTGTGACATGTTGTAAGAGAATATGCTATTTATAGCCTGTGTATGACATTCTCTTACAGCTATAAGATATGACAACTATGACGGATTCTATGAAAGTCGTAAGTGTTGTAAGAGTAGCTGTCATTGCCCAACTTGGGAATAGGTGACCTCTTTGGGATGACATGACTTGACAAGTGTCATGAACATCCTACAGTGTTGGACAAGTGTCCATAGGCATGGGTTTTGGGCCATGAGGCCATGTTGGATGCCTATCTCAAGATAGAGCCATTTTTTGCCTTGTATCTTCTATATAAACAAGTGCTTTGGAGAGGAGATGTATTATGTGATTGACAGGTACTATTATGCTACCAGATTATCTCTAGATATGAGTGTTGAAGACTCCTGCAACAACATTGGCTCTGTAACTGTATTGTAAACCTCATTGTTTAGATAATACATTTGAGATGTGTTTTGGAGTGGGGTTTTTCACCCGTAAGGGTTTTCCCCACGTATATCTTGTCTCTCTCTTCTTCTGTCTTACATTCTTGTGTATGTGTTTGCTGCAATATCTCTATTATTGGGTTAATAGCACTGTAATTGTAAAGATTGAAATGAATTTGCACTCATCTCTCCTCATTAGATTAGTGTAGGAAGCAATTTCCACACACCTAGCTTCCTTTCAATCTAGAGCTTATAGAAAGTTCATGAGGTTAATGATGCATTCATTTTCTATATCATAAGAATACTGGGAAATGATGTTGCTAAAATAAAATAATGTAAACTAGAAAATTACAAACCCTTGTAATTTCATGCTATGTTTTGGACTTGCTTTTGCATCCATTCCCTTAGCATGTTTTTTGGCTCATATTAGCTCTTATCCTAGACTTTTCCAACCCATGGTTCTAAGTACATGTTCATGGTGTGTCTCTTGTGGTCCTTTTTGTACAATTCTATTATAGTGCCTTGATGTCCTTGTTATTTTATTATTGATTTGAGACTTTAGAAGTTGAAGTGGCTTGGATGATAGCACAACATGCGAACATCTGCATGATGCGCTAGCATCCCAAGACTGTCAATCATACATTGACCATTTTTAACATTTATATCACCTTGCTTGCATGTTCATGTTTTTGTAACACCTCTTTTATGAATCTGAACAACTCTTTTAACCCTTGGACTTCCTATATCTATCACTTATCATCTTGCAATATTTTAGTTATCTCTATCTTTGGTTAACACAGTAATCTTTTGAGAAATATATAGCAATCACTTGAGCATTTTATAGCACTCTTTGTCATTCAGTAGTGATCTCTCAGTTTCCATGTGATTCTACAACTCTTTCTAGTATTCTTCACAAGGTATTGGACACACTACATCTGGTTGTGGATTCTTCCTTAGATTTTGGTCTAGTGGGTTTAATCTCTTCTTGATTGGTGGTGATAGTCTTCTTGTCTTTTTTGTATTTCTATTATTATGATAGAATCCTTGTATTATTCTTTGGTTCTTATATCCTTTGTGTCTCTCTATTTCATACACACTAGTTTGTTTCACTTCATATACCTAAGGGTAGCATTCATAGATCATTTTTGTTGCTCTTCTTAATTCCTAGAAGAACATGGCTATGAACACACACATATTTCCAATATCTTTATCATTCGTTGTCCATAGAGGTCAAAAAACCAACATAGGGGCTTGAACATTTTTGGCAAGATTTCATACAACCCCAAATATTTTTCTTGTCCTTTTAGCTATGGGATTTTCATTGGGAGACACTCAACCACATGAGGTTTTGATAGAATCATCCTTCTTTCATCTCTTTCATCTCTTTTCTTGCAATATCTAGATTAAATATATTTTTATTTGATTTTTGTTATTACTTGGAGAGTTGTTTTTGTGTTTTGGTTTCCTTGTTGTGTAGACTGCACATGATTTCTAAGGAAAAGAATAAGTTTTTATGACTCTTGTTGTATATACTGTAGCACAACATGTAGGTATCCTCAATAGAGTCTTCTAGTTTTCTTTTCTAGGTTCCTTTTAATCTATCATTTACAATCCTACTTCTATTTAGTTGAAATTATTTTCTGAAATATGTAAAATCAGCTTCATTTTAGTTTTAATTATTGTTTTGGCTTGTTATAAAAAAATTGTTTTGTAAGGATAAAACACATTAGGATCATCTAATTTAATTTTCCCATTATGTTAGAGTTGTAGAAAGTTAATTTCTTTCAAAAATAGATGGTTGTTCCTAGTGTAGTGCCTAAGAGTATATTTGGTTTAGAGAACAGGACTTTTCTTAGCCAAATCAATTTTCCTACACTACATTTTGGCGAACCCACTCTAAAATATTTAAACAAATACTATAAAACTTCTCTTCATCATTCTAGGTTGTATGTTGTAAAAATCATTTTTATATTTTATGAGCTTTATGACCCAATCTCTCTATTCACACAATGTCATTTGAAGAAGCTTGTGAAATTTAATAATTTTTTGACCAATGACTTATCTAATCAAAATAGTCATTGATTTCACAAACTTTTCTTATGATCTATCTATAACTATTCTTCCTAATCTTCCAAATTCACCAACCACAACTTACCATGATACAAATGCAACCTTTGATCATAAAGTCACATTGCACATGGCTTCTCAAGTTGACATCAATAGTCTGGATAGCGATATCATTTACTACTAGACACATTTGATTGAGCCTGAGAACATGTCCAATGTCATTTCTCCCATAATCAAGGCTCGGCTCTTCATACCATGTTGACAAATCATCCAGACAGTCTTGACCTCTTGCATGAGATAGCTCATATTGTGCATAGTGATGTTCCTAATCCAATACTTCCCCATGAGTGGTGTCAAGACTCTTGTTTAAACATTACACATCAACAATTGTGTGTCTCTATTCTAGTTCTCCTAGTGTACATATGGCCACTAGCATTGCACATAATGGTCAGGCTGACCCTTTTTCTTTAGGAATGGAAAGGAACCCCATTTATAATTATGGGTTTGTTCCCCCTTCTCAACCTTTGAAATTTAACTTTCCTAGTGGGCACCTCGACGCTTCGCATCCCTTGCCTTCATAGTCCATGACTTGTATGACATTACCAACTTTTCCCTTTACGGATGCTATTGTATATGTTGCCACTAAAACTCCCTTGCACACCACAAACCTTGTAATCAATTATCTTTTGCAAAATGTCAATAATCTTTAGTAGTAGCTAGCTTCACTATCCACTTTCTCATCATAGCCACTCTTACCCCATTACTATCATTGTAGTCCATTATCTATCAATATTATTGCTACATAGTAGCTACCTATAGGCTTTGAGGTGCCTCTCTTTGAAAAGTATAGTGGCAAAGGAGATCCACAAATACATGTGTCTACCTTCATTGCACTTTGTAGCAATTTTATTTTTTAGAACTAGTTGCTAGCAAAGATTTTTCATGCTCATTGAAAGATGCGTTGGATTGATTTTGCTCATTGCCCAATCATTCCATATTCTATTTCAATTAGTTAGTTAACCTATTCTTGTGGCACTTCCAAGCCAACATAGGACCCTAGGTCACATTTACTAGCCTATTGCACTGTAGACAAGGTGCTAACAAAAAGACTATGGACTTTATTTTTTATACCAAACATTATTTTCTTAGATACCTTATGCACTCTTGAATTCAAATGTGCAAGGGGTTTTTATTTGGAACCTTCAACCTCTAATTAGGGATCAAATCCTTCTCATGAGGTATCCTTCATTTGCTCACATGTGTACAACTCTCTGTGATTATCAATGGATAATTAGCCAGTTTGAGGCACCAACTTTGTAGGCTCCTACTATGTCATCAGGGCATTCTTCATCATATAATAATAATTATAAATTAAATAAAATTTTCTTTAAAAATAATGCATCCACTATTTTTAATAACATTGTTGCCACTACACCTTCATCGATTGATATGGCTCTTTCTTCTACTAGATAGTAGAGAAATTGATAATTTACACCATTGTCTGAGTCTCTCTACTCTAGCTTGTAGTAGCTCCTTGCTAATAACTTGGTTCAATTTCCATTCACTAGGCCTCTAGATACAAACAAGTCATTGTCACCTTCTTATCACCTGGAGGCCTTCTATCAGTTTCATAGAGTTTCAAGTCATGACACAAAGTGATGCACGCATCTAAAACACATTATTCAAGTCCTCATTGACTCCAACATCATCCAAGTCATTGGAATAAATGACAAAAGATATAAGTTCCTTGCAAAACCCAATCAAAATTTGTAGATCTATACCAATCCATTCGCACACCATTCATCCAACTTCATTGAACTTACCCTCACTTCACTTGTGCTAGATATTGACACTAATCATTTAGATTTTCCTTTTCTTAGCATGGTGGGGATGATAGCCACCCACCCTCAAGTATCATAAGGGAGGCCTATCACTGAACCTATCATTTATTTCTCTTCCACCGATATGCCTATGGGCATATATGATAGACCTCATTACATCAATCCTTAGGCCAACATGAAAACTATGCATAGGGTTCTAATTGACCCTGTCAACATGATGAATGTTGTTACTGAGGAGTTCCTGTACATTCACTAGCTTCATAGAGATGTGTATGATCTATCAAAGGTCTCTATGTGCATGCCCTAGGTTCCATTACCCTTTATGTTCATATTGGACCTAAAATCTTGGACATTTCTCTTTCTGTCATTCCTACATCAGACCGCTTTCATCTCTCATTGATGAGAGATACTTTTTGTTATCCATAAGTGTCTAAAGTTTCTACATAATGGAGTTGTGTACACTATCCAACATAGTGGGTTCTAGCCACTCTACTTACGTGATAACTTCTCTATAGATTATTTCTAGTCGATCCCCACTAGACCCTTCTGACCCCATATAGACTTTTTATTTAAGCTATATCAAAAATATAAGGCAAGTCAAATGGATCCCATTGCTCCTTCTTATAATCCTGCTCACCCAACAATCTCCTAGCCTCAAGTGGTTGCTTTTGTTCCTCCTCCTATCCCTTTAATAGGTCTAGGAAAGAAACCCGCGCCAAAATACACTCCTACTCCTTTTGTGGAGTCTCTAACATGCACAAGACATAATCATCTAGTGTGCTAGTGCAAACATCATCAATAGTGTACTCTACCTAGCCTATTGTCGACCTTGATTTCCCTCCTCCCATTTAGTTGCCTCTTGATCTCAAACCTCCTTCTGCACCTTAGCCTCCTCTTCCTCAACCCAACCCTTCTCTTCCTCAACTCTATAATAAGGATACAAGGTAGATAAGAAATATAGATGGTAATGTAGTGTTAATGATTCGATCACAATACATTGAAGAAATTTTAGTGACAGTTACTAATTGACTCAAGCCATTAGGATCACCTGCAAAACCTAGGATTAACTTTCTACAAGAGAAAAAAGAAAAGAGGATGAATTTGCAGAATATTGGATGCAATTAATGAATTGGATTAATGAATTACATGTGAGAACTTGCTTTTAGATTTGCAAGTTAGAGAAAACCCTACTATGACTTAAGAATAACCTAAGACTAAAATTAGCCATAAGTAAACTTAATAAAGTGTAATTAAATATTTAATTACACCAACACCTCCCCATAAGTGCAACTTAGGTAGAAATGAAAAACATGCAACTAATGCAAGAATGGGTCCCAGCTACAAGGCCATGTTAGGTACCCATGAACAACAAGAATCTCTCATAAGGTGGATAAAAGGAGAAAAACCCAATGGGAGAAAACTCCTCTCCAAAAGAGAGAAAAGAAAACAAGTACATGAACATGTGATGGAAGAAGGACGAACACTAAGATCCCCAAAGAACTAAATCCATCACAAAAGTACAATCATGAATGCCCCTTATACGAGAGGAAGAAGAGAGAAGGTCTGATGACCCCCCCAGAAGTGAGAAGGATGAAACCCCATGTGAGGATATGCTCCCTCCCAAAATAAAGATGAGAAGAGAGACCATGCAGTTGCTCCTCAAGATGACTCCTGTAGTGCTAGAAGATGCTCGACATAGAATAAAGATGAAGACCCATGAATGTTGAACAACATTCCTCCCCTTGGGAAGAAATAGAACTGCATATGTGTGCATAATGTCTTCCCATTTCATATAGGAATATACAGAAAGAAGGATAAATGTCTCTGAACTCTGCACATGATCCAAAGACAACAATGATGCTCCTGAGAATTGCTCAAATGTCTCTAATCCACTGTAAAACTGTGACTGAATAGGAGGATGAAGAACAATCTCTAGAGAAGATGATGGTGATATAACTCCATTGAAGCTATCATCATAGAGGAACTAAATACCCTCCAAAGTATCTCCCAAATATGCAATGTGGGACTCTACAAACAATAATGATATATCTAGTAGAAATGTATCCCAACAAGCTATCTCTAGAAGACTGATAATGTCCTGCTGCAAAGAATCTGAAGTAGCAACAGGTAATATAGATGTGATCTTGATAAGAGGATAAGGAGAAGCAAGTGAAGTATTTGTGTCATCTGAACTAGAAAGACCTATCAAATATACAAGCTCCTCAACTGTATCATCATCAAAAGGTATGCAATCTACATCATCAAGGGGTATGAGGCAATCCATAGTAAGATCATCTGGGAATGGAGAGATATGTGGGTCTCCATAGATCTCCCAAAAGCTAGTCCAAAGAGTGTGTGGGCATTCAATATGTGAGATAGAACACATAGTGTCAAAATCAACACTAGAACCAATCAATCCTACAATATGATCAAAATAATTTCCCCATGCAGATTTCCTCCCAGGTGTATCTGGTTCAGGTATGAGTCCATAAAGATAAGACAAAAGATTAAGCCACCTGAGATGTGTCAAGGTGCCCTTTTGCCAAGACTCATAATTATCCTTACCCAATGTTGCCACAGAAGGGTGAATAGAAAAACCCATTATATCTCCTCAAATAAATCAAATCAGAGATCAACAATTTGAATATGTATTAATGTTGATAAATGAAGCCCAAAAAACCTAACATAACTTCTCTAGGTGCCAAAATGTCTAGAATATCAAACAGAAGCCATAAAATTGACAAACTGAATAATAATACATGGGGATGAATATGGAAAAAGTGCATTGATGTCTGTGTAGAGCTCCTCAATACCTTTCCAATGCCACAAGAATCGTGAAAATTAGATATTGTGACAATAATATATGAGCTCAGAAGCCAAAAAGAGTGTCTAAACTTCAAACAACAATAAATATCACCAACAACAAAATCTGGAAAAACTACCTGCACCACTGGGTTTTTCTTGGAACTAGATTTTTGACACCTATTCGTTTACAAAAATTTGACTCCATTTTCCCAAGTTATGGGAAAAAAAGAAAAAATTCTAGCCCCTTAAAAACTGGCTCTTGATCGCATGGTGGCTAGGTGCAAGGGACTAGGCGCCTAGGCTTAAGCCCTAGGATTGCAATATGACCGTGTGCTACTGGGAAGATAGCTGAGCACTAGATTTTTATTTTTTTATTAAAAACAAATTTTAAAAAATATAAGAAAGGGTGTGTGGGGGGCGTAGCCACCCCACAACCCTAAGAATAGGGTTTGCAGGGCTTAAAGAGGCACACACCCTATGTAAAGGGGTGGTAGCCTTAAAGAGGCCTGTACCCTATGATTAGGGTGGCAGACTACCCAAAGGCAGTGCTACAGGCCTGCTACAGGTATAGGGCCTGCACATGCACTATGTAGGTACTTGTAACTTTAAATTTTTGGTTTTTTTTGTTACATGGCCATTATAGTACTCTCTAAAGGAGTCTATGGCGATATTGACATACTTTTCCCTAATATGGAGACCTAATTGTTGGTGTAATTAAATATTTAATTACACTTTATTAAGTTTACTTAGGGCTAATTTTAGTCTTAGGTTATTCTTAAGTCACATTAGGGTTTTCTCTAACTTGCAAATATAAAAGCAAGTTCTCACATGTAATTCATTAATCCAATTCATTAATTGCATCC
Source organism: Cunninghamia lanceolata (assembly GCA_027924645.1). Classification (NCBI taxonomy): domain Eukaryota; kingdom Viridiplantae; phylum Streptophyta; class Pinopsida; order Cupressales; family Cupressaceae; genus Cunninghamia; species Cunninghamia lanceolata. The sequence continues at coordinate 28,753,305 of BSBN01000339.1, read as the reverse complement.
AATATTATGCAAATTCATCCTCTTTACTTTTTTCTCTTGTAGAAAGTTAATCCTAGGTTTTGCAGGTGATCCTAGTGGCTTGAGTCAATCAGTAACTCTCACATGGTATCAACATCAGTAAGCCAAAACCATCATCTACTAGGCTCCCTAAGAAGTTGTTTATAAGTGAATTTTGTGAAGTTAATGATATAATCACATTGTTGAGGAGAGTCACAGGACTGGAGATGTCAAGAGAGTTTCAAACATAGATGTATCAGTACATTGCCAAGATCCTTTCCAAAAAAGGAGTTTAGCAAATGGGCTACCCTGATCAACAACATGCTTCATGAACAGTTAAGCATTGTGACTCAAAGAAAGGCCTTCTATATTACTTCATATTTGGTATATGCCTTGGCAAGAAGAAAATAGTTTGTTAAACTCAAGACTACGAAGGTCGTGGGAATGGGTCAAAAAAAAGTCTATGAATACTACCCACATCTAGAGCTTAGAGAAAGTGATAAGTATTTCATGAGAGTTAATGATGCATTCATTTTCTATATAAGAATGTTGGAAAATTATGTTGTTGAAATAAAATAAGTGGGGCAATTGGTACATTCGATTTCCCACATTCATGTATATTAGGTTCAGTGGTTTTGAGAAGGCACCCTACAAATTCCCTAGATATGTGAGCAATAAATCAATACTCTTGGAGCTATGTTGGTAAGTATGGGACGTGCATAAAATATGTTCTAAAATGAAGTTTTAGACACTTAAATCTCACTGTGTCCTAGCATCACACTAATCACCTCTCATATTTCCACATCATTGAAGTAATTAAATACATCATATTTATTTAATTAAACTAACTTTATAATGTTTTATCATCAAAGTAATTAAATAAATCATATTTATTTAATTAAACTAGCTTTCTAATGTTCCATCATTGAATTAATTAAATAAATCATATTTATTTCATTAATCTAACTTTCTAACATCCCTCCATTGATTAATTAAATAAATCATATTTATTTAATCAATTTAACTAATCCCCATGTTAGTGTGAATAGGGTTCTTTAGCTATGTAGTTCTTTCTTAGCTAATTCTCCACTTAGCTCTCTTCACATTAGGTAAAATTTACTTAGGCTTAGGGACCTTTTCACTTTATCCCATATTGGTTGTGTTTTTAGTCTCTTGGGTGGAATATCCTATATATACCACCTATTTCTCTCATATGAGCATCTCTTTTTCATTGTATGCTTTGTGTGTATAGGAAAAATCGAGAGGTTGAATGATAAAATCACAAAATCAATGATAATAACAACTCAATTACCCATAACATAAAGAGATCAATCTAAGTAAAATCCAATATCAATGAATAAATCAATTTAAAACAAGAAAAACTTCACCTAGATTGTATTGTTCTCTTTGTATGAATGTAGATTGCTCAATAATGTTGTGAAACCATATTTGCAACAAGCGGATATAGGTAGTATTCGTGCTCAAAAGATTGATATGCTCAATGATGCGATGTATGCTCAATTCGTTGTTAAGGAATGCCTGAGAATAAATGATCGAAGAGGATTTGTTATGGAGATGAGGGGGGTTTATATAGATTTCAATAAAGATTGATCAACGGTCTAGAAAATTCAATAGAATCAATGGATGAGATAAATCTAGAATTCATGATGAATGTGCATCTGACATGTGTCACTCAAAAAGGTATTTTTGTTTGAGTTAACTACTTTTTGATAAAGATAAGATTTGATTTCATAAATTAGAATGCTTTTTTTTCTAATTTAAGAGTTGGTGATAAAAACAAGATTGATTAAGTCAATTAACTCAACTTGTAATTTGCTTTTTGCATGATTTGAGATAAATTAAATAATAAATTATTTAATATTGTGTGCATGATGAACAAGATTTATTTTTAGAGGAATTGGAAGATAATTGAGAAAATTAAATAAATAAATTTATTTAATTGTTTGTGCATGATAGAAGAATAAATAAAATATTTGATTATATTTTATTTTTAGAGATTGAGATAATTTAAATAAATTTGCATGATTTATTTAAATTTGGAAGAACAATTTGATTTAATTAAATAATTAGAATTATTTAATTGTGGAAGAATAAAGTTGACTTTGATTTAAATTAATTAAATAAATGTAATTATTTCAATTAATGTCAAATTTAGAAGATTTGGAAGAATTTGATGATTTTGATGAAATGTAGATCAATGCTTCAGGATTTAACTATGTGTGTGTTTTTTCCTCAACATTTTGGATCATACTCCATGATCCATCATTAGGAGAATAAAGAGCAAGAGAAGAGAAAGTGATACAATTTTGATGAAATTAATTAAATAATTAGATTTATTCAATTAATGTTGAAATGCAGATGATTTGACAGATTTGATGAAATTGATGAAATTAATTAAATAATTAGATTATTTAATTAACATTGAATGCAGGTGATTAGACAGATTTGATGACATGCAAGTGATGCGATGACATGGTCATTTTTAGGTGTCTACATTTTGCCCCTCTTTGAGATGGTGTTGCAAAGTAACATCATTTCAAAGAAATTTAAAACATAGTGCTTAAAGACATGATACAATTTTGATGCCCTAGTGTAGCTAGCTGCCCCTATGTAGCTGGCGTAGGATACCCCCTCGAGAGGAAAGACAGGGAAGCGATAGAAGGATAGGGGTGATGCTCGCCTAGAAGATTGTGTTGGAGATAGATGATGTTGGGTTGACGAAGGTTGAGATAGAAGATAATATGATAGAAAATACTGTTGATCAATCTTTGCTTGAAAACTATATAATGACATGGATAAATGGATGGTTAAATGGATGAGCTTGTTGCAACAGTTTCACAAATGTTTATAAAGAGCAATCCTTTTTTTGATATAGCACATGGATAGTTTGCCACCAAGGTATAAATGACCAAGGTACTATGATATCTAAGTGCGTGGATGTTAACTCTGCAAGCAAGCGGTTTGAACTTAGATCCCTTAGACATAATATAACCTTGTTGGATATGTGAATGAGCCATAGTCTTGAACATAAAATAAACTTCAATACATAAATGCAAGAAGAATATTAATATGTAAGATGCTAGGTCGTAACACACACAAGATAAATATACTGCTAAGAAAGATGCTAAAGATCTTTCCTCAAACACGGCACAGAAAAGAAATGACAATGCCCCCAATCTGTACTGCATCGCAACATACCAAGATATAGATAAATCAATCAAGGTAGTCTTGAATTAGTAATGGACAAAGGAACAAAAGATAAACCATAAAGCAAATTGACTGACTTACAAAGTAAACATACAGCCAACATATTCTCTAGCCAAAGAGGTTGCTCAGGATAGATTGGATAGGATAGATAACAGCCTTATCGTAGGAACGATGTGTCTATTAAAGGGTGTTATCTGTTGAAAAGATAATGTGTGGTTTTAGGAAATGAAACATGTCGTATAAGACGCCTAGTCTAGTTTCGACAATGGAACATCTTGTACAAGACAAGTGTGTTGATCTATTGCTTGGTTGAATTTGATTGATGTAGTAGATGTTGGCAATCGATATGTAGGATATCATATGGCTCTACAAGTAGGTGTTTTTTATTTAGTTTGGTTAAGGGTTGTTGCTTTGAAAGGATGTGTTTATTTTTTGTTTTGCTTCTTGAGTTAATCAAGTCGAGGTGAATGGATTGTGATAAATGGAAGACTAGAAAGATGACATGTAAATGGATTGAAATGGGTGAAGAATGATGAATCGTATGTGCCTGAGTACTGGATACGTCCTTCGTATTCTAGACTACCTACATACCCTGTATCCATGAGATCAAGGCACATTACGATGAAAGATGAAAATGATAAATATGTAGTTTTGGGTAGAGTGATGAGTGGGTCAAGGTGTTTGAGCTTGAGTAGGTGAAATGATGAGATCTTATGTCCCTGAGTACTGGAAACTTCCTTCGTATTCCAGACTGCCTACATACCCATATCCATGGGATCAAGGTACCTTAAGATTGACATTAGATGATATGTAGTTCTAGTTTGTGTTTGATGATGTAGGATAGTGTTGGTTATATAACAGCCTTATTGTAGGAACGATTTGTCTGTTAAAGGGTGTTGATCTCTTGAAAGGATAATGTCTAGTTTCAGGAAATGAAACATGTCGTATAAGACGCCTGGTCTAGCTTTGATCATGGAACATTTTGTATAAGACAGTTGATATGGTTGATTGGTTTGGTTTGGTGTGTTTGTGTTGTCATTTTTTTGTTTTTTTGTTTGGAAGTGTGTTTGTTCTTGTTTTGTGCTTTGCTTTCAAGGATGAAGTGTTTGAAGTGTTTATGTTTTTGAAGTGTTAGAAGTGTTTGAAGTGTTTGTGTTTTTGTGAACCACGAACAAGGATCCATTCCTAGACCTAGGGGAAGGAAAGGGGTGCCCCCATTCTGGTAGAGGCATTGTTATGGTTGACTAACATAGGATAATGATGGGTGATAGGAAGACATAGAATGAGTGGCATTGACTAATTTCCAAGCTATACTAGATAGGGAGATGGAAATGCAAACAAGGTCAATGGTTTTATTATGGATGGATGGATGCAGTTCATGATGAAATGGTCATGGAATGAACAAGACTTGATAGATGATGGATGCTGACTCTACACATAATGCCTGTTTGCCAAGTTTTCACTATGGTACTTACCAAGGTGCCTATTTACGAAGTTTTCATCATAGGATGGATTATTTTGTTTGTTTTTGTTTTTGTTTTTTGTTTTTTTGATAGGGGTTCTTTGAGGATCAAGCAAAGAACTTCTTGAGATGAACACTGTTGAGTGGCTCATCTAGAGGAATGCCTTTAGGTGTTGCTAAAGTATAAGCTCCTGATCCATATGATGTTGTGACAATAAAGGGTCCTAACCAATTAGGCTCGAACTTGCCCTTCTTTTCTTGATCTGCTTGATTTCTCTAATTTTCTTTTAAGATAAGATCACCCACTTGAAACAGTCTTTCTTTGATCTTCTTGTTATAGTTGCATTGGAGGTAGTTTTTATAAACATGGAGATGATTAAGCGCAGCAAGGCACCTCTCATCTAGTAGTTCTAGCTCAGCTAATCTAGAAGTGTGATACTCCTCTCCATCAATCAGGTGCTGCATGGATACTCTGAGGGATGGGATCTCGACCTCTATAGGTAGAATGGCTTCAGAGCCATAGACCAAGGCATAGGGTATGGCACCAGTTGGTGTTCTGATACTAGTACGGAAGGCCCATAGAGCGAGATTGAGTTGCAAGTGCCAATCATGACCAGCTTCATTAACTATTTTCTTGAGGATTTTGAGAATGGTTTTGTTAGAAGCCTCGGATTGGCTGTTACTCTATGGATAGTAGGGAGTAGAAAAGTGATGTTGGATATTGTATTGTGTACATAAGGCATAGACATCTTGATTCTTGAATGGTCTCCCATTATCAGTGATAATGGCTTGGAGGATACCATACCAGAAAATGAGGTAGTTAAGGATAAACTTGGCTATTTGCTTTCCGGTGATATAAGTCATGGGAATGGCTTCGACCCACTTTGTGAAGTACTCAGTCACGGTAATGATAAATTTATGTCCATTGGATGAGGATGGGTGGATTTGTCCTACGAGGTCAAAACCCCATTGTAAAAAAGGCCATGGAGTTGTCACAGGTTGTAGTTCATGAGTTGGTGCGTGAATCAAATCTTCGTGTTACTGGCATTGTAGACACTTCTTAGCAAACTGTAAAGCATCTTGTTCTATAGTAGGCCAATAATACCCTGTACAGAGTATCTTCTTAGAGAGGTTAGGATGGGTAGAATGTACGCCATAGACACCTTCATGTATGTCTTGTAAGGTAGCATCAGCTTCTTCCGCGTTAAGACATCGTAGGAGGATACCATTGAGACTTCGATGATATACTGTATCACCCAGAATGGTGTAACGGGAGGATCAACGGATAAAGGTTTTGTGTTGGGTGGAAGATAGCTCAAAGGGAAATGTACCATTTTTAAGGTATTCATAGATATCTTCATACCATGGGGAATTGGGACCAACAAGTTCATAGATGATTTCAATAGTTGGAACATCGACGGCTGGTATCAACAATTGCTCGATCAATAATTCACAATTCTGTGTGTTTGCAGGCATGTCTATAAGTGACCCTACAGAAGCCATAGAATCTGCAACTTTGTTATGCTCTCTCAAAATTTGCTCAAAAGTGATGCAAGAAAAGTGTGGTTTGTAGGCATCCACTAGTTGCTTGTAGGGGACCAAATTTTCATCTTTTGTTTGATACTCATCAGTGACTTGTCAAATGACTAGTTGTGAGTCTCCATATACCTGTAGTTCTTTGATGTCCCATTGGACTATTGTATTGAGACCTATGAGGAGTGCTTCATACTCAGCTATGTTGTTAGTGCAAGGAAATGCAAGTCGATATGACTTTGGGATATAGTCATTTTGAGGCGTGATAAAAAGGATTTCAGCCCCTGATCCATGCTGTGTGTAGGAACCATCAAAATACAATTTCCACATTACTAAGGTAGAAAGAGTGAAGAGATTCTCATCTGAAAAGTCAAATACCATAGGATGTACATATGTCATAGGTGCTTCTGCTAGTTGATCTGCTAGGGCTTGTCCCTTGATTGCTTTACAATCCACATACTTAATGTCAAACTCACTAAGGATCATGACCCATTTAGCTAGTCTGCCTGTGAGGGCTGCTTTTGCGAGGAGATACTTTAATGGATCAATTTTGGCTATTAGATTTGTGTGTTGGTTTAGCATGTAATGCCGCAACTTTTGGGAAGTGAACACTAAGGCTAAACAAGCTCTTTCCATAGGTGAATAATTGAGTTCATATCCCACCAAGGTTTGACTAATATAATAGATTGCATGCTCTTTTCCTGACTCATCATGTTGTGCTAGAAGAGCCCATAGGGCTACAGTTGTAGTTGATATGTACAAGATCAAAGGCCTATCAATGACTGGTGGTACAAAGACAAGAGGAGTAGCTAGATATTCTTTGAGTTGATCAAATTCTTCTTGACACTTATCATCCCATAGAAATGAGACATCCTTTCGGAGCAAGTGTTGAAATGGTTGACATTTATTTGCTAGTTGTGAGATAAATCGCCTAATGGATAGTAACCTTCTTTGAAGGCTCCTTAGTGCTTTTAGATTCTTTGGTGGAGGCATCTCTACTATAGCCTTGAATTTTGCTGGATCTACTTCAATGCCTCTGTGAGATACAATGTATCCCAACAGTTTTCCTGATGTTACCCCGAAGACACACTTTTTTGGATTGAGTCTTACTTGATATTGATATGGGAGAAGTGTTACAATCTAGGTGTTGGTGGTGGATGTTAAGGATATGGGTGATATCATAAATATAGAGGATTTAGTGAATAGGTCATTCATATGGAGGTAAGAGTCATTGATGATATCCTCTTTAGTCATCAAATCTGCGAGAGAAGTTTGTGCTACCTTGTCGAGAATACCCTCGATGTCCAAGGCGCGTGGTACCTTCCTACCAAATCCTAACCCCTTTTTGTCTAGCTTCTTCTTCACAATAATGCATTCCATTACACCTTGATTATTTTTCCCAAGGCCCCCTTTGCCTTTGTAGCCCATGTTCTTCACAATTCTTAGGCCATTGCCATATTGTTTGATTGGTATGCTGACTGGTTCTTTCTCTTTGTAGAGCCAAGATGAGATGTCTTCAATAGTTTCCTCTGCTAATAGTTTTCCCTCTTGGAACTAAGTTAGGGATGTTGGGGGAGTGATAGTTGCTTTCTTAGTTGCTTTGGCTATGGGCGGTTGGCCGTAGGATTTAAGGGAAAAGGGCATCCACCCTACACAACAAGATTTTGAGATATCATATTCTCCAAAGCCTATATCACGAATGTGAGCTTTGATTTTAGGAATAGGATGAGAATTAGGTTCAGTTTCATAGGCTTTTTTCAGTTTTTTAGAGTCGACATACAATGGGGATTCATGGGCTTTGTCATTGTTTGGCACTTGGTTGGAATTCTTATAACTACCTTGCAAGACATGACAGAATTCAAAGGGATTAGGATCTCCTGGAATAGTGATCTCTGTACCATTAAATGGGAACTTGAGAGACTGATGGTACGTAGAGGGAAAATCTTTCATGGCATGGATCCATGGGCATCCTAAGATAATGTTATAAGGTAGCTCAATGTCGAGGACTTGGCACCTAGTTTCAAGCATGACGGGGCCTACTTGTATAGGTAAGTAGATAACACCTTCTGAACAGCACTCAGCATCATCATACCCCTTGATTGTAATACTTCGATCAATGTTGACATGATCCTCAGAGTATCCCAACTATTTAAGTAAATTGAGAGAACAGATATTGAGACTAGCACCACCATCTATAAGTATGTGTTTGATCTTTCGTTTATGGATGAAAACTTCAATGTGAAGGGCATTATTGTGACATGGATCGTGGGATGGGAGGTCTTTTTCAGAAAAGACCATATTGTAAGGTGAGACAATGTTACCTATAATTGCTTGGAAATCTATGACCGCTATGTCATTAGGAATTGAAGACTCTTGTAGGGCTTTTTCTAGCACAGCTTTATGTGCGGGTGATGACCGTAGAAGGTCCAAAATAGAGATCTGTGCAGGGGTTTTCCCTAGATGTTCTACAAGATTGTAATCAGATGGAGTTGGGAGACTTGGTGTAGGACCACACAGGGTGACACAACCACAATGAGTTGTAACTGCACAATCCGTAGATTTTCCTTTGATAGTGAGGGTAGATACATGACTTTCTTCAAAACAACCCACAATAGAGTCATAGGAAGTTGAATCTTTGTTAACACCTTTACCTTTTTCTAGATTTTGACCTTGACCATGGTTAGGGAATGGCTCCTTGTACATGTTGAGGTCTTTATTGGTGTTTTGAGTTGGTGGTTTAACATCAAAAGTGATTTGTTTTCTGTCGATAAGGTTTTGGATCATGTGCTTGAGTTTCATGCATGAGATGGTTTTCTGTCCTTTGGTCCTATGGTACTCACAATATTCATTATCTTTGTACTGTGGGATTTTGCAAACAGGTTCGCCATATGTGGGAGCATCTGGTAAGGTGATGAGTCCATTGTTTATAAGTTTGTGTAAAACAGTCTCAATAGGCTCTCCCAAGGGAGTGAATTGACGTTGCGGAGGGTAATTTTGTTGAGGTCGCTCTTGTTGTCATTGTTGTTGTTGGTTTTGTTGAGGCAGAGGTTGACTTGGTTTTGATGAAAGATGAAGGGGTGTTTGTAGTGTTTGGACATGTTTAGAATCTACCACACCATCATTGACCACATTTTTATTTTTGTTCCAAAACTTGGGTTTATCGTTTGTTTGTTGTTGAGGAGCATTGTTTTTAGTTTCTTTGAAGATTTTTACCATGCCTTTAGCGATGAGGGCCTTTTCAATGTTGATGCCCTTGTAGGTAATTTTGTCAAAGGTTGTAGCACTAAGAATTTGCAAATGGAAACCCAATTCTTGGTTAAGGTTCTGCACAAATATGCTAACAAGCTGCTTTTCAGGTATCTTGAATGGGAATTTGCTAGCCATTTGTCTCCATCTTTGAAGGAAGGAGATGAGAGTTTCCCCATTTTTCTATTTATTGTTGCATAGGTCGGTCGTGGAGATCTCATGTTCTGTGTTGTAAGAGAAATGGGTGGCAAATTTCTCTGCAAGCTCATTAAAAGATTTGATACCTGTGGGTAGGTGCGAGAACCATTCTATAGCTTGACCTCCAATACTGCGATGAAAGAGGCACATAAGATATGTGTCGTTATGTGAGACCTTGAAGCAAGTGAGATAGAATTCTCTAAGATGGTCTTTTGGGTCTCCTTTTCATTTGTATTTATCAAATTTGGGAATAGTGAAGTTCTGAGGAAATGGGATCACGAGTAATGACCGATCAAATGGATAAAGACAAACTTCTTCCAAAGAGAAGGTTTTCTTAGTGTGGCCAAATGTAAGATCAGATAATTGTTGTTGAACCTCTGCAAATTTTAGTTCCATAGTTGTGGGAGGTGTTGGAAACATCTCTTGTTGAACTAGAGGTGGTTGTTGTTGCCCATATGGAAGATTGTAGTGGAAGCCATGTGCATTGGTGTTATAAGGGTCATATGATTGGTTAGGGTCATATGTGTTGTATGTTGGGTTTGGATTGGGTTGGATTTGGGTGTTTTGGTTTTGGGGAGGTGGGGGTGGTGCTAGGTAAGAATGTAGGCTTTGTGATGGTTGTTGATAAGAGTTTTGTTGTTGGTATTACGGAGGTGGTGTGAAGAAAGAATTTGGTGGAGTAAAGCTAAAGTCTGTTGGGTTTGGTTGCAGTGGTGGAACATAGCTTTGGGAAGTTTGGTTTTGGGAATATTGAGGATTGAGATAGGTGTGGGTTAGGTTAAGTGTGGATGATCGTTGTGGTGGAGGAACATAGGTAGATGTGTTTTGTGATGGTGGAGGTTGATTGAGATATGTGTTGAAAAAGGTTAGTATTGATGAGCGTTGTGGCGGAGGGACGTAGGTAGATGGGTTTTGTGATAGTTGGGGTTGACTAAGATGGGGATAGGTATAATTGAGTGTAGAAGAATGTTGTGGTGGAGGGACATAGGTTGTGTTGACGTTTTGTGATGGTTGGGGTTGCATGACATTATTTGGATTAATGAAACGAAGGTTTGATGATGTTGGCGGTGGTGTTTGTTGAGATCCTGGTTGCATGGCTACATAAGTGTTTCTCGGATTGTAATTTGGTGGGAAACCTTCTCGTGATGGGGTAGCCAATATTCCACTTGTGATTGGTGTGGGCATTTTAGGAGGTTGTTGCGTGTTTGATTGAGCTAGAGCAGCTTGTTTGGCTAGTTCTTAACGTTGTAGAGTCTCTTGTTGGTGTTTGTAGATCTCCATAGGAGTCATGAGTGGTGATATGGGTCCCTCTATCGTTGGGTTTTGATAAAGGGGATTCTCATATTGTGCAATTGTTCTCCCTGTGAGCTTTGTTCAGGTATGGGTGTGGTCATAATTGACATGGTTTGGACTGCAATTATGGCGTCATGGGTTTTGTTTGGCTCCTTGAGATTGGATAGATCAAAATCTTGGGGTAATTTGGCTCCTTGTTCTACTAGTAAGCGAAAGAAATGATCTTGGTTTTCACTAAGGATTTTGTCAAAGGCAACCATGGCTCTAGAATCTTGTATGATTTCATCAAGGTTATGTCTATCTACTTGAGAGGATTGACCTTCTTCAAAGTGTCTTCTTGAGATGGGACTTGAACCGTGGTATAACCGAGTGTAGCAAAATCTTGAGGCATGCTGATGGTGAATTGAGTTATATCAACCAAAGGGATATTACCTTCATGAGGATTGTTTGGTTGGTCATGTTGCGGCCTATTTTGTGAGTCGGTTGGTCTTTCCATTGGTGTTTTTGGAACACCCTTTGGAGTCATGTTGGATTGGCTTGGTTGAGGCGTATGAGGAGGCAATTTGTGCTTCCTTGGGACAATTTGTTCAGCCTTCATAGTTTGCTGGAGTCTAGTGGTTACCATGGGATTCACTAGGATACTTTGTTTGAGATGCTTGCTAGGATTTTGCTATGTTTTTGGAAAAGATAATTTTGATGAACAGTTTACTGGACCAACGACGATGTACTGTTTGACCAAAGGCACAAGACTATGTTACCAAAAGTGAGCTATTGTGTTACCAAAGGCGTTGGACTATGCTGCCAAAGGTGAGGTACTGTTATACTAAAGGCAAGGTACTATTATACCAAAAGAGAGCTATTGTTATACCAAAGGTGTTGAAGTAGTCTGCCAGAGGCGAGGTATTGTTATACCAAAGGTGAGCTACTGTTATACCAAAGGTGAGCTGTTGTTATACCAAAGGCGCTGAAGTATTGTCAGTGATGTTTATAAGGCAAATTTTGATAGAATTGGATTTGATTTTGATTATATTTGCTTTGGCAAGAGAAAACACATCAAACAAAGTGGAAAAAAGGACTGACACAACAGATAGTGTATGTTCGAGGCTCACGAAAAAGCCCAAGGTTTCCATGGGTATTAGACAATTGCAAACAATTTCAAGCACTTTTTATCCCTAGAGACAAAGGTTCATTATGGTCGTTCAACTCACAACTTAATTCTTTGTCGACCAAATGTCATTCCATATAGGTGTCAGACATTTGTATCTTTGCGAGAGACGATAGGTAGGGATATCTCACCCTCCCCTCGGAAAGCTCAAGTAGGTCACAAGAGCTTTATGGCTGAGGGAATACTATCTCTTCTCAAGGGAGGCAATGGTGAGTATCTTGAGGGCTTAAATCGATTCCCCTTGCACTAATGATTACTACAACGTTCAGAGGTGGATCGGGTAGCCACTATCTAGATTGGTTCTTAGTAACTTTGAGGGAATGCCTTACGAGCAATGTGACAAGCTACTAAAATCTTTAACCAATCCTACTAAGAGTATCAAACACTTCGCACAATGTGAAAATTGTTTCCACAAAGTGCTAGTGCACCTCTTTTCGATTTGGCACCACAAGGTAAGGCTGACACTGGTTAGGACTTGGCTTTCACCTTATCCCTCTTATATAGCGATTCAAAGGAAAACTCCACTTAGGGTCGTCCCTTTTGGATGAAGTGCAATCCAAAAGTAGGCCCTTCTAAAGGAATAACTAAAATGTAAGATCAAGCACGTCAAACAAAGGTTCAATTATCCCGTTATAAGAAAAAATAAGGTGCAACTAGATTAGGCACACACCCGATTGTAGTTGTCAATTGTCCCTTATGAAATTGAAGTGTTTGGCATTCATGTCCATTGTCCTTTAGAAAATTGAAGTGTTCTTGCAGTCATGTCCATTGTCCCTTAAAAAAGCAATATGTTCCTAAGACTTAGATTGATAGATTTGATGTTTTGTCCCTTAAGAAAGCAATATGTTCCTAAGACTTAGATTGATAGATTTGGCAATTTCTTCAAAGCTTGTCCTGCATGAACATGTTAGAAAAACCCATTTGCTCTGTTTGAGTGATAAGAAGCTGCAACAAGTTGATTAGTTTGACATAAACTCAAAAGTTAGCAAAAATAAATCAATTGATCAAAAAAGTGCTTTACTGTATAACCAAAATCGACTTACTGTATTGCTAGAAGCGCTGCACTATGTTATCGAAAGCGAGTTACTGCATAACCAAAAGTGACCTACTATGTTGCCAGAAGCATTGTACTATGCTACCAAATGCGTGGTACTGTGCTGTCAAAAGCACTTTATTGCTCTAGATCTAAAAAAAGTGATATTTCATTAAAAAGGCTAAATCAAAAGATGATTTCATGATTGATTTGAGGATCTGGGATGTAATGGATGATAAGATCTATAACCTGGAATCAAGAACAACTCACAAGATGCCACAAAAAAGATAGGTTAACTAAAAAAAATGCTAATACCCCTAAATACGTCAGCTTAGGCAATATGAATGATAATTGAAAGACAAATAAATCAGCTTGTCAGTCAAATGAAAGATAGATATGATGAGTTAGAACCCTCCAAATTACAAAACAAGATCAGAAACCCTAACATGCTAGAAGCGCTTTACTGTTATGCCAACTGCGCTTCACTGTAATACCAAAAGCGCGGTATTGTGCCGCCAAAGGCACTACAATATCGCCCGAAGGCACTGTACTATTCTGCCACAGGTGCTTCACTGTACTGCCAAAGGCACTTTTCTGTGTTAGGGCGTTGTTCTGTACTGTACTTCAAAAAAATCAATTTCTCAAAGAAAAAGAGGGATTAGTGGGTCCCACTGGGCATGCCAGAATGTGTATAGGAAAAATTGAAAGGTCGAATGATAAAATCACAAAAGTAATGATAATAACAACTCAATTACCCATAACATAAAGAGATTGATCTAAGTAAAATCCAATATCAATAAATAAATCAATTTAAAACAAGAAAGACTTTACCTAGATTGTATTGTTCTCTTTGTATGAATGTAGATTGCTCAATAACGCTGTGAAACCATATTTGCAACAAGCGGATATAAGTAGTATTCGTGCTCAAAAGATCGATGTGCTCAATGATGCGATGTATGCTCAATTCATTGTTAAGGAATGCCTGAGAATAAATGATCGAAGACGATTTATTATGGAGATGAGGGGGGTTTATATAAATTTCAATAAAGATCGATCAACGGTCCAAAAAATTCAATAGAATCAATGGATGAGATAAATCTATAATTTATGATGAATGTGCACCTGACATGTGTCACTCAAAAAGGTATTTTTGTTTGAGTTAACTGCTTTTCAAGATAAAGATAAGATTTGATTTCATAAATTAGAATGCTTTTTTCTCTAATTTAAGAGTTGGTGATAAAAACAAGATTGATTAAGTCAATTAACTCAACTTGTAATTTATTTTTTGCATGATTTGAGATAAATTAAATAATAAATTATTTAATTTTGTGTGCATGATGAACAAGACTTATTTTTAAAGGAATTGGAAGATAAGTGAGAAAATTAAATAAATAAATTTATTTAATTGTTTGTGCATGATAGAAGAATAAATAAAATATTTGATTATATTTTATTTTTAGAGATTGGGATAATCTAAATAAATTTGCATGATTTATTTAAATTTGGAAGAACAATTTGATTTAATTAAATAATTAAAATTATTTAATTGTGGAAGAATAAAGTTGACTTTGATTTGGGCGGGGGCCCTGGCTTGATTGGCTAAGTAATTCCATTGCAGTAAAGATGGTCACGAGGTCCAGTCTCCCCCTATCCCCATGGTACCGGAGGGCGTGTCATGCCAGCATCACCGGTCACGTGAAAAAAGTTTACCAAGCACCCAAAAAAAAAAAAGTTGACTTTGATTTAAATTAATTAAATAAATGTAATTTATTCAATATATGTCGAATTTAGAAGATTTGGAAGAATTTGACGATTTTGATGAAATTAATTAAATAATTAGATTTATTCAACTAATGTTGAAATGCAGATGATTTGATAGATTTGATGAAATTAATTAAATAATTAGATTATTTAATTAACGTTGAATGCAGGTGATTAGATAGATTTGATGTTAAAAATGATAATCTTTACTTGGTTAAGGATACTTAAATACTTTAGTAAAGATCATTAAATTATTTCTTTGTATTAAATACTTGTATTATTAAATACAAAGTATTTTTATTTTAGGTGAGTATCCTCACACATGTGTGAGGATAACTCACGTCATTATTCCTCTTGGAGGAATATTTGATTTATTTAGCTACCTCCTTAAGAGGTTGACACATTGCACTTATTCACATGAAAGGTGGCATATGGGAGTTGATTGCAACTCCCCTCTCACCTCTATTTATGAGGTGCCCTCTCCTCTTCATTCATTCATTCCTCTCTTATTTTCTCTTCTCATTCATTTTTTGAGGATCTCCTCCCTCTTTTTCTGTAATATTTTATTTCATGGCTACATGCCATCTTTCATAATGTATGGGGTTTTTTTCTTTGCTTTTCCCCCTTCAAAATGTCTAGTCTCCTTTGTTGAATCTTGGTAATGTTATCTTTCAAATGATGCTCCAGCAAATTAGTTTTTCTTTCCTGTATTTACTTTTCTTTCAATTTATTTAATTTTCCTAACATGGTATCAGAGCAGGCTACTAATCTTGTTGTGAGTATTGTTGAAGGTACCATTCAACTTGGAGACGTCATTTGGAGTTTGAGAGAAGAAGTTGTATTTTATTTTTTTGTTGTGGAGGAAAGAAACTCTGTGCAATTTTTTTTGTTTCCCTGTGCAAGAAAAGGGGTTTTAAATCCTATTTTATTTCATACTAACCCCTATTCTAGTTGTTTTTCCAAATCAGCTTTTTTTTTCAACAAGGGTTTTAACCCTTTCATTCTTTTCTT
Organism: Cunninghamia lanceolata; assembly: GCA_027924645.1. Classification (NCBI taxonomy): domain Eukaryota; kingdom Viridiplantae; phylum Streptophyta; class Pinopsida; order Cupressales; family Cupressaceae; genus Cunninghamia; species Cunninghamia lanceolata. The sequence continues at coordinate 28,737,378 of BSBN01000339.1, read as the reverse complement.
ATTCTAACCTCTCTTTCAATCTGTGCAAAAAAATGTTTGTTGTGCAAAACAGATTGTTGCAACAAACAAATTTCTAGTTTTCTCTATTTTTTGTGTAGGAAAATTTAGTTCTTAATATTTCTATATATATATATATATTCTTATGATTTTAGGAAAAAATTACATATCTGTGCAGAAACAAAAAAATCATGGAGATATAATTCTCTTTCATTTTTTTTATAGAATTTGTTTCATTTCTCTACACTCTAGGGTTTATAAAAAAAAGGATAACTTTGTTTGTTTTTCTAACTTTTTTTTCATATTTGTGTCATGTTTTATAAAAAAATTGCAATACTTTTTGTTTTAAATTCTTGTTTGTAACCCTTTTTCATGCAATTTTTTTTAGGGCCTCTAACCCTCTTTCAGCAAAATCTTGTTTTTTTTTAAAAAGATCTGTGTAAAGTTGTTTCCAACAGATCTCTTCAAATTATTAAATAGATTGGGTATTTTGCCCTTTTGCATGCAAGTATTAAATAGATTGATATCTTTACAAAAAGAATCAGATTTATATTAAATAAAACTTATTGCAACTTCTTTCTGTTAATAACACAATACAAACAACAACAAAAAGATATTAAATACAAGTTTTTTTTTTTAAATTATAAATGAAAAAAAAATTCCTAGCCACAAACTCTTCTCTAATCCTCTGGTATCCACCTTGCCTTTTCCTCTTCAAACCCCTGCAAGCAAAAGTTGTTTGGGGCTGCTCTTACTTGCCCAGCTCTCTAAACCCTACACAAAAAAATAAAATAAATTATTTTCTTCATCAACTTGTGGTTTTTAAACCATTTTTTTTAATAATTATATGTTTAGAAACTTTTTAATATATATTTTATTATATATTTTTAAAGTTTTCTTATTGGGGCAGGGGCCTTGGCTCGATTGGCTAAGTAATTCTGTTGCAGTAAAGATGGTCACGAGGTCCAGTCTCCCCCCGTCCCCGTGGTACTGGAGGGTGTGTCGTGCCAACGCCATTGGTCACATGAAAAAAGTTTACCAAGCACACAAAAAAAAATAAAGTTTTCTTATTAAAACTTTTTTTTTAAAATGTTTTTTTTCCAGTTTTTTAAAAGAAAAATCTTCCAATTAAATGTTTTATTATATATTTTAATTTTATTAATATTTTTAATCTTTTATTTAAATCATCATATGTCTTTTTAAATAAGTGTTTTTTCAAAAAATTGCCTTATGAGGGAAATATATCAATAATTAATAATTATTTGCCTCAGAGCAATATTTCAATATTTTTTTATAAAGTTTCTAATTTAAGCCGTATTATATAAAATTTCTAATTTTTAATATTGCCTTTTCTTTATATAATAAGGCATTTGTTTTTTTTAAATATATTTGTTTCTGCCTTTTCATTATGCCATAAGGCATTTTTTCAATTAGACATTTTTCTTAAAATGATTTTTTTTAAACGTTTTTTTCGAAAAAATTGTCTTTTTCATAAGGCATATTTAAAATTCTTTTTATTTTGGCATTTTTCAAATAAAAATATTTTGCCTCTCATTTATTTAGACAATTTTTTAAGATTCTTTTAAATAGGCATTTATATATATTAGGGAAAAAAAAAATTTAAATGTCTTTTATTTAATTAGGCATATTTTAGACATTTCCCATTTATTTATTTATTGAGGCATTATTTTAAAAAAATCCTTTTTTTTAGAGGCATTTGTTTAAACAAATTTTTGCCTATCTAAATTAATCAAATTTGCCTTATCTAATTAGGCAATGTTTAAATCCTATTTGATTACTAAGGGATTAATTTATTTTAAATACTTATATTGTTATGTATTGATCTATTTAAATAAATAGATAAAATTTGAGAATCCTTATGTCATTGTAAATATTTTATCTCTTAGACATCAATTAATTCTCGTGACAATATTTGAAATGCTCAATCCATACCTAAATAGGTTTCTTTTTTTCAACAAATTTGCTTTTTATTAGGCATTTTTAAAAAAAATTGTTTTTTTCTTATAATTTTTTTAAGGCAAATTTTCAAAACTTTTGCCTTTTAAATAATTTTTTATCACACATGTACTATGTTATTAGACTTGATCAACCCAATAATAGTGTACATGTTTCCTATCAAATGTATTTATTATATAAAAAGGGGATATTCATGTAGTCCAGAATGCATGAATATTGTCTTAGAACGTATTTTGAGTATATTATATTTATCATCAATGACTTCATACTATGTGATATGCATGTCAATCCACAAATCTTGTGACATTATTCAATCACAAATTTTTAATATTAATTTATTATAATTTATTAAGGTGGCTTGATTTGTGCCCCTTCTCATTCAAATGTATCTCTCAACTCATTCTATCACAGTTTGTGGTAATTTATCATTCTTCTTTTCTCTATCTAAGTCTTGATCTCATACAATAGTCTAAAGCTTCATTCTCAACTACAATTATGTTGTTTTGATAAAGGGAATCTAATATTTTATTGTGCCTCATTTATCTGTTATAATTTTTGAGAAATTAAAAGCTCATTAGAGCATATGCCTCCTTGATGGATTTATTCCATCTATATATGTTTTGCAAATTAAATGCTTTATTTAGTCTCAATGGAGCCTTTAAATATTTTATGCGCAAGACGCATTTGCAGTAATGTTGCATAGGGAGCCCTTTAAGTCTTATTGGAGTGTTTTTTGGGCCCCATGGAAAATATTTCCATCCACTTTGATGGTATGCACTTACATTTTTATGATGAACTAATCGTTGGGGATCAAGTTCTTAAAATTTGATGAAGTCAATATGGTTGTTATACCATTTTATAAGGCTATTTTCAAAGTCCTTTGATATTAATTTTTTTTATGAAGGCACTATGGGTTTTATAACCATCTATAGGACTGATTTTCAAAGTCCGTAATATTGAATCTTCAAATGATGGTACTATGATCTTAGGACTAATTTTCAAAGTCCATTATTATTAAACTTGATATAAGTTCCCTTTACAATTCAACAAATGATGTAGTGAGAAGCAACCTAGAACTTTTATTGCTATGTCTATATATTGACATTTTATAATTTGGGCTATAAGCCATAATTTGTGCTACAATTTTCCCTAGCACTCTTACTCAAGACTTAAGGTTATTTTATCTACATTGAATTAGCTATGCTAAATTTTGCCATATTGGCTTTATCACTTAAATTCATATTCATTTGATCCACAATTTTATTATGCATATGCAATTTGTATCTTTATATGAATATACTAATTCAAATTTAGGAGATGATCCAAATGATGGGAAATCTATTTGTGGTTATGGTTTCTTTGATGAAATAGGTTCAATATCTTGGCAACACAAGAACCATCAATCCACTTCTTTTGGCTCTAAAGGAGCTCACTATTCAAATTATTCAAAGGCATCTATACAAGCACTTTGGTTCACAAAGGCATCTATACAATTACTCTCAAGACTACTTGAAGACTTGCCTCTATCTCAAAATAAATTCTTCACTCGTCTTCAAGCTTCTTTCTCAAATTATATATTCTTATTCATTGTAAAGGATTTTATGCCATTCTTGTAAATGTTGTAATCATCCCATTGATGGATTCTTTGTAATCTTCCCTTGGTTAAAGATACTTAAATCCTTACTTTAGTAAAGATCATTAAATTATTTCTTTGTATTAAATACTTGTATTATTAAATACAAAGAATTTTTATTTTAGGTGAGTATCCTCACACATGTGTGAGGATAACTCACGTCATTATTCCTCTTGGAGGAATATTTGATTTATTTAGCCACCTCCTTAAGAGGTTGACACATTGCACTTATTCACATGAAAGGTGGCATATGGGAGTTGATTGCAACTCCCCTCTCACCTCTATTTATGAGGTGCCCTCTCCTCTTCACTCATTCATTCCTCTCTTATTTTCTCTTCACGTTCATTTCTTGAGGAGCTCCTCCCTCTTTTTCTGTAATATTTTATTTCATAGTTGCATGCCATCTTTCATAATGTATGGGGGTTTTTTCTTTGTTTTCCCCCCTTCAAAATGTCTAGTCTCCTTTGTTGAATCTTGGTAATGTTATCTTTCAAATGATGCTCCAGAAAATTAGTTTTTCTTTCCTATATTTACTTTTCTTTCAATTTATTTAATTTTCCTAACATTTGATGACATGCAAGTGATGCGATGACATGGTCATTTTTGGGTGTCTACACTTTGCATTCTCTTGATTTGAATACAATTTATTTGGCTCATATCTGATTTCTATTTTGCTTTCCTTCATTCATTTGCATCCTTGGGTGGCTTTTTAGCCAAATCTTACATGGTATCAGAGCAGTTGTGAGTTGTGGGTTAGCATTTTTCTTAGAAATATGAGAGCGTAGGGATGTTTTTCAAAGCACATGAGTATGCTCTTCTCTTGCATCTTCGGATGATCTAGAGAATCAAAAAAGTGTGGAGAAAATACTAGGTTCTGGGGGGTTCTTTTCTTGGCTTGGTAGTTACATGTTCATTTGAACCTTCCTGAAGACATTTTGAGCTCACGGTTGAGTCCAGAGTAGCTGAGATAGTCAGATTTGCCTTTCGTTTCATCCTAGTTGGACATCGAAAGCCAGATCTGTGAGGGTTTGAAGCTAGAGGTTTGCTACCAGATCCAATAGGGAGCCACCATTTCGGAGCATCTTGGGTCAAATCTGACCCTGCCATTGCACTTAAAAGACCTAAAAACCCTAAAATCTATTGTCCAATCATCAAATTTGGGCAAAGTTGTCTAGAGAGGCAAAAAAAATTACCCAAGGACTCGTATGGCCCCAACACACAGTTCGAGGTGAAAAAATTTTGCAAATTTTTTTTTGGTTTAATTTCCGCAAAATCAAAAAAAGATCTATTTAATTGTAAAAAAAAATTCATATTTTTTTAAAATAAAAAATCATTATAAAAATTGCAAAAATTTAAAAAAAGGGTATAGGCATACTGCCTAGCACATGGCCTGCACCCTTGTTTAAGAGGTTGTAGCCTCTATTAAGAGGTCGTAGCCCTTTTAATAGGGCACAACCCTCTAGGGAGGCTGCCACCCAATTAAACTGGGGTGTGGGGAAGGCTTCGACCACCCCACACATGATTTTTGTTTTCCTTTTTATAAAATTTGAACCCTATTTATGTCATTCAGCCCTTTAGGCCTGTCAAATCTAAGTTTGTTCTTTTGGCCTTGAAAACTGTGTAACTCCTTGACCTGTGTGCCCATGTTCTTCCAAATATTTGGCATGTAATTTGGCTTTTCACTTTATTTGGTGGACATTCTGGCACTCTCGCCAGTTTTAGCAGTCTATATTTGGCTAAGTGATTCTTTTTTTAGTGAAGGTAAAAATTATCTAGCAAGGTTCCATATCTAGCGGTACCACTAAATCTGGCAGAAGGTGAAATTTGATTTCTACCCCCTCTCCATTGAAGTTTTTGATTTGTAGTTCAACTTCGGAAGCTAATAAGTTGGGCTCACAACCTCCGATTTCTAAGAAACATTTTTTGATTTGGGCTAATTTCCATGCTCTCCATAGTGCTATAGATGATTTTATATTTCGGTGCATGGATTTCTTAGAAATCACATATTCTCATAGGTGAAACTATGTAGTTTTCATTTTGGGAATTGCAAAGCTGCATATCTTTTGCATACAACCTTAGATCGAGGTGCTTCTTGTTTTTAAAATGCATGTTTTTTCATGTACTTCACAGTGGTGGTGTTTATTTCACTTGGCATTGATCTAGAATTGTATTTTTAGTATATGCCCATTTGTGAGAATTTGTAAAGGCATTAAAGTCTAGCCCACTCAGCGTTCTCTTGCTAGGGGAAATTATATCCACACACTATATAAAGTGCCAAATCATTTTTCTTGGGGGACTTCTTGATTGAGTAATTTGGGAGGGGTCTCTTGGTGTGATTGTGCTTGTGCATCTCTTTCTACTCATGCTCTCATTTCCTTTCACAAGTGGGTAATGTTAAGTTTCCATTACTAACACCATACAACTACAACACATGGCAACAAAATGCATGGAACTTCTTAATGAAACAAGGTTACACACCCTATATTGAACAAAAGATAACTGAATCCACAGATGCTAAGGATAAAATACTTTGGATGATTGAACAAACAAAAGCTCTATGTTGTCTTAGGAGTTTAGTGTCCCTTGATATAATGTTTCAACTTGATGGTTGTAATAATTCACATGATGCATGGGACAAATTAAAAACTTTGTATGGGACAACTGATGAACTAAGGGGATATCAAATTGATAATCAACTAATGGCACTTGATCCTAAGTATTTTGACAACATCCAGGACTTTGTAACAAAAGTTAATAATTTGAGAGCACAATGTAAAGCATGTGGCATAGATAAAAAGGACATTCAACTTGTCTTTAGTACTCTTAACAAACTTGGACCTGATTATGCCAGTTTTGTTTCTAGTTTTCATACTCATAGACTGACTATGGGATCTGCTTATATAATGCCTTCTTTTGCTTCATTTTCTAAATTGTTGATGCAAGAACAAGGAAAGCTTCTTTCCATGGGTCTCTTAAGGCCATCTTAGTCTCAGGCTTTGTTGGCTAGTCAACCAAAGGGACAGAAAGAGTTAGGGAAAACTGACAAGAAACAGAAGAAGTCAGAAGAAGGCACAGAAAGATCAAGCATAATCATCATCTGCCCCAAAAGAAGACTCTAACTCCTCTTCTTCAAATGGGAACTCTCAGAAGAAGGAAAAGCCAACTTGTTGTTACTGTAAGAAAGTTGGTCATGACGAACATTATTTTTATAATAAGCAGATCGATGAGCTGAATCATCTTCTCAAAAAGAACAACATTAATCTACCTTCTTTTGTTGCTCAACAATCCTCCACTCCTTCCAAATTAGGCAAATGGAAAGCAACTACACTTGTTTCTACTATAGATTCTTCTCAATAGTGGATTCTTGACTCGGGTGCATCACATCACATGGGTTTTATCATAGAACAATTTTCTTTGTTGGAGCCTTGTTCGGTACCCCACATTCTCATTAGGGATGACTCTCCTATAGAAGTCATCGGGAAAGGTGTTGTTGATGCTAGAACTGGTACATTTGAGGATGTCCTCTGTGTGCCTAACTTATTGGCCAACCTTCTATCCATCTATCAGAATGCCTAGAATGGTAAAAAAGTTGAGTTCACTTCTGATTCCATCACCATCATGAATCTTGAAGACAATACATTTCTTATAGTTGGTAAGGCTAATCATGAGTCTTAACTGTATGCTTTCTTACATTTTGTACCTTATTCACATTCTACTACTTCACTCACCCATTCATATTTTATGAGCAAGCTATGGCATGAGTGGTTTGGCCATCTCAACTTTCACTATCTCCAACAACTCAACACATAGGATATGGTCACAAGTCTTCCTTGGATCAGTTTCTCAAATAGATTTTGTCCAAGTTGTGCCTTAGGAAAGCATCCTGAGGACAAGTTCAAAAAAGGGAAGGCCTGGAGGGCTTTAGAAGTCCTTGAGTTGGTTCATAGTGATGTGGCAGACCCATTTCCATCCTTGTCTTTTGGCAAGGCTCGCTACTTGCTCACATTTATTGATGACTTTTCCAAATACACCTGGGTCTACTTTTTTCAGCAGGAAGGAGAAGATTTTGATAGGTTTTAGGACTTCAAGGCTTGTTCTGAGAAACAATCTGGAAAGGTTGTCAAGATTCTCCGAACTAAAAATGATAGAGAATATGTGAACAACCACTTTGAACAATTTTTCACTCTTGAAGGGATAGATCTTCAGCATACTATCACCTATACACCTCAACAGAAAGGTGTGGCAAAGAGGAAAAATAGGTCTATAAAAGATATGGTTGGTTGCATGATCCACACACACTCTCTTGCACCTGAGTATTGGGTAGAAGCTATGAATTGTGTTGCTCACATCCATAATAGAGTTCTACATAAGGCATTGAAGAGCATCACTCCCTTTGAAGCCTGGTGTGGCAGGAAACCTGTTGTGTGGTACTTTAGAGTTTTTGGCTCTTCAACATGGGCTCACATTCCTTTCAAGAAGCGTAAGGCCTTGGAACCTCAAAGTCAGCCTTGTATCTTTGTTGGTTACCCTGATGGTGTAAATAGATATGGGCTTATGGATCCTGAGACACATGAGATCTTCATTGAGCAAAGTGTACAATTTGAGGAAAGCTCTCCTAGCTCATCCTCTAATCTTCCTTCCTCCACCATGGATTTAGATAGTGACTCAGAGGATTTTCCTCTAACTACCTATCCTCACAGAGTTGATCATGAGGCTTTATCATCATCTTCCTCTTTGCAAAGTTTAGATTCTGAGGATGAGGATTTTCCTCCTTCTTCTCCTCACATGCCTTGTTGGGCTTGTTAGATGCTTGAGTTTGCAGGAACACATGTTGGGGATCCTTCAGATACTTAGAGGATTCAGTCACATCAAGACATTCCACATTCCTACATTGCCACAGTTTTAGATCCACAATCCTTTTGTGAAGCATCAGGTATTGTTGAGTGGGATTTAGCAATGGAGGAAAAGTACAACTCTTTGATTTGAAACAAAACATGAGATCTTGTTCCACATCCTAAGGGAAGAAAACAGGTTTGGTGTAAGTGGATCTATTGAACCAAATTTACAGTAGATGGATCAGTTGATAAGTTCAAAGAATGGCATGTGGCTAAAGGTTTCTCTCAGGTTCTTGGTGTTGACTACACTGAGACCTTTACTCCCATCATCAAGATGAACTCCATTCACCTGATACTTGCTATTGTTGAAGCTCAGGGTTGGGATCTACATTAGATGGATGTGAAGAGCACATTTCTTCATGGGGATCTACATGAGGAGAATTACATGGAGCAGCCACAGGGATTTGTTTAGGATTCTTCACTGGTTTTCAAATTACAAAATTCTCTCTATGGCCTCAAACAGACCCCACGAGCTGGGTATACCAAGATGGACTCCTATCTTCTCTCAATTGGGTTCTCTAGATGCCACTTAGATCTGAATGTCTATATCTTGAGATAAGAGGATGCTCTTCTTTTCTTGGATCTCTATGTTGATGATTTAATTGTCATTGGGAGCACTTCATCCATCATTGTGAGTGTCAAGACTACTTTGCACGATAGGTTTGCCATGAATGACTTGGGTCTCTTGCACTATTTTCTTAGGATTGAGATAAATCAAACCTCTTTTGAGATCTCTCTTGCGCAGCCCAAGTATGCTCGATCTTCTAGCTCATTTTCACATGGTTGATTGTAAGCCCTCACCAACTCCCTTTCTATCTAGAGTCAAGCTTGAGGTGAAGTGTCCCACACCACTAGTCGATGCCACTTTGTATCATTAGCTTTTTGGTAGTCTTATCTACCTATCTCATACTCACCCTGACATTTCATTTGCAGTTGGCTTTGTTTCATGCTTCATGACAGAGCCACATGAACTTCACTGGAAGGCTTCCAAATGCATCTTGCACTACATACAGGGCACTCACATGTATGAGATTCACTATGCAACAAGCACAGTCTCAGATTTTATTAGATACATGGATTATGATTGTGCTGGTGATCTTGATGATCATAAGTCTACATATGGCTATAGTTTTCACCTTGGTTCTGGTCCTATTTGTTGGCAAAGCAAGAAGCAGCATGTCATTTCTCTTTCTTCGACTGAGACTGAGTATCGAGGGTTGTTAATACAACCACTTAGGCTATTTGGCTTTAGAATATCCTCATTGAGCTTGGCATCACTTTTCAAAAGCCATCAATCATCTACTATGAAACTATAGTGTCATCCAAATCTCAAAACCCAATTCAACCTCAGTGGACCAAACACATCGAGATCCACATGCATTTTCTCAAGGAGCTGATTCAGGAGCAAATCATCGATTTGTAGTACTATCCTATAGTAAACCAGGTTGCAGATATATTTACCAGACCCTTCACTAAGAGCAAGTATGTTCATCTTCAGTCTCTCTTGGGGGTGCAGGATATCTCTTCTGGGGGGGTCACTTAGACCTTCTTTCTTCATCCTCTCTTGGGGGGAGTTTGTTAGATCTAGGGCACACAACTGAGAGGGGGGGTGAATCAGTTGTACAAAAACTTGCTTCTACTTCAAACACTTGGTTCTTCTTTGTTAGTTAATAGCATATCAATTAACCATCCATGAAAGCATAATGCATAAACACAAGAGCAGATAAACATCAACACATTGGACACCAAGATTTTGACGTGGAAAACCTAGTTAAGGGAAAAACCACGGGGTGATTAACCCAAGGATTATTCTCTATTAGAAGAATAAGAAAAATGAATGGCACATGCCAATTAGGGCTCACTACCCAAGCACACTGCTCACAAAGAGGCACACTGCCTACAAGAGACACACTGTCTATAAAGTGATAAGAATCACAAACTTGAACTGGAGATTGACATCTTTACCATGTCTGGATCAGTTCCATTTAAGCCTGAGATACTTCTGCTCTACCCTTCGCTCTTTCGCTATACCACACTCATCCGCTGCTCAACACACTTTGAAATGAACTCACAAACCTTTATTTATACAAGACATCGACTTAGGAACAATCATCAAAGTCGACAATCAACCATAAGGACATTTGCAAGATGATTAATACATCCGGTTGGCTAGTCTGAACAAGAACTTCATCTGGAAGAATATCTTCAATTCCAGGCTCTACCACCAATGTGGACTGACAACATAACCTCAACATGATCCAAGAACCTTCACAAGCTTGCCTGATTAACCAGGTACATCCGCACTTCCTCTACTCACTGGAATCTCTTCTCCTCTTCATCTAGAACTTCAAGAACATAGTCTGCCGCCACTGTCATACTAAAGAAGGTGCTTCTGGACCTCCAAACCACGTACCAATTGAGATGACACATCACAAAGACATCCCAAACACTCTTTCCAATCCACGGAGTCTGATAATGCACCTCCAGATCTCACCGGACCTTTTTGTAACACTCTGTCCCTCTGGAGCATCTCCCGGAACCGGTTCTACTTGATCGATCACAACTTTATCATATCTTCATGCAGACCTCTGAAATCTTAACTCAATCATCTCAAGACTCATATCTACAAACCCTTTAATCCACATCCTTTGATCCTCAACCTATTGAGTACATTTGCCTTCCTCTTATCATTGTTCTTCACTATTCCTGATTGAGACTACTTTTCTCAATATCCTCAACACACAGCTCATCCAAACCTTCTTACCAATGCAATATGAGTATGTTGACATCAATGACAACACTGGTTAACCTCATACTTGCAACAATCTCCCCTTTGTCATTGATGGCAACATATGATGTGAAAAACCATCAAGACAAGAACTTCTCTTTTCTATCACAGCTCCCCCTATCAGCAACAACTCTTCACATGTCTTCTCTTCCTTTACTGCTCCCCCTTTGATCATCAACCACTTGTTTTTCACATGTCTTCTCCCCCTTCGACATCAATGGCAAAGGGCTCATACTTGCACTTGTAACATATCAGAATCATACCAGCTACTCCCCCTTAGTAGCAGCTCCCCATCATTAATCTGGATCACAAAATATGACTGTGATATCCACCAAACTGATGCACATCAGTGCATCCTAGTTCATCACCGGAGGGGCCATGACCCCTAACTTCTCCCAGAGATACTCAAAAGAGTCCTTGGGAAGAGGTTTAGTAAAAATATCTGCAATCTGATCCTTGGAGGGTACATACTCCAATCTGACTTCATCCTTGTTCACTTGTTCTCTCAGAAAGTGAAACTTGATAAATATGTGCTTGGTCTTAGAATGCAACACCGGATTCTTAGAAATGTTTATTGCACTTGAATTATCACAGAAAATTGTGATAGGTTCCTCGTATTCTACTTTCATGTCTCTTAACATCTGTTTCATCCATAAAATTTGAGTGCAACTACTTGCTGTTGCAATATATTATGCTTCAGTTGTAGATAGAGATATTACCTCTTGTTTCTTGCTTAGCCAAGAAACCAATCTCTTTCCCAAAAAGAATGCTCCACCACTGGTGCTTTTCTGGTCATCCACATCTCCTGCCCAATCTGCATCTGTATATGCATGAAGAGAGAAATCTAGATCTCTAGGGTACCATAGACCATACTCAACTGTTCCTTTCAAGTACCTAAAAATTCTTTTGATTGCCATAACATGAGATTCTCTAGGATCAGCCTGGAATCTTGCCACAAGACCAACAGCCTACATTACATCTAGTCTAGTCTGAGTGAGATACAACAATCCACCAATCATTGATCTATACTTTGTCTGATCTGCCTTTGGAGAGTCATCATCTTTGCTCAACTTACATCCGGTTGCCATAGGAGTGTTCATTGGCTTTGAATCTTCCATACTAAATTTCCTCAACAATTCTTTCACATATTTGGTCTGAGAAATGAAGATCCCTTTCTTTGTTTGAGTAATTTGCAAACCCAAGAAGAAATTCATTTCACCAAGCATAGACATTTCAAACTCACTTTTCATCTGATTTGCAAAAGTTTTGCACATACTATCTCTTCCTCCAAAAATGATATCATCCACAAACACTTCAACAATCAAAATGTTTTCATTATCTATTTGGAAATATAGATTACTATCAACAGTACCTTTGTTAAAACCAATCTACACAAGATGCTTATCCAACCTTTCATACCATGCTCTTGGGGCTTGCTTCAATCCATACAATGCTTTTTTCAACTTGCAGACCATATCATCATTATCAGACAATTGAAATCCATCTAGTTGTTCAATGTATACTTCTTCTTCCAAATCACCATTTAGGAAGGCAGACTTGACATCCATCTGATATACCTTGAAGTCTTTGAAGGCAGCATATGCAAGAAATAATCTGACTGCTTCAATTCTTACTACCAGAGCAAAGGTTTCTTCAAAATCAATTCCTTCTATTTGAGAGTAGCCTTTGCAGACCAATCTGGCTTTGTTTCTGATAACTTCACCAACCTCATTTAGTTTGTTCCGGAAGACCCATTTGGTTCCAATCACATTCTTGTTTCTAGGTCTGGGAACAAGATCCCAAGTGTGATTTTTCTCAATTTGCATCAACTCTTCTTCCATTGCTTTTGTCCAATTTTCATCATTGCATGCTTCATTTATTGTCTTAGGTTCAATCTTTGAAATCAAACAACATACATCTGAATTTTGAGAAACTTTCTTCCTTGTTTGTACCCCTTTTCTTTTGTCACCTCTGATCTGATCTTCAGAGTGATTTAAAGTTACATACCTTGGAACTTTGGGAGTCTCTTGCACTGTTGTTTCTTGATCAGGTTCATTCAGACAAACCTCTTCTTCTTGATTTACCGGATCTGTCTGAATCTGACTTTCAGGAAGGGATTGAGTTCCTTGAATCAGAGCACCATCCTGATCATCTTCATCATATTCATAAAACCTTGAGGGCTTCTCAATTCCTTCATCAACCTTCACATTTGTACTTTCTATCATCTTTTTCAGTCTCTTATTGTAACACCGGTATGCTTTGCTTTGAGTGGAGTAACCCAAGAAAATTCCTTCATCACTTCTAGCATCAAACTTTCCTAGATCTTCATCTCTTTTGATGTAACACGTGCTACCAAATACTCTGAAATATCTCACAGTAGGAGTTATGCCAAACCAAAGTTCATAAGGAGTCATACCAATATTGTTCCTGATTTGAACTCGGTTATGAGTGTAAACTGCAGTGCTGACAACTTCTCTCCAAAACATCTGAGGAATATTTGCTTCCATCATCATTGTCCTGGAATCTTCCTAGATGGTCCGGTTCTTTCTCTCAACTACTCCATTCTGTTGTGGAGTCCTAGGAGCAGACAACTGTCTCTTTATGCCATGCTTCTCACAAAAGTCTATGAATTCACCGGATGTGAATTCACCACCTCTATCAGACCTTAGACACTTCAGTTTCAATCCGGTCTGATTCTCTACCATAGCCTTGAAGATTTTGAACTTCTCAAAGGCTTCTGATTTCTCTTTCAGAAAGGTAACCCACATCATCCGGGAACGATCATCAATCAATAATATGAAATATCTATCACCTTGCATACTTTTGATTCTTGTCAGACCACATAGATCAGTATGAATTAATTCCAATAATCTGGTAGAGGACTAATCTTTGCTTTTGAAAGAGACTCTGCTCTATTTACCTAGCTGACATTCTTTGCACAAACTATTTGTAGGTTTTACCAATTTTGGAAGATCTCTTATAGCCTGAATATTGCTTATCTTGATGATGTTATCAAAATTTACATGACACATCCTTCTATGCCATAGCCAACTCTGATCAACTTGAACAAACAAACAACTTTTATTTGAACCAACCAGATGGAAGATATTACCTTTTGTTTGAGTACCGGATGCAATCTCAGTTTTGGAGCTTTCAAAGATCCTGCATCTTCCATTTTTGAACCGGAGATCATAACCTTTGTCTACTAACTGTCCAACACTGAGAAGATTGTGCTTCAATCCTTCAACATATAGTACATTACCAGTTTTACTCTTTCCATCAAAAGAAATAGTTCCCCTACCTCTGATTCTACCTGCAGAATTGTCACCAAACTTTACCATTCCTCCTTCATACCTTTCTAAATCTAAGAACTTGTTCTTGTCACCTGTCATGTGGTGAGAGCATCCACTGTTAATAACCCAATCATCCTTTTCTTCAACTTGGGTAGCTAAAGCTCTTTCTACAACCTTATGATTGACAGATTTAGAGGATATTGGTTCTTCTTCCTTGATGGAAATAAACACCCATTCATTTCTGGATTTGCTTCATATTTCTGATTCATCATCTGTTACTCCTTCATTGTCATCTTCTTCATTAACATAATAGCAGTTCTTTTGAAACCTTTGTCTGTAAGTATTAGACCTTGTAGATCTTTACAGACATCTTGAAGGAAAATGACCAATCTTATTGCAGTTAAAGCACTTAAAGGGTAGTTTTCCTTCATACTTACCGGACCCTCTTGGTAGTCTCTTTGCAATGAGGGCTTCAAGTTGAGCTATTTTTGCTTCTTCCTCTTCCATGTCTTTCCTTGCTTGATCATACCATGATAGCTTCCTTGAAGAGTTCTCTCCTGGATCAAATCTTTGTTTGCCTTTCACATAGGCACTGGCTTTGAATGCAGATTCAGTCTTGGGGGGATCATCTCCAAACTTAGTCATTTCAAATGCAGCCAGTTTGCCAGCCAGTTGCTCTCTTGTGATAGTTGTATGGGCTCTGAATTCATCAATGGCAGCAACCTTGATTTTATAGGTAGCAGGAAGGGATGAGAATTTTGCAAACAATTTCATTTTCATCCAGAACTCCACCAGCATTCTTGATTCCACACACTAGCTCATTCACTCTTGGCATAAAGGTAGTGATATTTTCATCATCTCTCATCTTCAATCTTTCAAATTTCCCTTTTAGACTTTGCAACCTTGCACTTTTGACAAACTCATCTCCTTCATATAGAAGGTCCAGTTTAGTCTAGATCTCATATGCAGTTGGTAGGTCAATAACATTTGAGAGATCTGAGTCATTCAATGTGCTTAGAAGAGCTTCCTTGGTCCGCAGATTCTTTTCAATATCTGTGATTTCATTCAGAGTTGTCGGACCACCCTGTGGAGGAACATATGGTTTTGAGACCATGGTCAAGTATGCTTTTCCCATACACTCCAAATGACATTTCATGCGACCTTTCCAGAGAGTGAAGTTGGTTCCATCAAACTTCGGACTAGCCTTCTTGTATGACGACATCCTAGATCTCCTCAAGTGGTTAAGCTCCTTTCAAAGGAACTTGGCTCTGATACCAATTGTTAGATCTAGGGCACACAACTGAGAGGGGGGGTGAATCAGTTGTACAAAAACTTGCTTCTACTTCAAACACTTGGTTCCTCTTTGTTAGTTAATAGCATATCAATTAACCATCCATGAAAGCATAATGCATAAACACAAGAGCAGATAAACATCAACACATTGGACACCAAGATTTTGACGTGGAAAACCTGGTTAAGGGAAAAACCACGGGGTGATTAACCCAAGGATTATTCTCTATTAGAAGAATAAGAAAAATGAATGGCACATGCCAATTAGGGCTCACTACCAGATAACACTGCTCACGAAGAGGCACACTGCCTACAAGAGACACACTATCTACAAAGTGATAAGAATCACAAACTTGAACTGGAGATTGACATCTTTACCATGTTTGGATCAGTTCCATTTAAGCCCGAGATACTTCTGCTCTACCCTTCGCTCTTTCGCTATACCACACTCATCCACTGCTCAACACACTTTGAAATGAACTCACAAACCTTTATTTATACAAGACATCAACTTAGGAACAATCATCAAAGTCGACAATCAACCATAAGGACATTTGCAAGATGATTAATACATCCGGTTGGCTAGTCTGAACAAGAACTTCATCCGGAAGAATATCTTCAATTCCAGGCTCTACCACCAATGTGGACTGACAACATAACCTCAACATGATCCAAGAACCTTCACAAGCTTGCCTGATTAACCAGGTACATCCGCACTTCCTCTACTCACTGGAATCTCTTCTCCTCTTCATCCAGAACTTCAAGAACACAGTCTGCCGCCACTGTCATACTAAAGAAGGTGCTTCTGGACCTCCAAACCACGTACCAATTGAGATGACACATCACAAAGACATCCCAAACACTCTTTCCAATCCGTAGAGTCTGATAATGCACCTCCGGATCTCACCAAACCTTTTTGTAACACTCTATCCCTCCGGAGCATCTCTCGGAACTGGTTCTACTTGATCGATCACAACTTTATCATATCTTCATGCGGACCTCTGAAATCTTAACTGGATCATCTCAAGACTCATATCTACAAACCCTTTAATCCGCATCCTCTGATCCTCAACCTATTGAGTACATTTGCCTTCCTCTTATCACTGTTCTTCACTGTTCCTAATTGAGACTACTTTTCTCAATATCCTCAACACACAGCTCATCCAAACCTTCTTACCAATGCAATTTGAGTATGTTGACATCAATGACAACACTGGTTAACCTCATACTTGCAACAGAGTTTTTTCCCACTGGGTTTTCTCCTTCATTTTTTGTTTGAGGGGATCTTTTGTACATGGGTACCTCATTAGGCCTAGTTGTTGGGACCCATCTTTGCATCTTTGTTTACATTTCCCCCTAAGTTGCACTTAAGGAGGGTGTTAGTGTGAATAGGGTTCTTTAGCTATCTAATTCTTTCTTAGCTAGTTCTCTGCTTATCTCTCTTCACACTATGTTAAGTTTACTTAGGGACTTTTTAACTTTATCCCATATTGGTTGTGTTTTTAGTCTCTTGGGTGGAATATCCTATATATACACACCTCTTGCTCTCATATGAGAATCTCATTTTCATTGTATGCTTTGCATTGCCTTGAGTTGAATACAATTTATTTGGCTCATATCTGATTTATGTTTTTCTTTCCTTCATTCATTTGCATTCTTGGGTGGCTTTTCAGCCAAATCTTACACCCCACCATCCATTTCCCTATCACATCTTTTAACCCTAGCCATTCACATAAGAATATCCCTAACCTTACACATTCCTCTACCACTTTATTAAAAAAATAAATAAAGTTAACACGTCTGCCAAAACCCAAAAAGTAACTTTTTGATCTCCACCCTCTACTCAAAACAAGGTAATCTACATCACCAATTTTTGTCAATCCTTGTCTTATTCACTTGAACCTATCCCAAGCCTCCACTTGTAAGCATCTCACTTGGAAGATAATGATCTCCATCCTCCAATATAATATTAAATCTAAATCATTCACATTCCCATCAAAAAAATCTATAAAACCCTCATCTCCCAAGTACTTATCAAGCATGAAAATGGAAGAAAAGAAAGGATATGTTGCAAGATTCTTGAGCAACCACATTCCTCTTTTCAACAACAACAATCTTGAGCACATCCAAGGCATCAAGAGGGTGTTGGCAAGAAGTTTTTATTCTCCTTTCATTATTTTTTTACATTCTCTTTGTTCAATCAGAGGTGTAGCCAAGTTTAAGATATGTTCTTTGTTTTGATGCATTGTTCCTTGTTTTATCTCATATTTTGGTATAGAAATTTTGGCATGCTTGGCCTCTATCTAATATTGTTTTTGTAGCATTTTGGTAGCTTGATCTTGTAGGTTTTTAGACCTTTTTAGTGAGATATTTCCATGAAGTTTTTTTGGTGCATCCTAGGAAAAAATAGACCTCATAGTTGGATCCAAAGGGCCAAATGTAGAGATCCATATAAAATTTGTCCCATTAATTTGGACAAATTTGTAGCCTAAGGCAAAAAAAATTCTTAGAGAGGCCATATGTGTAGAAGTCAATGACAACACTGAGAGGGGGGGGTGAATCAGTGTTGTGTAAAATCTTAACTTTTTGCAAACTTTACAAGACAAGTAGAAAGAAAAACATTAATGATCTGTAGAGCTCATATGCACAAGACTGATAGTGAAAGATGTGAACCAAAAACTTATCAACAAAACACAAACATACAACCATAGAGAGATGATCAATATGAATTAAGACACAAGAATTGCATGAGTGGAAAACCCTCCAAGGGTAGAAAAACCACTCCAGAACTGCCTCACTGGCTTAACTGATAAAACATGCCTCACTGGCTACAAAGAAGCCTCACTGGCTACAATATGTGTCTCACTGACAAATGTTAAGGTCTCACTGACCTGCAAGCCTCACTGGCATACTGTTTAGAAGCACCAGCTTCAAGGAGCACCAACCCCTACTACAGAACAAACTGAAAACAAGAATTCAAAGGGTTTCTATGTTTCAATACAAAATATTTCTTCTTTCTCATGTGTCTGTCAAATGTCCATTCTATTCAAAATCAATCCTACATCCGGATACACTCAACAACATTGCATGCATAGTCTCAATGTCTTTGTTCAATCAAATTCATGATTCATACGCCTGATTATCATTGCAATTGCATATTATCTTTCTGATAATCTTGTCAATCTATGTATCTGTATTTGATCCTGTCAGTTTATCATTCATCTGCACAACATCACTCACACACCGTCAATGTACCTGAAAAACCATTATATCCAATTTGAATGTCTTTTCACTTTTCATATCCTGTATGTTTCATCTCTATCCAATTATGAAGTTGCATCAAAATAACCCTTCAAATTCTATGATCTGAAGAAAATAATTTATGATTGAGACCTTTCAATTTCCTTTCTCAAAAAAAAATTAAAACAAAATATTTCTCCAATCTTTTCATATCCACCGTGTTTATAACCTGCAAGAAATCATGAACCAAAAAAAACATATAATATCAAACCCCATTTAAAAACTTTTAATCTTCCATCTTCAAAACTTGATTGTTTTATCATCATCTTCAAGTTTCATCTTCTCTGTATAAGACATTTATTGTGTGAGAAAATCTTTCTCATAATGTTGATCTTCCTCACAAAAATCATCTTCAGAAAAACTTTTCTCCTTCTCTGATAAAAAAAAATCTTCATTAAAAATCAATCTTGTCATCAAAAAATAATCTTCAATTAGGATGAGAAAACCAAAAAAAAACTTTCCAACTTGGATCTCATGCCTTTTAAAATAGAAATTAAAAATAATTTCTAAATTTCTAATCCACATACTTAAAAGGAACTTTCCAAAGATTATAAATCTTATACAAAATATGCCCACTCATAAGAAATAGAAACGATGCCTTTTTCCTTAAATCATGCTCCCCGTTCGATGTACTCTTCATATGATGACATAGTGGTCTTGAGTTCTTCAAATACTTTGATGACTTTTGTTTTTAAAACATGCACAACCTTTATCAAAAATTGGGCTCCCTCTTGGCATCTATACTATGCTCACTTATCATTCGATGGCTTTCAAAAAAGACTTTATAAACTCGAGCTCCTTTATAAATGGCAAAAAGTGCTTTTTGAACTCAAAAAAAAATCTTCAAGGAAATCGGGGTCCACATTGTTCTTTTAAAGTTTCTATCCACCACGCGCTCCACATATTCATTTAAAATGGAAATAAAGATTTAAATGTCCGCTGATTAGATTTTACTTTACCGCTCGATCAATGGAGAGTGGACCAACTAAGTCGGTAGCAATAGAAAAGGAGGGCCGGTTGCCCCATGTCTTAAGGACCCTTCAAGCGGTGTCTCAACCTGCTAACCCGGTCAACGGATTGTTAAAACATAAAGTGTATGGTATGAAAGACAAGTAAGCTTTAGGATTTATTAAATAGTGACAAAGCTTGACATAGCCTAGGTTTAAACTCTTAATAATCTTAACACAACAATACCATTAGAGACAGCTAACAAACCATATTACGGAGACCTCAGATAAAGCATGAGTATGACCTATAGGCTTAAAAAAAATTATAGTGATATTGAGGACTCAATATTTAAACCAAAAGAAATGGTTTAAGGACATGTAAATAAAAGACATAGGACATTTAGAATGTGATGACACACAAAGGACATGAAGGGCATGAAAGACATTTACCACCATATACCTTTGCATATGTTACAACTACAACTAAGATCAAAATGAAGGCCATACTATCAAACTGCCATTATGAAGATCATGCCACTAAATATTATGTTATTTGCAACTGTCTGTATTGCTTCTTGTATTACTGAAGCATGTGACCTTTGTCATACCGAGATCAAGAAATCATCTCTTGTGGCAAACACAAACCAAACAACCTGTAACAATCTGATCAACCATCTCCTGAACAATGAAGCATATGAATCAATAACAAGTCAACTGACAAGTAGCTTGATCAACAATCCACAAATACTGACTCTACATCCTGAAGTACATGACTATCCTCAACACATCACTGACATCCTGATTATTCAAGAAGACTTTGCACAAACACAATTGATATCCTTAAAGCAACATTCTTTTCTTTACCAAACCAATCATACCAATCCATATGATCATGTATTAACTCTACAAATCTAACATCCATAACATGAGCAACAACATCAACCCAAGATCTTTTGAACACAAATCTGAACACACATATGATGCAAGTCCTTATCTTTTGAAGTATAACCTCCTGATTAGTGACCATCAGATGTTTACAAGATCAACCCAAGATCCTACAAGACCTTTTTGACATCAATGACAATCTGACACCATCAATATGGCCCCTACGCAAGTGTACAATACAATAGTTACAATTATTTTTTTTCTATTTTTTAAATTTTGGTTATATTAAAAAATAAAAAATTAAATATAAAAAAATTAAACACTTACGGAGGGTGAGGTATGTAAGGTAGCCCATACCCTACATTGTGGTAGGGATGAGCCCTACACCCCACCCCACTAAGGTTTAAAATCTCACCAACAACAGTCGAATGGTTATTTTACACAATAACTGACCACCTCCACCTAGCTCTAGCCAGCCTGCCCTCCACTACTGAGCCAACAAAATAGTTGTCTGCCACCATTCTACCCCCTATTTGTCACCCCAGTGATTATCAACCAACCCCCCACTATTGAACCATTGCTCAAGTGCCTATCTACCACCTTCTTGAGTGATGTGATTAGTCCACTAGCCACAGGCTACCAACCTACTACTAGGGTCCTGTAAGTATAGAAAAATGTATGTTCCTACATGGAAATCCAATGATGATATAGATCTAAGTCACAGCCCACAAAGGCATAAATTATACTCCTCTTAACAATCTCACACTTGATGATGTATCTCTCAATGATTTTTCCTATTTGATCATCTTTTTCAACCTTTGAATTAAGTTCTAGGACCTCACAACTACAAAAAAAACCTTTTCAAATCCTCAATAGGAGGGTCACTTGAGTGACCTATCGTTAAGTTGTAGGGTCACCCGGGCAATATGTCTTTCCAAAAGTAGTGACCTAATTCCCATAAGGGGTGACCCTATTGTGTTTTGGCATGAATGATTTCTTTCAGTTCCACCTAGTTTACTTTCATTTTTGGATTTTGATTGAGATTCCTTCATGCACAACAGAGATATTACTTTCACTAATTATTTGTCAACTCTTAGTCACTCTTTTATTTACTCCTAATCAATCCATACTAATGTTCCAATTAGTCTTCTATTCTCTCCTCTTTATCTCTTTTGATCTCCCAATCAAACTTAGTTATCTCTTCAATCAATCCTTGTTAACTCCTTAATCACCCCCACCTATTGTGTTCATTTTCTACCTATAAATACCCCCTTCATTTATTTTAGGGGAGGCTAAGAATTACTCTTATAATCTAGCATTTTTCTTTGATCTAATTTATCTTTAGAGGATTCAAGCTTATGCATAGCAACCTCAATAGCTTGATTATGCTCATACAAGAGTCTATGAGCCTTTATTTCTATTTTATTGTTGCTTCTAAGCCAAAATCTATTTCCTCATGTCATTTTCTTTGTCCCTGTCATCAAGAGGAGGACCCCATTACTGCAGAGAAGGAAATGACTGCCATAGGATCTTTGATGACAAAAACCTAGCATTGTGTTAGTGAATAGATTTTGTCACCACTTATTTAATAAAGACTCGCCCAATTGGCAGTAACAAACTCCACTAATAGTTGGACAATTTTCATGAATTTCTCTAAATATTTTAGAAGGTACAACTCCCTTCATATGATAAATTTAATAAAACTTTCTGGTGCACTTTTAACCTGAAAGCGGGAAAGGCAATTTTCCATAAATATGAAATTTAATCAAAACCACAATATGCACTGCATTGCGGGCAAGAATATTATTCACAATAATAATGCATTATGATCTTCCTCCAAACACATGAATGGAAGATATTCAATGAGTGAATCACAATAATCGAACCAGCACCTTTGTATCAAATTCTAACATACAAAAGAAGACACTCCAATGAAAATATACTCATAAAAGAAGCAAGTTATCAATATTTCATATAGAGAAATGCAAATATCATAATTCAATGCACCACATATCCAACATACCAAGAATAAATGGTTAATACACAGAGAAATAATGGACCCACTATCAACCTTTCTCTTGTATTTATGAAATCACTTAAAACAAAATACTCTGTTCTATCCAAAAGTGACACTACATATACTGCATCAAATATCCCCCTTACTTTTTCAATCTAAAATATAATGTCCCTTGATCTAGTCATGAAAAAGAAATTTCACCAAAACATCCCCCCTTCTCCTTTACCCATATATTATATAGTAAAAGAGAGGAACCAACTTTTCCCATATAACTATTTTATACAATTAACAGAAAATGATAAAATAAAGTTCTTGAAAAATCAAATGAGACATAGTCTCAAATAATAAAATGAGTCTCAACATGGTAAAGTATAGAAATCAAAGGAATAGTTATGAAGACACTTCTTTGTCTTCCTCATCCATTGTATCAGATTCCACATGTTCATCTGTGACATTCTTTCTTGTTTCAGTCCCTACTTTCTGGGATGCATCCATCTTGGCTTGGAGGATTGAGACAACACCTTTAACATTAAGGATGCTAGTGATCGCCAACCTCGTCCTCCACATCTGCAATTTACCACTGGCCTCTTCATATTTTCTCTGCATTTCCACATCTTTCTTAAAATTGAATAAATAAGCAAATACATTACTCATCCTTTCTATGGAATTCCCTGTTGCATCTTCTTTTATCTTCAATTCTTCAGTTAGTAAATATTTAAAAGCATGTTTAATGACAACCACATGTAAAACATTAGATTTAGTTTCATCATAAAGATCAATGCCCAAAGAGGCACAAGCACTCCTAAGATCAAGTAGATAGGATCTGTTGTTTTAGCTAGGTTCTTTAAATCACTTAAGCACTATTTTATCATCCTGAGTTTCCAATCCATGACAGCTAGCCACTTGACAGATTCATTTTCTTCAGGTTTAACAATGACCTTATCTATAATTAAAATGCTAGAATCCAGCTTAACCATGCTAGGAAGCCCATTTTTGGCCACATTTAGCATGGATTCATCTTTCTTAATTATTTTCAAGTCATTCAAAATTTTAGTTTTCTTATTATAAATCTTAGTGTATAGAAGAAAAGCATCATGAATGAAAAGGAGCTCGTCAACTATCAATTTTTCTACCCATTCCTCTACTGCATTTACCAAATACTTGTATTTATTTATTTGATCAAAAACTTTAGTTCTCACACCCTTGGGGATGCCAGTTGTAGCATCTATGGGCTGAGAAGTAGTATCAACAATAGATTTGATATATGAAGTCAAAATAGTTGCTTGATCTTCAACCACTTACATTCTCTTTCTCTTTCTCCTCTAGCTGAGTGGCGAGAATATATACAGAAAGTTTGGCATTATGAATGTCTCCTTGCATAGAGGGTGGCCCCAGATCCACTGTACTGACATGGAAGTCATCTACAGATACATCTTTCATCTCCTTTTCAACCATAGGCCCAACAATTTCTACATACTGATGTTTAGAGACCGGATCTACCATGAACCTAGACATTCTTTTGGCCTTTTTAGGAGTGGATTTCAACTTCAATAGCCTAGCCACTATATCAAATTATGTATCAATTATTTGAGAATATCATCTTTTATTCCCAACTTATGTCCTCAACCAAGCAAGGGTATCAGTTACTGAGCAATCACCTGTGGCAGTATGGGAAACTTTATCTACTTTAGGAGCATTATCTACTCTAGGTTGTTATTGAGGAGAGGGAGTGGTTTGAAATACTCCATCCTGAGAAATAGGAGTTACACTTTGTTTTGCAAGGGGTGTTGTTCCAACATCCCCCTCATCCTGCAATCCTTGTTGTTTCTCTGATGTTTTGTTTCCCTAGAGGTTCTGGCAATTTTTGGTTCTTTGCTTCTTCTTGGGAGTCTGCATACTCTCTCTAGTAGAATCCTTTGAATGTGTTTTCTATTGACGCCCATCTACCTCACCTTGCCCTACAATTGGAGGTTGTAAAATGGTATCCTGAACAGTGGCAGGGGTGCTAGGTCTAGAAGTGCCTGTAGACACCTGTTGTTGTTCCATGACTTGCCCCTTGTGAGAAGATGAACATGCACCACCACTACCCACATTAGAATTCAACCATAGTTGGCTTCTATGCAAAATAAAATAAGACCTAGTCTTAATATCTGTGATTTCATCAATACTCCAATCAACATTAGATAGGGGTTTAGCATTTTAGCAGCAAAAGCAGGGTCAACCAGATCAGTGTAATTATCCACTACATTGGGAAGTCCCCAACCAAGATAATAAATTCTCATTTGGTCCAAGGTCAATCTTGACCAATCTCTTCTTCTCACCTCAAACTCATCTACACAATCAACCCAAAAATCCTCTAGATGAGCTATGTGTTCTCTTAGCATAGGAAAGTAGAGATTTTTCCTCACAAAATCTTTTCTATCAAAGAAGCTACTAGGCTAAAAGGCAAAATGAAATTGGGCCAATAGTCTATCCACATTCTTAGCATTTTCTAGTTTTGTGGAAGTATAATGGGTCAATTTTAGTGGAAATGGATAACCCCTTTTCTTAGAATCATAATATCTCTTGTCTGCCAAGTATGCATGTCTGCATACTTCCAAAAATATCAAATAGTCAGAAACATATCTCAGTAATTTCAAAGAGGGGAATTCAAAACCACCTATCTTGATGTAGGAGAACTTGTCAAATTGAATAAAATAGCTACCAAAACCCATTATCCAATTAGTTGCTTTAGTTGAGATCCTGACTTCAGGGTTTTCCAAAATTTTCTTTACCACTAACATTAGGAAGGAAGTATTTGCCCTTCTATACACTTTATTGTCATTCTCCTCTTGCAGCTGAGGGAAATAATCATATACTTGTGTATCTTGAGTCATAGGGCCAGCTACTTCCAAACCTGGCTAGACTTGTTGTGTAGTAGCTAGCAAATAAATCAAATAAGAACACATATGAAATTTATTAATCTTATGGAATTTGACCAATTGGTCATGCAAGTGATCACTTATTATTTGGGAATAATCAATGTACTACTTCCTAGTGCAAATAACAAGGATGAATTGAAATATCCAGTTGGAAAGTTCATTGCACTCTTCACTGCCCATCACTCTATGAAGCAGAGTGATTGTGTCTGAAATGTCATCTTTAAAATGGGCTCTAACTAGGTTTTTGGGCAACTGGGAGCCACCCTTCTTTTCTTTCTTCAACCATGTCGTAGCTATAGAATCTTTACACATTTTCTTCCCATCTATGAAAAAGTTCCAGCTAGTCTCTTGTGTCAAATTAGCATACTCTTCATGTGTAGGTAAGCCCAACCTATTGCTAATGGAGTCGGCATTTATCTGCAAAATTGTCTTGCCTCTCATTGTTCTAATTTCCCAAGCTTCAGCATGGTAATTTAGATGCAATCCATAACCAGGTTGGTGTATTTTAACATCAGGGGAAAACCACCTACATGTGCCAACCCACTATCTAGGGTCTTCTGGGAAATTGGCATTTTGGGGTTGGCATTTATTCTGACCCAAAATTTGTTGAGGTCGACATGCCCCAAGTCAGTGTCATTTACCCCCACCAATTCATTTCCAATGATGAAAGTGATATCCAACCCTTGGTATTTGTATTTCATTTTGACTAACCCAAGTAACCAGTGTGTGAGGCTTTTGACTAGGGTAATAACTGGGAAATTAAGGTCAAACAAAAGGGAGCTATGATTGACGGTGGAGAAGAATGGGGTCTCACAAGTCATGAATGATACGGACCACCACAAAGTAAACCCTCCCCTACAACCAGCTAACAATGATTTCCTAATTTGAAAGGAGAAACAGGAAAGAAACTTACCTTGGATGCAATGCCTTATGGGAAGAAAAATGGCTAGACTGACTGTGGTTTAGCTCCTAAAATCATGTTCTCGATAGCAATGGTGAAGAATGCGTAAAGGGAAGCTTTACTTTATAAGGTAAAAATATGGGGTAGGGTTGAGACATTAAATGTTCCCTTACAATAAATGCCATAGACTTGACATATCAAAATAGTTTATCAAGAAGGCAATAGGAGATTCTATACCTTGGTCATTTTTCTGGAGCAGTATAGCTGACAAGGTGTGTTTTGATGCATAACAGTAAATGATAATATCTTTTGTCAAAATTAGGGTGTATCGAAGTTGGGGAATTAGCAATAGCTTCTTTGATAGCCTTGAATGCTTCTTTGCCTTCATTATTCCATTTAAAAATAGGCTTATCTTTCATCATCTCTGTTATGTGTCTAGTCAACTATGCAAAATTTGGAACAAACCTCCTCAAGAAATTGACTTGTCCAAAGAAAAATCTGGCGTGACTTTTGAGGAGGTCATGGTAGTGTTCATTAATTCACATCATTTAATTATAAATCCAGAGGTGTCTGGAGTGATCTGTGATAAGACTCTTAGTGTGGGGGATTTTGGAGTGAATCTGAATTGGTGGTTGGTGGATAAAGTCTGGCTTACTTATATTGTGGAAAGAAGCATACATGCAAGGAAATTAAACTATCTATTTGCTTTGAAAGGAAACACACATACTTGGAAAGAAACTATTCTAATTTCTTTGGAAAGAAACTATTCTAATTTCTTTGGAAATAAAAACACTTTCTTGAAAGGAAACTAGTCTAATTTTTTTGAAAATAAACACACTTGTTTGAAAGGAAACTAGTCTAATTGCTTTGAAAATAAACACACTTTCTTGAAAGGAAACTATTTTAAATGCAGAAATAGAACTTCAAGGTAATTGAATCTATTGTCAAATCATAGCAAAGACACATCTGAATATATCAGTGCTATTGAAATCACAATCCTATTTCTATTGTATTTTTAGAATTTATAAAACAAACCTGGAGGTGACAACTCGCTACATAGTGGTATAGAAAAGAGAAAACATATCACAAAATTAACATACACAGATAATTTCACTAAACAGAAAGATAAAACAAAACTGCATAAAATACCGAGTGATCTCCTCCAGTTTGGGGAAGCGAGCCCTACTTTCCAAGCTGGAGACGATCCTCTGAGCTTGAACAACCTTTCAAAAGAATTCCCCCTTCATTTACATTAAATCAAAGTCCAGAAATGGACATGGATACAGAACTGGAAAAATAAAGAGTTTTCCCTCTAACTAAAAATATAAAACGAATTACAACTTGCTATCAAAATCTAGAACTAACCTAAAGAGACAACCTGCCCCTACTTATACAGTCGAGCTTTATTAAAATGAGATAACTAACAACGAATCTAACTACAGCAAACTTAAATTGAAGCCAGTTGCTTATTTATTACATTGATGATTCCACTGTGGGTTACTGAAGATCATAGATTTGTATCGACTTGGCTATTGGTGAACTTGAGTGATTTCCTGGAATGACGTGGCACTTGGTGGTAGTGACTTTAGTTGGAATTGACACCAATTAATAGCTACTTCGGTAAGTCACTAAAATGGAGTGACGTGGAGATTTAGATTATAATAGCTGCCTTAATTGAGGCATGGGTCATGTTTGTGCTGCTAAGCCTTTTGGGTAGCCCTAAGATTAGCCGATAATAGTCATCGACTCGAGGGGAGGATGACTCTATTGGAGGGTAATGACATCTGGAGCCATCTAGAGTTCAAGTTCTTTGTAGAAAAGGGGGCTTCGGAGGGATCTGGAGACCACTGGAAATCTTACTAGCGTAATCCTTATGCAAACACAAACCACTTGTACCACAATTCATAAGATATGCACTTTGAAAACATAATTCAAGTAAATAAGTTAAGAGATTTCATCAAAGGAAATAAAAACCAAACATGTGCATAATCCATCCAAAAGACAAACATAATTATAATAATATGTAAATATATATGCCATAGTGTTTTTTAAAGTCTCACAGAATAGGAAATATAATGAAATAGATGAGTCATATATTTGGCTCATCATTCCCCCCCAACTCAGTGTATGCCATGTCCTCATGGCTATGCCCCATCTACTTCATCCAGTATATTCTTGCCTTCAATGATTGTATTGCAGTTGTAGTCCTCATCCTTGTATTGGAATAGCTGCCTCCCTTTTGGTTGGAATCCATCATTTTCATGTACCCTACTGAACCATGTATTGAATTTTCCTTCTCTCATTGCTTGTCCTTGAGGGTGACTTAGGCAAGGAGCTGGCATTAGAATTAATGGTGGCCTAAACCTCATTCCAATCCAATTTTGTTGCCTCTGCTAGATTAGTGGTATTGTTTTCCTTACTTTATTAGTCATCCACCTAATATTAGTAGGGGACATAGGTTCTCTTCTCTTGAAAACATTAGGCAAGTCCTCAAATCTGTACATGCATCTTGTGATTGTTGCATTCGATAGAAATCCTGCTATTGCAAAGAAATCAGCAATACAAGAATTTAAATTTCTCACATATTGAGCAGTGACGCCTTGCCTATAAGCATTGGCTTTGAAAGTATTGGTGAACTAGGTGGTCTTGGGGCACTCATGTGTCATCAACAATCCTACGGATCCTGCTATTGCATTGTATTCTTCCATCCTTTCTTCCCATAATCTGTTATTCCGGAGTAGAGATAGACAGCTCTGGATTTGGAGTTCCCCCACATATAAATTAAGCATTGAGGTATTGACATGCCCCATAATGTGGCCATGCTGGAAGAATTCACACAAGAGGTTTTGTTGGTCTTTTGGATTTTGCATATAACATTCAACAAAATCCTTATCATTGTCAAAATAGAATGAGAGATTGCAACTTATCCTAAGTAATTTCCATCTTAAAAATGGTTCTCTAAGGAATAGGGCATACACACTTGATGGCGAGCGTTGAGCTAACGGGGTCTCTCCTGTTTCACAGCCTAAAGCTAGGTTATTCTCTACCACCACCTTCTCCTATTTCAGGGTCTCAAGATCTTTCTGGAGCTATATAATCTCTCCTCTGAGCTATCTATTATCCAATGTAAGTTGGAGATTCTGAGCATAGACATTCAATGAGGTAGGTACAGGGGCTTGCTGAGTAGCCTTTTGCCTGAGTCAAGTTATCTGAATGTCTCTTTGGGCCACCATGGCCTTGTGGTTATCTACCTCTTTCTTGAAAACATAAATTTCCTTTTCTTTTTCTTTCTTCTCCTCTTCAGCCTTTGCCTTTTGCTTTTCCAGATCCTCGTCTTTGGCCTTCAATTGTTGGGCCATGGCCTCCAATTGTGCCCTGCATTGCTTCAGTTCAAACTCAGCTTTGGATAGAGCTAGGGCATGCTAAGTTTCTTGTGGTGTGGTGTCCTCAGAGCTTCCCTCAAGGGTCTCTTTTCCTTTCCTGTGGCTATGTTGCAATATATCCTCCCCTGTTTCTTCTGGGGCATCCTCTTCGCCAACTTCCTCAGGAATCTCACCACCACCAACTTCCTCAGCTCCCCTCTTCTCATGAGTCTCTTCTCCAGGATGTGCAGCAGCGGATGAGTGTTCACCTGAGATGGCGGTAGGGTTTTGTAGAAGCGTCTCCTCTGTCCTCTTCATCTGAAGAGATAACTAACTGGTGGTGGCGTATTCTGGTAAAGGTGGATGCTACAGCTTCACCTACTTGACTGCTCTACTTTGTTCTTCTCTGGAGTCATCAAAACTAGACTGTAGGGACTTGGAGGAAACTGCAATAGGGTCTCCTAAAACGGAGACAGTGGAAGTATGATGTTTCACCTTTTTCCTTCTGGCCTGCAGGGCAAGAAAGTCCTCCCATTTCTGTTGACCATCCTCCTGCTACAAGAAGTGGTGCTTAATGATCAAATGTATCAAACCTGGGTGGATAATCTGCCCTTCTTTGTTCTTTCTTTTGGTCATCATGGTGACAAGATTTGTATGCAAAAAAGTAGGAACATTTATCAAATATTGGGGGTTATTGGCCCATTACCTTAGGTGGATAATTAGCCGCATCCAAGGGCCCAAAACTATACCATATTAGCCATCACATGTGAAGAACTTCATGATCCATAGGACCATAGTCTTCCATGGGTTTGGAAGACTGGTCCTTTCAATGTCTTTAGTTTCTCCCTTACTTACAATATATCGGGGTAAGGGCTCCGAAGCACCATGAAAATTCTGAACTAATTCTTCATATGATGGTTTTTTTGTAAACAAATCAACACCTACTTTAGGTATACCATAAAGTTGACTAATTATGGTAGCGTTGATTTGTATTCTTACCCTTTTTACAATGGTGAAGGTCCTATGGAAGTTTGTAACAAACTCCTCAACCAAGTCAACTTCAAATTCTTCAAATTTCTACAAAAATGCCAACCATCCGGCTTGCTGGAAAATTTGCGTGTTGGCGTCATCAAAAATTGCATTCTCTGGTTTGTCTTTCCTTTTGTTACCCATTTGATCAGTTGATTTTTTATGAGTCTATAGCACAATGTCATAATGGAGCTCTGGTTTTTTTCTCTCTGCTTTCTATCTCTGGTTTCAAACAGGAAGGAACTGTGAACTTTGAGTTGTCAATTGCAGGTTTGTGTGAAGGAATAATTGCATGCAAGATGGACAAGTTGATAGTTACTCTGCCCATCTTTTCAGCATTCATGGCGTGTACTTTGGATTTTTGAACCAGAGTGGCCACATGCAAAGTGTAATTTCTCAGCCACCATCTTAACTACTTTTCCATATGCATCCGGAGCTAATGCTAGCAATCCTAGCTCTCATGTCTTTTCAAATGTACTTCCCTTAAATGGTCATAAATACCGGTCATTATTATTTCTCAATCCTGCGCTTATTTCTATTTATGGTATTTATTTGAAATGTTGTTGTCATGATGACCAAGTACTTATATTTCATTGTGAAGTACACAAGATCTGTAGACAAACTTGTGGCTGCCACCTATCGGACTGCAATCATTTATGCAACTGTCGTGGCATGTAAAAAGATGAGAACTGCATGCGGGTCATTTTGGGGAACACGTGGCATAAATAAACATATTAAAATAATTATATAAGTTTTAAGGAAGGAATATACCTTGTAAAGTACTCATCCCTTTGATTATTTCGCCTTAACATTTTTAATGAATCAATTTTAGTGATACATTCAACATAGCACCCGATGGTACTTGGAAAGATATTATCCGTCGGTATTCATCTGGAGCAATCTGTAGCCATCTAGAGCTATTGGGATCCGTCAGCAGCCTTCCAGAGCCATCAGGAGCTCTCTATATATTCTTTTTATCATACGGACCTGCAAAACTGCAAAAAGGAATTTTATTAAAGGGAAAGGGAAATTTGAAGAAAAGACCGCCATTGTTGGTTTTCAATATTTCCTCTAGGAAAAGCCGCCATTATTG
Organism: Cunninghamia lanceolata; assembly: GCA_027924645.1. NCBI lineage: Eukaryota > Viridiplantae > Streptophyta > Pinopsida > Cupressales > Cupressaceae > Cunninghamia > Cunninghamia lanceolata. The sequence goes on along the minus strand of BSBN01000339.1, from coordinate 28,705,050 downwards.
GTTTTCAACTTTTGCCCAATTTTTTTATATGTTTTCTCAGAGAAAAGGCCACCATTTCTAATTTTCAATCTTGACTGCTTTATTTATTGAAGAATCATCACTTAGAGTATAAATCCCATGGAAGAAAGATCTTCCACAGAAAAATGTTCTATCTGAGACTAAATTTCTGCAAAGAATTCTTCTTTAGATCCTGGTTTGTGATATAGCTTCAACCTATGTCCATTAACCAGAAGAACTCTGCGATCTCCATCAATGGGAACTAACTGAACAACCCCATTGTTGAAGGTTTCTTGTATTTCATAGGGCCCCAACCATTTGGTGTGCAGTTTCCCTTTTAGATATTGATATTTGGAGTCATACAACATGGCCCAATCTCCTTACTTGAACTACTTACTGATAATGTGTTTGTCATGCCATTCTTTTCTCTGTTGTTGGATCAACTCTGTGTGTTGAAGTACCTCCATCTACATCTCTTCTAACCTATTTAGCTGCAGTATCCTATGTAGATGTGCTTTGGTCAAATCAATACCAACTTCAAGTGTTGTTTTCAATGTCTCTACCTCATATTTTATAGGCAGCACTGGGTGCTTCCCATAAACTAACTCATATGGTGTGAAGTTAGTTATGGTCCTCCAGGTAGTATTATAAGCCCAAATAGCTTGTCATTTTGTCAACCCAATCTGTCTTTTTACTTGAGATGATTTTCATAAGGATATTCTCCAGTTCTCTATTTGTTACTTCTACTTGACCATTGCTCTAAGGGTGATATGGTGAAGATTTCCTGTGACAGATCCAATATCTCTGCAAGAATGCTTTCATCATAGTAGACATAAATTACAGTCCCTGATCAAAAACAAGGACTCTAGGGGCTCCAAGATGTGCTTGTACAGAAAATCTACAACTTTCTCCTCCTTCGTTGTTGGTAGTGCTTTTGCTTCAACCCATTTAGTGGCATAGTCCATACAGACCAAGATGTAGTGATTCCCTCTAGATGGTGGATCAATCAGTCCCACTAAATCTATTCCCCATTTCTCAAATGGATCTAAGATCACTTGAGGATGGAGCGGCATCTCTTTGGTGGGAGTTGGACGTCCCATTCTCTGGCATTGATCACATTGTTTAACATATTGTTGAATATCCTTGGTCATTGTTGGCCAAAAATATCCAGTTCCCAGGATTTTGTGCCATGTTCTGATGGATGAAAAATGTCCACCAGAAGGCTCATCATGACATGCTCGGATTATGTCATACACTTCTGTTTCCTGTACACATTGATGTAATACATGGTCAAGACAACTTTTAAATGAGAGACCATTTACCCATTTGTATCTGGAGCTCTCTCGAACCAGCCGTCTAGTTTCCTTTGAATTGAAATGTTGTGGGCATTTTCTTGAAACCAAATAGTTAGCTAAATATACAAACCACAGAGATTATATAGAAATGGCAAATAGATGTTCATCCAGGAGTGCATCATCCACTAGTTCATTATTTCCCTGCACAGTCAATCTGGATAAGAAGTTAGCAACAACATTATCTTTCCCTAGTTTATCAACAATGGTTATGTCAAATTCTTGCAACAATAACAACCATCTAATAATTCTACCACCTACCACAAATTTATTCATCAGGTATCTAATGGTTGCATGATCAGTATGAATAAAAACTTTGTAGCATGTGATGTAGTGGCTGAACTTGTTGATTGCATAGACTACTGCTAAGAATTCCTTTTCTGTAGTGGTATAGTTTTTCTTTGTAGGGTTTAGGTTTTTGCTAACATAATAAATTGCATGCATCCCTCCAAATTTGTTTGCATGTCCTAAGACTGTTCCAATAGCCTGATTGGAGGCATCAGTGTGGATATGGAATGGTTCACTCCAATTCAATCCTTTGATGACTAGTGCTGTCATGAGGGCGCTTTTGATGGCTTCAAAGGATTCTTGACATTGTGATGTCCAATTAAATTCAGAATCCTTTTTAATCAAGGTAAACAAAGGATTAGCTTTCCTACTGAAGTTTTCAATAAACCTTCGATAATACCCAACATGTCCAAAGAAACTTCTCACTTCTCTTTGAGTTTGAGGAGGGGGAATTTGAACTATAATTTCAACCTTTTTGGGGTCCACTTTCATTTCCTCTTGTAAGATGTGGTGACCTAGGACTATCCCTTCAATCATCATAAGATGGAAGTTCTCCTGATTTAGGGATAATTGATGTTCTTTGCACCTTTCAAGTACTTTATTCAAACTGTTCAAGGATTCATCAAAAAAATTTCCATGCACCGTAAAATCATCCATATAAACTTCCACACATGTATTGGCTAGATCAGCAAAAATTGCCAACATGGCCCATTGAAATGTTGCAAATGTCCCCCATGGACACGTGAAGGTAGTATTATCCTGATCTTCTAGAGCCACCTGGATCTGATTGTAGCTATTGAATCCATCTAGGAAGGAGAAATAGTGACTACCAGCTAGGTTATCCAGCACCTGGTCAATGAAGGGAAGTGGGAAATAGTCTTTTTTAGTGGCTTTGTTAAATTATCTACATTCAATGTAGAATCGCCACTTGCCATTTTTCTTTGGTGCTATAACCAATGGTGATACTCACTAGCTGTCATAAATGGGGTAGATGAATCCTACTTGTAACAATTTCTCTATTTCTTCCTTCATTATGTCCCTCAAGGCTGGATTAATTCTCCTCCGTGGTTGTCTAACAAGACGGACATCTTCAGTGTAGATATGATGTCTGCATACACTGGGTTGGATTCCTCTCATGTCTTTGTATTCCCATGCAAAAGCCTAGGTATGATTTTGCAAAATTTTTGTCAACCAAATTTCTTTTGCCTCTATTAGCCACCTACTGATAGAGAGTTGTTTGTTGGTTTAGATAGTGATTTCCTTTGTACCATTATGAATAGAAATAAGGTCTTTGTAAGGAATTAACAGAGTATTTAATGGACAAAGGTGAGACACAATCCAGTGTAACAATTTTACTTGTTGATAACTTAAGTGGGAGGCAATTTGTTCAGAATATGGAAAGTGGAATGCCTTGAAAGATCCTTTTGGATCTCTCTAGATCCATCTAGAGACCTCTTGATGGGAAACACTGTACAAGGAGGTTTTGCTATTTGATTCCAATTCTTTATACTTCTCATTGCATTCTTCAAAATGTTCTGCAATTGTTACCATTGCCAATGAGGAGGCATCTTCTTCATCTGAATCCATCAGCTCATCTATCCATGGTTTATTCTCATACTGTAAGAATGGTTTGGCAAGAGGATAGATGGAAAGTTCTTTCAACTTTTTCCCATTTGAAATAGTCATGTTTCCTGATCTACAGTCAATAAGGGCTGCTACAGTAGCCAGCCAAGGTCTACCAAGTATTATTAGGTACCCTGAACATTTCTTTCTAGTCTGAAGGATGAGGAAATCAACTAAGTAATCCTAGGTATTGATAGTAACTATGATATCCTCTAGAATTCCTTCTAGTTTTGTGATAGATAAATCTGCCAGTGATAACATAGTTGATGTTGGTTGAATATGCGTTAATGTTAAAGCTTCTGTGGTTTCTGAAGTCATCACATTGATAGCAGCTCCTAGGTCAATCAGTACATTAGAGACTGACACTCCTGTTATTTCTAATAAAATAACATGACTTCCAGGGTCCCCATATTTTTGAGGAATTAGTTTGCCTAACAGAACATCATCAAGTTTTCCTTCTACTTGGATTGTGTTCGGTAATTTTCATTTTCTACTAGGAAGTTTTAGGCATAAGCTCTTAATGGTCTGATTTATCTCTGGGATATCTTTTATTGCTTGTAGCAATAGAACTTCAATATGTATCTTTCTAAGTTCCTTGATTAACTGTGATTCATCATGTGCAAGCTGGTTTTCCCTAGATTTTGGAGGGGTCTATTTAAATCATTATGGGAATGGAACAAAGCTTTCTTTTGGAATTTCTTCTAAATTTCTTGTCTCAGTCTTCTCAGCTTTTTGTTGTTTATCAACATTGTGTGTTACTTCCTCTTCCTCAGTGACTTCCTCTACAGGAATGTTTACAGGAATGCTCTGAGATCGAAGCTAAATATCATTTATTTCCACAACATTTAGGGTGGTTGTATTTGGATATGTTTTATACACCTGTTGTTGTGGCCTATTGTTTTTAGGATTGGGAACTAGCTGAGTAGGCATTAGAGGTTGATTTACCTGATCACTTGGATTTAGGTTTGTAGGCTGTGAGGGTCTAGGAAGTAAGGTTTGAGGTTGATTCCCAAATCACCTCATTCCTTGGTTACATTAAGGTGCCCACTACTGTTGATATTATTGTTGATTTGGCCACTAAGGGTTGGTCCAAGATTGATTTATTGAGTCTAGCTGAGGCCATGCTAGTCCCCATTGGGGTGGCATTTGCATTGGAGAAAGTGGACCTCCCCAAGGTCCATTCCAAGAGGTTGGGCCCCAATTTGATGGGGCCCTTGGAGCATATTGGTTTAAAAACTGATTGAATCCATAATTTGGTTGTTTCTGGCCAATAAAATTTAGTTCTTCCTCGTCTGTTGGTACCTTCTTTAATCTATTTTTGATTTCAGGGAGCAGGCTACACTCATTTGTTGGATGACTTTTCTCACAGATTTTGCATAACTCAGTTCAATTCAAAGGACACTCCCTAAGCAAATTTTTTTCTCTATAATGAGGGCAATAAATGGATAAGGGTTATGTGTTCCTTTTACTAGCTTGCATACCATCCAAAGTGGTATTCAGTTGAAGCAAAATATTAGTTTTTAAATTTGATATCTCTTCCATGACTTTTGTAACATCACTAGGACTGCCTTTCTTTAGTATTCTCTTACCTGCACAAGCATGAGAGTAATTCCTACAAACTTCCACAATTTCTGTAAAATCATGTTTATTAATATCTCCTTTTCACATTAGGTTTAATGCTTCCCTGATTTCATCATCAATTACTCAGAAAAATGGTCTTACTTAGTTCCTGATCTAAATTATTTCCACATCTCCTATGGACAAATAGAAATCTATCCACATAATCCTCCAAATTTTCATCTTCCATCTATTTCATGTGGAAGAGTTCATCTTTCCTATCCCTGACTCTACAATAGTCTTGATATTTATCAAGGAAAGTGGTTTCCATTTCATCCCAAGTAGAGATAGAGTATACTCTTAGGCCCATGAACCATCAGAGCATTGACTCCTTGACAGTGGAAGGAAAAAGTTTTAATTTCTAGTTGTCTGTGGGATAATCATAGATCTAGTAGAGGACCTTGAATTCAAACAAGAACTGGTCTTGATCTTTAGAAGTCTTCCCCTGAAATGTGGGTAGGAATGCAGGAGATATATTCTTCATGGGGGGTTCATTTCTCTCAAGAGTGATGGAGATTGGATAAGAGAATGTTCTATTGTAAGTTGCCTCAATCATGGTCACCAAGATCACCCATTGTAGGTGTATTGGAGAGAATGGGAGATTCTAATGTTACAGGAGATCCCTGATCACTCAGATGATTAAGTTCTAAAGATGTACCAGCTATGGTTTGCTTGATGAATCGACCTAAGGTGTCCCTAGGCCTTCTCATAAACTATTGAATCTGAAATGTGCTCATTCAAGAGGTATTATCAATGCCTTAAACCTACAATGATTTGTAGATTATTCCCCGGCAACGGCACCAAAAATGATGAGGTCGTGGTAGTGTTCATTAATTCACTGTTGCAAGTATGTTCCTAATCGGTGTTGTCATTGATGTCAACATATCCTTGTTATCATTAGTGTCAACTGTATCTTGTTTAGAAGACTTGTATGTTGAGGATATTGAGAAAATTAGCCTCTCTAGAAGAAACAACTGAGTTACAAAGTAGTGCAGTACAGATAGTGAGTTAGATGCTGAAGAATAGTCCAGTAAACTGCTCTACATTTATTTCTGCTTGAAGATCATGGTTCGCATATTGGAAGTAAGTTAGAGATATGTTTGAGGATGCTACATTCCTGGTTTGAGCCATCCGCATGAAGATCTGAGTGAGTTGTATTCACCAGAGTGAAACCTACTTTTTTTGTAAGATCGGTTGGGATAGGAAGAAAGTATTCTGCTTCGCATTCCTCTGCAATAAAGTATTTGATCTACAGTTCTAGAGGGAAGTCTGGGATGATGATAAGTGCCTACAATTGCAATGGTTCATGGTTTGGTGGTCCACAAGCTATCTTTCTTTTATGACAGTTGAAGACAATGAAGTTTATGTGTTCTGGTGAGAAGATTCCTATGGATAAAGTGGTCAAAGTTTGTGCAGTTGCTCCTGATGATTATAGCATGCTTGTGGATATCCCTTGATCATGTTCCTATCTGGACTTTGGTTTGTGTTAAGAAATTGAAATGGTGTGTGAAGATTGTTCCCAGTTAATGTAGCATGTAACCAATCTTAGCCAACCTGATTGATCCCAGTGATTGCGGAGATCTCTAGAAGATTGTGGAAGCGTGTTGTGGCATGGAAGATCATGTTTGAGTCCCAGCTAAGGCATGGCATGATCCGCATTTCATTCCCTTTGCATAAAGTTGTAATAGGTCAAGACCTATTTTGTCAATGTTTGTAATACTGACCTTGGAGATTGTTCCAATGATTGATGTTGTGATGCCGACCTTGATGATCATTCCAAGGTTGATGTAGTGTATAAATACTTGTAGTTGAGTCATGGAAAAGGTGTCCTTGAGCAAAAATGAAAAGATATTAAGAAAGGTCCAAAAGGCAGAGTAGAGAAGAGGCAGAGGAAAGAAGAGGAAGAGCATAGAAAAGGAAGAGTAGAGAAGAGGAAGAGCAGAGCAAGGGAATTATTGTACTTTAGTTGCAAATATAGAAAGGTATTGATCATGGCAGAGAGTCTGGCAGTAAGCCACCAGTAGGGTTTAACATCCCTTATTGTAATCTTGCTAGGTTTAGGGTTGAGGCAGTGAGCCTACTAGACCTAGTTGTTCTTCATGGCAGTAAGCCAGTATGTTTAGGCCCATGGAGTGACCAAGCCTAAACATCATTATTTCAAGTTTGCAATATATATTGAGAGTTAATTATCTCCATGGTTTTTCCCCACCATGGGGTTTTCCACGTAAATCTAGTGTCTCTTGTGTTTGATGTTGTATTTGTGGTTAAGTTTCTAATTTCATACACTCATTGTTAATTCATAATAATTGTGGATAAGTGATGAATGTTTAAATTGTAGAAAGTGTTTAAGTTTTTGTGACAATTGATTCACCCCCCCTCTCAGTTGTCCAGCGCATATCAACAATTGGTATCAGAGCCAAGTTCCTCTAAAGAAAGTTTAACAGCTTGAGGAAGATCCAAAATGTCTTACAAGAAGGAAGCACCGCATTTTGATGGAATGAATTATGTTCTTTGGAAGGCTCGGATGAAAAGCCATCTTCTTTCTCTTGGTTACAAAGTTTGGAAAGCTACAAAAACAAAATATACCATACCTCCAAATGGCCCGACGACTGAAGATGAAATCAAAGAATATGAGATAGATATCAAGGCAAAGGATGCTCTGCTAAGCTCATTAACCAACTCAATATTGATGAAAGTAGTGGATCTTGAAACTACAAATAAGGTATGGGAAAAGTTGAAAAATCTATATGAAGGAGATGATTCTGTGAAGGAAGCCAAGTTACAAAGTTTGAAAGTAAAATATGAAATCTTGAAGATGAATAATCATGAAAACATATCAACTTTTATGTAAAGAGTTGATGAACTTGTTACAGGGATAAAAACCATAGGCAAAACTCTCGAAGAAAAGGAAATTGTTATGAAAATTCTCAGATCTCTATCTAAGTCCTACTGTCACAAGGTAGCCGTGATTGAGGAATTCATGCAAGTAAAAACTATTAACAGGGATCAGTTGCTTGGTAAGCTTACTACTTTTGAAATGAGGGAATTAGATGATGCTCTGCCGAAAGTTGAGATGGCCTTCAAAGCCAGTACTCCTGGAAGTACTTCCAGATCAGAAAAGTACAAGGTAGAATTTGATGATGAGTTAGATGAAGTTGAAGCCAACTTTGTGGATAGACTGCAAAGAGAATTTGGTAAGTATAAAGGCAAACTACCTTTCAAATGCTTTTCTTGTGGTAAAGTATGTCATTTTTCTTCCAAATGTCCTGAAAGAATTGAAAGAAATAGAAGAAGATATGAGAACAGGCCTAGGACCCAAAAGAAGTGTTATTATGTTGAAGATGATGATGGAGTATCAGATAATGGTGAACCAGATAATGTTAGTTCCTCTGTAAAAGAATGCTTGTTCATTTCTATTAAGGAAGATCTTGTGTCTACTAATTCTCCTAGCTGTGTGAAGGAAGAAAAATTAGTGGAAAGTGCTTCGGCTGCTCGGGTTATTAAGGACAAGGATGAATGGGTTATTGATAGTGGTTACTCTCACCACATGACTAGTGACAAAAGTAAGTTTGTAAGTCTGGAAAGATATGATGGTGGACTAGTTAGGTTTGGAGATGATACAGCTAGTAGGATTTGTGGAAAAGGATCTATTTCTTTTGACGACAAGCATAATACTAAAGATGTCTTGTATGTGAAAGGATTAAAGCACAATTTTCTGAGTGTGGGTTAGATGTGTGACAAGGGCTATGACTTAAGCTTCAAGAACAATGGATGCAAGATCAAGGAAAGCTCTGGAACAGTCATTGCAACTGGTAAGAAGACTAGAGGTAATATCTATCACTTGAAAGGAACTGAGAACTATTGCTTGTTGACTCAGATTGATGAGAGTTGGTTATGGCATAGAAGGTTGCGTCACATAAATTTTGATAATATTATGAAGATAAGTACTACACAGATTGTTAGAGATTTGCCTAAGCTTGTAAAGCCTGCTAATCCATTTTGCAAGGAGTGTCAATTTGGGAAACAGACAAGAACAAGTTTCAAAAGCAAGGACCAATCAGTTGGAGGAATACTTGAGCTAGTGCATACAGATTTGTGTGGACCTACCAGAGTAAGAAGTTTGCAAGGAGACAGGTATTTCATGCTACTCATTGATGATTATTCTAGAATGACTTGGATCACCTTTTTGAAAGAGAAAGCTGAAGCTCTAGATAAATTCAAGGTATTTAAGGCAATGGTTGAAAATGAGATGGATTTGAAAATCAAATGCTTGAGGTTTGATAGAGGAGGAGAGTTCACATCAAATGAATTCAATTTCTTTTGTGGAGAACATGGAATAAGAAGACATCTATCTGCACCCAGAACTCCACAACAAAATGGAGTTGTTGAAAGGAAAAATAGAACAGTTCAAGAAGCTACTAGAACCATGATGGAGGCTCATCTTCCAGAAATATTGGAGAGGAAATTCACACTATAGTATATATCCTAAACAGAGTCCAAGTAAAAGGTAACAATTCAAAAACTCCCTGTGAATTATGGCATGGTAGAGTTCCTACTATGAAATATTTCAAAGTTTTTGGTAGCAGATGTTATATCAAAAGAGAAGAAGATTTAGGCAAGTTTGATGAAAGATGTAATGAAGGAATCTTCCTTGGTTACTCCACCAAGAGTAAGGCCTACCGATGCTATAATAAGAGGCTAAATAAGATCATTGAAAGTGCAAATGTGAAAGTTGATGAATGTAAGGAAAGGTCTTCAAAATCAAGGGGATATGAGTCAGATGATCCAGATGTTTCAGAAGTGGTGCAGCATGAAGATAACACAGATGAAGAAGAACAAGCTCTGGTAAGTGCTACCAAAACTCTAAGATATGTAAGAATTAGTCATTCTAAAAATTAAATCATAGGAGACAAGAGCAAAGGGATATTAACCAAAAGAAAAGCTGCAGAAGAACAAGTAAATTTCTGTTTGATTTATAAGACTAGACCTAAAATTGTGGATGAGGCTTACAAAGATGAGAATTGGATAAAGACTATGGAAGAGGAATTGATGCAAATAGAGAAAAATTAGACTTGGGATCTTATTCCTAGACCAACAGACAAGAATGTAATTGGCACAAAGTGGGTCTTTAGAAACAAAATGAATGAGAATGGTGAATTGTAAGAAATAAAGCAAGGTTGGTATGCAAAGGATACGCTCAAGTTGAAGGAATAGACTTTGAAGAGACTTTTTCTCCAGTAGCAAGGATTGAAGCAATAAGGATGTTTTTATCTTTTGCAGCATACAACGATTTCAAGGTTTATCAAATGAATGTGAAGTCTGCCTTCTTAAATGGAGAGTTGGAAGAGGAAGTCTATATTGAACAACCGGAAGGATTTCAGTCATCAAAACAAGGGGACATGGTATGCAAATTGAAGAAAGCATTGTATGGATTAATACAAGCTCCCAAGGCATGGTATGCATAGTTGGATAGGTACCTGATATAGATAGGGTTTAGTAAAGGCACTACAGATAGTAATCTCTACTTCAAGATCAATGATGAATAAACCCTAATTGTTGCAGTTTTTGTTGATGATATTATTTTTGGAGGCAATGAAGGTATGTGCTCAGTTTTTGCTGGAGAAATGCAAAGTGAATTTAAAATGTCTATGTTTGGAGAGATGAACTTCTTTTTAGGTCTACAAAATAGTCAATTAGATAAGGGTATTTTCATCTTAGTCTAAGTATGTGAAAGAGTTGCTAAAGAAATTTGGGATGGAAGACTCTAAACCATTATGCACACCTATGATAACTAGATGTAAGTTGAGCAAAGATGATAACTCACCCATGGCAGACCAGAAAAAGTATAGATCTATGATTGAAGGATTACTTTATCTGACTCAAATTAGACCTGACATAATGCATGCAGTGTGTCTTGTGGCAAGATTTTAGGCAAAACCCAAGGAATCACATGTGATGGCAGTCAAAAGAATTCTCAGATACTTAAAAGGCACAATAGATTTCGGTCCATGGTACCCTAAGGACTGTGACTTTACTCTCAGTGCATATACTGATGCAGATTGGGTCAGAGATGTGGATGAAAGAAAAAGTACAAGTGGAGGTGCATTCTTCTTGGGAAAAAGATCAGTATCTTGGTTAAGCAAGAAACAAGATTCAATATCCCTATCTACTACAGAGGTAGAATACATTGTAGCAGCATGCAATTGCACTCAAGTGTTATGGATGAAGTAGACTTTGAAGGACATAAAAGTTGTGTATGAAGATTATATTGCAATCTTTTTTGATAACACAAGTGCCATTAACATATCAAAGAATCCAATGATGCATTCAATGACAAAGCACATATCCATTAGGTATCATTTTCTAAGAGAAAAGGTGATAGAGAATGAAGTCAAGTTGGAGTATGTTTCCACCAAGGATCAGAATGCAGACATTTTTACCAAGCCTTTTCCTAAGGATACTTTTGAGTATCTCAAAGAAACGTTAGGGGTCATCACCCCTCCTGCTCTAAACTAAGATGCACAATAGTGCATCAGTCTGGAGGTGTTCAAAGGCCCAGATTGATGTTTTTTAAGGCTACTTCTAAGGGGATGTAGTCAGAGAGTTCTGAAGAGAGATTAGATCAGAGCATAAGAGTGCAAGTATGTGCCCTTTGCCATTGATGTCAAAGGGGGAGAGAAGTCATGTGAAAAACTTAGAGTGCAGATGTCTAAACGAAAGGGGGAGAATTTTGCAGAAAGAAATAAGTGCAAGTGTGTAAAGAGAAAGGGGGAGAATCTTGTCTTGATGGTTGTTGCAATTTTTCACATCATATGTTGCCATCAATGACAAAGGGGGAGATTGTTGCAAGTATGTTCCTATTCGGTGTTGTCATTGATGTCAACATATCCTTGTTGTCATTAGTGTCAACTATATGTTGTTTAGAAGACTTGTATGTTGAGGATATTGAGAATATTAGCCTCTCCGGAAGAAACAAGTGAGTTACAAAGTAGTGCAGTACAGACAGTGAGTTGTATGTTGAAGAACAGTCCAGTAAATTGCTCTTCTTTTATTTTTGCTTGAAGATCGTGGTCTGTGGATTGGAAGTAAGTTAGAGATATGTCTAAGGATGCTACATTCCTATTTTGAGCCATCCACATGAAGATCTGAGTGAGTTGTATTCACCAGAGTGAAACCTACTTTTTCTGTAAGATCAATTGGGACAGGAAGAAAGTATTCTGCTCCGCATTACTCCACAATAAAGTATTTGGCTCTGTAGTTTTAGAGGGAAGTTTGGGATGATGATAAGTGCCTACAGTTACAACGGTTCATGGTTTTGTGGTCTGCAAGCTATCTTTCTTTTATGACAATTGAAGACAATGAAGTTCATGTGTTCCAGTGAGAAGATTCCTATGGATAAAGTGGTCAAAGTTCGTGTGATTGCTCCTAATGATTATAGCATTCTTGTGGATGTCTCATGATCATGTTCCTATCTAGACTTTGGTCTGCATTAATAAATTGAGATGGTGTGTGAAGATTGTTCCCAGATAATGTAGCGTGTAACCATTCTTGGCCGACCTAGTTGATCCCAGTGATTGCAGAGATCTCTGGAAGATTGTGGAAGCGTTTTGTGGTGTGGAACATCATGTTTGAGTCCTAGCTAAGGCATGGCATGATCTGCATTTCATTCCCTTTGCATAAAGTTGTAATAGGTCAGGACCTATTTTGTAAATGGTTGTAATACCAACCTTGGAGATTGTTCCAATGATTGATGATTGTGATGCCGACCTTGATGATCATTCCAAGGTAGATGTAGTGTATAAATACTTGTAGTTGAGTCATGGAAAAAGTGTCCCTGAGTGAAAATGAAAAGATATTAAGAAAGGTCCAAAAGGCAGAGCAGAGAAGAGGTAGAGGAAAGAAGAGGAAGAGCAGAGCAGAGGAAGAGCAGAGCAGGGGAATTATTGTACTTCAATTGCAAATATAGAAAGGTGTTGATCATGGCAGAGAGACTGGCAGTAAGCCACCAGTAGGATTTAACAGCCCTCAGGGTTTAACAACCCTTATTGTAATCTTGCTAGGTTTAGGGTTGAGGCAGTGAGCTTGCTAGACCTAGTTGTTCTTCATGGAAGTAAGCCAGTATGTTTAGGCCCGTGGAGTGACCAAGCCTGAACATCATTATTTCAAGATTGAAATATATATTGAGAGTTAATCCTTTCCATGGTTTTTCCCCACCTTGGGGTTTTCCATGTAAATCTGGTGTCTTGTGTCTTTGATGTTGTATCTGTGGTTAAGTTTATGATTTCATGCACTCATTGTTAAATAATTATTATTATGAATAAGTGATGAATGTTTAAATTGTAGAAAGTGTTTAAGTTTTTGTGACAACTGATTCACCCCCCCTCTCAGTTGTCTGACACATATCAACATTCACATCATTTAATTATCAATCCAGAGGTGTCTGGAGTGATCTGCGATAAGACTCATAGTGTGGGGGATTTTGGAGTGAATCTAATTTTGGTGGTTGGTGGACAAAGTCTGGCTTACTTATCTTGTGGAAAGAAATATACATGCAAGGAAATGAAACTATCTATTTTCTTTGAAAGGAAACACACATACTTGGAAAGAAACTATTCTAATTGCTTTGGAAATAAACACACTTGCTTGAAAGGAAACTAGTCTAATTGCTTTGAAAATAAACACACTTTCTTAAAAGGAAACTATCTTAAATGTTGAAACAAAACTTCAAGGTAATTGAATCTATTGTTAAATCATAGCAAAGACACACTTTGAATATATCAATGCTATTGAAATCACAATCCTATTTCTTTTGTATTTTCAGAATTTATAAAACAAACCTACATGTGACAACTCACTACATAGTGGTACAGAAAAGAGAAAACATATCACAAAATTAACATACACAGATAATTTCACTAAACAGAAAGACAAAACAAAACTACATAAAATACTGAGTGATCTATCCTCTAGTTTGGGGAAGCGGGCCCTAATTTCCCAGCTAGAGACGATCCTCTAAGCTTGAACAACCTTTCAGAAGAATTCCCTCTTCATTTGCATTAAATCAAAGTCCAGAAATGGACATGGATACAAAATTGGAAAAACAAGGAGTTTTCCCTCTAACTAAAAATATAAAATAGATTACAACTTGCTATCAAAATATAGAACTAACCTAAAGAGATGACCTGCCCCTACTTATACAATCAAACTTTATTAAAAGGAGATAACTAACAATGAATCTAACTATATCGAACTGGAATTGAAGCCAGTTTCTTATTTATTACATTGATGATTCCACTGTGGGTTACTGAAGATTAGAGGTTTGTATCGATTTGGCTGTTGGCAAACTTGAGTGATTTCCTAGAATGATGTGGCTCTTGGTGACAGTGACTTCAGCTGGAACTGACACCAATTGACAGCTACTTTGGTTAGTCACTAAAATGGAGTGACATGGAGATTTAGATTATAACAACTACCTTAATTGAGGTGTGGGTCATGTTTGTGTTGCTGAGCCTTTTGGATAGCCCTAGGATCGACTGGTAACAGTCCATCGACTCAAGGGGAGGATGACTCTATTGGAGGGTAACGGCATCTAGAGTCGTCTGGAGTTCAGGTTCTTCATAGAAAAGGGGGCTCTGGAGGGATCTGGAGACCACTGGAAATCTTACTAGCATAATTCTTATGCAAAAACAAACCACTTGTACCACAATTCATAAGATATGCACTTTGAAAATGTAATTCAAGTAAATAAGTTAAGAGATTTCATCAAAGGAAATGAAAACCAAACATGTGCATAATCCATCCAAAAGACACACATAATTATAATAATATGTAAATATATATGCCATAGTGTTTTGTTAAAGTCTCACAGAACAGGAAATATAATGAAATAGATGAGTCATATATTCGGCACATCAACTTTTGCTAGTAAAGAGGCTTAGCTGTTGAATAGCCTTAACCCTTTCAGGATCTATCTTGATTCCTTCTTTAGAGACAATGTGTCCCAGGAGTTTTCCTTCAGTAACAACAAAGATAGAATTTTTGGGATTGAGAGATATGTCACGGTCTCTACATCTCTGCACAACAACTTCCATATGATCGATATGATCAGCTCTCTTCTTAGAGAAAATAGTCAGATCATTGAGATAAATAACAATGATTTTATCCTTTAGGTCTCCAAAGGGTAATTCCGTAGCTCTTTGGAATGTTGCACCAACGTTTATAAGGCCAAAAGGCATCTATTGTAGGCAAAAGTCTCTCTGGGAGTAGTGAAAGTTGTTTTACACTGGTCTTTAGGAGCCACACCTATTTGATTATACCCAGAGAAGCCATCCAACATAGACATCATTTTTGAGCCCAAAATGGTCTGTAGTACATGATCCATTATTAGCAAGAGGTAATTGTCTTTCAGTGAAGCTTGGTTCAAGTTCTTGAAGTCTACACAAATCCTTATTTCCCCACTCTTCTTTCTGACAGGAACTATGTTGGCTACCCAAGTGGAATGATGTATAGGGTATATAATTTTTACTTTTAGCATTTTATCGATCTCATTGAAAATAGCATCTACAATTTTAGGGTTATAAGTTCATTGCTTCTGCCTAAAAAGACTAGTACTTGGCTTGAGGGGAATGTGGTATTGTAGTCTCCCATCTATGAACTTCTTAAGATCTACATAACACTAGGCAAAAACATCTCTGTACCAGGGATAACTTTAAGGAACCCCCCCTAAAAAAACCTATAAAATCCTGGCAAATCCTAGCCCAAGACAAAAAATGTTGGCGAATCTATGCCTATTTTTGAAAAAACAAATTCATTGGCGAATTTTTTCAAATTTGTCAACATTGTTTTTTTGCTGGCGAATTGTATATAGATTTGAAAAAAAAAATTGTTGGTGAATTATAGTTGTATTCCAAAAAATAAACTAAATTAGGTGGCGAATTATAGAGATATTAAAAAATATAAAATAAATTATTTGGCAAATGTGGTGGTAATTTTTTGAAAAGTCACAATGTGGCTGGCAAAAATATCAAATGCTAAATTATAATGATGAATTTACTTGGTGAATTTATAGCTTAAAAAGTATTTACATTTAGATTAATGGATATTGAGTATCATATATCAAAGACATCAGTTCTTTTCCTCGCTGCAGAGTCTTCGGATCAGATTAACAAAAATTAATAGATAATAATTTAATAAAACAAAATTCAAAAGGATGACTAGACTTATAATTTACATCAATGTATTTATAATATTCTAATAATTTTTTATCGTTAGATGATCGCAGATCGACAACATAAGTTCTATTTCGGGCCAAAGTACAGGCACACCCAAATTTCTACATAAAATCTCTAGAATAGAGACAAGTGGACTATGTTGAAAGTATTCCTGAAAATTTTGTCTCTTTGTATGCCATGTGTCTCATCATGATTGGATTGTGATGTTTCATGTACATCGCAAAATTAACATGTGGGCCTATCTTCACAGTTGAGGGCTTGCACTCTGCCACCACCTTTATTTTATATTAAATAATTCATATTATATACAATATAGTATACAATAATCAATATAAATATATTAAATATTTTTCTGTATATCTCAACCATTGATCTAATAATATCTAATGGCTCCTAGTTGATTCCAGAGGCTTTTGTTGGAAATGTGTAGCATTAGAGATTTACCATCTGAAATTGAACTACAACCATTCATCATTTGTTCATCAAATAGTGGAATAATTTACAAGTGGACAATTTAAATATTTTAAGTTTTTTAATCATTGAAAAGTGGGATGAATTGATGGCTGACGTTCTGGTGGTCACATCAGTCACCCAAGGAGATCAAGTGGATACAAAACTCAAGATTTGTAAAGGGAGCCAAGGTACTATTCAATGTGAGATGTCAAGTCCATATGAGTAAGATGTCAAGTCCATATGAGGATTTTTTGAAACGGATGCCCAAACGCTCTCAGAGCATGATATGAAGTGACATTTTGGCATATAGAGAATCTTTTGCAGGGTTAATAAGATAGGTTAACAGATAGGTAATGTTTCTTTGAATTCCCAGTAGTCATGGATATAAAGGGATGGAGAAAGTTGCTTTCAATAATTAATTTCAACTTTTGGTTGTTCCTTGTTAGCTAATTTTGGGAATTATTCAATTAGAATGTAGTCTTTTTCGGTAGATGAAGGCTTTAGAATGGTTACACATTTGGGTTGTTATCCTTACCTTGAAGGACCTAGTTATTGTAAGATGAAAAAAAATGAGTCATGGGAACTCCATGTAAGACATGGGAGGATCTAGAAAGATAACAACCAGCTACTTGGGAAATAAAGTGGAAGGAGAATGGTGCCTTTTGGAAACATTCTTCTTTTAGTGCAGTTGGAAAGTGCCTTGGCTCTGTAGACAAATGCATCTAGTAGCATTTGATATATGGTCTTGCATCTTCTGATGGGTTGTGGTTAGTGTTCTCTCCCAATCCATTGTCACATCTTTCTGGTAGCCTAGTGATGGATTGTGGACAATGGTCTCTCCCAATCCATTATTTCATGTGTCTGGCATCTAGCTTAATATGATGACTCTTCTAGCTTCCTTCTAGATAGTCCAAACTACAGAAGACTACTTCTTTCACCATGTTAGCCTTTCTTCTTAATTTTGGACAAAAGCCACAGCTTTATTCCCAATTTAATTCACATATTCATCCCGGTCCATGGGCCAGGGCTCAAGAGAAGACTTCTTCTTCATTGTGTTGTAAGGAAAATACGAGGGAAATACACAATGTTCAGTTCTCTGTCAACTGAAAATATTCATCCAACGAGGGGCCGAGGGCTTCTTCTTTCACCATGTAACCTTTATTATAAAGGGATGTCATCTTTGTGTTGTCATCTTTCTGTAACAGTTATTTACATTTTTTGACTCAATAAAATGAGAGATGATTCTAATTCTAATTTGTTAATTTCATTAATTACACATATTAATAATCTCTTTTCTGAAGGATTAAGTGAATAAGGGTTAAAAATGAATATGAGGGTTACTATAGCCTGTTGTTCCAATATTAATATACATTTGTAATTGAAAAGAAGTTCTTAATATTAATATACATTCCAGAAACTTTAAATTAGCAATGTAAAGTTTTATAATATATTCTATAATTATAGAGACAAGTGTCAATGAAGGACTCAAGGAATTATTTAGATTAAACTTATTTTTTACATATATTCTGAATTATAATACTTCTAGAATCAACTAATGGATCTAACCATAAATAATAAAATTTCCAAAATTATGAACTATTAATGAAAAATATTAGATAATGACAAAAAATTAAAATGTTAACAATTGTAATCTACATCGATAACCCATATCATATTATTATACTAAACATAAGAGTTTACAACCTACAGAGGATTTTTTACATATCCCTAATCCAAGGTGCCCTAACATGAACCTTGGATAAATTCAAAATTCAAAAACTAAAAATGGAAAATTCAATCCTTACGCAGAAAATAGAAAATTTAAAATAGTTTTAATTTTAAAAAATTGAAACTAAAGTTGTTAATGGCCATCGTTGATTTGTCTTCTAACAACTGCCACCTGAAGAAGAAAATTTTCAGCATGGACAATAGACCTTTCCCTTCTTAAGTAACAGTCAGATAAATCATTATGTATAATAAGGGCCATGTTAAAGCACTCCAATGAGCCTCTAACAATTGCCCTCCTTGCCTCCTTAAGAATGTGTTTAGCTATAGCTGAGTTCTCTAACAAATGTAAAGGGAAAATTCTAGCCTTATCCCATGATCTGGCATCACAATCATAATCATTTAAAGCTAAATCAAGCTTATCCCCAAGGATAAGCAATTCTTGAATCATTGCCTTCCTAATCATCTTCACCAGACCTGGTTCATCAACCAGGTTCATTAAATTTGATAGAAATGCATAGACGATATCACTGAATATATTATTTTGAGGATATTCCTGAAAGAATACCATGGTCAATAATGTCCCGGACAACATCGTCAACCAGGGGGGAGTCAATCAAAAACACCTTCCCTAGTTTTTTCTCATCAAATATATCCAAATCAGCCATTTCCCATTTGCAAGGCAAGAGAGAAACACAGCGAGAGATCAAATGACTCATCTTGAATCTCAAAATTCTCAATGATAACAATTCTCCAGGAAATTATGAAAATAGAAACAACCAAAAAAGAAAGAAGATGCCTAATGAACTTATAGAAGAGGCTTAGGGCTATATTTATTGTGTCGCGTGTGAAAATATACAATAACCATGCAACATGCCACATAACAGTCACTCTTGGCACCAACATTTACTTCCATTTACGGTGGGTTAATTGTGATCTCAATTAGGATTGATTCGAAATAGTGTCACATGATTGATAGGACTAACTGCACTTGTAGAACCTTTATCATTAATTAGAGTAGTATGATTGATAGGATTGAATACACTTTATCGGCTAGATTAGCCAATGCCAATTGAGTTCATTAATGACAAGTGACAAACCACCTAGATTACCCAATGTGAATTCAATTTATTAATGATTACATTCCAGGGTATGGCAGAGTCAATTAAATGGAGTTGCTTGTTATTAGCCATTTTTCATGGTAGTACATGTGTCATGTATATATATTCATTAGTGTTTATTGCTTCAACCTTATATTGCATTACTAAGTATCAGATAGTAGAAGAATCAATAAATTGTAAAAGTTAAAAGTAATGGCTTTCATTATAGCAGCTATGCGAAGAAAGTAAGTTATCAAGTACTTTTTTGTGTTCATTCATGATTTTGAATTTAACTGTGTGATAGAGTTCATAGATGTATAATAGTACAATAAGTATGATGGAAAAATTTATTTGTGCATGGCTATGCAGGACGTTATTACTTTGCAATTCTCAAAATGAAGAAATAGAAGCCTTCATCAAGTGGAACAAATCGTGTCAACAATCGACACTTTTAACATTTGGAACTGACGCATTCTATTATGGTTGGTGGATTGAATCTCCCACACATGCATGCATGTATTAGAAACTAGAAAATTGAATGGACACATGGAATTGGTATTGCAACTCAATTGCCAGTGACCTGGAGAAAATTAATGTAATTCTCCTTTACTGGCCTTATTGTTACCATACCTAGTGGTTTCTTGTACATATAATGCAACGTTCCATAGAAAAGCATTTATTGACATTGTGAATGAGTACATAATTGAATTTGTAATGCAAGCATTGCCAGTTAATAGGATAGTTATGGACTACAGTGAAATATTCATTAAGCATCGTTGAAAAGAGGAACCAAAAAGATTTTGGAGGACTAAGCAAGGATTCAAGGTTGAAGGATAAAAGTTTTACATGTAACTAAATAGTCATTTATGATGTTATTGAATGTGTTGACTCTTGGTCTCTTCTTTGTGTTCAGTGTTCACTGTTGTTTGGAACTTTGAGGTTGGTTAGATGTTCATGTATGATGTAATTCCCCAATTTTTTTGACGGTGATGTTAATAAAAAATATAGAAGTAATTACGGTTTGACATGCGTTCAATGGTAAATTGTAATGTATACAGATGGTTCAAATTTTCAATATTAAATAACATTCATCACATGGAAATGATAAATGAGTTTAATGGCAATGTATAGCGGTGTATAAAAAGGGAAAAGATAAATGGATGTGTTAGGTCAATTCAAAATTTTAGGGTTTTTATGTTATTATCATTCACTCTACAAAATCCCCAAGTAAAAACAATACAGTTGGTGTTGTCTAAGGCATTTAGGCTTTATCCTTCTAATTGATCATTGACCTATGTAGCTAGTTTCCCCAGCTTAAGTTGTTCTTTTATCCCCTTGGTGGTCATCGAGTTACTAACCCCTTTGTTCTAAGTTACCATCCCTGAGCCCCTTTATTTTATTCTAAGTTTGATTTTTTCACGGGCATCGCAGCCTCCATTTAAGCCTATATTTTTGAAGTTGTGACAGTGCGCAAAGACACCACGTGTCCCATGTGGGTCCTTGTTTTTAATTACCCTGGTCTATTTTAATATTATTTTGATATATGTTTATCAGGTATATCCTCTCCGAGCCTCCTAACATGTAGTAGTCATATATTGTCATGTCATGAGGATTTGCCTCATCGTAGCCTTACTTTAAGACAAAAACTTAAAGTTACGATGGTGCGATAAGGCGCCATGTATGCCTTTGGTCATAGTCGGAATAATAATTATATAATATAATTATTATTATATATTATAATAATATATATAATATAATTATTATTGTATATTATATAATATAATATACGATAATAATTATATTATTATAATAATATAATAAAATATTTATTATATTATTATAATAATATAATTATTATCGTATATTATATTATATAATATACAATAATAATTATATAATATACAATAATGATTATATTATATAATTATATTATAATAGTTATTATATATAATATAATTATTATCATATATTATATTTAACGCTAATGAGATTTATAAAGTATAAACATAACCATAACCTTGATTAGATTAAAACCTTATTCTAAACCTAATTTAAGTGACTGTAAAAGTTATAAGTTATCAAAAATAATTAAAACCACTAGTAAGATTCATCATGAGAGAAATAATTTATAAATTCTTGATTGTACTAATTCTCAATCGTCACTTACAAAAAACACAAATGGAGATAAGATGCATAAACAGTTTGCATTTTGTCATTTAATTTAGGTGGGGAGAATACATCATACAAAAGTACTTATAGACCAAAATCCCCTATAATTTATTTCTCCTAAACATAGACTGCAGACATAAAATTACAAATGGTGATTACATCACATACTTCTGCATCCATGCATTATATTCCTCCTTTGACGACCGGTTGTATTTCAAAATTTTATCAAATCTTTGCATATAAGTCAAGTACCTAGCGTCTAAGGATATTTTAGTTTCTTTTACGAAACTACTCAAGCCGGATTCTAAATTCAGTAGCCTATCCATTTCAGCATTACATTGCACATGATCAATCTTGCTCCTAGAGATGATTGATTTGATGGAGACGGGAACTATGCTGCCAAATTTTGCTTCCCAATCTGATAGAGACTTTTTAGTGCCATTATTAGTATAAATTGGCAGCAGGGAATACTTTTCAAGAGACCAGAGACTTATATCAAGTCGGTCATGAAGACCAGAGACTTCATTCAAAAGTCCTATGACTTCATGTGTGTCGATCACTCCATCTGGCACATCAGATCCGATGTTGGCACTATTATAAATATGATTCATCACCTGCACATGGGGAATCCAAGTACCTAGAATATCTCTTAATGTTGACTCATTCATAGTGTGGATTTTAATTACCTTTTTAAAATTACTTAGACAAACCCATGCATTATCTACTTTATTCATCTGATGATCCAAGAAGTTTTTAATCAGAGCTACTTGTTCACTTTTGTACTCTTCTTTGAGTTTGTCAATCAGACTATTTCTCCTTCTCAAATTCTCTTGTAATTCAGTAACAACCATAGAATCTCCTTCATATCCTGATAAACTCATTGGACTAGACATAGAAGGTGCTGATAAGACTTCAATTCTAGTGGAAGGAACAAGTGATTTGAGCTTCTTGTACTCATTGAATAGCTTCACATAATCCTCCATATGTTTGTCTAGTTCTACTTGTAGCTTCCTTGTTGCATCTTCACTAAATTTTGTCGTAGCTACCACAAACGATGCAACCTGAGGGACATTGGTGTCAGTTAATCTTCTCACAATTAACTAGCCTATGAGCCCATTTATATCCCTTGCCACTTGTGGTTTATTATCACATGGAGCCATAGCCCAAATTGCCAAAGTCTCATGACTGGCATTAAAACCTAATCCAAACAATTCTTTTATTTTCTCATGTGTCAATACTTTAATATCAATTTTATCTTGCCTTCTAATAGTATCCATAGAAATAGCAGATGAGATATCCCATCCTAGAAAGAGCAAAAAACCACTTTTCTTTACTAACCTTCTTCCTTCCTTAGGGGTAATCTATTGAAATTAAGGAACACTGAGAGGGGGGGTGAATCAATGTTCTACAAAAACTTATTATTATGTTCCTTTATTAATTTACCACATACATTCAAGAGAAAGAAGCATGAACTTAAGAACAGCAACAACAAGATCATCACACATGAACACAAGGATTTTTACGTGGAAACCTGGTTAAGGGAAAAACCACGGTGGGGGTTAACCCACAAGATTTTATACTTTGTTAAAAGTATTACAAATGGGAAGGCACGTGCCTTCAGGCACACTACCTAGAGCTCACTGCTCAAAGGAGGCTCACTACCTACAAGATCAATTACAAAGAGTTCACTGAAATACTTGAACTGAAGAATAGCATCTAACAATGCAAGATTACAATTTCGATTAGCCTCAATATACTGACTTCACACACTTCATCTCTCACTGCCCTGTTTCACTGTTCTACCATGATCTAGAGCTTAGATCTCTTTGCTTTGCACTTGATATTGCCACACTTCACACCTCTCACATCATATTTGCACATCCATACCATAAAATTCTCAAACCCATCGATCATATATATCTGCAACATGAAATTTCATCAACTGCAGTCAACCTCAAGAAAACTTAGAAACTTTTTCAAGATCACTATTATGTAAGTTGAATCTATGCACAAACATCAATGCAAACCAAAACCTATGTATTCAAGTCACCACACATGTCAGAAAATACCACTAGATCTCACAAATTACTCAACCAACCACTTCTCTTAATCCGCACAAGGATCAAACACCAAGTCGACCTGTTCTTCACCGGACTAAACTGTCTAACCAAAACCTGATACTCAAATGCTTGTAACTTTTAATACCTTCATCACTAGAGGCTAAAACTTTGGATTTTGTAGCCCTGACATCCCTTAACATTCCCTTAGATCCACAACACAATATGATTACCTGTGGAGAAATGCGGACTAAAATGTTGAACCCTATCATATGCTCTATTCCTGTCTATCCGGACTTAGACCAATCTACAATCTAACTTCCAGCATGATCAAATGATACAATGTGGATGTGTAAGATAGATTCAGTTGCCATCAATGACAACACCTGACATGCCTAGCAGTGTCTCTTTCCAACAATCTCCCCCTTTGGCATTGATGGCAACACTTAGTGAAAAATGACTAAGTGTTAGAACAGCTCCCCCTTACTATGTACACTTGTGATTTCCAATGCTCCCCCTTCGATGAATTCCTCATTTTTCACTACTTTCCACTCCCCCTTTGACATCAATGGCAAAGGCTGAGATCCACATACCAAAATTCATGCAAAAACTCTATGTACATGGGCGTATATATACAAGCAATCCTTATGTCTTGTCTACATGTACTTAAACACATCACCAAAAATGTTTTTCAATAGTGCCAATTCACTATCCCAACTTTTCTTCATGCTATCCAAAACTGAAATATGACCACTGAATAAAAATACATGTGGTTCTGCCTTCTGTAGATCAGTGGGATCACTTGTCAAAGAAGTAGCTTGAACTTCTGTCAATGCATTGAACATTGTTTCTAACTTAGGGGAAATCAGTCCTCGGAGTTCATACATCCTTGCTACAATGTTTTCTTTTTCTTTCACCAATTTCTTTATTTCATTAATCAAGCTAATTACTTGACATTCTTGACTCACCGCAGATACTGTCAAAGGATCAAAGGATTGAGATACATTTGACAATTTTTGCTTGGACTCTTTTATTTTCTTCTTAATATCCTCTACAACTTTTGGCCAAGATAAACAAAATTTGTACACATCTCCTCCTTCAGTGAGGGTATTTTGAATACTCTTTACACTAGTATCCAACACAATTCTCTCATTGTCAATCATTCCTTTCAATTCACTAAATCTTTTATCATTAAATTCATTCCAGACTTTGACTTCCGCTAACTTTTCAAAAGACTCAAAGTGAGTACTTACAAAATTTATTAAGCTCTTCAGTTGACCGGAAGGAGAATCAGATGAATCCTTCTGAAAAGTTGGCATAATCTTTTCAAAGATGTCAGAAGCAAGACCAAGCAACTCATTGTCCTCAATGTGAGATTTTAGGATCTCCTTTCTTGCCTTTACTTGTGCAAATGATCCTAACTTCATCAATTGAACAAGGGAAAGAGTATCCAAACTGATAGGCCCTTGAATTAGATTTGGTTCATCAAATTCAAGCTTATCTTTCTCAAAATATTTCTTCACTGCATCTGTAGTGTCTATTGTCGTGCATGCAATTCCATATTTCTTCTCCTGAGATTCACAATTCAGATCCTTGCCGGTATCATCATTAGGATTATCTTGCTTTTGTTCTTCAACACTCTTAGTTGGTTCTTCCTTTTGATCTTCCTTGTCCTTAACTTCTTCTACTTTCTGCTCTTTATTCTTCTCATAATCACCTTCAATAGGAGCATTTATTTCCATATTCATCTCTGCATTTTCTTCACCAGATTGGTCTAGAGGAATTTGAGTATTCTCTGCACAATCAACATTATCTTCCTTCATCATCTCTTCATCTCCTTTATTCAATATTTCCTCTTCTGGAATAGAGAAATCATCTACCTCAGCTTGTTGCTCATTTTTCTTCAACTCTTCATCATTCAGAATGGATGTAACACCAACATCAATAGGTTCTTCAGTAACCACATAAAACTTATTCTTGTCCAGGGCTTTCTTCAGAATTTGTTCTGTTTCTTTGATCACTTCATCAATGTCTCCAAGCATTAGATTATTCACCCTAATTTTGCTTCTGAATTCATCTTTAACTTCTTTGAAAATTTTATTTTCTTCCTTCCTAAAGATTACCAGACACAGACTGGATAACACGTTCTCTTAGCTCTAAATCCTTTGCTTTAGCAGCTTCTTTTCTCATCTCCAAAATGTCACTTAGAATCTTAGGGATTTCTAAAAATATTTCCACAAGTGTTCTGTTGAATGTATTCAAGTACTTAACAATAGCATCCTCCAAAATTTTCTTGTTGGTATCATCAAATTTGTCATAATATTCTATTATAGGCTTCAAATTCCCATGAACAGTTACTGCATTCACAATATCTTCAACTGACAAGGTAGATTTTTCAACATGAGTCTCAGTCTTTTGTCTTTTGCTCACCTTTACACTTCCAGAGGGCTTGCCTTTGGCAACCCTTGATGCTTCTTCTTTCTTTGACTTTATTTCTTTCACTGCTTCATCTGATTCTATCTCCTCATCATCTTTTAGGCTCACGTACATTATGGAGGCTTTTGTCTTCTTTCTATTTCCTTCTTTATCAGATGGTTTATCTTCTAGTTTCTCTATACTAGTAGACTTTGAGTGACCAGAGGTAGCAGCAAAACTTCTTGTTCTTCTTTGTTGGCTAGGGGAGGCTTCTGAAGCACAGGGTTGTTCATTGTTTGGCTTTTCTTCTTCAACTTGCTTGGCTCTCTTCCTGGCTTCTCTCATAGCTTCTTTGGTTATTCCAATACTTTTTCCATACATTTCAACTTGCCTTTTGACCTTTTTCTTAGTTTCAGGTCTCCGGAGCTCAACATGCAGTTTCAAATTAAGTTCACCATATGTATCAAATCTCTCAACTGAGGTGTCTTTTGGTTTGCTCAGAAGGTTTTCAGCATACATTTCAAGTATTTGTTCAACTTCATACCCCATGGGCATGATCCATACAGTCCTTGGTTCAACTGCTTCCATCAAGCATTAATTTGTTTCCACCATGAAATAAATTGTATCCTTGTACTTTTCCACCACAAACTTAGGGATTCTTTCCCTTGATTGCATCATATTCTAGAAATTCTTGAAATATCCCCAAAGAGCAGTCCTTTGGGTATTAGAGTGATCAATATTGTGCAAGTGCTCTCTTATTTGTATGGCAAAAGGCTTGTCATTGGTCCAATACAAGGTTTTCATCTCAGGCAACTCATTCATGAAATAAAAGAACAAGCACAAGACCAACGTACCATACTTGAATGTATTCATCTTATCCTTCTTGATCTTGTTTAGATTCTCCATTAGCTAGTTTTGTAGCAGCTCACACAAGTCATAGTCAACATTTTCTTTTAACATCTGATAAGCAACATAAAAGGATGTACCAGACACTGAGTTTTCCCTACTGGAGTGCTATATCTTATACCCAATCACCATAGATGCAAATTTTGTTGGCAAGAGACACTGGATAGAATTAATAGGAGTTGTCATTGATGGCAACTAAGATTGTCCCACACCTCCCCAGTGTAGTATCTGATCATACCGGAAGTTAGAACAATAATCTATCTAATTTCGGGAGCCTGAAATAGAGTATATAGCAAAGTCTGGTATTTTGGTCTGGATCTCTCCGGTGGAAAGGCATGGTATGTTGTGGATCCAAGGTTGTTGACATCATTGCAAATACGCTCTAACTCCAGAATTTTGTCATCCGGTGATGAAGGAATCAAATGCTATTAGCATTTGTGTATCGGGTTCCAATCTGACAAAGCAAACAAAGGAAGAATAGGTAAACCTTACAGAAGATCTTGTTTTTGGATGAATGGAAGTTTCTTGTTGGACAAATGGTGGCATTTAGTAACTATGGCTAACATGAATAATGATTTGCAAGAGTAAGTTTTGGTCCACACTCCAAGTTATGCATAGATCTAGCCAACAGGGCTGAGCATTCTTAAGTGTTCTAAGTACTGTTGAAGCCAACCGGTAGAATGATTATAGATCTTGTTGCGGATATATATATAGTCGATGATTTTGGTTGTTTAGAGTGTGGTGTGCATGCGAAGAAAGTGAATATGAGTAGAGCAGAAATCTAAGGTGTGAATGAGAGCAGAACAGTAAGAAGAACAAAGCAAGGATGAAGTGCATAAGATCAGTTTTTGTACTCAACCATAACTCAAATTCCTGTATAAGTAGATGTTATCATTAGTTCATATCTCTATTTTTCATTTGTAATATTGTCTTAGGTAGTGAGCCTTCTTTTGAGCAGTGAGCCCGAATGCATGTGCATTCCCTTTTATAATCAATACTTTTAACAGGGTATTAAATTCTTGTGGGTTAACCCCCACCGTGGTTCTTCCCTTAACCAGGTTTCCACATCAAAAATCTTGGTGTCAAATGTGTTATTTTATTTCTTCTTATGTGATGGTTGAAATGTTTATTTCATTAACTATTTTTAAGTTGTAAAAGAACTAAAAGATCAAGAATGTGTGACAACTGATTCACCCCCCCTCCCAGTTGTCCGGACCTAATCCAACAATTGGTATCAGAGCTAAGTTCCTTTGAAAAAGCTTAACAGCTTAAGGAAGATCTGGGAAGACAGAAGAATGGATGAATATGACCTTCAGGGGCAACTTAATGTCGCCCTAGATGATCTTGAGTAGTCCAAGGCAGAAGTTCAAGAGCTGCAAGACAACCTCAAAAAGGCTAAAGACTTCATTAAAGTTTAAAAATAAAATTTGAGCAAAGCCAATGCAAAAGGAAAGAAGCAACCTCTTCAAATGGGAAAACCTTATGAAGACAAGACCCTAGATAAGAAGACAAAGGAATGTGAAAAGTTAACTAAAGAAGTTACTATTCTAAAACATGAGATGGAAAATGGAGTGATGAGACTAACCAAGGAAATTGAAGATAAGAAGAAAGATGAAAAAGAGTTAAATCAAAATCTAAAAAAGAGTTCTGAAGAATGCTGCAAATTGGATGTGATAGATGGCCTTCTAGAATCTAATCTATAAGAAAGCAAAGACAATGAAAGAGAACTTGAGAGATAGATTATCACACTCAGACATGACCTAGAAATTATAAATGAGTACGAGGAGAAATTCAAGATAAGCTCAGCTAAACTTGAAGCACTCATTGAAGGGCAGAAAAAGGATGTTGATAAGCATGAGAAAGGTGACAGCTCTGGATCTGGACAGAGAAACTTTCAACTTAGGAATGGAAGAAACAGATCCAGAAAGCCTCCACTAAGATAGCCAAATGCTCAAAGATGTCCATCATTCAATGGAAATTGTTTCAACTACAACAAATTTGGTCATAGAGCTACTCAAAGCAGAAGCAGAGTAAATCAAAGGGTCCATACTTCTCTGGTCAATGCTTCAAATGTAACAGGTATGGTCATAGATCAAATGAATGCAGAAGTGTGAAAATGAATAATCCCAATATTAGAAGAATTAGCAATTATGGTTACTACTTTGTTTGCAATGGGTTTGGACATATGGCTAATCAGTGCATATCAAGAGAAAATCAGGTTTATAAGAAAGGAAATGTTGTATGCTATAACTGCAATAAATCTAGTCATATTGCAAGATTCCACAGAAGTAAAAATAATGGAAGAAAAGGTTTGGTAAACAGAAAACTGGATGAGCAGAAATAAGACAGAGATAAAAGGAAAATTGATGTGGATGAGATATAGAGTGAAATGAACAAGATTTGGATAAAAAATGATACAGTAAACAATGATAATGAGTCCACACCAGAATCCGATGCTGACAATTCCTCTAGGAATTAGGTCAAAAAACTCTTGCTTAGGGGGATCTGCATAGAACATCAAATTCCCCCAGTCAATAAGTGGGTACCTGAATCTAGCACATTAATAGAAAATACTCTAAGTTAGTCTAGAACTTATGGAAGGATTTTCGGAAGAAAAGATGTTGATATATGAGGAATTGTCTAAACAATGTAACCTGATACAATTAGAGCAACGCATTTATTGCAAAGGCAAATTAGGGAATGTGGAGCTTTAAAGGGTCACTTGACCACTCATTTGAATCACCTTGCATTTGAAGTAAACAAGAAGAAGAGCACTTGAGCTACAAAGTCCAGAGATTGAGGCAAGGAACAAATTTAATCAGCAAGTGATCAACCCTAACATTACGAAATAAAAAGGTACCTCTCTGTAAATCTTTTGATCTAAAATATGTTGAATTGGCTACTCCTCATGTTATTGATATTACCAAAAGGCCTTGACCCAAATTCAAGAAGCATACTCACAAATCAATTCAAGTCGATTCGTTAGGTGCTTTTTCAAGCGTTTCAAATGGGGTGCTACATGTAGAAGACATTAGGGTTTACATTCATGCAAATATAAACTAGTTTGGAGATTCAAGGTATGTAGATTTGTTTGAAAAATAATTCATGGATGAAAACAAAGAACTTAAACCTGAATACAAGGCTCTACAGGACAAACACTTTGTTCAGGTTATGGGGTTTCCAACATTTGATGAGGATGAGTGGGTCCGATACATCTTAAGTCGGATATAGGATGAATTTATGTGGTTATTAAAACCATTCAAGATTACCAGGGATGCTATCAAAAATGTAACTGGTCTGAACTCAACCAGAGGATTGCCCATGCTAAAAGCTGTGAAAAACCAGACAGTAACTGATGCTACCAAAGCTAAGTTCAACAGAAGAGCAATGACCCTAAATGATATTATAGAGCCGGATGTCAAATTTTCCTCCATGGTGATTGGATACAAGATTTACCACTTGAGCAGAGAAAATTTTGTTTCTAGAATAGCCATTTATGCTGCATACAAGATGCTAAAAGAAAACGTTGATTATGACTTGTGTGAACTATTACAAAATCAATTGATTAAAAATCTGAAAAAGATCAAAAGAAATAAGAACACCTTCAAGTATGGTACACTAATCTTATGTCTATTCTTTTACTATATGAATGAGGTACCTAGGGTAAAAGGTGTACACTGGACTAAGGATGAGTTGGTTGCCATTCAAATCAAAAATCATCTTCGTAGCATTGGCGATTTCAATGCTCAGAAGACGACAATATGGGGTTACTTCAAAAATTTCTAGAGTATGATGCACTCAAGGGAAAGAATTCCAAATTCAATTGTTGACAAATACAAAAATGAAGTATGCTTCATGGTTGATGCTGACAAGTGTTTAATGGAAGCAGTGGAACCCAGAACTATTTGGATCATGCCCATGGGGTATGAAGTAGATGAAAGGATCTTGGATATGTATGCTCAAGATCTTCGAACCAAGCCCAAAGACTCAATGGTTGAAAGATTTGGAACCTATGAGGAGCTGAGTTTAAAGTTGCATACTGAGCTCAAAGAACCTGAAACTAATAGAAGAGTAAGAAAAGAAGTTGAGCAGCTAGCTGAGAATCTTGGCCTAACAAAGGAAGCTATGAAGAAATTCAGAGAAAGAATAGAAAAGGATGAGAAAGAAAAACAAGAAAAGAGACAAACAAGTGATCCGGTGGAACCTTCTTCCACCTCAAGAACTACTAGAAGTTCTTCTACTGCCTTTGCTCCTTCCAAATCTACAAAACTAGAAACATAAACATCCAGAAAATGTGAGAAAAGGAAGAAAACAAAAGCTTCCCGGACCTATGAAAGCATAAGAGAAGATGATGTAGATACAGACTCCGACATTGAAATCAAGGAACCAAAAGTCACTGAAACAAAAGATGCAAAGTCAACCAAAGAAAAGTCCTATGGAAGCAAAAGGACTAGAAAAAACCAAAAGACTGAAGAATATGAAAAATATGTTGAGAAACCCACACTCTCGCTAGAAGATGTGATAAAATCTATCACTATAGATGGCAATCTAAAACCCATGACTAAATTCTATGATGAATACAATGATGCAGATAAAAGGGTGTTGGAGGAAGCAACGGTCATATATCTTAACATCTATAACAAGGCACTAATTGAGATAAGTTCTGAACTACCACAAAGTCTAGCTGATATTCTGGAGTTGAGAAAAGAAAATGCCAAATGCAAGGACATGGAAATCAGAGAACATGAGCTGATAACCTTGTGTCCTCAAATTTCACCTGATCAAATAAATATGATTTTTAGGGAAGTCAAAAATGACTTTGGAAGCAAAAAGAGAATGAACAAGCTTGTGATGGGAGAAACAAGTGAAATTGTTGAAGAAACTCAAGAAATTCTTCTGAAAGCACTGAAAAGGCATAATTTTCCCATAGCCACAAAATAAATTATGGATGAAGAAAAAGAGAATATGTTTGAACAACAATTGAATGAAGCCTCTATTCCAGAAATAGAACAAGCATTTCAGAAGGATACAGAAATGTTGGATAAAATATTTGATGCAGAAGATACTCCCAATCTATCTAATACAACAGGGAAAGAGGATAATGTTACTGTTTCACATAACCCTCCTGATTAGATAGCAAGTAATGAACAAACAAGAAAAAGTTCCTCTACAAAGATCATAGAAAAGCATAAAGCAGAGTTAGAAGAAGAAAGAGAAAAGAAAGATAATACAGAAGAAGATGGTGTAAACGTTGAAGCACCTAAAGCAGAGACTAAGAAATCAGGAGATCCAAAGGTTGATTCTGAAATGGCTGCAAGAGACACTGCAAACATAGTAAAAGGTCTTCTTGGAAAAGAAGTGATTGAGCTTGATGAACTAGAACTACTCCAAGGTCTAGCCAATCTGGATGCTCTCTCTCCAATTCAACTAATGAAGATAGCATCATTCACCCAAGTAAATGCTAAAGAGAAGATGTTAGTTCCACATGGAGGAGAATGAGCTACTAGGACTTGCAACTGAAGTTTTGGAGAATTTAATGCCAACCTATCAGAGGAATCAAAATGTTTCCCCCTGGAGACATCTAAAGAATATGGTAAGTTCAGTAAATTCACATTTTGAGTCCTTTGAGAAGTTTGCGGAGGTAAAAGTTCAGAAATAATTCTTGATAAGAAGTTCTGTGAAATAAAGAACTTGATAGGAAATGATAGAAGAATACTTGGTATTGGCATAAAGAGTATTCAAAATGCTCTAAATGATGGAAGTAAGATATACAAATTTTGTCTATCATGGCCCAAAGTTAATAAGGATATTGAGAACAAGAAAAAGGAACAAGAACAAAATTTGTCAAATCTCTCTCAAAATTTTGATCCCCTAACAATTTCGCCCATAGGTCAAGAATGGCAAGTAATTAACTTGACTAAGGAAATAAAGAAACTTGTCAAAGAAAAAAGTAACATTATGAAAAGAATGTGTGAGCTTCGAGGATTAATTGCCCCTAAGTTAGAGACAATGTATAATGCCTTATCTAAAGCTTAGACTGCAATTCAAACTAGTGTTCCATCAAATATGTCAAAGGCAGAAGCATACTCATTTGTGTTAAATGGACACATTTCAATTTTGGATGGAATGAAGAGTACTTGGGCCTCCAAACTTGTGCAAATAAAAGCTAGTTTTATAGACATCCTCAAGTTCATGTGAATAAAACTTAATGGTTAATAATACATATGCGGCAATGTACACAAGAATTTTTTTTGACAGATTTGATTTGCGGATCCCACCTTTTACCATTGATGTCAAAGGGGGTGTGAGGGGTAGTGAAAAATGAAGTATTCAGCAAAGGGAGCAACGGAATAAGTGAAGTGCACAAATGTACAGACAAAGGGGGAGTTTCATAAAGACACTTAGTCATTTTTCACTAAGTGTTGCCATCAATGCCAAAGGGAGAGATTGTTGGCAAGAGACACTGCATAGCATTGATAGGAGTTGTCATTCATGGCAACTAAGATTGTCCCACACCTCCGCAGTGCAATATCTGATCATACCGGAATTCAGAACAATAATCTATCTAAGTTTGGGAGCCTAAAACAGAGTATATAGCAGAGTCTGGTATTTTGGTCCAGATCTCTCTGGTGGAAAGGCATGGTATGTTGTGGATCCAATGTTGTTGACAACATTGCAAATACACTCTAAATCTAGAATTTTGTCATCCATTGATGAAGGAATGAAATTTTATTAGCATTTGTGTATCGGGTTCTAGTCTAATAGAGCAGACAAAAGAAGAACAGGTAAACCTTAAAGAAGATCTTGTTTCTGGATGAATGGAAGTTTCTTGTTGGACAAATGGTGGCATTTAGTAACTATGGCCGACATGAATAATGATTTGCAAGAGTAAGTTTTGGTCCGCACTCCAAGTTATGCATAGATCTAGCCGACAGGGCTGAACATTCTTAAGTGTTCTAAGTACTGTTAAATCCAACTGGTAGAATGATTATAGATCTTGTTGTGGATATATATAGTCTATGATTTTAGTTGTTTAGAGTGTGGTGTGCATGTGAAGAAAGTGAATGTGAGTAGAGCAGAAATCTAAGGTGCAAATGAGAGCAGAACAGTAAGAAGAACAAAGCAAGGATGAAGTGTGTAAGATCAATTTTTGTACTCAATCGGAACTCAAATTCCTGCATAAGTAAATGCTATCATCAGTTCATATTTCTATTTTTCATTTTTAATATTATCTTAGGTAGTGAGCCTTCTTTTGAGTAGTGAGCTATGGGCAGTGAGCCCGAATGCATGTGTATTCCCTTTTATAATCAATACTTTTAATAGGGTATTAAATTCTTGTGGGTTAACCCCCACTGTGGTTTTTCCCTTAACCGAGTTTCCATGTCAAAAATCTTGGTGTCAAATGTGTTATTTCATTTTTGCTTATGTGATGACTGAAACGTTTATTTCATTAACTATTTTTAAGTTGTAAAAGAATTAAAAGATCAAGAATGTGTGACAACTGATTCACCCCCCCTTAGTTGTCCAGACCTAATCCAAAAAATTTGACATCCAGATTAGTTATATCATTTATTGTCATTGTCCTCTTATCAAACTTTGAGCCAGTAGTCTAGTTACAATCTAATTCTTCACTTATTTTAGCATCGGCAGTCCAACAGAATAGTAAGAAGAACAAAGCAAGGATGAAGTATGTAAGATCAGTTTTTGTACTCAACCAGAACTCAAATTCCTGCATAAGTAGATGCTATCATCAATTCATATTTCAATTTTTCATTTGTAATATTATCTTAGGCAGTGAGCCCAAATGCATGTGCATTCCCTTTTATAATCAATACTTTTAACAGGGTATTAAATTCTTGTGGGTTAACCCCCACCGTGGTTTTTCCCTTAACCGGGTTTCCATGTCAAAAATCTTGGTGTCAAATGTGTTATTTCATTTATGCTTATGTGATGACTGAAACATTTATTTCATTAACTATTTTTAAGTTATAAAAGAAATAAAATATCAAGAATATGTGACAACTGATTCACCCCCCCTCTCAGTTGTCCAGACCTAATCCAACAAATTTGACATCCAAATCAGTTATATCATTTATTGTCATTGCCCTCTTATCAAACTTTGAGCTAGTAGCTTCAGTTACAATCTGATTTTAGCATCGGTAGTCCACCGGATGAGTTCAATCCTATTATGGCCTTGATGGCATCCTTAGTGATCTTAAAGGGTTTCATCAACCACATAAATTCAGCATGCATCTGACTCTGTACATACTGGACCCACTCGTCCTCATCGAAGGACGGGAACCCAATAACCTGAATGAAATGTTTGTCTTCCAACACCTTATAATCAGGTTTAAGATCATAAATCTCATCCCTTAGGTGATTCTTAAACAAATCCAGTAACTTTGAATCCCCAAACTCATATATGCTAGCATGAATTTAAGCCCTAATATCTTCTACGTGCAACACACCATGCGAAACATTAGAAAGGGTGCCTAATGGATCGACCTCTACAGATTTGTGTGGATGCTTTTTGAATTTAGGTCAGGGCTTTTCAGTGATGTCAACAACCAATGGAGTAGCCATATCCAGAGATTGCAAATTTGGAGAGATTTACAGAGAATACCTTGTTTCGCCGGTTAGGGTTTTCACTCAGAATTTTGAAAATCTTCTTCACATTTCAATCTCTTGGAAATCTTCACACATAGCTCACCTTCCTTTTTTCTTCTTGGATGCAAAGTGATTCTAAAGTCACTTGAGTTTCTTTTTAACCTATGCACACCTACTTTTTGATGTAATAATGGCTTTTGCCCTAACTCTTCTGGATACCCTGTTTCTTGATATAGTTTCTCATAGATTGCTCCACAAGTTGCCATATCAACCTCTTTTCTTTCAGACAATCTACAATAGGCCATTCTATCTTCTCTCATCATGTCAGATTCAAGCACCCACTTACTAGTAGGGGAATTAGATTTTCAATGCAGCTCTCCATGAGCCAAAGCTCCTATTTCAATTCCCAGAGGAATTACCAGCACCAGATTCTGATGTGGACCCATCACCATCATTCATTACACCTTTCTTCACCCATGTTTTGTTCATTTCATTCTGGATCTCATTCATATCTACTTTGCCCTTACCTTTATCTTGTCTTTGTACCTTCTGGTTTCTGTTTACTGGACCTTTTCTATCATCATTCATGCTTCTGCAGAATCTTGCAATATGACCAGATCTATTACAATTAAAGCACACAACATTTCTTTACTCATTTACTTGATTTCCTCTTGATCTGCACTGATTAGCCATGTGTCCAAATCTATTGCATGCAAAACATTTGCCATTTAAAGAATAGACATTTCCTTTGTTGTTAGAGTTATTCATCATCATACTTCTGCATTCATTAGATCTATGACCATACCTTTTACAATTGAAGCATTGACTGGAGAAGGATAGACCACTTTGATTCACTCTACTTCTACACTGAGTATCTCTATGACCAAATTTATTGCAATTGAAACAATTTCCATTGAAGGATTGATACCTTTGAGCATTAGGTTGTCGAACTAGAGGTCTTCTAGGCCTATTTCTCTGATTCCTTGATTTAGAATTTCTTTGACTGAATTTAGAGCTTTCACCTTTCTCATATCTCAGACCATGCTTATCATTTGCCTTCTTCTAACTATCAAGCAGAACCTCAAGTTTAGCTGAGCTTATCTTGAACTTCTCTTTGTATTCATTTACAGCTTCGAGGTCATGTTTGAGAATGACAATTTGCCTTTCAAGTTGTTCCTCATCATACCTGGTTTCTTGTAGATCAGACTCTAGATGGCCAATTATTCTGTCCAATCTGCAGCATTCTTTTATTCATTCTTTCAGAGACTGATTCAGGTTTTCTTCAGTCTTCTTCCTTTCCTCGATTTCCTTGGTTAGCCTCATCACCCCAAATTTCATCTCATGTTTTAGGACAACTTCTTTTGCCATCTTCTCACATTCCTTTATCTTCTCCTTCAGAGCCTCATCCATGCCATTGTCTTCCTTCTAATTTGCTAACTGTTGAAGTAGCTCCTTCCTCTTTTCCATAGATTTGCTCAGTTGCCCTTTTAAAGTCTAAATGAAATCCTCAGCATCTTTAAGGTTCTCTTGCAGTTCTTTGACTTCTGCTCTGGATTGATCAAGATATTCTAAAGCAACTTGAAGTTATTCATTGATGCCATCAAAATACCTGAATGAACCCATTGAAACACCTTCCTAGATCTTCCTCAAGTTGTTAAACTTCTTCCAAGGAACCTTGCTTTGATACCAATTGTTGAAATTAAGGAACACTGAGAGGGGGGATGAATCAGTGTTCTACAAAAACTTATTATTATGTTCCTTTATTAATTTACCACATACATTCAAGAGAAAGAAGCATGAACTTAAGAACAGCAACAACAAGTTCATCACACATGAACACCAGGATTTTTACGTGGAAACTCGGTTAAGGGAAAAACCACGGTGGGGGTTAACCTACAAGATTTTATACTCTGTTAAAAGTATTACAAATGGGAAGGCACATGCCTTCGGGCACACTGTCCAGAGCTCACTACTCAAAGGAGGCTCACTACCTACAAGGTCAATTACAAAGAGTTCGCTGAAATACTTGAACTGAAGAATAGCGTCTAACAATGCAAGATTACAGTTCTAGTTAGGCTCAATATACTGACTTCACACACTTCATCTCTCACTGCCTTGTTTCACTGTTCTACCATGATCTGGAGCTTAGTTCTCTTTGCTTCACACTTGATACTGCCACACTTCACACCTCTCACATCATATTCTCACATCCATACCATAAAATGCTCAAACCCATCGATCATATATATCCGCAACATGAAATTTCATCAACTACAGTTGGCCTCAAGAAAACTTAGAAACTTTTTCAAGATCATTGTTCTGTCAGTTGAATCCATGTACAAACATCAATGCGGAACAAAATGTATGTATTCAAGTCACCACACATGTTGGCCAATACCACTAGATCTCATAAATTACTAAACCAATCACTCCTCTTAATCCGCACAAGGATCAAACACCAAGTCGGCCTATTCTTCACCAGACTGAACTGTCTAACCAAAACTCGATACTCAGATGCTTGTAACTTTCAATCCCTTCATCACCAGAGGCTAAAACTTTGGATTTAGGTAGCCATGACATCCCTTAACATTCCCTCATATCCGCAGCACAATATGATTACCTGTGGAGAAATACAGACTAAAATGTTGAACCCTATCATATGCTCTATTCCTATCTATCCGGACTTAGACAAATCCACAATCTAACTTCCAGTATGATCAAATGATACAATGTGTATGTGTAAGATAGATTCAGTTGCCATCAATGACAATACCTGATATAGCTAGCAGTGTCTCTTGCCAACAAATGCGACTAACATCCATGTCAACTTCCTTCAAAACACTCTAAGCAATTGCCACCTTATCCACATTTTCAGCTTTACCATGTTCCTCATTCGACTTATTTAGGTACATCTCAAACTTCCTCTACACAAGTAAAGCTTTGAATTCCTTTGATTTAATGAATTCATCATCAGATAGAAATTCCTTGCAAGCCAATGCCCTAACATCTTTTACATTTGCACTGCTTTCTTGCAAGCTCAATAAAGTTCTTAATGGGGGAGGCAACCGTATTTCATTCCTAGGAGGGGACCTTAACACCTCATGCACCTCATCCAAGTCAATTTAGTTTTCATCAACCTCCTATGTCAAGGAGTAATCAACTAAAGGTTTATTTTCAACAGTTGGTTAAGGGGTGGAAGTGACCTCCATGCCTCTCTTGCAACCTCCTCAACCATAGGTTGAGCAGGTTCTTCAATATTTTCCTCAGGTAGATGTTGCTTCTCAGTGGTCTATGGATTCCTTTTGGCTACAAAGTTGAGTTCCTTGACATGTTATAACATCACTTGCATCCTATGAATAGGATCACCAATCTCGCTGAAGGCACCATTGTATGCAGAGTTCTTCAACTTCCTCTACCTTTCTCCAAAGACAATGAGACCCCAATTTTCTCTTCTCAATTTCATTTTTGCCTTTGAAACATGATTTCTAAGAAAATCCTCCTGCTCATCAAAACAATGCTTGAACCTTGATATGTGTTGTCTGCTTATCCTATCAATAAAGTGCTCAGGGTCATAATTCCTATGCTCTGTTGCGAGTAGTATGTATTGTTGCAATTTTGCCAAGCAGGCCTCCAAAACTTCTTTAACACTGATAAAGAAACAAGGGAAACTAATTTTTGAAGTAAGGAAAGTTCCCTTTTTACTATTTATCAAGTGAAACTTATCAAATTCATTCAACTGCCACATAATCTCCAAAAATGCAATCTTGTTTGGCACTTTCTTGGGCAATAAGTGGGGTGTGAATTTTGCCCCATAAACCCTAATTATGGTTGCATTCTTGTAAAGGAACCAATCACCCCAATTGTGATCCCTTACACCATCTGGTTTTCTCTTTAAAGGCCTTAGCAAGTCCATTATCTCCATGGAGAGTCTAGGCCTCTCTTGTCCTAATAGTCCCAACACCCTTCATGTAAAATGCTCCTCAAACACTAGGTAATTTGCATTGCTGAAAAATGAGTTCCATAAGTGAACTCTACCCTGAATTGGCATAGGCTCTTCATCCTTGGTCTGATATCAGATCTCCAATTCAAGACCCTAGAATATTCTCCCACTGTGCAATAAAATATGGCATAACAAGGAATGCCTAGAAAAGGTGACGACATTATCTTCTTGTTTGAATCCTACCAATTACTTATGGATTTGTTCAACTAGAAGTGTAGTATAATCAAACCTTCTATAGTGGTATTTATCTTGTATATCAACAATCATGACCAATATATGATTTGGTATTGGGGGATTATAATTGATCCCAAAAACTTAACATAGGGTAAAATAAGTCTTCACAAAGTAGTCTGCAAACATGTCAATGTTGAAAGGTTCTATTTCATGGTCAGATATTTAAATCAAATGCTTGCCCATGCTTCTTGGCCTATGAAGAGGTAACTTGTATGTTCTGTAAGCCTACATGTTTCTACTGTATTCCTTCTTTAGCTCCTCAACATCAATTATTTCATGGGCCAGGGGGTTCAAACCAAATACTTCAATTATCAATTCTATGTTTAGATGGAAAAGTTACTCACCCTTATAATTTTATAGTGCCCGAGTGTTTGAATTGTATCTCTAGCTAATTGCTCGAATGAGGTCCACATTTACAAATACATTGGGGAGAAATAATTTTCCTAAATCCAATTCCCAAATGTGTGAAATGGATTTTTCCAGGGCATGGTGGTTGTATCCAAACTCAAATAGCTCCCACCCTCCTATTGGTAGGATTGCATCCTTAATGTATTGATGAAAATCATTAAACCTATCTATCAATTCCCTGGTACCCTGGGCATGTTTATGCTTTTTAGAAGATCCTGGGAACTGGTTTATTAGGTCTTGGGATAAATCCCTCTTGATTTTACCCCCACGGCTAGACCTCTAATTCATGATTACAAGCAAAAGGGCAGGCTACAAGGATTAAAGGGGGGTGAGGGCTTGACAGCTCTAATAACTTGGGAGGGGCTTTACAACTTACAATATTATGACAAAACCACAAACATTTAACATTCAATGTAGGTCACAGATAGCCCTATTGATCAACATACCAATTTATCGATGATTAGGGGCCAGGGAAGTCACCCAAACTTTGAAGTCGCAATCACCAACTACTCAGTGAAAACTTACTTCAACTTGCAGAAGTCTTCAGCATGCTCGGATTGCATTGTCCATAATGAAATTCAAAATGGAGGATGAAATCCATTTATTTCTTGTTGTTTCCTCATTAATTGCTCATTTAAACACAACTTGGCAGCCTGCATTCGCATGCAGCGAACGGTCACTTCTTTTGAATATCAATCATTCGATCAAGACTAAACCTTGGTCCTTGAAGCAATGATCATTGCATGCCAAGGCCATATCGCAACCTCAAATGAAGGACCAATGCTTTAAAGTTGTGTGGTGCGCTAGACCGTTAGATCTTTATTAGTCGAGCACCTTAAAACACCACCGTCGATATTATATATTATAATAATATATCTAAAATTATTATATATTATTATTATATATATTATAGTATATAATTATATATCTAATATAATATAATATATATAATTATATATTATAATAATATATCTAATATAATCTATTAAAATAATATATTATAATTATGATATATATTATAATATATATAATAATTATATTATATATAATAATAATTTTATTATATATTATATAGATAAATATGCGAACCAAGTTACACTAATTTAAATCATGACTATAACCCTAACCATACATGGAACTATAACCATAAGTATAACCATAATGTAATGAGATTTATAAAGTTTAAACATAACATTAAACTTAATTAGATTAAAACCTTATTCTAATCAAGACCAGACCTTGGTCCTTGAATCAACGGTCATCGCATGTCAGGGCCATATTGTAACCTCAAATGAAGGAGCAACACTTTAAAGTTGTACGGTGCACTGGACTGTTAGATCTCTATTAGTTGAGCACCTTAAAACACCATCGTTGATCTTACTTCCTTGGAATGGACAAGTGTCGCCATATCGCATCGTCGTAGCCTCAACACTTACCGCTATCTGGAAGCATGTGTGATGCGCTCACCATTGGATTGCTATTGGTATAACAAATTTAAACACCATCGTTGATTTTACTATTATTATATGAGTCATCAAAGTGGGCCTAACCTCATATAAAGTGTTTAAGGGAGCTTCAAACTTCAGTGCGATGTTTCACCATGTGATGAATGTTTTGATGGATGAATGTAGTTGAATTCTGGAACGAAATGTCTAGAGCGCTAGACTTGCGAACTCAAACCTCCGGAATCAATCTAGAGTCATTAGATTTACAAATATCAACAGTTGAGATTATACAATAGTTTTCAATTCCATCACTCGATGTAAGTGTTGTATTAAATTATTAATTTAGTCTGCAGACTTGCAGGCCATCCTTAAATTTCATTTGAAGTGGGAGTACAACTACAAACTTGTACTAAAGAATAGAATAGAATAGAATATAATAACTTTTAAAAAATCAACTTCCATGAGAAATTAGAATAGAATAAAATTTATAAGAAAAGAATGTAACATGTTTCACTTACTTTACTTCACAATTGGCACATCAATTTTAATTGATACTATTTGGAAGTGAGAGGGTCAAGGACTCAAGGAGATTGCAATGCACCAAAAATTTTAATATCAATTGTGCGATGCCACGGAGTCACTCAATGCCAGTCTTTGTATTCATCTTTTTCAGGTAAGTGAAATATAGAAATACTTCATTCCTATTATTATTGTCCTTAAGACTTCAGTTTTTTCAATCTTGGGGTTTAGGGTTGAGTGTTTTCAAGCGTGTCTAGTCCTACTAGCACTACCAGACCAAATATTGGGAAAGGCAAAGAAAGAGATAAAATAGACTACGTCAGACTGCTTAAACCCCAGGTTTTACATATGAATACCATGATATTTATGAGCTTGTAATCTTTGGTAGGTTTACCTCAACACCTAGATTTTCATTGGAGAATAAGGTACTTCAAGTCCAACCTGACCCAAAAAAACCAATATCAATTAAGGTATCACTGGACCATGGGTGGTTGGATTGGGACGCCTGATGTTCCCTGAGTATTTCCCTTACCCTAAATTTATCATGGTTTGTGCCTAGAATTATGATGAAAATATAAGAGCAATAGTTAGAAAAGATAGCCAGGACGTAATGTTACCCATTAATGCAGAATGTTTTGGCAGTTTGTTGGGTTTTACCAATGAAGATTGCGGAAATGTCCACATAAACCTAGAAAAACTTGCTAGTACTTATGAAACAGTTAGTGAAAATGAAAAAATAATTTTCTCAAATATGTAACATTGGATGTTGCCCTACTCAATCAAAATCATAAGCCTCTTTATAAAATTGATATTTTTAAAACATGAGTCAGGATCTTGTTTCCATGCTAGTGTTTTGCCTTAGATTGGATAATAATAGTCGAGTGGATGCAAGCCTCCTTGAAATGGTATACAATATCCATAAATGCACTCCACCTGCTAAATACAAATTTCTTGACCACTGTTAACAAGCAGGATTGCACCCGTTATGCCAAGTTGTGAAGCTCAGCAATCCTGTGTAACACAAGATCAAACTCAAGCTGTGGGTGACCTATGGTGAGCTTGAACCTCTAGATTATGGGTTGGTTCCCTTGTAATTTTCAATGGATTTATAACTTGATATGAAAAGGGGTTGAAAGGATCTACTAAAATCACTAGAACTGTAATTTAAAGTG
Organism: Cunninghamia lanceolata; assembly: GCA_027924645.1. Classification (NCBI taxonomy): domain Eukaryota; kingdom Viridiplantae; phylum Streptophyta; class Pinopsida; order Cupressales; family Cupressaceae; genus Cunninghamia; species Cunninghamia lanceolata. The sequence goes on along the minus strand of BSBN01000339.1, from coordinate 28,661,732 downwards.
TGGTGATGCACCTAATTTGATGGAAAGCTACAATTCTAACTCACAATAGACCTCAGAAAATCTATCCACACAATCTACTTTTGGCAATATGATCACAAAAATGATTCTAAGGGAGGCTGGAAATAACTTTCTTTTTGAAGGAAAATAGGGTTCTCACAACATGAAAGAAAACTTATTCCAATTGCACAACCTAAGACCTATGATTTCAATGCTATTCAATACATGCAAGTACAAATGAGACAATGATTTAAAATTTTTGATATTAGACACAATAAAATCTCATCAAATCATTTACAAAAGTAGCACTAATGAAAAGGTAGACACTTGATTCAGCTAAAATATAAAGGAACACTTGCATAAAAAGACAAAGAATAGAACTTGTAACCTGCTGTAATCGCTATAAATCTACAAAAAATGAGTTACAAAACCTTCTTCTCTCTGTTGTGTATAAGAGAGAAAAAAGGCAAGAACTAGAAAAACCTAAGTTTTTCTTACAATATATAATATGCTCTCTCAAAGAGACCTAGAAAGGTCAACTATAGTCAACTGCCTCTAAAAATAATCTCTCAAAACTGAGCCACGAGCAAGCATGAAAATATGTAAAAATAAGGGCTATAACTAACCCAAATTGAGCTAAAATAGCTCCAAACTGCTCCTCTTAATTAGTTTGACCAAGTGGTGGACCAAACTCTCCAATCTTGACTCAAAAATCATGCAAATAACTCCAAAGAACCTAGTTAACTCCATCCTCCAAATTTGCATGATTTTGGGATGTGTAAACAAAGTAAAAATAAATAATAAAGTTTTTCAAGATGATTTACTTAATTAATTATTATAGACTTGTCCATTTTATCATTTTTGCATCTCTATGATAAATAATAAAGTAATTTATAACTCATTACGTTATTATTTATTTTACATTTGCTTATTTTATCTCTAACTCATGCAAAAAGTAAAATAGACTCCTTTTATCTCCTTTTGGATTTGCATAATTACATCAATGCATCTAATAATGATGCCAAAATTAAACCAATCTCCATGCATAAAAAAGATAAAAATATCCTCTTTTACCCCCTTATGTCTCCCATGCAACATGGTAATCTCCTCATGCAAAATATACATTATGCCTTTGTATAAATTTTATGCATTATCTCAACCTTATGACTCCCTAAGGCATTATGTATCAAACTTAATACATCTCAAAATCAAGGTTTTTTATCCCTTATGTCTCCTATGCTTATATACATGCATTATATTGCATCAATATGTGTCTTCACACCTTATAACTCCCATCATCATACCTCATGCATTATTTGTTACATAAAGCACTTTATCACTCCATGCAAAAATAAATACAACATCATGCATTATTTATCACAAACCATATCTTTTATATATGCAGCACCTTATCACTCCTTATGCACTAAGGTATAAATCCCACCTTCAACTCATTGCTTATGCTTTGACTTTCATCTCCATGCTTTGCAAAAAGAAAGGTAAGAATGACATTTTTGGCCCCTGTGGCATCATTAGGTTCAAATCATTAGGTTTGAAAGACTTTAAAAGTCTTGACCACAATGATATGTGGATAACAATGATTTATTTGTAAAAGAGAAGTCAAAAAAGAGCAAAAAGACACTTGGTGATCGAGCTAGGGCAAACTGCCAAAAAGGAAAAAACCTAAAAGTTTTTTGTCATTTTTCACTTGTGCTTCACTATGCTCCTCCTGAGTCGCCGCCATGTCTGCTAGGATTTCAAGAAATCTTCACCATTCTCTGTAATTTCTGAGGGTTTTTTGACATTCCTCTGTGTCTTTGATAGGAAAAGGTAAGGTAAGATCATTTTGCACCAGTTTGACTCATTTTCCTTTATTTTTGGATGCAAAAAATGGCCTACAGGCCGCAGCCATGATAGGTTTTTTTTATGTATCTTTTGTCTTTACTTCATCTTCTTACTATGTCTTGTTTGCTTCTAGTTTGAGGCCGTCATGGCTGATTAGTTCTTGAAATTTGAGAGCTCACCTATGAGCACACCCGTGGTCTATGAGCATGTATTCTTCACCCGGGACAACAAGGTAAGCTTTCCTTCATATCTTTGCATCATTTCTGAGTGTATTCCTCTTATAAGATAGAAATGCTTACTCAACTCCTGTGGGTTTTAACACTTTAAAAGAGTACTTGTTCTCAAGCCGCGGCCATGGCTACAACCCATATATATGGTTTTATCTGCATCTTATACCAGTTAAATAAAAAAAAATGACCCATGACAGAAATAATGAAACACTTGTAGAATGAAGATTTTCTTGCACTCTAGATTGTATTTTCTGAGTATTCTCTCTTTCTTTCTAGAGGTCGCGGCCATACATCTTATCTTTATCTAGGTTTTCTCCATGATGTAATCACAATGTTCTTTATGCCTGTAGCAAAACTGATCCTTCTTGATTCTCTTTTGCTCTCCATATGTACATTTGCACTTGATATCTTTTATTCCTTATACTGTACCTTCTGGTTGTGTGCATAATAAAACACTTTCCACTTAATAAATGGCATCTTCAATCCATGATTTGTATCTTTTTCTTTTGCTTCAGATTGTCATAATGGCTTTGGTTCCACTTGCATTTTTGTTCTTATATGACTATGACAATCACCTGGAAATGTGTATCCTCCATTGATGATTTGCATTATTTCATGTGCTCTTCAACTACTCCTCAAGGTTCCTTCACATCTTTTGTATCTCCTTCATGGCTGGGATAATGTGTTTGTTGAATATGAACATTGCAATATGTAAAAGGCATGGCATCTTAGTTCCTTGATCACTCACTTCTTAGTCTTCATGATTGTCTTGTATCATTGTTATGGTCACTTGGACTTGATTGTCCCACATATTCACTATGGTGTAGTTGTTCCATCATTTTCTTGCATATAATAGACTTATGGCTGTTCCACTTGATTGTATATATTTTCTATGCTATTCCACCAATTCTTTTTGTAACTTTACCTCTTGGCATTTGTGTGGTATCTTCTTTATGTGGTATTTAGATGGCATAGGTACTTTATCAATGTCCCACATGGCATTTTATGATATAGATCTCTTATTGTACTTGTTCATTGATGAGATATGGCAGCAATATGAATGTGATGCAATACCATGGTGTTTGGTCATGCTATGGTTTCCACATGTCATTTTACTGTATCTACATATGTTATGACTACAACCTCATGATAGATATGGTTGTCCTCTTTTGGATGAGGTCTCAGTAACTTCTCAATCTTCTTTTATTGTCCTAATGGCATATATGAATATCTTGATGATCAGATTTTCTTTCTTAAAATTAGGATTATGTTGATTAAATGGAATGTTCTTGATAATAAGAAGACCTCTTCATTATACCAGCATAGTCATGGTTTTGTAACATTGGTCTTCAAGGATTTCATTATCCCTCTTAAGTGAACAAGAGGGAAGCATGCTGGGCTCAACTCTTATGGGAGCCCATTTTCTCCACATGCTGAAATGTCTTCAAACTAGTAACATAACTTCTCCTATACTTACACAGTGAACAAACAATTTAGCATAAAAACATACCTTTGAAAGTTGAATGCTCTTTCTCATGATGATTTTAGCCTTCCATCTGATGATCTAATTTTTGCATATGTCTGATAATGATCCAACTGTAGCATCATGATTGCAAGTTTATATATATGTTGATAAGGCATATGATGAGTTTGTATATCTGGAGCTTCTAACAAAACCTTTTCCAACATTGCAGGTTCATCATTCTGATTGAGAATAGGAAGCTGAAAACATGAAGATCAAGCTACAGATAGGAGGATCAACCTTCATTCCAAGGCAATGATGGATATCACTCTCCTCATGTGTTCTTTTCCTTTACTTTATCTTCAGATGTATAGCTTGCATGCTTTGTTGCATTGGCTCAGTTTAGTCATTCCCACAGCTTGTGTGGGACATATTTAAACATTCTCTTGAATATAATCAATTATTTTATTTTGTACAACGATTTATGTATGTTTTGCTTTCTGAATCAAATGTGTAGCATAAAACAACTGAATCTTCTTTAAAACACATGTTTAAAACATGATGAAATGACAATTTATAAATACCTCTTATACTTGCAATGAAACATAATGAATAATTAGCAACTGAAACATGAAATCGATTAGATACCTATCATTCCTTGAATTCCTGTTCTCTTGTCCTTAGATCAAATTCACTTATCAGGATGGTTTGATAGCTCAGCTTGGGCTGTCACATTATCCTCATAAGTGATCCTTCATTGCTCTCTTGTCAAGATAATAGGCATTTGACTAAGTGATCATGCACTTTAAAAAAAAATCTTTTATCCCCTTTGTAATAATTGCAATCTAGGCCTTGCTAAATTAGGTGTGAACATAATTTAGTAACAAGCACATTGTAGAATCCATGCATGATCAGTTTTTAATGGTTAAACAAAGTCAAAGTAAAGCTCCCACTTCTAGTTCCAAGAGAAAGACATTTAGGTTCACAACCTACTTGTGCTATTTATTTCTAGTGCAGTTTGATGGGATGTTTCGGGACAACAAGCTTCAGATTCAACAAAATAAAGATGGAATTGGACCCATAAGATAAAGATGTATGATAATCAAAAGAACTACAATCATTTTTTGGACTACTTTTTGGCTCCATTGTATCAAGCCATTACAAATACTCCAATTCCTAGATTGCTCGAGTCTTGTAGAAATTGCATTCAACTAGGAAAAGAAATACAATTGGTTGACTGGTACTTCATGGAGGAATATATTGTCCTAAGATTTTATGGATCAAGAGTAGAGCCTCACAAACTTCCAATACATGTGACAGAGAGGGTTTTTGCATTGGAATACATATGGCAAATGGACAGTATAGATCAAAGGTACTTTGTTAGTCAGCAAAAGAAGAGCATATTTCCTTCCTTACCTTTCTCATGTTGAGGGTTCACATTCGAGAGAAAAGCATTCACTTTGGTACATCAAATTTTACAAATTTTTAAATTTGATGTTGACTCTCACTAGCAGTATGACCCATGTGACATGATTAAAGCAAGGCTTGTGGCTAATAAGAATGCTCCAACTAGAATTCAACATGAAAGTAAACCCCTACTAGAAATGTTGAGAAACAAGAATTCTTGGGATGAAGTTAGAAAAGTCATGGAAGAAATGGTTGATCAAAGAGGTATTACTTTTGAAATATTGTTATCAGAAATAATGGGATTGCATCCAATTCCACAAACATAGAGAGAGGTAGAGGTGGTAATCAATAGATAACAATTTCTATACAAGAGATGCTAAAACATTTACGTATAAAAAAATTCCAAAGACTCTAAGAGATGCTTATACAGAGGAACAGTGGTCACAATAAATAATTAATGTCTTTTGGTCTATGAGGAAGGATCTTGGTGATCCAAAAGCTACTGTAGACTTCAAATAAATCTCAGAAGATCAAGAGTTCAGCAAATTGTGGGTTATAGAGCATCCCTCTGAAGCTCAATCAACTAATGTTGAAAGTGATGAGGAGGAGGAAGACCAACCCAAAGATCTTAGTGTCTATGCATTCAAACCTCGTATGAGTGAGACCACAAGAGAAACATATACTACAAGGGCATCAATAGCCCAAAAATTGGGTTATGAAGGTGGTGGTTTGGAGCCCACGGGACAAGGTATTTGGATGGTACCAGAGGTAAACCCTAGAAAACCTATTGATATTCAAGGCATTGGAGCTGATTAACAAGCCAAAGGGCATACACAGAGATAAGGAGGTTAGTTGTATTCTAGATTTAAATCCTCAAAGTGAGATACAATCACAAACAGTACTACAAGGGTCTTCCGATCTGCATGTTTCTCATTCTTTTATTGCAAGAGATGGTGGACATTTTAGTGCTACTGGTGGCAAATTTGGTGGTGGTACAAGTAATAGTAGTAGTAGTGGTCAGCAAGAGCCACAACAAAAAACTCATAAGAGGTCAACAATAACATTAGATGATACTATAGACCATCTTAGAGAACAAGGCCTTGTGAAGACTCAGAGGCAAAAGATTATGACAGGTTTTGATTCCACATCCACATCAAAGGAATTGTTCCAGAAGGCACCCCCTCCTATTGTTAGTGTGACTGGGACAGGAATGGCTAATCCTTAGCCTCAATTAATTAGAGATGCCCCCAACACTACAACTACTCCTTCGCCATTCAAAGTTATGTCAATAGTCATAGGTTGTGATTACAAAGTTGAGTTTGAAAAGAAAGAAAATATATCTAAAAGACACAAGAAGCAAGTGCTAGAGATAGAGACTACTGCAACTTCAGAGCCTGCAAAAACTAGGGTATTGCCTATATTTGACCTAGAAACCAAAAAAATGGATTACATGATTGTTGTGCCCAAATTTCAAGATAAGCTAGAGGATCAGATGCAACGCTCTGATTATGAGGTAAACACCCTCCAAGTGGATTTTCTGGAATGAAAAATTTTGACAAAATTAATGTATCAAAAAGGAACAAAAAAGTGGTGTACACATCATTGCTAAAGCAAGAGAGAGAAAAAAAGGTATGGTTGTTTTTAATTTCCTGGTAACCTTGTTTAATATCTTGTCTAAAAATCAGAGTTGTAATATAGATAGGTTCCAGTAATTGAGTTACAACAAAAGGAAAATATATTTAGTGATGTTATTTCCATTCATATTGGTCATTTTCATTTGACTTTGTGATTTACATAACAGGTTGCAGACTCAAATAGAAAAGTTACAAGCAGACATAGCAAATGAAAAAGCCAAGAGGCAAGCAGTAGAGAGCATGACCAAAGAATTAGAGAAAAGGATAAAAAAACATTTCTACATCTTCAAGTGAAGTGAATAAACAGATAGAGGTGGAAGTGAATGAACTGAAGAAAAGGTTAAGTGAAAGTATAAATAATTATGATAATGAAAAAGTTAATTCAAGAAAATTATAACAATCCCTTAATGAAGCCAATGTTCAACTACAGGAATCAAAAAATGCAAGATAGTTGTGGGAAGAAAATGTGGAGAAAGAGAGAAAAAAATCTAAAAATTTGTAGATAAAACTGAGGAATGTAGAAAATGAAATAAAATCCTCCCAAAACAAAGTATCTAAATTTTATAGAAATGCAATGGTTTATATAAAACATAAAATTTGGGAGAAAATAATGAAGAGGATTGATGATTTGTCTAAATTGTTTAAATAAACTGATGATCTACTATTTTGTAGTAATACAATCAAACAATACATTGCTGAAAATGGAGACATGGCAACTTCAAGACAGTCAGATGCAAGAAAAATTTTGCAATTAATTTACAAAACTAGTGACAAAGAATTGGAATCCAAAGGAATTCAAAATTGTATTAATACAACAATAAAGGCCTCATCTATCATTGAAAAATGTACGAAGCTGGAAGATGCACAAGTACTTTTGGAACAAGTTGCAATATTGACAAAGAGGTTACAAACAAAGGAAGAATACTTGAAAAAGCTTGGTTTGCCGGTGGCTTTGACCCATCATACTGATACATTGGAAATGTTGCTTTCAAAAAGAAGATGGAGGATAAAATGAAGTTGGATAAGGACCAGTTTCCTCAAAATCTTGATGAGGCAAACTTTTTGGATTCTATCAAACCACTAATAAAATTGAATGCAACTTTGATTGATACATTCAAGTCAAGTACCAATATCAATTATAAATTGTTAACGCACTTACAACTCAGTTACCATGAGTTAAGACATATTGCACTTCCATCAGATGAAGAGTGGAGTGTGCTACAACAGCTGATAAAATGATTCAGTAACATGTGTTTCCAACAGAGCATTGTGTAGAGTTAGTTTTGAGCGAGTTATTGTACATTCTAAATGTAATACTTCCATGTATTCCTTCATTTGAAAATCAATATAAGACTAAAATCCATTTATGTGTTCAAATTATTTGTATTATTTAATTGCCTACTTTAGGAAAACTCTAGTTTCTACATACACATTAAATAGTTGCTAAAGTTGTAATATGTTATTGTTATTGATTACTATACATTTAGTTGAATGCTTGTAAAACTTAACAGTATCACACAATAATAATATGAAAATATTAATTTTTTAAAATCAAAAATGAAAAATGTACATCACTGATAGAAAAATAAAATGTCATCAACAACATTTTGGGGTTTGGAACATGAAATACAGTATAAATACCTAGTAACTGTTAAATCCATTCAAATTTCCAAATCATCTTGTCATCCTAATTCTCCTCCCTCTGACCATGATGCCCAGTGTCATCTTGATCATGTTCTTTGTTTTGTTCTATCTCCATATCTCCACTTAAGAGCATCTCATCAACACCACTACTATTACATGTGATATTCATTGTGTCATTGTTATGTGTTCTATTATTGTTTGAAGTGTTTCACAACCCTCTTCTTTCACATAAGGACCTCCAAATTGTGAATGCCCTTTCAAAAGGAAAACTCTGGATATCATGTCTTGTTGTATACATTCTCAAGCAATTTTCCAAATTCTTGTCAAGTTTGTTTCTTATCTTTGATTTCAAGAACCCCAATGCACTAAAAACTCTTTCATCCTCCACCAACCCCAATATCATGGCTTGACATAAGTTAGCAAGTTTGAAATATTTTGATAATGAATCATGCAATATTTCACTTTGACTTAAGGTTGCCCAAATCTTTGTTATCGATCCATCTTGGTAGGGAGCCTCCATGAGTTTAAAATGTTCCTTCATTGATGTTGCAAAATGAGTTGATAGCTCTATAAGCTTAGATTTATTTATAATTCCTTCTATTTGTTGTCCATCGAATTCTATACTTTTGCAAAAATGATTCATTAAGGTCTTTATCTTGTTGTGAAAATCAATTGGCTGACAGTTGACCCAATATTGAGGATACACTACAGACATGGCTTCAAGGCGTTCATCATGAGGGAATCAATCTCTAATCTCTGAGGAAAAAGATTTCACAATATTCTTTAAAGTAGTACTTACAGAATTAACAATCTTGTCAAAATCTTCCCTCGTAACATTTTCTTCTCTAATAGTGTGCCTAACCTTGTTAAAACAGTGCATTAGTATCTCAAATCCCTTTACAGAGACACATAAATCCCTATTATCATTAAACTGTAAAAAATTAGCAAGATTGGTCACATTTCTTATCAAGTGCTAGCTGCTAAATTTTGGACTTATGAAAGACTGGTCTGACAAATATAGATTATCGAGGGTCATGCATATCATTCTACGTAGTCTAGTATATTCTAAAATATACATTAATTATTTCTTGGGAATTTTCCACAAGCATGTTCATTTCCTTCAGCATGGGAAGAATACCAACTAAAATGAGGAGTGTCTCTATGTCACTTAATCTATGTAAGAGGTCAAGAGCCCTGTCAACTGTGAAGTGATGGTCGTACATTACTCTAATCAAGGATTCATATTCTTCTAAAACTCTTTTGTTGGTTCATGCAAGGAGATCCATCTCGTATCAACATCCTTAAGAAGCTTGTTTCCTTTAGTTATTCCCTCAGAAAAATTTTGAAATTCCAAATACCGTTTGGGACTTCGGTACAAGTATGAGTAGAGCTCGTGGACTAGATTTTTCAACTTTTGATATTGTAGGAAACTTTCTCACCATTTTAAATGCTAAATTCATTATGTGGGCCATGCAGTGAATTCCAATCATGTATGGTGAAATAGAATTTTGTAGCTTTACACACAGATAGTTCCTATGACCTTGCATTAATGAAGCTCCATCCACCCCTACACACCAACTTTCTAGCAATTGTGCAATCATCCATACCTCCAATTTCATTCAAAGATTTCTTAACTAGCTAAAATAGATTTTGTGATGTTGCATTCTCCTCATTTTATAAACAGAGAGTAAATGAGGTTGGCAGGCATGATTTGCCATAGTATACACATGCATACATACCCAAGAAGTATTATATATTGTTGTAACTTCATCTAGAGATAATGCAATAAAATTTGACTCTTTTATTTTTCCCTGTAAATCATGTTTTTCCACATCAACAGGACAACTTGCATGTTCCCATCCACTGTTTATTGACCAATGTGTGTTAGGAAAGTTAGGAATGCCCATAAAAGATAATAAACTATTATATTCTAGGTAGTCTGCCATATGACACCCTCTAGTCAAAATATGAAAAACAACACCCAACTGAACATTTTTTGCCATTTGTGATTCTCCCATCATCTTTCCAAATTGAGCTTCAATTGAACCTCCACCTGCATGAATCTTTGCCTTTCTTTGCATATGTGCATCATATTCGAGGGCATTCTTTACATGAAGACATTCTTCCTTTCTTTTCCATCTTATCACTAATTTTTCTTGTCCATCTATGATTTGTTTTTCATAAACTTTACCAATATGTTTTTCTATGGTGTCAAGTTTTAGCTGCAACCTCTTGTCCCTACGATATTTCCAACTACAAATCTTACACTTGCATTCTGTGGGAGGTTCATCTTTGTTTACATTCTCTACCAGTTCAATGAATGGGTACTTTGACACCCAATCAATCTAAAAATTCCTTGACATATCCCACTCATGCCCCTTTTTTAATTTGGCTTTTCTTTTCCCCTTGTGTGCACTTGTAGGATCTTCATCTTCATTGACTTCATTAACTTCATTATCATTTGTTGAGTTGGAACATCATATGTGGCATTGTCATCATTCCCGCTACCTTGGGTATTCCCTGGAACATCATCTGTGGCATTTTCATCATTCTCGCTATCTTGGGTATTCCTTGGAACATCATTTGTAGCATTGTCATCATTCCCGCTACCTTTGATATTCCCTATGGAATTGTCATCATTCCTACAACCTTGGGTATTCCCTAGAATATCATTTGTGGCATTGTGATCCAAGTCAATAGATGGTACAGGTTCTGATGTTGTAGCTCCATTAGATGGTCTGCCAACATTGCCAAAGTATGACTTTATGTTTCTCTATTTTGATGACCTCCCTTCACCACCCTCATCGAGCGTCTTCTTGCTCGACATCTCTCATGAATTAAAAGCTACAGAAAAAATGTCATTTTGTTCAAGAAGGAATCATAGATGATAGAATATAGATCCCTGGGTACTACATTAAGATATCTCCCTAGTCCTAACTCCTACTCAATATCATATGTAATAATGAAATGAAACAAAAACATAAATAATCAACATGAATCTTATATTATTACACAGTAAAGAAATGATCACTTACCTTTCAATGACTCACCAATGCCTATAGTTGCCCCTTGCGGGGTCCAGGGGAAGCACCCCTGGCGCGCTCCCTATCACGATACAGGGCGGGGTCAAGGGGCAACACCCCTGTGGGGGCTCGGGGGCAACACCTTCAAAACCTCACACGGTTTTTTATTATTTTATAAAGGCACCAGGAGTTATTTTTCATTGGCCAACATTAAAAAACCCTATTTTTGTAACCGAAAAAAAGCTTGATAAAAGCGGCTAAGGGTTAGGGTTTCCATTGATATTGTATTGTAGCATTTGCAGCGGTATTGTAGTGTATTAATTTGGTGACTCCCGCATACTATTAATAGGTCACCTATAAATGTTGGGCGAAATGGACCTCAATCAAACACATATGTTGTAATTTTCTAGGTGAATATGGCCCTGGGAATAGCATGGAGTTATAATGGTATTGGCAAAATTGGTCCTCATACACGTAAACCATTTAATGATATTGGTAAAATTGGTCCTCATACACATATGCCATTTAATGCTATTGGCGAATATGTGGGTGAATTAAACATGTCTCTAAATTTCTAGGTGAATCATTGTTAGAACCGTGTAGTATACCATAGTGAAAATACTAATTATAAATGACTCATAAATTAACTGGGTGGTGAATTGAAACACATTTGACTAAAAATCTAAAAAATCTAGGAAAAATGGCCCCCCGCCGATTGCAATGTATTCGCCAATTTGCAATTGACGAATATGAACTATTTTCCAATTGGCAAAGATTCGTCACTAAAAAAATCCCTGCGAGCTATACCTAACCAACAAGGAGATCAAACATTCCCTTTCTTGAGCTATATAGAATTTACCATTACATACTAACTTGGGTTCTGCATCTGTACCAATATTTATATGATCATATTTAGTAGAAGAGTTGACAGCTGATTGGATCTTTTGCTTGACATACCTATCATGCTTGTCAAAAATGTCTTCTAAGCTTACCAGACCTTTGGGAATTTTATTCCCCTTCAGCTGAATCACTTCCTCATTTATTCTATTAGACTAGATAGTAGTACCTTCAGTGACCCCATTACTTTTTGAGTTACTTCCTTCAAAGAACAAATTCACAAAGGCATCAACCCTTTCCAAGAAGGAAATAATTTGTTTATCGTTATCAAATACATGCCAATGGTTCACATTGTTGAGTACACTAGGCCTATAGAGAACTTCCACCCCATAAGGATTATCCTTGAAATTAGGATGGGGAAGAAGTAGTGATGCTAAAACTGCCAGGGAACTGCCCTAGTATTTTTCTCCCTAGGGACAAATTCAATAGAAAAACATTGAAATAATCTAAACTATCCCAAACTCTATTTTTATAGTGTTTCAACCTCTCATTCTTCATAGAGAAAATGTTTCTTACCTATTTAACAATAATCTATGCATCACCCAGAGCTCTCAACTACTTAATCCCTTTCTCCTTTGTCATTTCCAGCCCCAAAAGTAATGCTTCATATTCATCAGTATTGTTAGTATTTTTGAATTCCAACTTAAAAGCAAAGGGGAATTTATAATCATTGGGAGATATCAATACTATTCCTACACCTGACCCAAATGACGAGCAACTTCCATCAAACTCCAAGGTCCTCAATTCATTCGACAAGTTGGGTCCAATCAGTTCAAGATCCTCTCCCTCGGAAGTAGAGGAGATCATATACGTTCCCAGACCAGTTTCTACATATAAGATCTCTAACCTGGGATCTCCAGACTTCAAGACAATGAATTTGGCCTTGGGTTCAGTATCCAACTGGATTTTCTTCCCCTCTATGGGTATCAAGGCATGTGACTAGTCCATTTGAATTTCACCTCCAAGGTCTCTCCAGAAACTCTTGCTTAGTAGCATACCATAACCGACAGGGATGTCAACCACTAGAATAGTCAACTTGATTCTCTTTTTGGGGTAAACTACTAAGGCTACCTGGGCATCTTTGATCTTTCCAATGATGGGAACTTGTGTTGAATCCATTGGGTAACATTTCCCATGAGATGAGGTAAGGGATAAACTAAGGGCTTTGGCTACCTGAGTGGGCATGACATTATCAAAGGCCCCAAAATCTATGACACAATTGCTCAGTTTATATCCAACTATGAAAAGGGAAACATAGAAAGAATTTAGTTTCTCAAAGGGGTTTCATGGCTCAGACTTTCTAGAACCAAAGGTCTATTCTATGGGAATTGCTTTCTCTTTCTCTGTATTATTTGAGAATTAATCATTTACATGAGTTGAGGAAGAAGAAGGTTCTTGTTTTACATACTTTACTAGCCTATCTAGCTCAACAAGATTCAACCTAAGATATTCTGCCTATGAGATTTGAATCTTAGTATTTTTACAAGACTCCACTATATCAAAAGCAGGTGGAATAGATTCTTCAGAAGATGGAGAAGAGAGTACCTTAGGAGATGTTGTCTTAGGAGTGTCTCCATCTATTTTCTTTGGTCCTCCAGTAGTGTTCCTAGATAATATGACTCTAGGGGAAGGATTATCATTGCTGGAGTGGTTCTTGTGTTCATCATCTTTTCTATGACTTTGTTATCCTCTGGTAAAGACAGTACAGTTTGGGTTTTCCAATTCAGTATATAGGTCCTCACTTCCATCTAAATCAGACTCATATTCTAGGAAATTTACACTAGCATCACAATGTTGCATTGTGTCATCTTCCTCCACAATGGGTTCATTAACATGTTCATTCATAGACAACATTTGCATAAATCTAGTCATTTCTGGACAAGAACTTCCATCATGATTAGTAGTGAAGTGGAAATTAAATACCACATGATTAGATTTACACTGGTTGATGGGTCCTCTAGGGCTAGCCTTTGTGTTAGGCCAGGCAACATTGGAGGTTTATTGTTGTTATTTGGCCTTCCATAATCTCTCCTAGGAATATCATGGTAATAAGGCTATTGTTATCCTCTAGGCATTTGTCTCTTGAGAGCAAGTATGTCATTAGCTAGGCATTGTACTATAGGATCGATGGATGTACTTGCTTGGCCCTTATTTGCATATAACTCTTTTCTCCATTTCCTAGCTGTTATGAGATCATCTTCAATAGAAATAGCTCTTTCTTGAGCTCCCTTCAGATCTGCTATGCCTTCCCTTTTCAAAGTGTAACTAACATATGGAGGTAGTGAGTTGAAGAAACACTTTAAGATGTCGTCACTAAGTCTCATATTGGGAGTCATTTTGTTTACAATCTGGTTAAACTTAGCCACGAACTCCCTCATGGGCTTATGTATTTCTTTCTTCAAAGAAGTTAACTAGGATAATAAGGTATGCTCATTCATAGTAGTTTAAAATCTATTTTCAAATTTTATTCTCATAGTGACCCAACTATCAATGGACCCATGGGCCAAGTGGTAAAACCAAACTGTAACAGCTTTAGACAAGGTCTCAACAAAATGCCTGACAGAGACATCTTCATGTTGGACACCCAGGATGGAGCATGTAATAAAGAAGGCGTTAATGTGTTCATCTAGTGTGACTTTGCCATCTGCTCTTAATTTTGGCAAAATCTTTCCAGAACCTCAAGGCAGGTCATGGAACCAAACACCAAGTGCTAACAAACCAATAGCAGCACCCCATGGGACTGGTGGTTGTTGCTATTGTTGATGAGCCATGTTAGGTCGTAGATTTATTACTATGGCCAAGATAGTATCATTCAGGACAAGTACTTGCCACGCAAAAGATGAAATGGGATGAATAGGAGACAAAGCTCTGCTAGAAGACCTAACTTTACAATTTAATGGAAAGGTGATAAAATTAGTAGATTCCAATAAATCAAAGTCAAAGTCAATGATACCTTTATTTATGTCTCCTCTTTTGTACCTTTTAGGAGTCAATTTCAATGATATAATTGTACTTTATAAATCAATAGAACTACCACCTCTTAACAATCATTGATTATTGTGAGGGTTATTTTGTTGATTGTTCTGACAGTTGTTCCGATGATTGTTTCTCCTGTTCTTCGGGACTTCGTGGATCTGGAAAGGTCTTTCTCTCCTTGGAACAACAATAATTCTTTCTACAATGTAGTTTTCATGTGCCACACCAAACGCTCTGGCATGTCTTCTTACTAACTAACCAAATTCTTTCTCTATATCTAGGATCTGGTTGACCTGATGAAACTATTTGTTTGTCTTTCTGTTCTCCCAGGATAAATTTCATAAATCAGCAATGATGTATTATTGTTCAATGTTAAGCCAATTTATGTTGGGTTGGAGTATTGTTCCAAACCCTCTTTGAAGCACCATAGATGATATGTCTTTCATGTTCCAACAAGAATTTTTTAGAGATTAAGGAAGGAAACTTCCATGCGCGTTGCGACTCGAAAAATTTAATTAAACCTTCCTTATAATTTTGCAATATATATCTTGAATCTCTTTTAACGGTTGTAACAATAATATTATAACTTTGGATACAAACAATAAATATTTATATGATGAGGGGAAAACCAATGATTTTCAACTGCAAAGATCTTACTATCCAGTTCCCCAGTAGAGTCACCAAAAATCTGTTAGTGAATAGATTTTGTCACCACTTATTTAATAAAGACTCACCCAGTTGGCAATAACAAACTCCACTAACAGTTGGACAATTTTCATAAATTTCCCTCTAAATATTTTAGAAGGTACAGCTCCCTTTGTATGATAAATTTAACATTTTTCTGGTGTGCTTTTAACCTGAAAGAGGGAAAGGCAATTTTCCACAAATACAAAATTTAATCAAAACCACAATATGCAATGCATTGCGGGCAAGAATCTTATTCACAATAATAATTCATTGTAATCTTCCACTAGATGCACGAATGGAAGAGAGTCAATGTGTGAATCACAATAATTGAACCACCACCTTTGCATCATATTCTAACAAACAAAAGAAGACACTCCAATGGCAATATACTCATAAAAGAAGCAAGTTATCAATATTTCATATAGAGAAATACTGATATCATAATTCAATGCACCACACATCCAACATACGAAGAATAAATGGTTAATACACAAAGAAATAATGGAACCACTGCCAACCTTCCTCTTGTATTTATGAAATCAATTAGAACAAAATACTCTATTCTATCTAAAAATGACACTACATATACTGCATCAAATATCCCCCTTACTTTTTCAATCTAAAATATAATGTCCCTTGATCTAGTCATGAAAAAGGAATTTCACCAAAAGATCCCTCCTTCTCCTTTACCCATATATTATATAGTAAAAGAGAGGAACCAACTTTTCCTATATAACAACTAACAGAAAATGATATAATAAAGTTTTTGAAAAATCACACGAGACGTAGTCTCGAATAATAAAATGAGTCTCAACATGGCAAAGTATAGAAATCAAAGGAACGGTTATGAAGACACTTCTTTGTCTTCCTCATCCATTGTATTAGATTCCACTTGTTCATCCGTAACATTCTTTCATGTTTTTGTCCCTGCTTTCTGCAATGCATCCAATTTGGCTTGGAGGACCTTGAATTTGTTTAGGATTGAGATGAAACCTTTAAATTAGGGATACTAGTGATCACCAACCTCGTCCTCCACATTTGCAATGTATCATTGACCTCTTCATATTTTTTCTACGTTTCCACAACATCTTTCTTAAAACTGAACAAATAAGTAGATACATTACTCAACCTTTCTACGGAATTCCCTGTTGCATATTATTTTATCTTCAATTCTTCATTCAACAAATCTTTAAAAGCTTGTTCAATGACAGCCACCTCTAAAACATTGGTTTTAGTTTCATCATAAAGATCAACACCCAAAGAGACACAAGCACTCCTGAGATCAAGCAGATAGGATATGTTGTTTCTAGCCAAGTTCTTTAAATCACTTAAGCGTTGTTTTACCATGCTCAATTTACAATCCACAGTAGTTAGCCACTTGACAAATTCATTTTCTTCAGGTTTATCAGTGACCTTCTTAGTAACAAAAATGCGTGAATCCAACTTAACCATGGCAGTAAACCTTTCTTAATTATTTTCAAGTCATTCAAAATTTTAGTTTGCTTATTATAAATCTTAGTGTACAGAAGAAAAGCATCATGAATGAAAAGGAGCCCGTCAACTATCAATTTTTCTACCCATTCCTCTACTACATTTCCCAGATACTTGTATTTATTTATTTGATCAAAAACTTCAGTGCTCACACCCTTGGGGATGTCAGTTGTAGCGTCTATGGGCTGATAAATAGTATCAACAATAGATTTGATAAATGAAGTCAAAATACTTACTTGATCTTCCAACACTTCATTCTCTTTCTCTTTCTCCTCTAGCTGGGTGGCCAGAATATCTACAGAAAGTTTGGCATTATGAATGTCTCCTTGCATAGAGGGTGGCCCTAGATCCACTATACTAACATGGAAGTCATCTATAGATACATATGTCATCTCCTTGTCCACCATAGGCTCAACAATTTCTACATACTGATGTTTAGAGACCAAATCTACCATGAGCCTGGACATTCTTTTGGCCTTTTTAGGAGTGGATTCCAAATTCAATAGCTTGGCCACTACATCAAATTATGTATCAATTATTTGAGAATATCTTCTTTTATTCCCAACTTCTATCCTCAACCAAGCAGGGGTAGCAGTTACTGAGCAATCACCTATGGCAGTATGGGAAACTTTATCTGCTTTAGGAGTATTATCTACTCCATGCTACTATTGAGGAGAGGGAGGGGTTTGAAATAATCCATCCTAAGAAATAGGAGGAGGAGTTACACTTTGCTTTGCAGGGGGTGTTGTTCCTCACTCCCCCTCATCATGCAATCCATGTTGTTGCTCTGATGTTTTGTTTGCTTGAGGGTTCAGGCAATTTTTGGTTCTCTGCTTCTTGGGAGTCTGCATTGTTGGCAAGAGACATTGCTTTGCATGATAGGTGTTGTCATTGATGGTAACTAAGACTATTCCACTCATCCACATAACTTAATTTGTTCATACCGGAAGTCAAAATCAGAATTTATCTAAGTTTGGGTAGCTAGAGACAGAGCATGTGACAGGGTCCGGTATCTTGGTCTGGATCTCTCTAGTGGTAAATCAGAGTATGTTGCAGATCTGAAGGAGTCATAAGGATTATTAGGGCAATCCAAATCCTAAATTTTAACCTCCGGTGATGAAGGATTCAAAAGTTACTTGCATCTGAGTATGGGGTTACAGTTTGACAGTGCAGATAGGAGAAGAACAGGCCAACCTTGAAATTGATCTTGGTTCTAGATAAATGGAAGTTGTCAATTGGATGATTTGTGATGATCAGTGATAGTGGCCGACATGATTAATGATTTGTGAATGTAAGTTTTGGTCCGCATTACAAGTTATGCATGGATTTAGCCGACAGAGCAAAGTCTCCAACAAAGTTCTAAGTGTTCTTGAAGCTGACTAAAAAGTGATTGAATATCATGATGCGAATATATATAGCCAATGGATTTAAGTGATTTGTGTGTGGATGTGATGCGACTATGGAATAAGTGTGAAAAGGGTAGAGATCTAAAGTTTAGATGTTAGCAGAACAGTAAACAAAGTAGAGTGAGGATGAAGTGTATAAAGTCAGTATTATGTGCTTAACTAGAACTAAATCCTTGCATTGGTAGAAGCTATTTATCAGTTCAAACTTATTGTAATCTTCTTTCTGTAAGTAGTGAGCCTTCTTTTGAGCAGTGAGCTCTGGGAAGTGAGCCTGAATGCATGTGCATTCCCAATTATAATACTTTTAACAGAGTATAATCTTTGTGGGTTAACCCCCACCATGGTTTTTCCTTTAACTGGGTTTCCACATCAAAAATCATTGTGTCATGTGTGTTTATTTGTTTCTGCTCATCTGTTGATGACTCATGCTTTAAATGTTTTAATCAGTTCTAAGTGATATATGATATAGTTTTGGGACAACCGATTCACCCCCCCTCTCAGTTGTTTAGCCTAATTCTAACATGCATATTCTCTCTAGAAGAATCCTTTGAATGTGTTTTCTATTGAGGTCCATCTACCTCACCTTGCCCTGCAACTGGAGGTTGTAAAATGGTATCCTGAACAATAGCAGGGGTGCTAGGGCTAGAAGTACCTATAGATGCCTGTTGTTGTTCCATGACTTGCCCCTTATGAGAAGGAGAACTTGCACCACCACTACCCATCTTAGAATTCAACCATAGTTGGATTCTATGCAATACAAAATAAGACCTATTCTTAATATCTGTGATGTCATCAATAATCCAATCGACATCAGATAGGGGTTTAGCATTTTCAGTAGCAAAAACAGGGTCAACTAGAGTAGTGTAATCATCCACTACATTGGGAAGTTCCCAACCAAGCTGATAAATTCTCATCTGGTCCAAGGTCAATCTTGACCAATCTCTTCTCACCTCAAACTCATCTACACAATCAACCCAAAAATCCTCTAGATGAGGTCTGTGTTCTCTTAGCATAGGAAAGCAGATATTTTTCCTCACAAAATCTTTGCTATCAAATAAGCTCCTAGAGCTTAAAGATGAAAAATGAAATTGGGCCAATAGTCTATCCACATTATTAGCATTTTCTGGTTTTGTGCAAGTATAATGGGTCAATTTTAGTTGAAATGGATAGCCCCTTTTCTTTAAATCATAATATCTCTTGCCTACCAAGTATGCATGTCTGCATACTTCAAAAAATATCAGATAGTCAAAAGCATATCTCGGTAATTTCAAAGGGGGGAATTCAAAACCACCTATCTTGATAAAGGTGAACTTATCAAATTGAATAAAATAGATACCAAAACCCATTATCCAATTAGTTGCTTTAGTTGAGATCCTAACTTCAGGGTTTTCCAAAATTTTCTTTACCATTAACATTAGGAAGGCATCATTTACCCTTTTGTACACTTTATTGTCATTCTCCTCTTGCAGCTAAGGGAAATAATCATACAATTGTGTATCTTGAGTCATAGGGCCAACTACTTCCAAACCTAGCTAGACTTGTTGTGTAGTAGCTAACAAATAAATCAAATAAGAACACATATGAAATTTCTTGTCCTTATGGAAATTGACCAATTGGTCATGCAAGTGATCACTTATTATCTAGGACCAGTTAATGTATTGCTTCCTAGTGCACATGACAAGGATGAATTGACACATCCAGTTTGAAAAATTATTGCATTCTTCACTGTCCATCACTTTATGCAGCAGAGAGATTATGTCTAAAATGTCATCTTTAAAATGGGCTCTGACTAGGTTTTTGGGCAACTGGGAGTCACCCTTCTTTTCTTTCTTCATCCATGTGGTAGTTATAGAAACTTTACACATTTTCTTCCCATCTATGAAAAAGTTCCAGCCAGTCTCTTGTGTCAAATTAGCATACTCTTCATGTGTAGGTAAGCCCAACCTATCGCTAATGGAGTTAGCATTTATCTACAAGGTTACCTTGCCGCTCACTATTCTAATTTCCTGGGCTTCAGCATGGTAAATCTGGATGCAAGCCATAACTAGGTTGGTGCATTTTACCATTGGGGGAAAGCCACCTGTGTGCACCAACCCACTATCTAGGGTCTTCTAGGCAATTGGCATTCTGGGGTTGGCATTTATTCTGACCCAAAATTTGTTGAGGTCGGCATGCCCCAAGTCAGTGTCTTTTATCCCTGCCAATTCTTTCCCAATGATGAAAGTGATTTCCAACCCTTGGTATTTATATTTCATTTTGATTGACCCAAGTAACTAGTGTGTGAGGTTTTTGACTAGGGTAATAACTAGGAAATTCAGGTCAGACAAAAGGGAACTATGGTTGACGGTGGAGAAGAACAAGGTTTCACAAGTCATGAACAATAGGGACCACCACAAAGTAAAACCTCCCCCACAACTAGCTAATAATGATTTCTTAATTTGAAAGGAGAAATGGGTAAGAAACTTACCTTGGATGCGATGCCTTATGGGAAGAAAATTGGCTAGACTGACTACGGTTTAGCTCCTGAAATCGTGTTCCCAATACCAATGGTGAAGAATGCGTAAAGGGAAGCTTTACTTTATAAGGTAACAAGATGGGGTAGGGTCGAGACATTAAATGCTCCCTTACAATAAATGCCATAGACTTGACACATCAAAACAGTTTATCAAGAATTTCATTCCCCCTTTATCGGTAATTTTGACTATCACAGAACTTGGTTATCAACGAACTTCTAATTAGCAAACTGAGCTTCTGACCGTTGCCTTCATTGAGTCAGAAAAAAGTGGATTTTACGAACTTCATAAATTCCTGTTATAATGTATTTATCGGTTTAACAGTGAATTCAAGATTTTGCAAACCAAGCGATAATCAGATAAACTTCATGAGGCTTTGGAAATAACAATGATCAGAAAAATATCTTGTTCATGAAACTTTTAAGCAAGGATGTGACCATAAGACACTTCTTCTTTTATCGGTAGGAGACGCTTGACATAAACAAAAGAGAGTTGTCGGCTTATCGGCTTATCGACAAAAAATAGAACTCAAGAACTAAAGACCAATAAGACAATAGAATTAAGTTCATGAAAAATAGAGAAATCTGATAAAGGAGACCTTGACAAAGGCTAAGGACCACCGTTGGGTTATCGGGGAATCGACCAATCGAGAAAATACACAATTCATGAACTAAGGTTAAAAGTTTGCGAAAACTAAAGATAGTAGACAAATTGAAAAGTGACAAACAATTAGTGAAACACTTTCAAATGAGTCATTGTTGAGAAATTTGTGAGTTTGCGAACTTAGGGTTTTGCCGACATGGTTCATGAACTTAAGATTTTCCTGACAAGTTTGTCAATAGAGAACTTTCCCAACAAAGAAAAGGATGAGTTGAGTTCAAGAAAGCTTAAAATTGCCGATGAGGAATTTTAGAAATGAAAGCCTCAAACCTTAAGTTCGGGAAAAGAGGAATTTT
The DNA here is from genome assembly GCA_027924645.1 of Cunninghamia lanceolata. NCBI lineage: Eukaryota > Viridiplantae > Streptophyta > Pinopsida > Cupressales > Cupressaceae > Cunninghamia > Cunninghamia lanceolata. Next base: position 28,639,564 of record BSBN01000339.1, on the reverse strand, counting down.
CTAATAGAAGAAAAGAGTTGAGACTAGGACTTTGGAAGCATAATGCAAGGACAAGGAGAAAACAAAGATGGACCAAAATTTCATTGTACACATGCAGATTGAAATTTAGAGGAAACACATTGGCACTTGATTATTCACAAGTTCCTTTAATTTTTTATTTTCTCTTGGTTAATTTTGAGTTCATTTATTTTTAGATTTATATTTACTTTCAATTGTGCTTAGAGTAATTACAATTTTGTTTTCTTAGAATAGCATACATCAAAATCAAATCACAAAAACCCAAAAAACATAGACAAATTACATTTAGGAAAAGTCATTTAGATCTACATTCATATTTTAATTTTTAGTAGTAATTAGTTCACATCTAAAAATTGGAAAAGAACAAAATGTTTGCATTCATTTAGTGTAATTGCATGCAGAGATTCATACAACTTTCAAAAACATTCAAAACAAGAAGGAAAGCCCTCAATCTCATCAAGAGGCATGCAACTCACAAATTTTAAATAAACAAACTTTAAAACAAGGAAGCCCTTGATCTCATCATGAGGTGTGCAACACAATAAATTCAACTCAAAACAAAAACAAACATCCATCTCCTCCACTTAGCACTTGATGTGCCCAAGTGTGAGAGAAAATTGGATCAAAATAGTCTTAGAAGAAATTATGGAGAACCTCCCCATTAAGAAAATCCCACTAAGGAAGTCATTCAATAAAATACAAATATTACATCAAATCGAACAAGACATGATTGGGACTCACATCCTAAGGATATTTCAAGTTCAAGGTCAAGTTATCAATCAATTCCATGAACAAACAACATGAGACCTAGCAATCGTAAGAGAGGCAGGGAATGAAAATCTCAATCTACTACAAGAACTAACTGTTGTTGTGATTATTTATTTAATTACACTTTATTAAGTTTACCTTAGGGATATTTTAGGCTCACTTAGGGTTTTCAACCTTGCAATATAAAAGCAAGGTCTCACATGTAATTATTCAATCCAATATCATTATTGCATCCATATTCAAGAAAATTATCCTCTTGTAAATCTCTTGTAGAAGGAAATCTTTAGTTTGGTAGGTGATCCTCGAAGCTTAAGTCCATTGGTGACTCTTACGTGCTATCAGAGCTCATAGTCAACTCTTCCATGGTATCAAATCTCGTCAATCAACTCTTACATGGTATCAAAGCTTCAGATTTGCAAGCCCCGTCTTAGATCTAGAGAAAATAAGGCAAGATCCTATTACTTGGTGCTTTTCTGTGTAAAATAGACCTCTTTATTAGATTCAAAGCAATTGAGAATGTAAGATTAGCCTTTTATTTGGCTTGATTTGAGCACCAAAGGCCAAATTTGTGAGGGTTTGAAGTGGGTGTTTTTTTCCAGATTTGGAGGGTACCCACAATTTTGGAGCATTTTGGCCCAAAACAAACCCTACCATCATGCTAAGAAGAGCCAAAAACCTAAATATTGATTGCCAAATCATCAAAAATGGTGTCAGGAGCATCTAGGGAAAAAACTAATTACTTGTAGGGATGTACGGCACCTATTCTTACTGTATGGATTTTTTTATAATAACTATTATTATAGGCTTTGCGGCCCCAATTTGGGACATGCATGCCCAAAAAATGGTTGAGCCTACTGAGTTGGCCCCGAAATAGAGCTTGTGAACCCTATTCCAAGCCCCTCTTCCATACTTCTAGTCTCATCAGACAACCTTGCGAACACAAAATAGGCCACCACCTATAAACTCTATCCCACTTACAAAGCTCCCACCACCACCACTTAAGTCACTCCATTGAGGAAAATTGCCACACCACCTCTCCACATGTTTCATCCCCCTATCCACTAGGACATCATCACATGGCCGACTAGGCTCTTTGCTTGAAGCCCTAGCACCCAGCCCCGATTTCCAATAAGACTGAGGGTTAATTTCTTAATGGACTATGTTTTTTTTAAGCATAAAGGAGCAATTTTACAAAAGTGAGCATAACCTGAGAATACAAAGTTGAATTTTCACAAACAAATAGGTGTCAAAAAGTTGGTTCTAAGCACTATCCAGTGGTGTTGGTATTTTTTCCAGATTTTGATGCTTGTCCATTTTATTTTTGTTTAAAGTCCAATCACCCTTTGGCTTTCGAATTTATATTTTTTCCATGATCTCTGATTTTTTAATTCTTGTAGCATTGGAAAAGTATTGAGGAGATCTACATAGCCATCCATGTAACTTTTGTAGATTCAACCCTAGGTATTTTTATTTAGTTTATCAGTTATTTGCATTTTGGTTAATATCCTAGACATCTTGGCACTTGGAAAGGTTCTATTTTCTTAGATGGGCTCCATTTATCAACTTTAATCATATTGAATGTTTTGATCTTTGATCTGATTCATTTGAGAAGATGTCATGGGTTTTTCTATTCATCCTTATGTAGTCACACTGACTAAGGATAATTATGAGTCTTGGAAAAAAGGCATCATGACATATCTCAGGTGGCTCAATCTTTTGCCTTATCTTTATGGACTCATACCTAAACCAAATACACCTAGGAGGAATTTTGCATGGTGAAATAGGATTGATCATCTCCTAGGATTTACTAGTTTTGATGTTGATTTTGACACTATGTGTTCTATCTCGCATATTGAGTGCCCACACACTCTTTGAACCAAAATTTGGGAGATCAATGGAGACCCACATCTCTCTCCATACCCAAATTATATTCTATGGATTGCCTCATACCCCTTGATGGTGCAGATCATATACCATTTGATGATATATAGTGGAGGAGCTCGAATATCTAGCAGGTCTTGATTAGTCAAATGACACAGACACTTCTCTTGCTTCTCCTTCTCCTCCTATTGAGATCACATCTTCATCACTTATTGCTACTTCAAAGTTTAGAGTTTCTTTTGTGAGAGCTTCCATTGATTCTTTGCAGTAGGACCACATCAGTATTTCAGATCCACCTCATTGGGATTCCTATTTATTAGACATTTCATCCTTATTTGCGGAGTCTCACATTTCATATTTAGAGGATACATTTGAGGGTTTATCTCTCTTCTTTTATGGTAGAGATGTCATCACATCTTTAGTGTTTTTAGATGTGGTTCTATATATTTCCTCTCCTAGTTCTACTTCTTTGATTGAGCATTCAATTTCTGATTTGAAGGAGACATCTTTTTCCAGCATTAGGTCACTAGATTTGTATCCTAAGACACACATTTGGATTTGGATTCCCTTTTCATTCAAATCATGGGGTTTGCTTCTACATACACCAATGGATCTATTTCTTCTCAAGGGGAGAAATGTTGTTTGCAGGCAGTGGATTATGTTTTGTCTTCAAGCACTCATCATTGGCACATGAGCTACTTCTTTGTGGGGTGATTTGTGGGGTGATTTATTATCTCATTTGTTCACTCTCTCCAATGGAAGGGTATTCATTTTTGTATTTATGATGGACTTAGATGTTTTTGATCCATCACTTGTACATTATTCATCTTTTCTCTCTTTTGGGGAGGATTTTTTCCCATGTGGTTTCTCCTTTTCTACATTTCTGATAGATTTTTTGTACATGGGTACCTAATATGGACTTGTAGCTAGGACCCATCTTTTCATCATTTGAAGTTTCTCATTCTCCCTAAGTTACACTTAGGGGGTATTTGTGTGATTATTTATTTAATTACACTTTATTAAGTTTACCTAAGGGCTTTTTTAGGCTCACTTAAGGTTTTCAACCTTGGAATATAAAAGCAAGGTCTCACATGTAATTATTCAATCCATGTCAATAAGGCATCCATAGTCAAGAAAATCATCCTATTGTAACTCTCTTGTAGAAGGAAATCTCTAGTTTTGTAAGTGATCTTGGGATCTTGAGTCCATTGGTGAATCTTACAAGCTATTAGAGCTCATCAATCATCTCTTACACTAACCTCTCAACTCTGTGAAATAAACATCAACAATCACAACAATCAACAACTGTACACACAAGTAAATAATGTGATCAATTTAACTACCATCTATGATGTTATACTTCCCTATGAATAGAACACCCCCTAGGTTCCACCACCACTCAACTAGCTCTTGCTATGAGAGTAGGAGTGGTTGGGCAGATGCCTTTATCAAAGATATGGTTCATGTGTTGTTTCAGAGTCTAACTCACTATCATTAATCTTGGGATGATTTCAAACAACATAGTTCCTTGCCCCTTCCCAATTGAAACTTTTAGCAAAGTAGGCAAACTTTGAGAGGCTCTAAATTAGCCATACAAAGGTATTTTTTTAGCATATTTTAAATAGGGTAGAATTTCATGCTCTTCGCAGCGCAATGGCATAACTACTTTTTTGTATGACACATACTTTTCTAGTAATCACATTTTTTATTATATTTTGTTGTGTAGTCATAATTTTTAAAGATTCAAATCCTTCTAACTTTCACAAACAAACTCATATGTGGATTCTATTATTCAAAGTTCATATTTTTTAGTACTATGTAGTGGTATAGTTTATTTGTGATTTTTCTAACATTTAATTTTTTGGGTGCAACCATCATCATATCTATTGTAAGTATGGGCCTAACTAGTGTTCTCATTGATGTGAACATACTCATGTTGCATTAATGATAAGGATTGGATGAGCTGTGAGCTGAGGATATTGAGAAAATTAGTCTCAATCAGGAATAGTGAAGAACAATGATGACACTAAGACAAAAGTCCAAGATAGGATGAGGATCAGAGGATGTAGATTAAAGGGTTTGTAGATATGTGTCTTAAGGTGATCCAGTAGAGATTTCAGAGGTCCACATGAAGATATGAAGAAGGTGTGGCCGCTCAAGTAAAACTAGTTCCGGTAGGTGTTCAGAAATGACAGAGTGATACAGACAGGTCCGGTGAGATCCAGAATTGCATTGTCCTGTTCTGCGGATTTGAGGGAGTGTTGAGGAAGTCTTTGTGGAGTGTCAACTAGATTGGTTCGTGGTTTGAAGGTTAGCAAGCATCTATTCCTTTGTGACAGTAATGACAGACTGTGTTCTTGAGGTTCCGAATGAAGGGGAGATGGATTTCAGTAAGAAGATGAAGTATGGATGTTCTTGGTGATTCAGGCAAGCTTGTGGAGGTCTTTGGATCGTGTCCAGTTCATGTTGGTGGTCCGCATTGAAGTTGGAGCACGCATTGAAGAATAACTTCCGGATGATGGTGTTCTTTCTGAGACTAGCCAACTGGATGAGTTACACATCTTGAGGATGTTCTTGTTGATGTTTGCTGATTTAGATGATCATTCTGAAGTTGATGTCTTGTATATATAAGGGATTACGACTCATTTCAAAGTTGTCGTTGTTGAGATGAGTGTGTGGTAGCAAGGAGGAGAGCGAAAGGTAGAGCAGAAGTATTGGGCTTAAATGGAATTGATTCAACCATGGTGAAGATGCTATTCTCCAGTTCATGTATGTGATACTTATTTCTTTATAGACAGTGTGTCTCTTGTAGGCAGTGAGCCTCTTGTGAGCAGTGTGCTCGGGCAGTGAGCCCTAATTGGCATGTGCTATTTTGTTCTTTCTATTCTTCTAATAGAGAATACAATCTTGGGTTAATCACCCCGTGGTTTTTCCCTTAACCAGGTCTTCCACATCAAAATCTTGGTGTCTCATGTGTTGATGTGTTTCTGCTCTTAATTTGTTGCATTGTGTTTCCTTGATTGATTTATTATTATACTGCTGAAATTGCAAAGTGGAGTTAAGTGTTTAATTGGAAGAAAGTTTTACACAACTAATTCATGCCCCCCCTCTCAGTTGTGTACCCTAAGTCTAACAATTGGTATCAGAGCCAAGTTCCTCTAAAAAGAGCTTAACCGCTTGAGGAGATCCAGGATGTCATCTTACAAGAAGGATAGCCCGAAGTTTGATGGAACCAATTTTAATCTTTAGAAAGGTCGCATGAAATGTCACTTGCAATGTATGGGAATGGTGTATTAGACCATGCCTACAACACAGTATACACCTCCACAGGGTGGTCCGAAAACCCAAAATAAAATCATAGATGTTGAAAACAATCTACGGACTATAGAGGCTCTTCTAAGTGCATTATCTTATTCAGAACTCTCAAATGTTATTGACCTACCAACTACTTTTGAGATCTAGCAAAAACTAGAACTTTTGCATGAAGGAGACAAGTATGTTAAAAGTGCAAGGTTACAGAGTCTGAAAGGGAAATTTGAAAATCTAAAGATGAGAGATGATGAAAATATTACTACTTTTATGCCAAGAGTAAATGAGATTATTTTTGGAATTAGAAATGTTGGTAGAGTCCTAGATGAAAATGAGATTGTTGGCAAAATTCTCAGATCCCTACCTGCTTCTTACAAAATCAAGACTGCTGCCATTGAAGAATTCAGAGCCCATACAATTGTCACAAGAGATCAATTGGCTGGCAAATTGGCTGCATTTGAAATGATAGAGTTTGGAGATGACCCCCCCAAGACTGAATCTGCATTCAAAGCCAGTGCCTCTGTTAAAGGTAAACAAAGGTTTGATCCATGAGAGAACTCTTCAAGGAAACTGTCATGGTATGAAAAAGCAAGAAAAGACTTGGAAGAAGAAGAAGTAGAAACTGCTCAACTTGAATCCCTTATTGCAAAGAGGCTGCCAAGAGGATCCAATAAGTATGAAGGAAAATTACCTTTTAAGTGTTTTAACTGCAATAAGATTGGTCATTTTTCCTCAAGGTGTCCAGAAATATTTTCAAGGCCAAATCCTAACAAATCAAGGTTCCAAAAGAATTGTTACTATGTTCATGAAGAAGATGATAATGAAGGAGTAACAGATGGTGAATCAAATACAGGAAACAAATCCAGAAGTGAATGGGTGTTCATTTCCATCAAGGAAGAAGAACCAATATCCTCTGTATCTATCAATCATAAAGTTATAGAAAGACCTCTGGCTGCCCAAGTTGAAGAAAAGGATGACTGGGTCATTGACAGTGGATGCTCTCACCATATGACAGGTGACAAAAACAAATTCATAGATTTGGAGAGGTTTGAAGGAAGAGTGGTAAAGTTTGGTAATAATTCTGCTAGCAGAATCAGAGGAAGAGGAACTATTTCTTTTGATGGAAGGAACAAAACTGACAATGTACTATATGTTGAAGGTTTGAAGCACAATCTTCTTAGTGTTGGACAGTTGGTGGACAAAGGCTATGATCTCTGATTCAAGAATGGAAAATGCAAGATCTTTGAAAGTTCCAGAACAGAGATTGCATCCAGTACTCAAACTAAAGGTAATATCTTCCACTTGGTTGGTACTGGTAAAAGTTGCTTATTTGTTCAAGTTGATCAGAGTTGGTTATGGCATAGAAGGATGTGTCATGTGAATTTTGATAATATCATCAAGACAAGCAATACTCAGGTTGTAAGAGATCTTCCAAAATTGGTGAAACCTACTAATAGCTTGTGCAAAGAATGTTAGTTGGGTAAGTTGAGCAGAGTCACATTCAAAAGTAAGGAACTGTCTTCTATCAGATTATTGGACTTAGTTCATACTGATCTTTGTGGTCCGGCAAGAATCAGAAGTGTACAAGGTGATAGATACTTTATGTTACTAATTGATGACTATTCCCGAATGATGTGGGTAACCTTTCTAAAAGAGAAATCAGAGGCTCTTGAGAAATTCAAAATATTCAAGGCTATGGTAGAGAATGAAACTAGATTAAAATTGAAATGTTTGAGGTTTGATAGAGGTGGAGAATTCACATCCGGTGAGTTCATAGAGTTCTGTGAGAAACATGGAAAAAAGAGACAGTTGTCTGCTCCTAGGACTCCACAGCAGAATGGAGTAGTGGAGAGAAAGAACCGGACCATCCAGGAAGCATCTAGGACCATGATGATGGAAGAAAATGTTCCTCAAATCTATTGGAGAGAAGTTGTCAACACTGCAGTCTATACTCTCAATCGAGTTCAAATCAGAAGCAATACCAGTAAGACTCCTTATGAACTTTGGTTTGGCACCACTCCTACTGTGAGATATTTTAGAGTTTTTGGTAGCAAATGTTACATTAAAAGAGATGAAGATCTAGGAAAGTTTGATGCTAGATGTGATGAAGGAATATTCTTGGGTTACTCCACTCAAAGCAAAGCATACCAGTGTTATAACAAGAGACTGAGAAAGATGATAGAAAGTACAAATGTGAAGGTTGATGAGGGAATTGAGAAACCCTCAAGGTTTTATGAGTATGATGAAGATGATTAGAATGATGTTCTGATTCAAGGAGCCCAAGCCTCCTCTGCAAGTCAGATTCAAACTAATCCAGTAAATCCTCAAGAAGAAATGAGTTTCAATGAGCTTGATCAAGAATCAGAGGTGTAAGAAATTCCCAAAGTTCCCAGGTATGTAAGACTGAACCACTCTGAAGATCAGATCATACGTGATAAAAACAAAGGAGTACAAACAAGAAGAAGAATTGCTCAAGATTCAGAAGAGTATTGTCTGATTTCAAAGATTGAACCTAAGACAGTGAATGAAGCTTGCAATGATGAAAACTGGACTAAAGCAATGGAGGAAGAGCTAATGCAAATTGAGAAAAATCACACTTGGGATCTTGTTCCCAGACCTAGAAACAAGAATGTGATTGGAACCAAATGGGTCTTCTGGAACAAACTGAATGAAGTTGGTGAAATAATCAGAAATAAAGCCAGATTGGTCTATAAGGGTTACTCTCAAATAGGAGTTGATTTTGAAGAAACTTTTGCTCTGATGGAAAGAATTGAAGCAGTCAGATTATTTCTTGTATTTGTTGCCTTCAAGGATTTCAAGGTGTATCAGATGGATGTCAAGTCCACCTTCCTGAATGGTGACTTGGAAGAAGTGTGTATTGAGCAACCGAATGGATTTCAATTGTCTGATCATGGTGATATGGTCTGCAAGTTGAAGAAGGCACTGTATGGACTGAAGCAAGCCCCAAGAGCCTGGTATGAAAGATTGGACAAACATCTTTTGAAGATTGGTTTCAACAAAGGTACTGCTGACAATAATTTGTATTTCAAAATTGATCATGAAAACATCTTGATTGTCAAAGTGTTTGTTGATGATATCATTTTTGGAGGAAGAGATAGTATGTGTAAAACTTTTGCAAATCAAATGAAAAGTGAGTTTGAGATGTCCATGCTTGGTGAAATGAATTTCTTCTTGGATCTACAAATCACTCGAACAAAGAAAGGAATCTTCATTTCTCAGACCAAATATGTGAAAGAATTGTTGAAGAAATTTGGGATGGAAGATTCAAAACCAATGACTACTCCCATGGCAACCGGATGCAATTTGAGCAAAGATGATGATTCTCCTAAGGCTAATCAGATGAAGTATAGGTCAATGATTGGAGGACTATTGTATCTCACTCAAACTAGACAAGACATTATGCAGGCTGTTGGTCTTGTTGCTAGATTCCAGGCTGATCCTAGAGAATCTCATGTCATAGTAATCAAGAGGATTTTTAGATATCTAAAAGGGACAGTTGAGTATAGTTTGTGGTATCCTAAAGATCATGATTTCTCTCTTCATGTATATACAAATGCGGATTGGGCAGGAGATGTGGATGACCGAAAAAGTACCAGTGGTGGAGCATTCTTTTTGTGGAAGAGATTGGTTTCTTGGCTAAGCAAGAAATAAGAGGCAATATCTCTGTCGACAATTGCAGTAGAATATATTACAGCAGTAGGTAGTTGCACTCAAGTTTTGTGGATGAAGCAAATGCTAAGAGATATCAAAGTAGAGTATGAGGAACCTATCACAATCTTTTGTGACAACTCAAGTGCAATAAATATATTGAAGAATCTGATGTTGTATTCAAAGACTAAACACATATCCATCAAGTTTCACTTTTTGAGAGAGCAAGTGAACAAGAATGAAGTCAGATTGGAGTTTGTACCTTCCAAGGATCAGATTGCAGACATCTTTACTAAACCTCTACCTAAGGATTATTTTGAGTATCTCAGGGAGAAGTTAGGGGTTATTGCCCCTCCGGTGATGAACTAAGGTACACTGAGGTGCATCAGTTTGGTGGATATCACAATCATATCTTGTGATCTGGATTGATGATGGGGAGTTGCTACTCAGGGGGAGCAGCAGGTATGATTCTGAAGTGTTGGAATTGCAAGTATGTGCCCTTTGCCATTGATATCAAGGGGGAGAGAAGACATGTGAAAAATAAGTGGTTTCTGATCAAAGGGTGAGTAGTAAAGGGAGAGAAGACATGTGAATGGTTGTTGCTGATAGGGGGAGTTGTGACAGTGAGAAGAAGTTCATGTCTTGATGGTTAAAACAGTTTTTCACATCATATGTTGCCATCAATGACAAAGGGGGAGATTGTTGCAAGTATGGGCCTGACTGGTGTTGTCATTGATGTCAACATACTTCTGTTGCATTAATGATAAGGATTGGATGAGATGTGAGCTGAGGATATTGAGAAAATTAGTCTCAATCAGGAACAGTGAAGAACAGTGATGACAGTAAGACAAAAGTCCAAGATAGGATGAGGATCAGAGGATGCAGATTAAAGGGTTTGTAGATATGTGTCTTAAGGTGATCCAGTAGAGATTTTAGAGGTCCATGTGAAGATCTGAAGAAGGTGTGGCCGCTCAAGTAAAACCAGTTCTGGTAGGTGTTCAGAAATGATAGATTGATACAGACAAGTCCGATGAGATCCAGAATTACATTGTCCTGTTCTGCGGATTTGAGGGAGTGTCAACTAGATTGGTTCATGGTTTGAAGGTCCGCAAGCATCTATTCCTTTGTGACAGTAATGACAGACTGTGTTCTTGAGGTTCCGGATGAAGGGGAGATGGATTTCAGTAAGTAGATGAAGTATGGATGTTCTTGGTGATTCAGGCAAGCTTGTGGAGGTCTCTGGATCATGTCCAGTTCATGTTGGTGGTCAGCATTGAATTTGGAGCTTGCATTGAAGAATAACTTCTGGATGATGGTATTCTTTCTGAGACTGGCTGACCGGATGAGTTACACATCCTGCAGATGTTCTTGTTGATGTTTACCGACTTAGATGATAATTCCTAAGTTAATGTCTTGCATAAATAAGGGATTGTGAAGTCATTTCAAAGTTGTCCTTCTTGAGATGAGTGTGTGGTAGCAAGGAGGAGAGCGAAAGGCAGAACAGAAGTATTGGGCTTAAATGGAACTATTCAACCATGGTGAAGATGCTATTCTCTAGTTCATGTATGTGATACTTATTTCTTTATAGACAGTGTGTCTCTTGTAGGCAGTAAGCCTCTTGTGAGTAGTGTGCTCGGACAGTGAGCCCTAATTGGCATGTGCCATTTTGTTCTTTCTATTCTTCTAACAGAGAATACAATCTTGGGTTAAGCACCCCATGGTTTTTCCCTTAACCAGGTTTTCCACATCAAAATCTTGGTGTCTCATGTGTTGATGTGTTTCTTCTCTTAATTTGTTGCATTGTGTTTCCTTGATTAATTTATTATTATACTGCTGAAATTGCAAAGTGGAGTTAAGTGTTTAATTGGAAGAAAGTTTTACACAACTGATTCACCCCCCCCTCTTAGTTGTGTGCCCTAAGTCTAACACATATCTTGAAGACTCAATTTCACAACTTTCTAATATTTGTTTTATAGATTGTATTTTTCTATTTTACAATTTAAATTGACCTCTTTTCTTGCAGGTTTGCTAGTCCAAAATCAAAAAATATCATAAACTAGTAAGTTGCGGTTCTTGTAGGTCCACTTGTCAAAGGAAACTCTTGAAACTTTATGTTTGTTTTCACATTTTTGTTATAAGGGTTAATGAATATTGTTTGTTTATCTTGTGTGTAAAATAGGTGTGTATGCCCTTCTTTCATGTCGCAAGGCAACCTTGAAAATCAAAAGCATCCTCTTTCACATTTGTCTCCATATTTTCACATTTTCATTTTTTAAGGTAATGAACATTGTGTGACGTGCTTGTGTGTAAAGTGAGTGTGTATGATATTCTCTTGTGCCACCAAAAAACTTGAGAATTAAAAACATTCCCTTCTCAATTTCGTCTCTTGAAAGAATAGCTCATGTATGCTCTCCTCTTGCACCTTAGGGTGATCTTAAGGATTAGAAACAACTTCTCTTTATTTATTTATTTTTAGGGGGTTAGATGACTTGGATTTCATCACCAGGCGTCAGCTCCAACCCTGTGTTCTGATGGGGTATATAAATTCCAAAGAGGAGTTGTTGTTTTGGGCTAAGCTAGAATATGCTTTATAGTTTTCCAAGTGAAGGAGGAAGCGGCTTACCCTCTCAGGCCAAGCCATTAGATAGCACCCTTGTCACATAGATTTGGGCCTCTGATATGACAAGGTATATTAAGACTCCCTAATAAGCCATTGTTCAACCTAGCATATGAACCTTTTGGTCATTTGTCACTTATGATGTACCGATAAGCAGTTAGCCCTAAGAAGTTACTCGCACTATACCTTTGGAACTGGAATAGTAAGCCATGAACAAATTCATGTGGTTAGTGCTTTGAGATCATAGGCCTATAATATTTACAACTAAGCCTAGGTATATTTGTGAGCTCATAAGACAACTAATCCTACTTGAATAAAATACGTTATTCTTGTGTTTATCTTGGTTGCACCCTTTGTATTAAAACTATCAAAACATCCAAAATCCAAAAAGTCAAAAATGAAAATCCTCAAAGTCCCAAAAAAGAATCCATCAAATCTAATGTCTTAAATCTAAAACCTCAAACCAAAAATCAAAATCCACCCACAATCCAACATCCAAAGGTCCAAAATTAAACCAGTTAAGGTCCTATGTATCAAAAATGTAATGCCACTAGTATTCGTTCCTTGTGTTCTTTTCACCTTATATGTTTGATGTTGTATCAAGTGTGTTATTAGTGTATTATGAGATACACATGTTATGGTTCATTGCATTCAATGCTTTTATGAGGCCTAATGTACCATTGAGGTGTTCTGATTGTGTACTCTGGGTGCTTTTGTTGTGATGCTTTGTATGACCATCGGTATGTTTCTAATGAGCTTTTGCATTGGCATTTAGATTTTTGACTATGTATTATGGGATGCATATGTTGTTCTTTTATATGTTTATATTATTAAAGTGTTTCAGCTTCACTGTTTTCACTATACTCGATATAATTGTGATTATTATATTCGATTCATCTCTATGAATTATTGTTGATTATGCATCTCATTTTGTGGATAATGCTAGTCACAGATTATTTACAATTAGATGTGATGATTTGATATCATGTTATGAGTTATATCATGTTGGGTGGTTTATATTGCTTTGGCTATTATTATGTGGAACAGGTATGTCTAATGTTTGACTTGAGTGTGTAGGTATAGGGTTAGTCCTCAACAATGGTTATATTGAAGATGGTCACTTTTAGGTAAAACATATGTGTCAACCTCTATATCACTCAGTTTGAGTGCAAGATGAGTCTTGTGAATCACCATGTAAACTTGGATCTGAAATAGTAGTAATTCTAGAATTTGTATGTTATGCAAACTTGTAAAGAGTGAGTCCTTTATGTATGGTTATTTTATCTTATTTTGTTGCATTAATTACTTTGAAATACATGTTTGTGAAATGTTTAATGCTTGAGTTGAAAAATATAATATTGTACCTTCATGGAAAAAGGTCTATGGCATTATTTTATTTCCTGTAGAAGAAAATTAAAGCAAATTTAATTATTCTTTCAAAATGAAATATTTTGCATTTAGTAGTTAGAATTTGCATTATAACATAAATTTAATTTAATTCCATTGGTTATTAGAAAATATTAAATGTGAGTTAATTATGTTGTATTTGCCTTGAGGAATTAATTGCATTAATTTAATTATTTAACTTGCCTATTTTTCACAAAAGCCATTTTTAGAAAATAGCTTGATGAAGAGAAAAGAAATTAAAGAAAAATCAAAATATGGAAAAAAGGGATATTATAAAAGGGAGAAAGGAAAATTTTCTTTTTCACTTCTCCTTGTTTTGGAAACCCTCTCTCTCTCTCTCCCTCTTCTCTTCTTTGAAAGGAATGACTCCAAATTGTTGGAGCTTTTCTAAGATTGCTTGCAACTGGATTTGCTTGAGAATTGGAATGTTTGTTTGTGTGTTTTATAGAGGCTTGTACTCTATTGCTTCAAGTTGATATTGGAAAGGCATTTTTCCTTTTTCTTTTATGTATTTGAAAGGTGTTTTTTCAATTATCATCCCCACAATTGGTGGAGGCATATGGATTTTATTCTTATAGATTGATTTGAATGAATTTATGTATTCATATTGCATTGTTTTTAAATTTGGAAAATGTAAAAAATAGAGCCATGGTTAAACAAATTTTATAAAACCCATGTTTTAAAAGATTTGGAAAATGTAATTGTACATTTTAGAAGAAAAAGGGCACTTTTGAATTTTAAAATTTCTTGTAATTTGGAAAATAAAAATTCAATGTTTCAACAAAATTTCAATGGTGAATTTGGGAATTTTCATGTTTTTTCCTACATTTTGAAAATGCAAAATAAAAATTTAAAATTGTGTTTGTATGAATTATTTTGTGTAGTGAGTTGACTCCTTATGTAAATATGTTTTTACATCATTGGGAAATGTGTTATTGAATTTTTCATAGATTTTAGGCACTTAGGTTTGAGGTATAGAGTAGGAAAGGAGTGACCTCTCCCTGGTTGCCTAGATTCAAAAGGAATTCATGGATAGAGTTAGTTGAGATTTTAAAAAAGTGAGAACATAAACACATTAGGAAAAATAAAATGTGTGATTAATTAAGACAATTCTCCACCAAGGTCTGGATGCCTTAAAAGGATTCATGACTTGGACAAAAAGTGTATTTCACAACTCATTGAGTTGATGAATGTTGTTGAGTAACCTAATGCGAGGTAGGATTTCTACTCAACTTTCTACACAATCATCATGCTAGTGTATTGACACTCCTTGGCTTACTTCTAGGACCCTCATCCTATCTTATCATCTGATTTTGTATCTGATGTGTGTTGAGACCCCTTCATGTATGTTGATGGTTTTTTACCCTAGTACATGTATATTGTTGGAATTTATTTATGCATTGATGTCTGGAGAATCCTTATGAACACATGTTGGGTTCTATTTATACATTGATTTATGTGCATTATTGGTTTGAAAATTCCTTATGCATAAAGTTTGTTTGGAATTTTTTTTCTTGTGTTTGCATGAGTGAGTTACATATACTCTTGAATATTTGTTATTATACTTTCATATGTATTTATTGATGTGATTGCTACATGTGTTGTTGTATGCATTTGATTGGCATGAGTGTTGCCATGTACTACTTATTGTGTGATGTGATTAGTATTGAATTAAACCATCTCTTAGGATAGTGGGGTGGGTCTAAGGGTTCCACATGGTTGGGTGGTTCTAAACCATCATTGGGGACAGACAAACTTGGAGTATGCTCATTGGAGAGTATGTTGGACTCTCTTAGTTTTTTGTTTCTGGTAGCTCTCTTCTTTGTTATAATTTTGTAGCATTGTAAATTGGGTCCTTGAGACCATTGTAATAAGTGCATAGTTGTACTTTGATGTATTATTTTATGAGGTTTATGATCCATCCATGTTTGGGATGAAACCCTTTAAATATAATATTTATTTAATATCATTTTGTATATTGTCAAACCTTGTCTTGAGAGGGTGTTGATATTATTGTTATGTTGAAATCATGATATATTGGCATGTTTGATTTAAATTATCAAATATTGTATTTATGATTATGGATTCTTTTGTGTTGGATTGTATTCTGCCGACATAAGTGGTGAGGCATCTACCTTTGTTTTTGGCACGTGTTGACATTGGTGTCAAACATGCATAACATTTTGTAACATTTTTATTATATTCTTCTATGTGGTTGTTAATGAAGAATTTACCTAGTTTCATGCTTCGATTGCTTATCATGCAAACTAGTGTATTAAACCTTTTTCGTGATCAATTTTTATAATTGAATTTCTTTAATGTTTTGGTTGTAGACAATGTTCTTTATAAGATTTTATGCCCCTAGTCTTCTTTATATCCTTATTGTATGTGTGCATGTCCATGTGATTAGGAATGTCATGTTGGTGTCTTGTGTCATTCTAAGAAGCCTTATGAATTATCCATCGATCTACCCTTGTGTGGGCATGTTGTTGCATCTTGTACAAGTGGAATCCTAGTGGAAATAATCCCCAAGACTTATCTAGTTTTATCGCAATCAATTCCTCATTATAAATCCATTTTGGTTGTAGGAAAACGCTCAAGGAAGTTTGGAGATTAGTCCTAAGCAAGCAAATTTGGAAAAGTCCTAATTTGGACACTTTTATAGGACTATAGCATAGAAATTAGAATACTACATAGTAATAGGACTACAACACAATGTGCAAGAGTCATTCTTAGGTGCTATTGTCCTTCTAGTGTGTTGGAGTCCATTTGGCATGTTTTTTTCATTTGGTGTGTTGTTATCCTTGGTTCATTAGATAGCAAGCATTTCTTGGCCTTTTTAAAAGAAACTTTCTAAACAAAAGTTGTTCCCCTTTGTCTTATTAGTCTTCCTATCATCTCACTTTGTTGATATGTGTTGTACCTAGTGATTTATCCCATCTTTTTCATTGAGAAGCATGTCTTGTACCTCCTAGTTGATCCAACTCTTGTGTAGGTTTTCCCTTATGTTTGGATGTTGTTATGTGTCATCTTGGAATGGATATGAGATATTTGTCACCCTCATGCTACTCCATGTGTTTGCAAGAGAACGAGGTCTTGGACTAGTGTCCAATTGTCATCATGGATGAAGCTCTATAATCTCATATGGTCATCATGATGACTTTTTCACATGATTGTTAAAGTATTCTACTTTGTGCCACCATGCTTAATGTATTGGTGATGTCATCTTGCATGTCATTATTCTTGTCATGACTTCTTGTGCACATATGAGTGTAATGTGACATATAAATCTTGCACTTGCAAACACAAACAATTTGTCTGTCCGGTATTGGTTCAGTTAATGTGTTGGTTGAAAGCTTGCGGCATTACATAAAATCAAGAAAATCCAAAGTCTTGGGTCCAACCAATCTAAAAGTCAAACATTTGCAAAATCTAAAATCCCAAAACCTTCCAAAATCACATCTTCCAAGATTAAAAAAAATCTTTCCAAATTCACAATCCACAATCAAATCATTTAAGTACCTAGATCCCTTAAATCAATTCAAATCCAACATCCAAACTATCCAAAAATCTCAAGAGTCTAGACATCCACAATCCCCAAATCAAAACAATCTGATCCAAAATCAAAACCAATCCAACATCATCAAAATTAAAACATTATTTTTATGCCCCTAATAACTAGACTTCAAGCCAATTTGAACATGGAATTTAATAAAAGAAACCCCTTCCTCTTTGGACAAGGTTTCGCTAAAAATTCACATGTTGGGGAAGCATCTCACCAAGGATTGCCTAATAATGTTAGTGGAGCTAGAATCCTCCATAATCAAAGTGAATTATCTCAAGATTATCAACAATTCCTTGAACGTGACCAAAGTTGTTCCTTAGTTGACCAATTTGTAGAATGCAACAAGGATATCTTACCTCAACATATCATTGAAATGGGAGCCAAGTTACCCCCAACCACAATTTAGGTAATCTCAACAATATCATATGTCTTGAGTCATCCACTCAAGCCTATGACAAACCTATGGTCTAAGAGGCTGCTCCTCTAAGTCATGACCCAACCAATTTCCATGTCGATCAAACTAATTATGATGATGCCTAAGTGTCCCTTATCATTAGAAATGCAACATCATCAATCCACACAATCAAGATAAGCCACAACCTTCTTCACTTAAATTTTTGTGTCATACCTACCAATCCACCCAATAAAATCAACCTCTCTAATCACATCAAATTCCCCAATCTAATCAACCCAACTAATTCAATAAACCTAATCAATCAAACTCCAACACAACCCATGAACCTAAAACACAAACTAGAAATACTCAATTCATCCCAAATTATCAAGCATATCATTAAAATAAAAAACCTTTAAACAATCTATTCACTCACAATATTCAACAAGGACAACCCATCTAACAAACTCAAACCTTCCAACCACATACACCAATTTGATCCCACCACCTCTCAACAACCCATTTGATCTAGAATGTTAAGACATATTCCAATAAAGGAATACAAATAGGGACATGAAACCAACACAAGGTGTCTAAATCTGAAGAAGTATGTCCCTACCTTTTCAATAAAAAAAATCTACCAAATACCTTTTCCTCCTCACTTCAAAATCCCCAAATTGGACAAATATAAAGGAAAAGGAGATCCTAGAGACCATGTAAAGGAGTTTTTCATGGCATGCCAAGAGGCCACTTACGATGACATCTACTTTCTTAGACTTTTTCCCCAAAGTTTCAAAGGACAAGCATTAGAATGGTTTTTACACCTCCCCAAAGGTTCCATCACCACATTTGGGGATTTAGTGGAAAAAATTGTGAAACATTTTTCCTACAATGTCGAACATGAGTTAAGTATATTTCCATGGCCTGATCTTTGAAAAAAATATTCATATATTTATCACTAACTGTAACAATCTACCCCAAAAAAATTTCCAAAAATTGAACAGTGATAATCAATGTTAATACAACTAAATGACCTCCACACTTCTGATCACCAAGATCCCAATTGGGCGAGGTGAGAGCATATTGTGCTTCGGCTTAAAAATTATAACATTGTGCAATTAATAAAACATTCATCTACTTGAGCAGGAATCCACTATGCAGTGGGGATTCGCCACTTTTAGTGGGTGTGAAAGAAGAATGAAATAACAAAACCATCCACTTATTCAATGGGTGTTCACCACTTGTCCAGTGGGTAGAAACATGAAAGAAGGAATTCCAATTTGCCCACACTGGTGGTAAACCATCCAGGGGTTCTTTACTGAGTTTGCAAGGTAAAGAGATGATTACAATGCTTAGAATAATGCAACTCCATAATCATAAATATTAACTAGAGTTTTGAACAAATGCCAATGGAGATATGTAACATGGAGATCACCTACAATAAACACAAGTCAATCAATTCCTTGATGATTTTGATATCTCAAATAATATTGATTCTGAGACAACTGATTGAAGATCAACTCAAAAAACTCTGCCTTAAACCCTTAGTACGGATGTCCCTGTCAAGATCAATGGCACCACAAACTTGAAAGAAAAATCCACCCAGAAATAGTTATATCAGCTAAGAAATACACTGGATTATTGCCCAAAAATTGCCTAAATAGTAACAGACCAGTTAGAACTGCATTCAACATAGGCCATTAACCCTATTATACGACACCATTAAATCCAACCGTAGAATCATAAGAGAACAATACCAAAAAACTCTAAACAAACTCTTATACAACCACCATCCACACATCATTATACTCCAAATACAATCCAAGGAAGACCCAATGCATTAAATATTTCATTTGAATTTCATCAAACTCCTCTACAAGTTTGTACGGCCCTAGGAAGTACAGATTCCTCACAACAATTATATCACTGCCCAATATCCACTAAAAATAGTTTGAGATGAGGTGCCAAGACCATACAAATGCATCCCAAACAAACTTTGCATTATAAACATCAACAATAATTACTAATTAAAATCGACCCCATTTGCATAGTACGACCTAGAATGTACGGCCAGGCAGGGAAATATCACAAAACATAAGAATATCCCCAAAAACAACTCCAAAAATCACCTTAAACTTATTATAATAATATCTATCTGAATCCCACACAAAAACTTCACAAGAATCTATCAACTCCATTCAGCTCCATGTGATTTTATGAGTGAAAACCACCATTATCAACTAGGGTGGATATTCCACCACCGAAACTGATCATCCTCTAGAGGGTTTTCATCCTCAAGAAGAAATAATGAACTCTCTAGTTCAATTCTAGCAACACTTTGTTACAAAATCCAAGCATGAAATCCAACAATGAGCTCTCCGTTCACTTTTAAAGGCACCTGGGAGTTACAAATTAATTCTTTCTTGGAAATATTACTTTTTCTCCTCAAACTTATAATAAATCTTTATTTCCAAGAGATATGCTCACTTTTATGTGTCTAGGAGAAAAATAAAACACTTTCTCATTCCAAAATGCTATAACACTTAAGTTACCTTTTTAATATTTCCAACCTTATAACTTAAGCGCACAATAATAATTAAATAGCTTGATTAATTATCAATTTTTATAGAAAAAACAAAATTCTCCAATTTACTAATTAACCTGAACCAAGCTGCTCCAAATGATTAGGAATGAGAAAAGATGCCCTTGGAATGATTTTCTATAATTAGACAGCCTCTCCAAAAATCTTGGAGAACTATCCAGGAACCTGATTGAGCCTCATAAAGTAGCAAAGACATCCTGACAAAACATAGAGCTAAAAACCAACATCAGAATACACAACAATTGAACCAGAAGCCCATCACAAAAATAACCCCTTACCATACCACATAGCCTATCGTGATCCTGAAATAGGCTATTGGGCCCACCAACGACTAAGCTTGGAAAGGGGACATTACAGTCCTCCCTCCAAAAAATTGCTTGTCCCCAAGCAATTGCAACACAGGATGCTGAAGAATGTGCTCACCTTCCCACATTGCATCCTCAACTGGAAGATTTTTCCACTTGATCAGGTATTCTTTAATGGTCTTCCTTCTCAAAGCATGCTCCCTCTAATCAAGTATGGCATCAAGAATCAGCTCAAGCCTTCCTTCATCATCAATAGGTGGCAACACTGAAGATGGAACAATGTTCTGTCCAAGTGCCTTTTTAAGGTGAGAGACATGGAAAATATTATGTGTTTTACTGTCTTCAGGTAAATCCAACTCATATGCAACTTCACCATGCCTCCTGATTATCCTAAATGGCTCAAAAAACTGAGGCTTCAACTTTTTAGCCCCACTCTTTTTGATGGAAGACTGTTTGTAAGGCTGAAATCTGACATATACCATGTCCCCCACATCAAAAACTCTCTCTATACGCTGCTGATCAGCGTATAACTTCTACTGGTTTTGGGTTGTTCTGATATTATCCTTCAAAGATTTCAATAAATCTTGGTCGTCCTGCAAGAAATCTTTGACTTTGGGCACTCTACTATCACCAAACAACATGTCAATGAAGCTAGGAGCTTCATATCCATACAATGCCATAAATGGAGACATTTTTATTGACATGTGATTAGAAGAATTATAAGAGTACTCACCAACATGCAACCATCTTACCCAAGCCTTATGCTGACTAGAAACATAGTTTCTGAGGTAACCTTCTAGCCATTTGTTAACTATCTTAGATTGACCATCCGTTTGGGGATGGTAACTAGTGTTGGGAGTCAATTCTATACCACACAATATGAATAGCTCTTTCCAAAATACACTCAGGAACTTGTTGTCCCTGTCACTTACAATGCTTTTGGGCAGCCCATGAAGTTTGAACACTTCTCTAAAGAACAGTTCAACCACCTAAATTGTTGTAAACCCTGTAGAAACAACAAAAAAGTGAGCAAACTTATTCAATCTATCCACTACCACAAACATACTATCCTTCCGTTGCACCTTGGGAAGTTCTGTAATGAAATCCATGGCCAAACTTTCCCATTTTTTATTGGGAATGGGTAGTGGTTAGAGCAAACTAGCAGGGTATGTATTCTCATATTTGTTTTGTTGGCACACAGAACACTCTCTGACATGTTTGCAAACATCTTCTTTTATCCCTTTCCAAGTAAACCTCTCTTGGATTTGCTTATAAGACTTAAATATACCTTGGTGACTAGCCAAGGGTGAATCATGGAAAGCTCTTAAAATAAGAGATTTTACCTTGGAATTTGGAACAAGAAAAACTCTTTTCTTGTAAAAAATCATGCCTCCATTCACCTCAAATCTATCATCTTTTGATGTTCCATCAATGATACCTGATGCAAATGGATCCTTGGCATACTCAAGGATGATTTGTTCTTTCCAATCAGCCACCAACTAAACCATAGAATGTAAATGTGGCCTTCTTGACAATGCATCGGCCACCACATTCTTTTTACCTTTGACATATACAATGTTAAAATCAAATGCTTGGAGCTTACTTACCCATTTTTGTTGCCTTTCATTCAAGTCTTTCTGATTTAGGAAGTACCTCAAGCTATTATGATCTGTTTTCACAATAAACTTACCTCCCACCAAATACTAACAGAACTTGACGAAGGCATGCATTATGGCAAGCATTTCTTTGTCATATATAGAATAATTGATTTCAGCACCTCTTAACTTCCTACTCTCAAAATAAATGGGGTGCTTGTCTTGCATTAGAACAACCCCAATTCCTTCAACGGATGCATCACATTCCAGCTCAAAAGGCTTTGAAAAATTAGGTAATGCAAGCACAGGACAGCTACTTATGAGCTGTTTGAATCGATCAAAAGAATCTTGGGCTAATTGAGACCACTTGAAAGCTCCCTTTTTTGTGAGATCAGTGAGTGGAGCTGCAATTTGTGAAAAACCTTTCACAAATCTCCTATAAAAACCACATGAGCCAAAAAAACTTTTAGCTGAGTAAGGTTTGTTGGTGGAGGCCACTCTAAAATTGCTTTGATCTTTTCCTTGTCCATACTAACACCTTTGGCACTGATAACATGGCCTAAATAAACAATCTTCGTTAGGCCAAATTGACACTTGGCTTCTTTGGCAAATAGGGCATTAGCTTCAAGAATACCAAGTACCTCATCTATGTGTTGCAAGTGCTCTTTCCATGACTTTCTATAGATGAATATGTCATCAAAAAAAACCAGCAAGAACCTTTGGAGTTGCTCGCTGAAAATTTGGTTCATGCAGGATTGAAAAGTGGCAGGGGAATTCATCAAACCAAAAGGCATGCCAAGGAACTCAAAATGCCCATAGTAACACCTGAAGGCAGATTTCTCAATGTCCTTCTCCCTCATTTGAATCTGATGATAACCAGATCTCAAGTCTATTTTTGAGAAATAGATAGCACCATGTAGTTCATCCAACAACTCATCTATCCTTGGTATAGGATACCGATTCATTATGGTCCTCTTGTTGAGCTCCTTATAATCAATACACAAAAGAAGAGTACCATCTTTCTTTTTTACCAGCACTACCGAGGAAGCAAATGGACTTTTGTTTGGTCGAATGAAGCCCGTGTCCAATAGCTCTTTGAGTATCCTCTCTATTTCATCTTTGAATCTTTTGGGTTGCCAGTATGGAGTTGTAATGACTGGTTTTGCTCCATCTTCAAGCTCTATAATATTTTTAATGCCTCTCTCAGGAAGCCTTCCAGGAGGTAGATCACTAAAGACTTTACTATGCTTGATCAACAAGTCTTGAATATCAGGATGATATGATCTTTTTACCTCTTTAGTAGGGGTGGGCATGATAACACATTGAGCAAACCACTCAATCTGATCATGAAGGAACAACCTCTCCATTCTTTTTGCAGTGACCACTCTTGGCCCCCCAGTGGAGATACCTCTTAACACAACCTTCTTACCATTATTGTCAAACTTTAATTCCATTGTTTTCATATTTAAACTAATTTACCCCAATGATTTCAGCCACTGAATGCCAAGAACAGCATTTGTATCACTGATATTGATTACATAGAAGTCATCCTTGACTTCATAATTGCCAAATTACATGGTAAGCTGAGGTATCCTTGTATTGCATGAGAGGGTAAATCCATCCGCCACAATAACTTTGAAACCTTCAAACTACTCAGGTTTCAAACTCCTTGCCACAACTCCTTCATTAATGAAGTTGTGTGATGCTCTTGTGTCAACGAGAGTAGTGATTCTTTGGCCACATAACACCCCATGAACTTTAAAAGGATCATTACTTTGGTTCCCTGACAATTGAGCAAATGAAATATCATTCTCCTTATTCATTTCAGCCTCTTCTAGGTCATCAATCTCTTCATTTTCACTAGAGTCTTCTTGTTGATCTGATTTTCCTAATTCAGATTCAGCTATGACATATGCTTCCATTTGATGTGTTTTCCCTTTTTCATAGCATTTGTGCCTAGGATCCCAAGGCTCCTTACATGTGAAGCATAACTTCTTCTTTCTAAGTTCATTTCTCAATTCATCATCTATTCTTGGTAGAGATGTCTTGGGCTGATTGGTCTCCTTCATAAATTGTTTTTGTCCTTTCTTGGGGGGAAGGACTTACAGTGAAATTTGCTCCTTGGTGTGGTGAACTCCATATTTCTTGCCTTTTTGATGGCCTCATGAAGAGAACTAGGCTCCAAAGCCTTCACCAAACCTCTCAAAGGTTCCATCAAGCCTTCTACAAAGAGGTATGTAAGTCTTCCCTCTGAGACATTTGTCACCATCACAACAATTCTCTAAAATTCAAAGATGTAAGCATCCACAAAATCCCTTTGTCTCACTTGGGCCAGCTATCTAAAGTGATTTTCTGGTTCATATTTGTCAAAATGGTCAATCAACCTCTGTGTGAAATCTTCATATGAAGTGATAAGGCTATGACCTTGAGTGATCATACCATGTGTCCACCATTCATGAGCATCTCCTTCGAGGTGAGCAGCTGCAAATTTGATTGAGTCTATTTCCAACATGGATTCAAACATAGGTAATTATCCATCTTTTGCACCCACGACCTAGCTATGCATTTGGGTGCGCCATCAAATGGGGAATGCCTTTCCAAGCTTCTTCTGCAAGTCTTGATTTTGGATCCTACGCCTATTCTGATATTTTATTTGGCAAAATTCATTGAATGGCATTGCACTTTGAAATTCTTCTCCTAAAGACTGCCATTCCCATTGATAATTAGTAAAGCTCTCAGTTACAAACTACTACACTCCAATAGGATTCAGGCATCATTGGCCTAGCTATAGAGGCCCGTGATGCTCTAGTATCATTGTGTGGTTGAGTAGCATTGTTGGAGTTGCTAGTCTCGGCACGATTCCCATCATTCCCTCTATTGTTTTGAGGTGACTCTCCACCCAAACTCTAGTTTACCAACTGAGCCAAGAGTCTGGTTATCTGTTGATTACTTCTAACCAGTTCTTGTTGTCCTCTAGCAAGATCATTCAATATGTCCTTTGTGCTTGGGTCTTGATGAGGTCTATCGCCCATACTACCTTCCTCTTCTGATTCTAAATCAAGATGAGGGTATCTTCTCCTTCTATAAGTGATGAACTCAATGTCTGCAGGATTCATCAAATGCACATAAAGGCTTAACTGAATTCACTCTGCAAGCTGATATAAAAAGGATCATAGGCTGGCAAGAAGACCAACTTTGATACCACTGTAACAAACTACCCCAATTTTTTTCCAAAAATTAAACAATGATAATCAATGTTAGTACAAATAAATGACCTCCACACTTCTGATCACCAAGATCCCAATTAGGTGAGGTGAGAGCATATTGTGCTTTGACTTACAAATTATAGCATTGTGCAATAAATAAAGCATTCATCTGCTTGAGTAGGCATCCACTATGAAGTGGGGATTTGCCACTTTCAGTGGGTGTGAAAGAAGAATAAAAATAACAAAACCATCCACTTATTCAGTGGGTAGAAACATGAAAGAAGGAATTCCAATTTGCCCACACTGGTGGTAAACTATCCAAGGGTTTTAGTGAGTTTGCAAGGTAAAGAGATGATTTCAATGCTTAGAATAATACAACTCCAAATCAAAAATATTAACTAGAGTTTTGAACAAATGCCAATGGAGATATGTATCATGGAGATCACCTGCAATAAACACAAGTCAATCAATTCCTTGATGATTTTGATAGCTCAAACAATATTGATTCTGAGACAACTGATTAAAGATCAACTCAGGAAACTTTACCTTAAACCCTTGGTATGGACATCCCTGTCAAGATCAATGGCACCACAAACTTGAAAGAACAATCCACCCAGAAACAGTTATATCAGGTGAGAAATACACTAGATTATTGCCCAAAAACTACCTAAACAGTAATAGACCAGTCAAAACTACATTCAACATAGGCCATTAACCCTGTTGTATAGCACCATTAAATCCAACCATAGATTCATAAGAGCACAATACCAAAAAACTCTAAACAAACTCTTATACAACCACCATCCACGCATCATAACACTCCAAATGCAATCCAAGGAAGACCCAATGCATTAAAGATTTCATTTAAATTTCATCAAACTCCTCTACAAGTCCGTACAGCCCTGGGAAGTACGGATTCCTCACAACAATTATATCACTGCCCAATATCCACTAAAAATAGTTTGAAATGAGGCACCAAGACCATACAAATGCATCCCAAACAAACTTTACATTATAAACATCAACAATAATTACTAATTAAAATCGACCCCATCTGCATAGTACGGCCCAGAATGTACGACCAGGCAGGGAAATATCACAAAACACAAGAATATGCCCAAAAACAACTCCAAAAATCATCTTAAACTTATTATAATAATATCTATCTAAATCCCCCACAAAAACTTCACAAGAATCTATCAACTCCATTTAGCTCCATGTGATTTTCTGAGTGAAAACCACCATTATCAGCTAGGGGTGGATATTCCACCACCGAAACTGATCATCCTCTAGAGGGTTTTCATCCTCAAGAAGGAAGAATGAACTCTCTGGTTTAATTCCAATAGCACTTCGTTACAAAATCCAAGCATAAAACCCAACAATGAGCTCTCCGCTCACTTTAAAGGCACCTGGGAGTTACAAATTATTTCTTTCTTGGAAATGTTACTTTTTCTCCTCAAACTTATAATAAATCTCTATTTCCAAGAGATATGCTCACTTTTATGTGTCTAGAAGAAAAATAAAACACTTTCTCATTCCAAAATGCTATAACACTTAAGTTACCTTGTTAATATTTTCAACCTTATAATTTAAGTGCATAATAATAATTAAATAGCTTGATTAATTATCATTTCTTACGAAAAAACACCAAACTTCTCCAAGTTGCTAATTAAACTAAACCAAGCTACTCCAAATGATTAGGAATGAGAAAAGATGCCCTTGGAATGATTTTCTATAATTAGACAGCCTCTCCAAAAATCTTGGAGAACTGTCCAGGAACCCGATTGAGCCTCAGAAAGTGGCAAAGACATCCCGACAAAACATAGAGCTCAAAACCAACATCAAAATACATAGCAACTAAACCAAAAGCCCATCACAAAAAGAACCCCTTACCATACCATATAGCCTATCAAGATCCTGAAATAGGCTATTGGGCCCACCAATGACTAGGCATGGAAAGGGGACATTACACCAACCTTAATAAGGAAATAACATTTCATCTCCAAGTGAATTGTGTCACCACTTTTGACAAGATCATTGTGAAAGGTGTACACATCAAAAAATTTGTCATAGCTAAATATTAGAAAAGATCTTTTATGAAGATTCCAATCCAACTGAAAAACCCAAATTCTTTAGTAAAAACAAATATGTAGTTGATGATTGGGTCATTAACTCAAAATATGTGCAAAATGTGTACTTCCCTCCTAATATCACTATCCCATTAGGACAACCAAGACAAGGCATCAAAAGAAGACAATATACATCTTTGGGTGAACCCTTAGAGGTAGTATTTCATAAACTCGTCAAATCCAATATGGTAACATTTCAACTTACCAAACTGTTTGATGATAGTAAACCCAAACCCACATGGTTCAAAGAAAAATAATATTGTGATTATCATAAGTTCAAAGACCATGCCACTAACAAATGCATGACATTGAAAAACTACATCTAGGGCCTCATTGTCTAAGAAGAAATTGAAATAGAGGGGAAAACATCGCCCTCACCTAATAAGCAAATGGGAATCTATCAAGATCCATTTCTAAAGCATGATCAATCATCTTCTTCAACCTCCAAACAAGGCCAAAATCAAGATCCCCATACTCTAATAAAGACTTGGAACCACAAGTGGTCACCATAAATCCTATGATAATATAGAACGAGATTCAAAAGCTTGTGACTCCAGTTTGGATATTGAGCCCAGAGATACTATTACTCTCCAAAACAAAGATCCTATCCCCAAAAAGGAAGAGGATGGTAAAAAGAGGAAACAATATAGCAGAACTAAAAACTCTGCCAAGCCAAGTAAAAAGGGCAAAGAGAAATTGTTGCCCAAGTGTTTTGATAAATTCTATAAAGGGAATAAACCTAACTCTAAGTAATCATATTTGTAATGATTGAGTTTTACTGCTATAGTTGGAATGTGAGAGGGCTTGAATCCTCTGATAGGAAATATGTAGTTAGAGATTTTTGTAACAAAAATACAAAGATAGATGTTCTAATGTTGCAAGAAGCCAAAGCAATGGGCTTCCAGTTGGAAAATAACCTAAGATTTATTTGGAAAGACTCAATTTCCTTTTCCTCTAATTATGAGAAAGGAAAAGGGGGAATTTCCCTGCTAATTAATAGAAAATGGAATAAAGATATGTCTTTGCATGGCAGATCCCCTTGCAAAAGATGTTTGTGGGTCATTCTTGAAATTGATAATGTTAAAATTGGGTTTTGTTCAATCTATGCTCCAAATGAATATGGCTAGAGGGTAGAATTATGGAAGTGGATGGAAAATGAGCTTCCTAAAGTTTCTTGGCCTTTGGGTGGTGACTTCAATATGATATAACACAAAGATGATTAATCAGGGGGGGATCAAGCATGAATGGAAAGGAAATGAAAAAAAAATTTGGGAGAGAATGAATAAATTGCTAAACCTATATGATCCACTACCTTGGCAAAAAGATCATAGTTCTGGCAATTGGTTCTCCTGGTGTAATAGTCAGAAGGATAAAAGGAGGATTTATTGTAGGCTAGACAGGTTTTATACAAATAAGGATTATTTTCAATTTCTACCTTCTGACCAAGATAATGTTGTTCAAGTCATTCCAAATGCCCTATCAGACCATCACCCAATCAAAATAGCTATCTCTTTGAAAAACCAATGCTTTGCAGTGAAAGCTAAAAGGGACTCTAATTTCAAATTAAACTATGAGCTATTGCATGATAAGGATTGTATGGATGGTATTATCTCTCTAAGAGTGATTAGTAAAGCCCTTGATAGAAAAGAAAGTGCAATTGCTTATTGGAATAACTTGGTCACCTCTTGCAAAACTTTGTTTCAAAAAGTTGATAAAAAGTATGCTCTAGATAGGAGAAAGATGGAGCTTAGGCTCCAAGAAGAATTTTTAAAAATTGAGGAGGAGATTCAGAGGGAGCCCAACCTGCTAGAGTTGGCAGAAAAATTGGGGGATATTAAACACATATTAAGGCAGTTTCAAGTCAAAAAGGCCCAAGGGGCTAAAGTTAGGGCTTAATTAAATTGGCTAGAAGGAGGGGATAGGGGCACCAAATACTTCTTTGATCTACTTAAATCTAAAAATGTGAAAGAAAATATTGGTCCAATCTCAGAAGGAGGCACTCTATGGCAAGACAATAGTGACATACAAGAATTGTTTAGGAGATTTTATGAGAACCTATTTAAAGTAGAAGATAACAATGAAAGATCTAGAGAGGCTCAGGAGTTGTGTAAAAGGATTTGTAATAAGAAAATAGATGTTGAAATGCAGAGAAAATTAGAGGCCAGGATAACCAAATCAGAAATTGAAGTTGTCATCAATTCCATGGGGAATGGTAGGCCTCCTGGGGCTGATGGGCTCCCTATGGAGTTCTGCAAGGAAAACTTACATTGGGTGGTTTATGACCTATTTGATGTCTATCAAGAGGAAATAACAAAAGGTTCTCTAGGGAAAGATTTCAATAGAGGTATTATAAGGTTTTTTCCTAAAGATGGAGATAGAACGAATCTAAGAAACTAGAGACCGATCACCCTATTGAATGTGTCTTATAAAATCCTGGTCAAAGTCTTAGCCTTAAGGTTGAGGGATATTCTGCCCAAGATTATTAGCAATACCCAAATAGGTTTTATCAAGGGCATGTATATTCTTGAGAATATTATTACAAGTTGGGAAGCATTGCATTGGGCCAGACAATCTGGGCAAGAGACAAGTATTCTTCTTCTTGAATTTGAGAAGGCCTATGATAGAATTGAATGGTCCTTCATCATTATGATGTTAGAAACCATTAGATTTCCCACTTATTTTTGTGATATTGTTAATATGTTATTTAGTGATGCTTCTGCACAGGTGGAGGTAAATGGCTCACTATCCTTACCCTTCAAAATGGGGAGGTCCATTAGGCAAGGTTGCCCATTGGCCCCTGCCTTATTTGTAATTGCTTCTAAAGCTTTATATTATATGTTGAGAACTGATAGACTAATTGGTCAAGTGAAAGACATATTTTTACCCAATGAAGATATGTTATTGAATGTTCAATTTACAGATGATATTGCCTTATTTCCAAAGATTGAGGAAGAAAATATGAGGAACCTAGAGAATAGATTGGAGGTCTTCTATCTAGCTTCAGGAGCAAAAATTTCTTCATCTAAATCTATTATGTTAAGCTAGAATGAGGAGGCTCTGAATTGGTGGGACAAAAATAAATGGAGTTGGGGAGGCCCTTCTAAACAAGTGATATACTTGGGGATACCATTTGTAGTTCTTCCTTCTTTAAAAGATATATGGGAATGACTTTACTCTAAAATTGAAAAGAAACTGAATAACTGGAACATGCACTTCCTATCCTTAGCTGGGAGGGTTTAGGTTTTCCAAAAGATCCTATCAACTTACTCTATTTACTACTCTTCTATCTGGCTTTTCCAAAATTATCAATTTAATATTATTCAAGAAACTATCAAACACTTCCTTTGGTCTGATGGTAAAGGTGCTAAGAAGAGGCATGCAGTTAAATGGGAGTGGTGTTGTCTAGGGAAAGAGCAGGGAGGTCTAGGACTAAAAGATCTGAAGATTTAGGGTGTAGCCTTGGCTTCAAAATGGATAGTCAGGTCTTTAGAGGGAGAAGAACCTTGGACAATTCTGGTTAGAAATAATATTTGTAATTTTGTGCCTCTCAAGGATAGGGCATGGAAAGGTCTACACTTGCATGACTTTCTGTTTGGGACTTTCAAAGTTAAACCTATGGGATCTACTATCTTTAACAACATCTGGAAAGCTTGGGAGCAAGCTAGAACTGTAATTGATAATGGCAGTGCATATGATATTGAAAAGGGAATAATTTTAGGACATGAATCAATTTGGTGGAACAAATTTCATAAAGGTAAACCACTTGCCCTTTTGCAAGGGTGCTCAGCTAAGATTTGGCATGGTAAAGGTCTAAGTTCTCTTAGTGACTTGTTTGATGGGAGTAAATCCAAAAATTGGGAACAAGTTGAACAAGAATTTAGCCTCTTTGGAATGGAAAAAAGGATATTTTATGTGATCTCCTGCTCTTTCTTGTGTTGGCGAGCCCCCAGGAAGTATCCTTTCTTGGGGTGGATTGCATTAGAAAGATTAAGTGGAAAGATGGAACTAATCTTCAAGAGGTCAATTCAAAGAAAAATTATAAAATGTTGGTCAATCCTCTGGTGGTCCTTGAGCATATAAACTCTGTCTAGGAGCATAAATTAGAACATAAAACCTTATCCAAAGCCTTTGAATTTTTATGGCCTAGCGGTATAGAATCTAAAAAGGGGAGCTTTAGATGGTTACTCTTGCTAAAAAATTAGCTTTAGGAATGGATAACAGTGTCTGTACTTTGTGTAATGTAAGTGAAAACTGTCAACATGTGTTCTTTGACTGTGTTTATGCAGAATCTACTTGGGCTATTTTTATGGCTAATGTGGCAAACTGGGCACCTGAAAATGTGATTAGTTGGAAAGAAATATTTTGTGGTTTTGTCAAAGGGTTAAATAGAAAACTTAATTCTTTATGGCTAGCCTTATCTATAGAGATCCTATGGTTTTTGTGGAAGATGAAAAATGATGAGAGGTTTCAAGGTAAGGAGAGGTCTCTCACTAAGTTATCTTTTAAACTCACAAACTTGAAATTGATTGAACAGGTAATGATGACAGTTGAGATTCCGGTGGACAAATACAATGATATAATGGATGGAGGGGCAATGTTGTATAAATAAGACATTCAGAATGCAAACTATGGGCACCAGAGATGGAGTGAGATGAATGGAAACTTCCTTAGAGAGTACACAGACTTTCAAACCAAATATTGCAAACTGCACCAAGTAGATTGGGCAAAGAATCAAGATCAAAGACTAAGGGAAATCACTTCTAAAAACTTCTATGGTAACAGTAGAGCTCTAAATCTATATCACCCCCAGATATTTCTAAAGATGTGGAATCCTTCGAAGGCAATGACAATAGGGACTGTAAGAGAAGACTGGACAAGTTGGGACAAGAAAAATAGGACAAAGGTAAGGAAAATTTCAACAAGACTAACCTAGATTATGATGGCACAGTTTTAGATGAAACCATTGATGAAGAGGACTAGAAGACTTCTAATCCACAGCAGGGCAGAGTGGCAGAGATCTCCGGGTACCTTAGATAACCTGAAGAAGAATGGAATTATCATAATGTAGAGCAGGACAGGAATGAACTTCATAATACAATTGGGTTTGAAGCAATGGAACAATAGTAGCATGTAGATAAGTTTATTTTAAAATAGTATCAATCACCTACAATTTTTTTTTATCTGATAGATGCAGACCCTCATATATGTAAGCAGTACTTTTTGAATAGTACTCTCTTTGAACCTATTATTGAAGCACAATCTTATAGTAGGTTCCCTTTTTGGATTGTAATCTTTATATGCACTAGTGTATGGTGTTCACCTTGATCACCTTATGATGTACTCTTGTTTTGATTAATATAAATTGTGAAAGATCTTCAATCCTAAAAGCCACCATTTGCTTAACCATTAAGGTGGGACCGATACTACAACAAACTCTATGTCATGTCATTGATCTTGACTTACCCTACAACATTCTCTTGGGTTTACCATGGATCCATTCCATGAAGGTCATTCCCTCCACCTACCATGAATGTTTCAAATTCCCTCATGAAGACATCAAAGTCACTATTTCTCCCAATCCTCACCCTTTCCAATACTACAAAATATTGGAAGGCCCATATCAAAAGTCCAATCCTTGTCCCAACACCAAAGTCACCACCCATCCTAAAGCAAAATAATCATCCTCTTACATAGATCCTAGTGATCTCACATCCACATCCTAAAACCCAAGTCAAGATCATCAACAAAGGTTGCAAAGAGTATAAGATATAAAATGCCTTTCATATAGGCAAGCTTCCTCTCTCCCATTCTCTCATGGATAACTTATTATATGGTTAAGCAAACCATAAAATACATGGTAGTATGGTTCCAGCACTTCCGTGCAACATGGCTTCCTTGTCGATGAAAAATTGAAAGATCAACTAGCTCTTGGCTCTAGAAGGATAGAATTTTCATCATGCTTCCTAAAAAATAAATATCCTAAATCTCTTCACATATGCAAAAATATGACATACAAAGGTAAAATTCTTGGGATCCATGAACAAGGTATCCTTAACCCCATACATGTGCAGACAAATATCAAAATTCAAGGATTGGGATACATATCACCTAATGAGCAATCTAATAATCTAAGTGACAGTTATGTTTTTGTGGGGGAAGCCTCTCCCAATATTAAAAATATCGAAATAAGGTCCATCACTAACTCTTTCAAGAACCTTGCCATCACAAACCTTTTCCATGAAACCACCATTTGTAGTATCAACTTTGAACTCACATACCCTAACCTCATCAATTAGGACCAATAGAATCCTATATCTTTAGACACATTTCATAATGATGAGGTTATCATAGAATTCATGTGGCTTCATGATGGCATCTTGATAGGAGATCATAAGAAAGTATTTGATATTAATCTTGATGCCACAACCTATTTTAGGGAGCAATAAGAGTTTCTTTGTCATAAAACTAAAAAAAGTACAAAATCTAAGTCACTTGGTGAAAACCTCTTTGAGGTTCTATCGAACAAATAAAAATAAAAAGAAAGTAAAGACGTGTCTATCAATGAAAACCTTTTTGAGGCATCGATAGATGAGGAACTTGACCTATCCCTTGTATCTATACAATAGCAGGATAAATATATAATCTTGGTTAAGGAGATCCTAGTAATAAACCTTGGTACAGAAGACAATCAAAAGTTCACATCCATCGCAACAACCTTGGAATCTCAAGAAAATTTGACTATCACCACTCTACTCAAGGGAGTCATAGACATTTTAACTTGGTCGTATGATGATATATACCCACGTTGGACCCTTCCCTAGTGGTCCATCATCTTGTGGTACATCTTGATGATAATCCAGTCGATAAAAAAATCAAAAAAATACATCCTAATATCACCCTCTTGGTTAAGGAGTTGCAGAAACTTATGGAAGTTAGTTTCATTTGACCAATTGACTACCCTAAATAGATATCAAACATTTTCCTTGTGAGAAAGAAGCCCAAAGGTATCTATATATGCATAAACTTAAAATATCTTAACAAGGCATGCCCAAAGGATGATTTCCCCTTGCCTAATATTGACATATTAGTCAATCTCATTATTAGATATGAAATGTTGTCACTTATGGATGGTTTCTTCAACTACAACCAAATCCAAATCACTATTGAAGATCAACATAAAATAACCTTCATAATTCCTTGGGGCACTTTATGGTCAATTTATACCATTTGAATTAAAGGTAGGGCCACCTATCACTAAGTGATGACTAAACTATTTCATGACATGTTGCATGACATTATGAAAGACTATGTGGATGACCTATTAGGAAAATCAAACAGTAAAGCAAAACACTCATAATCCTCCAACACATCTTCTAGCAGTTATGAGAGTACAAGGTTTGCCTTAATCCAAAGAAATGTGTGTTTGAGGTCACACTGAGGAAGCTATTAGGTCTCATTGTCTCCAAATGAGGTATAGAGGTGTATCCCTCCAAGGTCCAAGAAAACACTAAGATGCCTCCACCATAGAATCTCAAGCAACTTCATAGTCTCCAAGGTAAGTTTTAGGCTATATGGAGGTACATTGCTCCCCTTGAAGATAAATGTCAGCCCTTCTCACACTTGCTCAAGAAGAACATAGGATATCATTGGGATGAATCTTGTCAAAAGGCTTTTGATAAACTCAATGATATCTTGCCACTCCATAAATTATCTTGTCCGCTACACTAGACAACCCTTTAATACTCTACATGTCTACTATACTGATCACCTTAGGGGCACTCTTGGAACAACATTATGAATAAAGATGTGAAAGAGCTATCTACTACATAAGTAGGACCTTGGTTTTATGTGAAATCAACTACACACCAATGGAACAAGCATGTTTGGTCATTATCTTTGCATCACAAAAACTAAGACACTACATGCTCAATCGTTGAACCTAACTCAATTCAAAAATTAATCCCCCCAAATATCTCTTATCAAAGGCATCATTAATAGTTATAATGGATAAATGGGTTATGTTTATCAATGAGTTTGATATTGAATATGTTGATTGAAAGGTATTCAAAACAAGGAAATCCACACCACCCATTATTATCAATCTTTTTCTTACTCACTTGTACCTATCTCAAGCCTTTACTTGTGAGCATCTCACTTCCCAATGTGTATGGATCAATCATATCCCTCCATCATTAGCTTCCCTTGGAATCTAATGAATACCACCCTCTAATCTAAGATTAAATCCAAACCATTCACATTCCCATAAAAAAAAAATCTATAAAACCCTCATCTCCCAAGCACTTATCAAACATGAAGGTGAAAGAAAAGCAAGAATATGCTACAAGATTCTTGAGAAACCACATTCCTCTTCTCAATAACAAAAATCTTGAGCACATCCAAGGCATTAAGAGGGTGTTGGTGAATTTTTAATTGTCTTTTCATTATTGTTTTACATTCTCTTTGCTTAATCAAAGGTTTAGCTAAGTTTGAGATAGGTTATTTGTTTTGATGCATTATTCCTTGTTTTGTCTCATATTTTGGTATACATAGAAGGTAAAGGGAATTTCATTTCCCATTTTTATAGCTAAATATAGTCGTTTAATAGTGTAGGCTGCTAGGACTACAAAATTTGAAATGGTATTGGTGAATATTACTTTGTATGAGTCTAGGAGCTCATTTCATCCCTAATTCTACATTAATGGATTAAGGGCTTCATGTAAACACAAGAATGCTCTAGAAGACTTATGGGCTGAATGTTTTGATGATAGAGAGGTTAGAAAAAGGGACTATTCTTGCATGAATGTGCATCAAATAAAGATATATTATATTAGTGAAGTTCTAGATGAAATAAAGGATGAAGGCAAAATATTGGACCCTTCATATGAGCTAGATGGAGTTTTTGACAAACTATTACCTAGAATAGATTAGAATTCAAAAGAATACATATATGTAAAGAAAAGATTGAAAATAATAATCAATATAAGTAAAAAATGGTTGAACAAAGAGAAGAAAAGTATAAATATTCTTTTGGATAAAAGGAAGCACAAGGAAGGAAAGGAATGACCAGATGTAGTTAGAACAAGTGAAAAAGAGGTAGAGAAAAAAGAGGAAATCATAGAGACTCTAAGGGGACTTGCTTCTCCTCTAACTTATCCTCTAGTTTGAAATCCAACTCTTTGTCTTTATAAACCTCCTATTAGCACCTGTAAAAATCAGCTCCCAAACATGCATATTTTGCCCCAAAAATCCATTAAAATTTCCAATGTTTGCCTTTGCTATTAAACCCATTATTTATAACCAATCTAAGATAATTTAAATGGGTTTCTTTCAAAAAATCTCTAAGTATAATGTTTCCCCTTGTCATTATTTTTCTTCCTTGTGAAAAAATGGCTCATTTGAGGGTTTTATCAGCAAATCGGCAAATTCACGAAATGGTGAACTACCCAACTAGTTTCATAGGTTCTTGATTTCCCTGATTCACCGATAAAGCGACCAAGAAGGTGAAGGAAAATTGTATAAGGTAGGATGGGGTTTGATGTTGTGCCTTTATAGGCAAAGTTGGCAGTTCACAAACCATTAGGTTCATCGACCGCCAAGTTCTCCAGCTGGCAGATTTACCGATAAGGTGAGGCAGCTTTAGAGATAGAAAAAGAAGAGGTAAAGTCCTTGGTTCATGAATGGGAAAAGTTACCAATAGAGAAGACAAATAAAAACAAAGGGCAAGTCTTGTCGGTGAATTTCTTAGTTCACAAACCATGAGGTTCACCGACAGTTTGGTTCACCGCGACATAAAATTGCCAATAAAGGAGAGGCAAACAGGGGAGGCCAAGATGGATAAAGAATCAATGGGAAGATGATGAAATAAGGAAGATAGAAAGAGAAGAAAAAGGCAAAGTGTGGAGCAGAAAGATAGAAAAAAATTGATGATTGTGGCCTTTGTCAACGAATCGGTTAGTTTGCGAACTGCAGATTTCACCAACCAAGTTTGTGGGTTTGTGTTTCCTCTGATTTGTCAACTAAGTGACAAAAGAATGAAAGAAAGTTTTTCTAAGTATGAAAGGAAAGGGCAAATGTTTCTAAGGAAACAAAGGTGAAAAAAAAAGTTGAGTCTTTTGTCAACGAATTGGCTAGTTCACGAACTGCCGATTTCACTGACAAGGTTCGATGGTTCACCTTTTCCTTGATTTGCTGACAAAGGGAGATAAAAATAGAAAGGAGAAACAAGAATGAAGCTACAAAGTAGAAGGTTCGCCATGGGGTAAATTCGCCGATAAAGGTGAAAAGAAGGATCGGCTAAGTGAATGAAGAGGAGGCAAGCCTTCATCCAAAATGATGACGGTTCGTGAACCTTTAGGTTCACCGACAAAGTGGTTCGTCATGGAAAGAGTTTTCTGATAGAGGTAGGATCCATTGAGTGAAAAGAAAAGTGGCAAAGGAATAATATAGAAGGTGTTGCAGAGGTTCCTTATAGATAGAAAATTCGTCGATGAGGGACCAAATGGAAATCAGAAGCAAAATCAAAAGAAAATCAAATGTGTATGTATAGCAAAATATAAATGTAATAGTTTGAAGTATTTTAAACTTAGTTTAAAATATTTTAGAATGGCATAAAAGGCTTTACACATTATTTGGGCAGACTGTAATCATGCCATGATACAGGATATTGCAGGTGGGTTGGTACCCAGAAGTTAATGTTTGGCAGGTAATTGGTGCCTCAACATTAATGTGTTGTAGGACAAGGTCAATTGCATGTAGTTTAAACAATAGAAATTTTCAATGCAAATGGACTAGAATTAAGTGTAGGGATGGAGTGTTTCAGTAGTTAAATCCTTCTACAGGTACTTTCATTCTAGAAAGACACTAAGGTATGGGTATTCTTAGGTCTATAGATCTTCTGATAGGGCCTATGTGCCAAATTTTTAGTGCAGCATGGGCTTGGCATGTTGACTCAGTTTCAACGCCTTGGGCTACATAGTGAATTAAAAGTGTTATATATGCATATAAAAAATATGCTTTCAAGGTTGGTTGGTTCTTTGTTGGTGGCTGGAGGCTATGCATGTCCAGCAATGCTTCCAGGGCTCCAAATCATGCCATGTCCAGTTGCAGAGAAGTAATGGGATGGTGAAACAGATGAGAGATAATGTGCAGTAGGGATTGTGTAGAGAATGTCTCCATGGTAGTTTGTATGTATTTAGGGTATTTGCTCTTATCACATTTGCTAATAAGTTTTTATCGGGCATTTGAAAATGTGACAGCATTTTAAATATATTACAAGCCTTGTAGTTGTCATTTGTTCTTTACATTTGAATTCATGTAGTTCTGTTCTAGATTATTAAGTATGTTTGAAACACAAAACCTACAATCTGATATAGCATGTGCTTAGATTAAATTTCCTTTGTTTCTCTTCCATTGTTTTCTTTTCTACCATTGTGACTCTGTAGCCCAATTGGATAGCAACTGGTCTTGGCTCTATTAGACCAATCACACACCTTTTAAATCAAACAAACATCCACCAGTCATTTAGAAGAAAAACCAACTTTCTTGTGCATGTACATTCACATAGATGTATCATCTATATAGGGGTTTTGTGACAGCTAGTTATTCTTGGTTCAGTGACAGTCTTTGAGACCAAGGCAATGAGTTGGGTTTGGTTGTCTATGTTTTTTAATTGTTCATCTAGTTTGAACTCAATACCTATTAAGGTATACCCCTTGGAATATCCCTCCAAAGTCTAAGCTAAGCTTGAAGTGCAGGGGATGAAACCCACTCTTCTAGAGTTGGCCTTTACCCCTCCATGTTCTATTGATGAACTAATTATGCTTACATGATGACAACCCTAGCCTTGTGAGTGTGATTTCATCCTAGGAAGTGGAGTTGTGGTTTTGGGAACCAACATTTTGGCATCATTGTCAGGTACAATTTACCAGTTCAAAGAAATTGAAGACTTTGTTGGTTAGTTGAACCTAGAATTAGTTTTGCAGCCTTGAAGATTGTCACGCTTCAAGGGTTTTCCTAATTCAGTGAGATGGTGACTCTGTTGTCAAAGAAAATAAAGTGTTGTTGTTGTGTGCATGATTCAAAGAGAATACAATTGGTTAAGGTACATGTTCTTTCTTCCAGCTTTGAACCATGGTTTGTTTCTCAGTAAAGGAACATATTATTTTCTCTCCTTTTTCCTACACAAGTGATTTGTAATCAACTATGGCTGAGTGGAATGCATCAGTTTACCCTAGGGGAAATTTTTTAGATGTATCATATTATGAAATCCCTAGATATTATGATAGAGAAAGTGTACATGAGTATGATGAGGACGAAGGTCCCTACTATTCATACAACCCAAACCTATATGCACCCTTGCATAATCAAAATAAATTAGATAGGTTGTAGTATGAAATTGGAAAATAAAAGAAGTTGCTAGAGTCTCTGTTACAATAGGAAAAAGAATTAGAAAATCAAATCAGGATATGTCAGTCTAAGCCTCAATCCAATGCCCTTCATGTTGTTTTTAGTATCTCATTATTTCGGCCTCATCCCACTGCCAATGAAAATACATACAAACAGCTGGATCTCTCATGGGTCAGTTATGAAAATTAGTCCATGCCCAATAATATCTATTATCAGATGCCATTATTTGATGGGTGTGAAGTTTATGATGGGAAGGCACATGTTCTTGCATTTTTAGATTTCATGGATAAATTTTGTTTTAAAGATGAAGATATGTGGATGAGATTTTTTGTTAGATCTATGTGTGGGGTGGCACGGAAATGGCTTATTGGTTTCCTTGACCATTACTTTGCCTCTTGGAATGACTTGGTAGCTGCATTTGAAAAGTTTGCAATTGGTTTGGACCCTATTGTTCTTGTCCAAAAACTTGAAAACATTAGATGCCATGAGGGAGAGTCTAGCATGGAGCTCAACCACAGATTTGCAATTGCCTTGTCCCACATCCCAAAGGATTTTAGACCTAATCTTCTTGTTTGTATTGACATGTATCTGAGAGCTTATGATGTTACCTTAAACCCAGATTCTATACGAGAGGAGTTTAATCTAATGAGCATGCAACATGCATACTTTTTGATTGATTATGTTGACAGAATTAAGAGGGATATGATTGCAAAATATTTATCCTTAGATGTAGAGGTGGTTGGTAATGAATAGGGTGTTGTAGGTAGCAAGAACATGTATGCTTCATGTGATCCAGGCACGATATCAAGTGATGATTGTGTGTGCAGGAGGGTAGAAGGTGTTGGTGCAATGTATGACAACAATTTAGATGAAAACAATAGTGATTGCACCTGCATTCAATTGGATCAGTCATCAGTGGATGATGAAGATGAGAAAATTAATGATGATTCCCAATTTAGTGAAGAAATTTATGACCATGCTGCTTGTTGTAGTATTGTGGACTTCCAGGAAGGTATGTATGCAAATAAAAATTGAATAATTCAGTTCATGTAGTTGATTATATAGAGCATACATACATTGATGATGCAAATAATGATGAAGGTATGAGCATAAGGAACAATTTCCTTTATAAAGAGCATGCAAGTCCATTAGGTAGCATGATTCATGATTATCATTTGTGCATGGATAATCCTCTTTTTGAAAATGACTTAGGGTTCAGTGGTTTTGATGAGTTGTCAGCTTTGAATGGAGAGAATCAAATGTCATGTTATCAATATGACCTAGCTACCTGTAGACACCAAGTGGACAAAGAGGTATGTGTACACAATGATGAAGAGCTCACTCAATCAGTTCTTAAGGCTAGTTATGTTGAGTGTATGCATGTAAATGATATTGAGAGTGAATAAGAGGTTGGTCTCTTGTTTAGTGTATTGCCCTCTTTTATCCCTAATGATGAAATTGAGGGCATTAACACTTGTTTGTATGAGGAAGATGTTGATCTGGTTGCACTAGATGGTAGAGTTGCAGAGATAAATGATGGTGCAGCTAGTGAGATTCAAGCTGAGGACCTTGCCTTTGAGGTTTGTGAGGATGAGGAGCATGTGGATGTATGTGACGCCTTATCTCAACCATGCAAGAGTCATCTTCATTCTCATATGGATTATGCTTCAACTAGACTTCATGAAGGTACTACTACAATTACTAATGATGTAGAGGTAACAATTTCTAGCTATGAAGACTCTGTCACAGATGTTTTTTTAGAACTTTGTTTGGAACAGTTATCTCTTATTGATGTGGATCATGTTGAGTGCACTTTTTTTAGCTCATTAGTTGGGCCTGATAATATTGAGGCTGGGTGTTCTCGTGTGGGTCAAGCTTTTGATCTGTAGGGTGAAGAGGAGAAAATCATGAGTGATTTTCTTAGCAGCAATTTTTACATAGCAGAGTGTGTCAAGGAGTACAAAACAAAGACGCAACTTGAAGATTTGAGTCTTCACTTGAAGTGCCTCAATTTTAGGATATATTTGTTGATGGTGTTGAATTGGATTTGAATTAGGTCTTTGATTCAATCATGGAGGAACACATTAGCATTTGTAGTGTAGTTAGGTCACAAGGACTTGAAAAGTCCCAGCTTGAGGTCACACCTGAACTGGATGATTTTCAGCTTGATATTTTTCTTCATGCTGATATTCATGCATGTCTAGATATGCATCATGCTAACAAGGATCTTGAAGGTGAGTATTGCTATGTGAGTCAGCATGATGATGGGCCCTATTTTCTATGGATGTCATGTCCTAGTACCAGTCATTTCCATTTTCAGCATAATGGTATGAATAGTTGTAGTTTGTATGTGCATGCATGCAAAATGTTTTTATTGCTGATGTTGGATGATCAGTGCAACAAAGGGTTGAGGGAGGTCAGTTCCTTCAATAGGCTTGTCTTTGATAGGGGCAAGTAGCTTCATCAATTTTTTGTAGGGTTGGCCTGCAATGTCTCAAAATTTTGATACAGTCATTTTTCCCTATTGTACCCCTAGGCCTTTGACTGTATATTTTATTGTAAATATGTTCTGTGTTTTCCCTTTTTGTGTTTTTTTCCCTTTTGCTCTGCCCAGAGATATTCTGGATTCTCACTGTACCAATTTTGTCACACATCCCCAACTAGAGCTAATGTTAGCACCTATAAAAATGAGCTCCCAAACATGCATATTTTGCCCCAAAAATCCTTTAAAATTTCCCACTTTTGCCTTTGTTGTTAAACCCATTATTTATAACGGATATGAGACAATTTAAATGGGTTTCTTTCAAAAAATTTCCAAGTATAATGTTTCCCCTTTTCATTGTTTTTCTTCCTTGTGAAAAAATGGCTCATTTGAGGGCTTTATCAGCAAATCAGCAAATTCATGAAATGGTGAACTAGCCGATCAAGTTCATGGGTTCTTGATTTCCCTGATTCATCGATAAAGCAACCAAATGGGCAAAGGAAAATTATCTAAGGCAGGATGGGGGTAGATATTGTGCCTTTATAGATAAAGTTGGCAGATTTGCCGATAAGGTGAGGTGGCTTCAGAGATAGAAAAAGAAGAGGTAAAATCCTTGGTTCATCAAGGGAAAAGTTGCTGATAGATAGGACAAATAAAAATAAAGGGCAACTCTTGTCAATGAATTTCTTGGTTTGCAAACCATGAGGTTCGCTAACAATTTGGTTCGCCGCGACATATAATCACTGATAAAGGAGAGGCAAACATGGGAGGCCAAGATGGATAAAGTGTCGATGGGAAAGATGATGAAATAAGGAAGATAGAAAGAGAAGAAAAAGGCAAAGGGTGGAGCAAAAAGATAGAAAAAAGTTGATGATTGTGACCTTTGTCAGTGAATCGGTCATTTTGTGAACTGCCGATTTAGCCGACCAAGTTTGTGGGTTTGTGTTTTCTCTTATTGTTGATTGAAAGACAAAAGAATGAAATAAAGTTTTTCTAAGGCATGAAATAAAAGGGGAAATATTTCTAAGGAAACAAAGGTGAAAAATAAAAAGCTGAGTCTTTTGTTAGCAAATAGACTAGTTCACGAACTGCCGATTTCACCGACAAGGTTTGATGGTTCACCTTTTCCCCGATTTGCCGACAAAGGGAGATAAAGGCAAAAAGGAGAACAAGAATGAAGCTACAAAGTAGAAGGTATGCCAATTCAATGATAAAGGAAAAAAGAAGGATCATCTAAGTGACTGAAGTCAGGAAAGCCTTTGTCAGAAATGATGACGGTTTGTAAACCTTCAGGTTCGCCAACAAAGTAGTTCACCGTGGTAATAGTGTTTTGATAGAGGTAGGACCTGCCAAGTGAAAAGAAAGGTGACAAAGAAGAATACATAAGATGTTACAGAGGTTCCTAATAGAATAAAATTCACCGATAAGGGGCAAAATGGAAATCAAAAGCAAAATCAAATGTATATGTAAAGAGAAATATAAATGTAATAGTCTAAAATATTTTAAACTTAGTTTAAAATATTTTAGAATGGTGTAAAAGGATTTACACATTATTTTGGCAGACTGTTTATTTATGCCATGATTATAGGATATTGCAGGTGGGTTGGTACCCAGAAGTTAATGTTTGGTAGGTAGTTGGTGCCTCATCATTAATGTGTTGCAGGCCAAGGTCAGTTGCATGTAGTTGAAATAGTAGAAATTTTCAATGCAAAAGGACCAGAATTAAGTGTAGGGATGGAGTGTTTTAGCAGCTAAATTCTTTTGCAGGTACTTTCATTATAGAAAGATTCTAGGGTATGTGTATTCTTAGGTCTATAGATCTTCTGATAGGGCCTTTGTGCCAAATT
This sequence comes from Cunninghamia lanceolata, assembly GCA_027924645.1. Lineage (NCBI taxonomy): Eukaryota > Viridiplantae > Streptophyta > Pinopsida > Cupressales > Cupressaceae > Cunninghamia > Cunninghamia lanceolata. Next base: position 28,595,365 of record BSBN01000339.1, on the reverse strand, counting down.
TTTAGTGCAACATGGGCTTGGTGTGTTGACTCAGTTTTAATAACCTAGGCTACACAGTGAATGAAAAGTGTTATATATACATATATAAAAGATGTTTTCAAGGTTGGTTTCTTCTTTGTTGGTGGCTGGAGGTTGTGCAGGTCTAGCAGTGCTTCTAGGACTCCTAATCATGCCATGTCCAGTTGCAGAAAAGTAATGGGGTGGTGAAACAGATGAGAGATAATGTGTAGTAGGGATTGTGTAGGGAATGTCTCCATGGTAGTTTGTATGTATTTAGGGTATTTCCTCTTATCACATTTGCTGATAAGTTTGTATTAGACATTTCAAAATGTGACGGTGTTTTAAATATATTACAAGCCTTGTAGTTTTCATCAATTCTTTACATTTGAATGCATGCAGTTCTATTCTGGATTATTATTAATGTTTGAAACACAAAACCTACAATCTGATATAGCATGTGCTTCGATCAAATTTCCTTTTTTTCCCTTCCATTGTTTTATTTTCTACCACTATGACTCTGTAGCCCAATTGGATAGGCACCAGTCTTGGCTCCATTAGACCAATCAAACACCTTTTAAATCAAACAAACATCCAATTAATCTAATCCTCTTGTCCTCAAATCCTACCATACTTGGTGGCCTCTCATTAATCTAATCCTGTCAACAATCCTTAACCATTGATTAAGTGATTGAGCGATGGAGGGATAGGTTGATAGATGGGGGAATGTAGTGCTCAAACTGTACCCATGGATATCAAAACTGTGTTTAAGTTGGGTAGGGTGGATAATATGGGGATTGGGATAGGGGTCTATGATGGATAGAGGATTTAGGATAGATAAATGGAGGGGTTAGGTGCACAATCTCTAAGGACTATGTCGCATAGGAATAGAATGCCCCACTCTAAATGTGTTTCTCATGATGAAGCATTAAGATGTGTGGGTGGGATGGACATTGTAGGATTTTTGTAAAGGATATGTTTATGCCAAGAGGTGTCAAAAGCATGTTTTCACATTTTTTCCCCTATCCTTATCACTATCAAAAGTGGGAAGGGAGGATGGGATGCTGATAACATAGATAGGGAGATACAATGGATGGGATGAATGGGAGACGATAGGATAGATATGAAAATATAGCTAATGGGATGGATAGGTAGGATGGGAGTGATAGGATAAATGAGACTTGCCCCCAAGTGTGAGGTGGTTTTAGATATTAGATTACACATGATGAACACAAGGGGTTTTCATCATGATACTTGCCCAAGGTGCCATAAAAATGGTTTTCACCGTTGGATTTTTTCTTTTTCTTTTTTTGACAATTTTCTAATAATTTTTTTTTTTTTCTAGATTTTTTATGGGATAGGGTGGAATGGACTAGAGAGTTTATTTTCATAATGAGGTGATAATAGCCCATGCTAAATGTTTGTTGCATATGCACCATGTCAATTGTTGTTGTGCTTATGTGGATGTTGGTAGATGACTAAGTGAGCTTCTCCAAGGTGGAAACGAGGTGCCATTGTAGTGTTGATGGTAGAGGATGTTGAGAAGGAGATGGATTGGAAGGTTGGTTGGATGCAGGATGAGTAGATTATGTGTATGCATGGATTAAAGGGATGTGATGAGGGAGATATGTGGGATAGTGGATATAGGATGGGGGGATGGAGGTATGAGGGAATGTCCTGGGGCCAAGGGAACCAGGACTGACATTTGCACACACCATGTTGGATTCTGAAGCTTATGATTTTGGTGGGGGATTTTAGATGCATGGGGATGGGGGATTTTCAATTGTGGGGTCAAGATGGGGGATTGTCATTTTGAGGACCCAAATGGACTTAGGATTTGTGGGAGTTTGTCATTGGGTGCAAGATGGGGGATAGGGATTTGGGGATTTGGGGATTTGGGGATGCAATAGGATTTTGGAAGTGAGGACTAGGATGCCCCATTTAGATTTACGGGTTCTTTTTGCTTACGAATCCACATTGTTTGGGTTTTTAGTTTTGGAGGTGTGGGATTTTTTGGCCTTGTGAATTTTTTATTTTACTTGGATTTGAAATATTGATGCCCTATGACATGATAATCCTTAGTCTTGTGTCAATTTTTTTCTTCATGTGTGGATGCATCCAAAGTGATTCCAAGGTCAATGGGGTAGTGTCGTGGGGAGATATCATATTTGAATCCCATGAGTTTTGTGATAGCTTCATACTTTTTGAATAACTCAATTGATGTGTGTGTTTGTTGGTCTTGATTAGGGATTTTGGAGGATGGAGGATTAGGAGAGTTAGGGATATGGGATTTATAGAAGGGAGGATTATGGGGTTTATGGATGGTTGGTTTGGTGGATTTGTGGGTGGAAGAAGAAGGACGATGAGATGGGGGAGGGATAGCGGCATGCTTTTTGGGATGATAGGATGAAGGAGGGGGGATGGTGGTGAATATTTTAGAGGAGCGATGGGAGGCACCTATTTTTGGATTGGGAGAAGTTCTCTTAGGATTTATGTAGGTAGTACCAACATGTTTGGATTGTTTTCCTTGATATATGTATCTAATGCCATGTGATCGTGGATGGATTTTGACATTGATGGGATCTAACATCCCTTGTTCATGAAGGCCTAATTTTTTTTCTCGATAATTCATGTTTTGGAGAATGTGATGGGTGATGGGATGTTTATTATTTTTTGAGCAAGACATGAGTCCATTATTTGATGGGGGAGGAGGGTGGTGGAGATAATTTGTTCCTCTTTGTGAATGAACCACCATGGATGAAAGTGTTGGGACCAAGGGAATAAGTTGATGGTTTTGGGATGGGTTCGATATGGATAGGTTGATTTTGGGATGGTAGTAGACTATGGACAAGATTAGATGGGATGTTTGGATCTTGAGGGGATGGGGATTAGATGTTTCGATATGCTTTGGGCTAGGCTTTTGACATAGCCAGACTTGTTTAGATGATGTGATGGGGGAGGAGTGTTTAACTTCATTTGGAATTTGGATAGACTCCTCTAATTGGGTAGATGGAGAAATAGGATATGTTTGGGGTATAATTTTGAGAGGAACCTCTTGCAACAATATAATGAAAAATGCATGAAATAATAGAAATAGCATAAACACAGAAGGAATTTATTGATCACAGGGCACTTCGAGGGGGCAACCTCCTTTGATCAAGCTCAATACAATAAATTCATGGATGCCTTCATTGGCCTCAACATGTACTTATATACTAAGTCTTATCTAAACAACTATTACTTCCCATGAATGTGGGATAATACAACATACTCATGGGATGACTTACAAAGCATATGCGTCCAACAACAATATACTAACAAAGTAAAGAGAAGGGTTAAACACGGGTTCCTAACATCCCCTCCCTATTAGAAAAGTTTTGTCCTCAAAGCTTAAGATGTAGAAATTGATGTTGAATCTGAAGGAGTGGTTCACATGTAGCATCCTCTGGTTGCATTCCATGCCACTGAATTAATACCTCTATAATGGATCGAGAGTGAAGCTAACAAGTGCACCTGTTGAGGATTGCCTCTGGCTCCAAAATGATGGATCCTTCATTATCTAGTTCTGGTAAAATAGTTTGTGCTCTAATGTTGGTGCCAAGAACTTTCTTTAGACAAGAGACATGAAATACTGGATGAACGCAGGAAGGAGGAAGCTCCAATTTATAAGCAACTGATCCAATCTTCTGAAGAACCTTATATGGCGTATAGAACTTTGGAGATAGCTTATGACGCCCTTTGAGTTTCAGGGATGATTTCTTGTATGGTTGTAGACAAAGAAAAACCATATCACCTACTTGAAAAGTGCGCTCAGAACGGTGTTGATCAGCTTGTTGTTTTATTCAATTTCTTGCCATGTGAAGATTGTCCTACAAAGATGCGAAGAATCTGATCCCGGGTTTGGAGAACCGTGTCAACTGCCTAAACTAGTGAACTTTTGGGGGTGTATGGAAGGAGCACTGGCGGTGCCTAACCATAGACTACTTCATATGGAGTCATTTTAGATCCAGTGTGGTAGGAGGTATTATACTACCATTCAGCGAGAGGGAGCCACTTTTCCCACTAATGTTGTTGTTCTGAGGTGAAGCAACAAAGATAATTTTCCAAACATTTGTTGATAATTTTAGTCTGAATGTGGAAAGGGAAATTCAATAGATGGTGGTTGAATGTGATAGCTACCAACACAATAAGGGTGAAATGACACTCCTTCCTAGATTGCTCGAACCCTTGCCCATCCCTACACGGATTTGGACAGATATTTCTATGGATTTCATTGAGGGGCTCCCTAAATCTGGAGGGAAGATAGTGATCTTGGTTGTGGTTGATCACCTCTCCAAATATAGTCATTTTTGTGCCCTCAGCCATCCCTATAACACCTCCTCAGTTGCACAAATTTTCATGGGCCAGATCTTTCGTCTTCATGGCATCCCTTCTTCCATTGTCTCAGATCGTGATGTAACTTTCACCAGTCATTTTTGGACAGAACTATTTCGACACACTAGCACCAAACTAAAGATGAGTTCAGGGTATCACCCACAAATAGATGGTTAGATTGAAATTATCAACAAATGTTTGGAAACTTATCTTTGTTGCTTCACCTCAGAACAACAACATCAGTGGGCAAAGTGGCTCCCTCTCACTGAATGGTGGTACAATACCTCCTACCACACTGCATCTAACATGACTCCATATGAAGCAGTCTATGGTCAGGCACTGCCAGTGCTCCTTCCATAAACCCCCAGTAGTTCACCAGTTCAGGCAGTCGACACGGTTCTCCGAACCTGGGATCAAATTCTTCGCATATTACAGGACAATCTTCACATGGCAAGAAATCAAATGAAATAATAAGCTGATCAGTACCATTCTAATTGCACTTTTCAAGTAGGTGATGTGGTTTTTCTTCATCTACAACCATACAAGCAATCATCCCTGAAACTCAAAGGGCATCATAAGCTATCTCCAAAGTTCTATGGGCCATATAAGGTTCTTCAAAAGATTGGGTCAGTTGGTTATAAATTGGAGCTTCCTCCTTCTTCCTGCGTTCATCCAGTATTTCATGTCTCTTGTCTAAAGAAAGTTCTTGGCACCAACATCAGAGCACAAACTGTTTTACCAAAACTAGATAACGAAGGATCCATCATTTTGGAGCCGGAGGAAATCCTCGACAAGCGCACTCGTCAACTTCGCTCTCGATCCATCACAGAGGTATTAATTCAGTAGCACAGAATGCAACTAGAGGATGCTACATGGGAACCACTCCTTCAGATTCAGCAACAATTTCCACATCTTAAGCTTTGAGGACAAAGATTTTCTAAGAGGGAGGGGATGTTAGGAACCCATGTTTAACCCTTCTCCTTACTTTGTTAGTATATTGTTGTTGGACGTATATGCTTTGTAAGTCATCCCGTGAGTATATTGTATTATCCCAAATTCATGGGAAGTAATAGTTGTTTAGATAAGACTTAGTATATAAGTACGTGTTGAGGCCAATGAAGGCATCCATGAATTTATTGTATTGAGCTTGCTCAAAGGAGGTTGCCCCCTCAAAGTGGCCTGTGATTAATAAATTCCTTCTATGTTTCTGCTATTTCTGTTATTTCGTGCATTTTTCATTATATTGTTGCAGGAGGTTCCTCTCAAAATTATACCCCAAACATATCCTATTTCTCCATCTACCCAATTAGAGGAGTCTATCCAAATTCCAAATGAAGTTAAACACTCCTTCCCCATCACATCATCTAAACAAGTCTGGCTATGTCAAGAGCCTAGCCCAAAGCATATCGAAACATCTAATACCCATCCCATCTAATCTTCTCCCCAGTCTACTACCATCCCAAAATCAACCTATCCATATCGAACCCATCCCAAAACCATCAACTTATGCCCTTGGTCCCAACACTTTCATCCATAGTGGTTCTCTCACAAAGAGGAACAAATTATCTCCACCACCCTCCTCCCCCATCTAATAATGGACTCACGTCTTGCTCAAAAAATAATAAACATCCCATCACCCATCACATTCTCCAAAACATGAATTATCGAGAAAAAAAATTAGGCCTTCATGAACAAGGGATGTTAGATCCCATCAATGTCAAAATCCATCCACGATCACATGGCATTAGATACATATATCAAGGAAAACAATCCAAACATGTTGGTACTACCTACTTAAATCCTAAGAGAACTTCTCCCAATCCAAAAATAGGTGCCTCCCATCGCTCCTCTAAAATATTCACCACCATCCCCCCTCCTTCATCCTATCATCCCAAAAAGCATGCCGCTATCCCTCCCCCATCTCATCGTCCTTCTTCTTCCACCCACAAATCCACCAAACCAACCATCCATAAACCCCATAATCCTCCCTTCTATAAATCCCATATCCCTAACTCTCCTAATCCTCCATCTTCCAAAATCCCTAATCAAGACCAACAAACACACGCATCAATTGAGTTATGCAAAAAGTATGAAGCTATCACAAAACTCATGGGATTCAAATATGATATCTCCCCACGACACCACCCCATTGACCTTGGAATCACTTTGGATGCATCCACACATGAAGAAAAAAATTGACACAAGACTAAGGATTATCATGTCATAGGGCATCAATATTTCAAATCCAAGTAAAATAAAAAATCCACAAGGCCACAAAATCCCACACCTCCAAAAGTAAAAACCCAAACAATGTGGATTCATAAGAAAAAAGAACTCGTAAATCCAAATGGAGCATCCTAGTCCTCACTTCCAAAATCTTATTGCATCCCCAAATCCCTACCCCCATCTTGCACCCAATGCCAAACTCCCACAAATCCTAAGTCCATTTGGGTCCTCAAAATGACAATACCACAATCCCCCATCCTAACCCCACAATTAAAAATCCCCCATCCCCATGTGTTGGTTTCTGAATCAGCAGAGGGTTTGCCAGCTCCAATGCATAGGCAGATTCGGCCAACAGATACGGGAGGTTGCGTGAGCTGCCTCCCCTTCACTTCTAGTTCTGCCGCACCAAGGGGGTATCCCTATAGCTAAAGATGTAACACTGACTAGCCCAATGACAGAAAAATTTAGCTTGACAACAACAGGCAGAATATTCTCATGTGTGGACCAAGATGTGCATGATACATCACAAGGTTGGCAACATTCTTGGACATATTTATCTGGTTGTGGATGAGAGTATGCAGGGGTCCTACTCCTACTCCTACAAACTAACAAGATGGAAGATATGAAAAGATGTATTTTGTGTTTGGAGTTATGGGATTTTCCTAGACCCTTTGAACCGACAGATTCCTAGACCAGTACCTTATCTGGGCAGTAGACTCAAATCCAAGAATGCAAATGTTTCCCTATGACAACATGAGTTCATATCCAGAGGACTGAGGAAAAGTATTACTGCCTAACAATAATATATCCAAGAAAAGGTATTATCTATGGTCATGCTTAACAATCCTATGATGCAATCCATTTCCCTTTGTATCTGCTCAAAGCCTATTTAATCCACCCCTTGAGCAGATGCCAGAACCAGACACACAATACAGCAAGTATATACTGACAATCTTGGAAGCCCTTGACAACCTTACTTGAAAGGAAAACAAATAACATACAGGAGACAGTCATAAATAACACACACACTAGGTGTTTTTCATTTAAATTCAATCTGCATAGAAGATCATCATATAGGAATTCACCATTTACAAACAAGAAAGACTGACACACCAGACTAAGGACCAAATCTGCAACAAGAAAATGCCTTTCAAAATGTAAACACCTTGTGTTCAGAGTCAGAGTAGAAAACCCAAAACATCCAACCACCACAAATGAGCAACACATTCTGCTATATAGAGCAGGAAGGTGTACTCAGCATTGAAAGTACATGGTTGACTCAAAATTTGCCAGATACAGTGCATCATGAGAAAATGACACTCAACATTGAATGCAGCAGGTAGAGGAGGAGACAGGGTGGTTGAACTCGAGCCCTGCGCCGCCGCCTGGGGATTCACATCTTCAATCAGGTACCTAATCTGTCCATGCCTTCGCCCATACCCTATAACATCTACCATTAATGGCATACCAACCCGCGGCCTTAAGAATGTAGTGGATTGTGTGTTTTGTAACTTTTCCTGCCAAGAAATATGACCCTGATTATTCAAATTATGTGAGAACAAATTATCCCACATTCACCCCGCAGCGACCTCCTCAACACTATATATACTAGGTCATGAGCACATATGATGTCAGTTATTTTGCTCCCGACGACGCTAGCATATACCTCATCATGATCCTCCTGCATGATAATCCTGATATGAAATATCACCCTGATATTTCACATCACCCTGATGCGAAATATCACCCTTATCTAGAAAATCACCCCGATAAGAAAAATCACCTAACCGCATCACCTAATATTCAATATTATCCTAATGACCAACCTCATCGGCGCATCCTGATGCATCGAAGAAAAATCCTCATGCATATTCAAACCATACACCTCACCAATGAACCATCCTATACATATTCATGTCATCATCATGTTCGTATCCTCATCGGTGATCAGGGGGATCCTTAGCAAAGCTGCCAATAGTAACTGTCATGCCGAAGACCTCATAATGCACCCCACCGATCCTGATGATGTCACCATCATGTTGCAACATCAGGGTGATATTCGTAAGATCACCTGACATTTGAAATATCAACCCCCCACAAAAATATCAGGGTGATGGACAAGTAGATATCACCCCCCATATAAAACTGATGTCTGCAACCTTGGGGTGATAAAACAGCGTCGGGGTGATAAAACAGCATCGGGGTGATCTTGACTAAGATCACCCGATATTTGAAACATAACCCCGTGGAAATATCAGGCCGATATGTGGAAATATGATGACCCCCCCCCAAGAATATCAAGTCAAGTTGAAACATGCTGAGGGGGCCCAAAGACTTAGAATTTTTTGGATTTTTTGGGAGGGTGCCTGCAGATTTAGATGCTTGAAACCTGATTGTTCATGCAGGCACCAACACCCATGCATCCCAAAGCCCATGCATCTAAAATTCCCCACCAAAATCATAAGCTTCAGAATCCAACATGGTGTGTGCAAATGTCAGTCCTGGTTCCCTTGGCCCCAGGACATTCCCTCATACCTCCATCCCCCATCCTATATCCACTATCCCACATATCTCCCTCATCACATCCCTTTAATCCATGCATACACATAATCCATTCCTCCTCCATTCAACCAACCTTGAAATTAATCTCCTTCTCAACATCCTCTACCATCAACACTACAATGGCACCTCGTTTCCACCTTGGAGAAGCCCGCTTAGTCATCTACCAACATCCACATAAGCACAACAACAATTGACATGGTGCATATGCAACAAACATTTAGCATGGGCTATTATCACCTCATTATGAAAATAGACTCTCGAGCCCATTCAACCCTATCCCATCAAAAATCTAGAAAAATTAAAAAAAAATTATTAGAAAATTGTCAAAAAAAAAAAGAGAAAAAATCATCCAACGATGAAAACCATTTTTATGGCACCTTGGGTAAGTACCATGATGAAAATCCCTTGTGTGCATCATGTGTAATCTAATATCTAAGACCACCTCACACTTGGGGGCAAGTCTCGTCTAGCCTATCACTCCCATCATACCCATCCATCCCATTATCTATATTTTCATATCTATCCTATTGTCTCCCATTCATCCCATCCATTGTATCTCCCTATCTATGTTATCATCATCCCATCCTCCCTTCCTACTTTTGATCTTGATAAGGATAGGAGAAAAAATGTGAAAACATGCTTTTGACACCCCTTGGCATACACCTAGCCTTTATAAAAATCCTACAATGTCCATCCCACCCACACATCTTAATGCTTCATCATGAGAAACACATCTAGAGCAGGGCATTCTATTCCTATGTGACATAGTCCTTAGAGATCGTGCACCTAAGCCCTCCATTTATCTATCCTAAATCCTCTATCCATCACAGACCCCTATCCCAATCCCCATATTATCATGGGTGTTAGGTGGGTGAAGGTGTCATCAACGACACACTTAGATGGGTTTGGATAATTGGCATGGCATGACTCCACAAGTTTGGTTTTTTGTTGTTTTACTAGATCCTTAGCTTGAATTCATTTGAGAAAACTTGAGAAGGATGATTTGGATTTAGTGAGAGAATTGGATGGTGGATTAGATGAATAATGAGGTAGTGAATGTGGTTGATCAAGGGATGAAGAATTTGAATAAGATGTGAAATGATAGGGATTTCATACAAGGATGAGTGTTGTGATATGGATTGGGGATAGAATAGATTTCCATTATCAACGATTCCATAAGGATGGCCATAAGGTATGCAATTAGGTGTGGGGGCATAGTTTGTGCTAGCCAATTTATGCTCAAAAGGTTCTTGCATGTTCATAGATGGTAAATGTAAATGTACTACAAGCTTGCTTTCGATGATTCCATCAAGGTTTTCAAGTTCATATTCATCTTCATCAACAAGATCATCATCCTCATTGGAATCAATGGGTTTTTTTGGATGGTTATGGCGAGAAGACTCATCAAAGTGGAATGGATTCATGGTATTTGATTTTTGATGAGTTTGGACTTGGGATGATGTTATTTTGGACTTGATGATTTTGGTTTTCTAAGGTTTGGGACTTAAGATTTTCTTTTATATCAAAATGACCTTAGATTTTTTATTTTGGATTAGATAAGGTATTGATTGATTGGTTGATTTTTATTTTTATTTTGATTGATCAAGATCAATGATATATGCCAAGATCAATGATATATGCCACTTGATACTTGGATTTTTGATTAATCAAGGTCAATGATATATGACACTTGATTATAATGGATTTGGATTGATTATGGTTGATTTTGATCACGCCTAGGGCCCATTGATTTTAGATTGCATTGGATTTGATTAGACTAAGGGCCAATTTGATGTTTGATTTGAGGGATGGGGATGATTTGGATTTTTTTACATAAATACCCCAAAATCCCTACAGGTGCTCAAGTATTACAGATGTGCCTATGTATGAAGGCACTTGTGTATTACAAGGGCTCCTATTTATCCCTACAGGTGCTTGTTCATGAAAAGGGTTCTTACAGAGGCACTTATTTATGAAAATAGGGCCATAAGCTTGATGTTAGGGCTTGGATTTGATGAGGATTGGTTGGGATTAGGTCTAGGACCCTTGGATGATGATTTTGATGATTATTTGGAGGAAATATTATTAGGGTTTGGATGAAAATGGATGGAGTTGAAAGGGGTTAAGTCCTTAATCATTTAAAAAAAAATCAAAGGATAATGTTTGATTAAGGATTAGGATTAGATGTTGATTGAGATGGATGGAGGATAATGGATAATTGATTTTGGATGAGGGATAATTGGATACGTGATTAGGATTTGATTTGGACTAAGTGGATAAGTGGGAGTGGATCAAGAATGGATATTGGGATAGGTGATTACGCTTTGATGGATGGCGATTATATGGGTAAGTGGATAGGATTAGGACGACAATGGAGACTAGATTAGAATGATGAGATGGTTAAGGATGAATGGATTAGGTAGATAATGGATAAGATTAGGGATAGATAACGGATGAGATGATTAAAATAGTGGATTGAATTAGGATGGGGGTGAAATGATTAGGATTAGGATGAATTATGAAAGTAGATTAGGGATAGGTGCATAGGATTAGGGATTGGAATGGAGTTGGATTAGGGATGATTAGGATGGATGATGAAATTGGATTAAGGAAAGTGGATTAGGATCAGGGAGATAATGATAAATCTCAAAGATGGGATTGATTTGGATAATGATTGTTATTAGGAAGTGGATTAGGTGAATCAGGTAGATTTGGGATTAGTACCTTGATTTGATTTGGTAAGTTGATTGTGATTAGGGTCCATTGATAATGGATTAGGTTTATGGATGATGTGGATAGGATGATTAGGATAATTAGTGATTTGGATTTGGATGAGTTGGATGATTAGAAGGTGATTAGGGATGGCTTGAATCTTGACCTTAAGCAATTTTCAAACAACAAATTCACACACAACATGCACAAGTTTGCAAATGATTTTGATTTTGATTTTAGATTTGAGGGGGAAAGAACAAGTTTTGACAATGCAAACACACCAAGCACAATAACACCCTAGATTATTCAAGTGGGAGTGTCAATCCTCTTAGGCCCAAAAATGTACTATTTATCAAGTGATGGATAGTTAGGGAATGCAAGGTCATGTACCACCTATGTGCCCCTTACCTTGGAGGCCAAAACCTTGCCCAAAGTTAGTTTTATCTCCCCAACTTGAAAGTACAATGTAACTTCTCAAGCCTGACTAGTATCTGATGCACCACAAGGAATGATGATCGAAAGGTCTTAACTAGGATAAAGAAGGATTCTAAGGGAATGCTTGATATGCGTAAGGTATGTAAGGTTGATATCCATGTGATGAGAGGCAATGTCAAGGCATGGTTCGAGAGGGTAACCCACTCTCCTCCTTCACTTTGCAAGTTATAAAGTTCTTGCAAGCTAGCCCAAGTGGCAATGTCCCCCAATCGAAGAGTCTTTCAATTCTCTCACAAATTTGTATACTCCACTAGAACACGTGGGTTTGGGTCATCCCCCAAGGTGATAAAATCCATGGGAAAGCCCACTAGAGGAAATAATCCTAGGTGATTTTGATCCCTAAGATCTCCTTTCAATGCAAAGGGAGAGCATACTAGGTTCTTGGGATTAAAAATTATATTAAAAAATATATATCAAGTCAAAGTTTTGACCTCCAAGGTCATTTAAAGGCACAAGGAGAGATCATACACTTGTGACTTGATATCAAACAAAGCATGTAGATTTATTAACCCCTTAGAAATCAAATGTGCCTAAGATTAGTGCAAAAAGGTACGTCCTTCGAAAATCGTGCTAGAAAACACAAGTTAGTAGTTGATTTTTCTTATCTTGGACCAATGCTAGCTACACAAAAAGATGTTAAATGATAAGGCACAAGCACCAAATGATTAGTTTCAGGGGTTAGCAAACTTAAATCCCAAGAAAGAGTGATTTTTGATTTAGCATAAATAGAGGTGCTTGTTTAGATAAAAAGGCACTTGTTTAGAACAAAGGCACCTTTGTATGCAAACAAGCACAAAAACATGAGATTATTGATGAAAATTTGATAAAACAAGGGGTTAGTGCTAGATTTTTGTGAATTTTGGCATTATGACCCCCTGTAAAAGTGTCCCCCTGTCAAAAAATTGATAGTTAGATTAGCCAAATTTGATGAAAATGATTTTTATACCTCCTAGAAATAAAGGTGCTTATTTACCCTATAGAGGTGCTCATGCATTATAGAGGCGCTTGTCAATTATCAGGGATAGAAAAATGATGATTTGGGCTACAAAAAAGATGGATTAATTGCAAAATCAAGGGGTTATATGATATACAACATGTTAGTGATGAAAAGCCCTGCAAAAGCACCAAAAATCAGCCCAAAATGAAAGATTGATGATTTGGCAAGTTGGGTTCCCAAGATTAATACAAAGGCACCCCAGTATGATTAGAGATTCTCAAACAAGCCACGAATGTGCCTGTCTACTATAGAAACACTCATTCAGTACTTGCAAGCTAGAAAAGGCTAAAAAATACCACAAGAAGGTTAGATAAGGACCAAGGGGTCCCATCGAGTGTGCCAAAATATGTGCATAAGAAAATAAATAAAGGAAACAAGCTAAAGTGATATTAATTTATTTCATTAATTAACTAATGCAACCTCATGATTGAGACAAAGGAATGCAAACATGAAAGGAAGCTAACTAAGTAACTACCATGCAAACCTTGATCTTTGGATGTGCTCTTGATGTCTTGATATGTTGTTTGCTTCTCAAACTAATAGCATAACCTTGAATAACATGGAGAGTTGGAAATGAATTTGTTGAGGCTGAATATATAGATTTTTGGGATGATGGATAGAGGGTTGGGATTGATTCAAAGGATTAATGGTTGAGGATTGTTGAGAGGATTGGATTGATCAGAGGCCACCAAGTGGCATGATAGGATTGGAGGACAAGAGGAATCCTTGAATTGAGGGGAAATCAATGGTGGAGGATGGCCTTGGATAAAGTGGATGAAGAGGATCAAAGGAGGATAAAATTGTACAAAGGACTTTCCCATCCCTTTCTAAGAGACCCATCCGATCATGTACAAAAGCCCATGCTTTTGTACATATTGGAGGATGTGAGGAGTTTGAATGGGTTAATTATGGGTTAGGATTGTGCAAGTGAGAGATTAAGTTGATTAAGTGATTTTAACCAACTTAATCAAAAGTGCACAAAATAGGAAATATTTATTTAATTTTGGATGAGGATAGGGATATGAGATAAATGAATATTTATCTAATGTTGGACTATAGAAGATGGATGATAAATAATTAATTAATCATTTATGCTAGGAAGAGGTACGAATTTTAATAGTGATGAATAGTGATTTTAATAATAAAATTCTATCTAATCACTGTCAAAAAGGGAATTGGATAATTAATTGTCTAAATATGTATTTATTCAATTAATTATAGAATAAGTGGTCTAGTGATGTCTTGATTACGGGTGAGATGAAAATGAGGCAATTTTAGGTGTCTACAATATCCTTTCTAAATTTATATGCTTCCACCCATTTTTTGTGAATATACTATTCGCGGCCATCTAAAATATGCTTATTAATCAAACCTAGAAATCCACCTTTGTGAGTTCCATTGTATAAGGGTAATCAGTCTCAATCTCATTAAGTTCTTGATCTATATTATTTTCTATCATTCTAACTACCTCCTCTTTCTTTACAAATTTGTTTCACTCATTTATTACACCCTCAATTGTTTTATATCCAAGATCCAACAATTCATTACTCCATGCCCTGGTAACTGTTACTACATTCTTTAATTCATCAACAGTAGATATTCTTTTTTCTATATGAGTAGATTAAGAAGTATGAGATGAATCAGTAGAATCCACAGAGCTAAGCAAACTTTAAATATAAGATGTCAAATAGGAAAATTTGTCCCTTAGCTCCTACTTGGTTGCCTTACCTTTCTCCATTTTTTGTATCATCTAATCAATGGATGACTTAGCTATTTGTTGTCCCTCCACTCTAGATGGTTCCATAATGAAATTGCAATAATTCTATAATCAAATGGTTGCATTTATATATTCTAACACATCCTTTAATGGGGTCACAATTTGAGCCTATCAAGTTCCTTATGAATTTGTGGAAATGGTAGATCTAATCCTTGCTCTTTTTGGAGGTGGTGGCCTTACAACAATGGATGGAAACTAAGTAAAATCATGATTTGGTGGCTTTATCACCCTCTTCTTATGTTGAATTATTTGTTTTAACCATTAGGGTGTGTTATCAGTAGATTAGTGATCCTAAGAAGCTTTTTCTTGAGTATCCTTATTATGAGTTTCCTAATGTTTTGTCTATTGTGTGCCTTCGTCTTTAGGAGGACTTGGAGGTGGAGTTGGTGGTTTGGGAGGAGGAGAGGGATTCCTTTCAAATGATTAAGTGGGTATTCTTTTAGGATAAGGGGTGGGTTACTTCCTTATAGGGGGAGTAGGTGATCTCCTTGTCCTTTGGAGATAGGGAGTTAATGCTCTTTGGTAAGGGGGAGATGGTGATTTGGAGGGAGGAGATGGAGTTATCTCAGGTGATGATATTATCCTTCTTTGTGATGAGGGAGTCAATTCATTGTCATGGAAATCCCTATAAGTGCTTGCTAGGGGATTTACAAGGATAAGGGGGTGGAGAAACTTACGAAGAGGAGAGGGAGTTCTCTCTGAATTCTCTCCCATATGTTTAAATATAGAGAATTCTCCAACAAGAAAGTCAAGTTTTATCTTCGTCTTGTTGATCCATTCATCACTCCTTGTAAGCACTTCCTTAGTTCTTTGTTCAAAATCTTTGTACTCTTTCTAACTCCATACAACTCTAGGTAGTGGTTTAGAAGCTATTTGTTCCTTTTTATATGAGGAATCTAATACATTCCTCTCATGTTTGACTTACTTGAGAATAGTTGCAATCTAATACATTTTCAATTAATATTTACTAAGATGAGAGTACTCCCTTTTTCTAACTTCTTGCTCATCATCACATTTTGCCCAAAAATTCTCTAATCTTTCTCTATTCTTGCAATAACTTTCAACTCTTCAATACTAGACCTTGGGTGAAAGAGGGGTCTTGCCTCATATAGCTTCAAATTTACTTGAGCCATTTCGATCTCTGCACTCTTAGCAATTTTTCTTGTCAAACCAAAATATTTGTTTATAGCAATAGGAAATGATACCCCTTTACCTTCCTTTCTAAACATAGATTGTGTGCATCTAACAATTGTCTACACAATTCTAGCAATACGAACTTGTATCCAACATATCTAGGTAATTTATTTGGTGATCTATCAAAGTCTCCAAACCTTATATAATTGAAAGTAGCAAATGCATGTACCAGTTACCCCATCTCTTTATTTCTGTCATCTTCTAGAGATATTCTCTTTCCAAAATCTCCTTCAAGCATTCTAATTGTATAGAAGATGAAGGTGTCGTTCACTCTCACAAAATTCTTAGCAATTTTTTTGATTTCAAGTTGAGTAATATTCATATACCCGTTGTTATCCATGACTTGTTACACCTTCTATTTGTAATCCAGAAAAATATTGCCTTCTAGCTAGGGCATAGTCCAAATAGGAAGTCATGTAGAGTTTCTTGGCCTAAGTCACATTAGAAAGTTGTTCATGTAATGTGTCACTAATCAATGTGGCCCAGTCAATAAATTATTTTCTAGTTAGAATCTTGATGATGTATTGATACATCTAGGGTTGAAATTCCCTTGTCATTTCTTGCCCTATAACTCTACTTAGCAATGTAATGATGTCATTTACCTCCTTACAGAATTCACTCCTAAACCCTGGGTTTTAGCACATACCCAAACCAAAAAAAGAGTAAAAGGGAAACCTAGAATTATGCATGAACCCTTTTAAATAGCTTAAAATTTGTGAAATTCAGAGTGCTAGATGGTTGCATGGGAGATGGATCACTAGGAGTCATGCTGAGAAGGTGAAATGGTGAGAAAATTAGAATGGCGTGATATATAGGGTTCCCCACACATGAGCTATTAATGGTCCACCAATTTATGCCTCATGATTTCAACTCAAATTTATAACTTTAGAAAACATTATAAATTTAACATGACAAATGTGACCTTAAACCTCTTAATTTTGAATGTTCCATTTACACTAGGATACAACATTAAATTTATATCAACCTCTAAGGCACAAAATTTACTAAGAATAAGATGAAACAAATTGCACCACAAGACCAAATAAAGACCTTTTAGAAAATGCAAACTGTAGAATGCAATACTAGGGTCCCCAAATTCAAAACATTTAGGGGCATGTTGTGGAGGTCACAACAAGACATACCTCTTATGTAGGTATTCCTATGTGTTTGGATTTCTTCATGTGTCATCTTGGAATGCGTATGAAGAGGGTGTCACTCTCATCCTACTCCTTGTGTTCATGAGAGAATGAGATCATGGACTAGCATCTAATATTCATTGTGGAGAAAGCCCCATCCTCTTATATGGTCATCATGGTGTCTTGTTCCCATATTTTGTGAAGTCTTCTACTTGTGCCACCATGCTTGGTGTATTAGTGATTATGTCATGTATGTCATTGTGCTTTGTGTCAACACCTTATGCATGTGAAAGTATGTAATATGACATGTAAATGTCACACTTACATTGCAGAAATTTGCTCATCCATTTTTTTTTGTTAATATCTTGGGTGAAATCTCAAGCCATTACAAAGGAGTTTTTAGACTATGCCAACTTCCATACTTTGGGGTTGTTAAGTCCTTGGTGTAGTTTCCCATAAGTCATTGTCATAATAAGTTTCTCTACTTAGGGGAGCATCAAGAGATTCTTGTGAATCCACACAAATTTTAAAGGTTTGTTGTGTGATATAATTAGGTCATCTTCAAAGATCCCAATGAGATGTTTATCATGTGTTGAAGCAGTGACCTAGTTACTCATTTGGTGTAGAGTACCAAGGGCACTCACAACATCAATGTACTTGACATGCCTAAACCCTAGGTTTGAGTGACATGCATGATAATAGGCATGAAGCTTTTGTGTATGCCTAAAGTCAACTCAGTTTTGTTGGTGGTGCATATGCCAAGTGAAATATAGACATAAATGGTGTCATTTATGATTATTACACACAATTCACCATTGACATGGCATTCTATTATGGGGCATTACTAATTTTACATATTTTGGCCTACTATGGTACACCAGTAGGAGAGGAAGTAGGCATGGCAATTTAGATTCCCACACAACACTTCAAAACTTTGATGTTAACCATAATCATAGAGATTCATTCAACCAACATAAGTTGATAATGGATAGATGAGTGTGCATGCTTCAATTATAGTTCCCAAATAAACTAAGAGCAACCCTTTATCTCCTAGATGTATTCTATGTGCCACATTTCATTTCTAAAAGCACCATTGTCATGTCATATTTTCTTACATCCAAAGCTACCGTGTATTAAGGGTTCTCCAATATATGTTGATGGCACAAAAGATAGAAGCAATGTGCATAGTAATTGCAAGGGACATAGGTCGAAGATAATATCACTTATACTTGGATAGTTGTGTAGTTGTTGTTGCAAAGGCATGTAGTAGAGGGATCAATGCAACATTATGCTCTAGGACCTTTAGAATGTGTTGATCCATAAGCCACACAAGAAGAATAAGATGCACTGATAAATGTTGAGATAGGAAATTACAAGGAAAAAAATGGAGATGGAAAGTGCATAGAATAAGAGGTCCCTATAGAAGACTCTATCATATAGCAATAGGATAAGAGGAAGGGAATTGCTACAAAAAACCCTCTTCCAAAGTGCAAGCACATGAGGACTGTGAGCATCAGTATTCAATAGCTCATTGGTGAGGATAAACCTTTAGAGGAGTAATACTTGCAAGCATTACTAGCATTGGCAATGCACATAGACGAAGCACCAACTTAGACATTGCCAACAAAAAAAGAAATGTCATCAACATGCAAAATTGATGCATAATAATTGATAACTTTTTGTGATGTGATTAAGCATTGAACATGCATTTTGATAATAATCCATTTGAGGTGGCTATGTTGCAACACCTGATAAACACATTGGTAGATGATATAGATGGTGTATCCATTGGGATACCCAACATAGTGGCATGCATTTACCATACAACTAGTGGAGTCAAGATTTCTCACTAATCACATAAGTTATGTATGATGGGTACCTCACTACTCTAATGTTTAAAACTCTAATTGGAATGATCAAACCCATGACTCAAGTGTGAAATGGAGAAGAAGCAATGAGAATAAACTCAATGTGTTTTTATTGAGTTATGTGTAATTTCCACCACAATACAACACAAGGAAAAAATGGTGAAGGATTGGAGGCAACAAAGAAGTTTTTCAAGGAGAAGCAAGTGTTGACTAATTATGAAAGTCACTAGGAAACTTTATGAAACCAAAAACATATCTACAAAGGGAATATAAGTGAAAGTAAAAAAAACTAATTTTCTATGAAAACTCTTATTTTTTAAAGGAATTTATGGGCCAAAAACACTTCCTACACTAACCTTTGAGGGAAGGCATTTGCAAAACAAAAGATCTTATAGTTATAGAAAATAATACACAAAAATTATACCATGACAAGATGATTTACATGGGGAAAACCCTTTCAAGAGAAATACATCCCACTCTAAAGTAGAGCCAATTGTATTATTCACAACTAGGAGGTTACAATAAAAACTTAGGCTATGCCTTTACAAGAGTACCACCAACATTTAGATTCTAGAGCAATTTTGCAACATAATAGTACCTACAAGTCAATCATACAACCCATACAATACTCCATTCTCAAGCACCACTAAATAGGCAAAATTGAAACCACAAACCATGAGTCGAAAAACAACCCAAAAATGTCATCACAATTGGCCCAAATTCCAAAACCTAAGTTGGTCATGGTCTTCTCTTCTAAAATTAGAAGATGCTCTTACAATTATCATAACTTGTCATAATGTTTGTCATAGTTGAATCCTCAATTTGGGCACTCTACTTTGGCATATTCAAACCCATTCAAAGATGTCTTATGACTTGTCATAATGTTGGTCAAGATTCCAATGTAACTCCCTTATAATCAATGATCTTATGTGTCATAGATTCTTCCAAAAGTAACTCTCATCTTATAATGTCATAAGATACTCTTACAACCTCTTACACACCTCCCAAAATATCCAATGCATGGAAAATGATGCCAACACAAAGTGGGATGCCTTATTTTCCAATTTGTAAGGCCAAAATAACAAATGAATACAAATAATTAATAAATCAAAACATTAGGGTGTAAGGTTGACACACCCTTCCCAACATTTTCCCACTTGTCCAATACTTTTCCAAAGAGTAAAGGGGAACTCCAACACTGAAATCTAACTACTAGTGGTCGTGAGGCCATAGACTCACCACACCACCTAAACTTCTCTGTGTTCACAAGCTTCATAAATGCATTTGCAACATTAACCAAAGTATCAACCTTCTCTCACATCACCCTCCTATCATCTACTCTATCATGAACAAAATTATACTAGACATCTATGTGCTTCATTCTCACATGAAATGTCAGATTCTATCTACAATTACCAATGGCTATCACAAAGAACTCTAATAGCTCCCTAACTCAACCCCACATCTAAACATGATCTCTTAATCTAGATGAATTCCTTACAGGCATGAGTAGTTGTCATGTACTCAGCCTTTATAGCGGACAAAGTGACCATAGGTTGTTACTTACTCATCCAGTTGATGGTAACACCAAATAAATTAAAAACATAACCACTAGTAGATCTGTTGAAATGCATTAGGAAATAGAGAGTGGGGGGATGAATCAGTTGTCCCAAAAACTCAAACACTTATGCACTTAAACATTAATCACTTATCCACACTTATTATGATTAAACAAAGAATGCATGAAATTAGAAACTTAAACATAGATGCAACATTAAACACAAGAGACACCAGATTTTTACGTGGAAAACCCCAAGGTGGGGAAAAACCACAGAGAGGATTATCTCTCAATATATTGCAATCTTTGAAAAATGATGTTCAGGCTTGGTCACTCCATGGGCCTATAACATACTGGCTCACTACCATGAAGTACAGCTAGGTCTAGCAGGCTCACTACCTCAACCCTAAACCTAGAAAGATTACAATGGGTTGTTAAACCCTGAGGGCTATTAAACCCTAATGGTGGCTCACTACCAAGCTCACCATCTTCTTCATGTCTTAGATTAATACATTGAAGTACAATAGTTCCTCTGCTCTGCTCTATCCTACTCTGCCTTATCTGCTCGCCCTTTTCCTTATCTTCCCATTTTCGCACAAGGACATATTTTCCATGACTCAATTACAAGTATTTATACACTTCATCAACCTTAGAATGATCATCAAGGTCGGCATTACAATCATCAACCATTGGAACAATCTCCAAGGTCGGTATTACAAACATTTACAAAATAGGTCTTGACCTAATACAAATTATTTTAAGGAATTATAGTATAAATGTATGCGGACCATGCCACACCTTAGCTAGGACTCAAACATGATCTTCCATACCACAACATGCTTCCATAATATTCAAGGGATCTCCGCAATTACTAGAATTAACCAAGTCGGCTAAGATTGGTTGCATGCTACGTTATCTGGGAATAATCTTCAAACACAATCTCATTTCCTTAACATAGACCAATGTAAAGGTAGGAACATGATCAAGAGGAATCCACAAGCACATTGAAATCATCAGGAGCAACCGCACAAACTCAAACCACTTTATTCATGAGATTCTTCACACCGAAGCACATGAACTTCGTTGTCTTCAACTGTCATAAAACAAAGATAGCTTGCGGACCACCAAAACACAAACCATTGCAATTGTAGGCACTTATCATCATCCCAGACTTCCCTTTAGAACTGCAAAGCAAAACACTTTAATGCGGAGGAATGCGGAGCAAAATACTTTCTCCCTGTCACTAGAGAATAATCAGAGACAGTAGGTTTTACTCTGGTGAATGCAACTCTCTCAATTCTTCACATCGTAGGCTCAAACTCAGGATTTAGCATCTTCAAACATCCCTTTAAATAACTTCCAATCCACAGACCAAGATCCTCAAGCATCAAGAAATGCGGAGTAATCTATCAGACTGTTCTTCAGCATACAACTCACTGTCTATACTGCACTTCACTGTAGCTCACTTGTTTCTTCCGGAGAGGCCAATTTTCTCAATATCCTCAACATACAAAGCTTCTAAACAAGTAATAGAATAGGACATAGTTGACACCAATGACAACAAAGATATGTTGACATCAATGACAACACCGATTAGGCACATACTTGCAACAATCTCCCCCTTTGTCATTGATGGCAACATATGATGTGAAAAACTGCAACAGCCATCAAGACAAGATTCTCCCCTATCTCTTTACACATCTGCACTCTTTCTTTCTAAGTTTTTCACATGACTTCTCTCCCCCTTTGACATCAATAGAAAAGGGCACATACTTGCAATCTGCTGCTTCTAAACCAAGATATCTTTTGAACTTTCTTCGACTAACTACTCCCCCTTACTTGATGAACTTCTATTCTTCTTGGTTTGTCAAGCCTCAACTTCGAATCTTGCTGCTATTGCACTATTTCCTCTGTCAGAAACACCGCAACACTTTACTACTCTTTATTAGATATTCATATCTTATGATCCTCTTGTCCTCAGCAACCAACTTGATTACTACTTGCACTGCTACACCCCTTTCTTTTTGTTGTTTTGAATACTTCCTTTTAGAAGTGCACATCAGGGTGTGCATGAATTTTCCTTATTCTTCCTAGGGAATTTAATAGTTTATTATCAATCATCATTAAACCTTATGAAAATAGTGCTTATCAATCAACGACACCACATATAGCCAATAATTTCCATGGATCAACATTCTTCTATCTGTAGCTTTTCTTCTACAGCCTTGTCTCAATATCAATTGCACCTGTCAATTCCTTATTGGTAGCTAAAGCAGTGTCTTTTTCACCTTATCAAAATTCATGACTTGTTAGCCTGTCCCTTTAGTGCATGAGTTACCAATTTATCTATCACATCATATCTCCTAGTACAGATCATGTGAGACTCTAGAATTTATATCCAACATTCATCATTGATCTCTTAACATGTTTTTAGAACTACAGAACAAAATATGCAACAATGAAGAAATGTGGACCCTTGTATTCTAGTGTTGCACACTGTTCTAGGCTTAACTTCATCCATCTGGATTGGGACAATTCACAATGGTACTTCTTTGCACACTTCTCATACTTAGTCATTTTAGGCTTTCAGACCAGAATCCTTTCAAGGGATATAACATATTTTTGTGCCGAATCTCCGCACAGACTATCTCGCTGGGGGATTTAGAATTTTCAATATGGCTCCCCCTGAGTCATAGACCACAATCTACTTCTCGAAGGAAGTAGTTGCTTTAGAGTCTGGAGCAGACTCATCTCTTACTTCATTTATTCCCTTCCTGACCCAAATCTTGTTCATTTCTTCCTTGACTTCTGTTAGATCAACTTTTTCAACTGATATCCTTGACTTTGATTGATCACCCTTCTTCATGTTCTTATTTCTGTAGTATTTTGCAGTATGTCCAAGCTTGTTGTAATTGAAGCAAACAGTATTTTTCTGATCATTGTTTCTTCCATTTATCCTTGACTTGCATAGGTTGGCCTTGTGCCCAAATTCATTGCAAGTATAACAATGGCCACTGAAGGATTCCATTATCCTATTTGTGCCATAGCCTTTTCTCCCTTGGCTCTTGCACTCATTTGCCATGTGTCCCAATTTATGGCATGCATAGCATCTAATAGAGTTCTGGCTTACTTTACTTCTTCATTCGGCAGCTTTATGACCAATTTTATTACATGTGAAACACTGACTAGAGAATGGTGGAACATTTTGATTCATCCTGTTTCAACACCAAGTAGCCTTGTGACCAAACTTGTTGCATGAATTACAATAACCATTAAAGGATGGGTACCTTTGAGCATTTGGCTACCTAATTCATGGTCTTCTAGGCCTGTTTCTTTGATTCTATCTGTTGTTGTCCTCTTCTTGACTTGCTCTAAATCTTTACCTTTTTCAAGTCTCATGCTTTCTTTGTCGTCATCATTTTTTTGGCTTGCCATTAGTTTATCATATCTAGTAGCACTCACGCTGAATTGGTCTCTTTGAGCCTGTACATGTTTCAGATCAGCTTTCAGATCTACAACTTCTTCTTCAAGTTTCATGCAGTCTCTAGTCTTGTTTTTCAGACATTCCTTAATTTTTGTCTTTTCTTCATTATCCTCTTTTAGTCTTTGTTGAAGCTGCCTAATTTTTTTCTTAACTCTTTGATGTAATCATTTACCTCTATTATACTTTCTTTTAAATCCATGTTTTCTTCTATAGTTTTAGAATTGTTGTTGTCAATACTGGCAATCAAGCATAGATTCATTTGACTCATAGCAACTCTGTGATCTTCCACATCATATTTTGTTTTGTCATTAATAGTCTGGGAACCTTCTTGTGCTTCAATTTGCAGATCCTCATTAGTTGGGTCTGAGTAGTCTTGAATGTTCTCATAAACTTTAACATTTGTACTTTCAACAATCCTTCCCAATCTATTGATGTAGCAGTGGTAGGCTTTGGTTCGAGATGAATATACAAGAAAAATGCCCTCCTCATACTTAGCATTGTCCTTTTACATTTTGATAAGGCATTGGTTTGAATTGCCTCCTTCCAAAATGTAACTGGCAGATTTTCTTCTTCCAACATTAGTTTTTCAGTTTCCTAAATAGTCCTACTTGCTTCTTCCATTACCTTATTTTTTACAGAGAGTTGTTTTTCAATCCCATAGGTCTCACAGAATATATTGAAATTGTTGGAGGTGAGCTCTTCTTCTTTGCCAATTCTCAAACTCTTGATTTTCATGCTTAGCTCATTTTCAACCATTTCTTTAAAAGCTTTGAGTGCATCTAGAATCTTTGATTTATCCTTGAAAAAGCTAACCCAAGTCATTCTAGAAAAATTATCAATAAAAAACATAAACTACCTGTCATCATGGAGGCTTGGTATTCTTGTAGGACCACAAAGGCTTGTATGGATCAATTCCAGTCATTTAGTGGAAGATCTTTCTTTATCCTGCAATATTTTTCTTGACAGTCTTTAATCTTGACATTTCCTGCAAATGATGTTGTTTGAGTAATCAATTTCTGGTGGATCCTTTACTGAGCTTGTTTTTATTAAAACATCAAGATTTGCATGACACAGTCTTCTATGCCAAACCTAGATTTCATTGGTCTGAGATGTGAACCTAAGAAAGTCACTTTTTTTTGAGATGATAGAGATTCTCTTCTGTCCTTTTTCCAATTGCTATTACAGCTCCAGATTTTTCTTTGATTTCAAGGGTATCATTTTTAAACACAAAACTAAAACCCTTTTTGCATAATTGTCCAACGCTTAAGAGATTTTGCTTCGGATTTTTAACATAAAGAACATCTTCAAAAAATTGTTTGTTGCCAAAATTGATTGATCATATTCTGCATATTTCAGCAGTGCAGTCATCTCCAAACCTAACTAGCCCTCCATCACATCTTTCTAGACTTACAAACTTACTCTTATCACCAGTCATGTGGTTTGAACAACTACTATCAATAACCCAACAGTTCTCATCTTGAAACATGGCTTTATTACTGGTGCATACTTTTGGATCAAAACTTCTTCGATGGTTAACACTCTTTTCTTCATGAAACACTTCCTTGGACAATCCTCCTTTATTATCTCTTGATGAGCATTCGGGTGCATCGGTATGTAGCTATTTTCCTTTTGACTCCATTTAGGATCTCCCTTGAGTTGTTAGACTCTTTCCGAAGGAACTTGGCTCTGATACCAATTGTTGAAATGCATCAAACAATAGAAAGGGGGGTGAATTAGTTGTCCCAAAAACTCAAACACTTCTACAATTAAACATTCATCACTTATCCACACTTATTATGATTAAACAAAGAATGCATTAAATCAAAAATTTAAACACAAATGCAACATTAAACACAAGAGACACTAGATTTTTATGTGGAAAACCCTAAGGTGGGGAAAAACCACATAGAGGATTAGCTCTCAATATATTGCAATCTTTGAAAAATGATGTTCAGGCTTGGTCAATCCACGGGCCTAGAACATACTGGCTCACTGCCATGAAGTACAACTAGGTCTAGCAGGCTCACTGCCTCAATCCTAAACCTAGAAAGATTACAATAAGGGTTGTTGAACCCTACTAGCAGCTCACTACCAGGCTCACTGCCAAAATCACCATCTTCTTCATGTCTGAGATTAATACATTGAAGTACAATAGTTCCTCTGCTCTACTTTGCCATGCTCTGCCTTATCTGCTCACCCTTTTCCTTATCTTCCCATTTTCACACAAGGACATATTTTCCACGACTCAATTACAAGTATTTATACACTTCATCAACCTTGGAATGATCATCAAGGTTGGCATTACAATCATCAATTATTGGAACAATCTCCAAGGTTGGTATTACAAACATTTACAAAATAGGTCTTAACCTAATACAAATTATTTTAAGGAATTATAGTATAAATGTATGCGGACCATGCCATGCCTTTACTAGGACTCAAACACAATCTTCCACTCCACAACACGCTTCCATAATCTTCAAGAGATCTCTGCAATTATTGGAATTACCCAAGTCGGCTAAGACTGGTTGCATGCTACATTATCTGGGAATAATCTTCAAACACGATCTCATTTCCTTAACACGGACCAATGTAAAGGTAGGAACATGATTAGGAGGAATCCACAAGCATGTTGAAATCATCAGGAGCAACCAAACAAACTCAAACCACTTTATTCATGAGATTCTTCACACCAGAGCACATGAACTTCACTGTCTTCAATTGTCATAAAAGAAAGATAGCTTGCGGACCACCAAAACATGAACCATTGAAATTGTAGGCACTTATCATCATCCCAGACTTCCCTTTAGAACCGCAGAGAAAAACACTTTAATGCGGAGGAATGTGGAGCAAAATACTTTCTCCCTGTCACCAGAGAATAATCAGAGAAAGCAGGTTTTACTCCGGTGAATGCAACTCTCTCAATTCTTCACACTGGAGGCTCAAACTCAAGATTTAGCATCTTAAGACATCCCTTTAAATAACTTCCAATCCATAGACCAAGATCCTCAAGCATAAAGAAATGTGGAGTAATCTACCGGACTGTTCTTCAGCAAACAACTCACTGTTTATACTGCACTTCACTGTAGCTCACTTGTTTCTTCCAGAGAGGCCAATTTTTTCAATATCCTCAATATACAAAGCTTCTAAATAAGTAATATAATAGGACATAGTTGACACCAATGACAACAAAAATATGTTGACATCAATGACAACACCAATTAGGTACATACTTGCAACAAGATCTTCTACTCTTGATGTCACTTTCCCAATCTAAATCCATGAATATCCACTGAGTTTTGGTCCTTGTAGAATCACTACGATAATAAATAGAGTACTTAGAGGTACCCACAAATATCTGAAGACCCTCTTAATTAGATCCCAATGATCTCATCTAGGATTAGCCATAAAATAACTAACTCCCACTACTTGGGCAATGTATGGTCTTGTACAAACTATAGTGTACATCAAACCCCCCAATGATACTAGCATAAGGTACTCAAGCCATGTCCTCCATCTCACTAGGCAAAAATGGACACTGCTCTAGAGATAACTTGGTCCCTGTTGAAACAAGGACACTCAAAGGTTTGTAAATTGACATGTTGAATGTTTCCAACATTGAGTTCACATACTTGCTTTGTCCCAACCAAAGCTTTTAGTTTGCTTTATCTCTTCTACTCTCCATGCCTAGAATGTACTTGGATCCTCCCAAGTATTTCATCTTGTTACATGCCCAATTTTTGTCTTGCTAATACTTTTTACTTTTACTTAAACATAAGTAAATCTATTTTGATGTTTAGATTAATATCAAAGAAAAACATAGATTCTATTGTATGGCATTTATGGAATTATGGTAATGCAAATGTTTTATCGATTTAATAATTGTATTATGAGAATTTGGTTTATTGTTTGAATAATGATGCATTGATCATAATCTGTTGATTTCAAGTTTTATATAGGATTACAAGTTTCAGATGACTCTCAGAGAAAAGAGAGAGAGTATCTTTCAAGGAGAGAAATATAGACCTTGGGTTACAGGTGTTTGTTTGTCAAAACGAGTATAAGTGTTTAGCAAAATGTGAACCAATATCGATAGAGGTAAGTCATGTTTTGTCAATATAACTCTTGAGTCTATTTGACAAGTAGTCGATATCTTTTGATTCTTTTCTGGGTTAGTCGTATGTGTCAACATTGTCATTCATAAAAGAAAATGACATCTTCAGAGTAGAATGATGTCTATTTACGATTAACGTAAATCTTACATCGACATTGTCGTAAAATTGTTGATATTAAAATGTCATATGACGATCTTATCAAGTCAAGTTGACGTGATTTAGCAAGAGTCTGTGAAGGGGAGACAAGCTTGACCCTTTCACATTATTTGTAAGCCTTTCAACTTATTATTATTATTATCATTTATTGATCAAAACATAAATGATCAAGTAAGGTAGTTGTCATGATAAACCATTACTTCAATATATATGAATATATATAAAAATATTGACTTGAGATTAATATCTCAAGATTATTAATTGCTTTTTCAATCTTGGAGCAGCCGTAGGCATATTCGTAGGAGTGTTTTTCTTGTCTCAAGTGATGGATTGAACTATCCAATGTGATCACTAAATGATCAAACAAGTGGTATTAATGCTTGTCGGCCTGTTGAGAGGAATTCATGGTGTTTTAAACCACATTCTCCATGCTAAGTCACCACCCTCTCAACATTTGTTAAACCATACATCTTATGAGATTTCGGTTGTAACTGCAGCTTTAGTGGACTGTTCATGTATACTTATGTTTCTAACTGTTAAATCGTGGGCAGTAATTAAGAAACAACTCTTTAGGAGTCGTGGTTGAAAACCTATAAGCAGAACTATTCTATGTGAGTCGAGGGGTTGATGTCATGCTTAAGGTGGTTCACTGTGGGTAGCAGGTGTTAAGAAACGTCTTTGTGAAGGAAATATACATCAGCCTTTAATGTCTAGAGGAGTTCGCGACCTGCAAACTCAGTCATCCTTTATAGCCGTCGCCTGTCAGGTTATCTTCTTCTGCATATTGTGCATTATAATCAATGTGGAATCAAATTTCTTATGTGATATTCACTATAGTGTTTTGTATGCAGTCGTTCGAATTGCTAGTAAGGATAAATCATAGAATTCGATATGTTTTTGATTAAAAACCAATGGTGTTGACTGTGTTAGAATCGATGTTCTAAGTGATAGATAGAGGTGATTAGTAAACTACTTATTATCATACAAGACATTTGATAGAATCGAGTGATCCTTGTTGGCCGATGCATCCTAATATCATTGGATTCTGAAACCAGAGCACCATGAGCCGAAAACACACAATATGTTTTTAAAATTGTTATCATGTCAAAAACCTCTGTGTAGTGACAGTATGATCATTGCATTTCGCCTGTTCAAATAAGGTTATTTCTGTAGTTATTATGAGCCTTATAAGCTCAAACTAGTCACTTTGATGATTGTGATTTATCATATAGCAGATCAACTATGATCTTATAAGTTTAATCATGCAAAAGACATTTGGTGTTTTTAGTGCAAAATGAAACTGTGGTAGGTATACTCTTTAGCTATGAGTAACACGGTTAATCATTCAGCTAGTGAAAGGAAGCTAGGTGTGCAGAAATCGTTTCCTACACTAATCTAATGAGAGATGTATGCAAATTCAATTTTAATTCTTACAACTACAACAACATAGAACATCTAACAAAGATATTGCAGCAATACACATACACATAGAAAGTAGAGAGTGAGAGAGAGATGTGGGGAAAACCCTTACGAGTGAAAAACCCCACACTCCAAAACACAGCTCAAATGTATTACAGTAAATAATAACATCTTACAATACAATTTTAGATCCAATGCTCTTTCAGGAGTCTTCGAATGTCAAATCTGGAGATATTCCAGCAGGATAACAATACCTGTAAACACATCTCTTATCTCCCATCCAAGCACCTATTTTTATAGAGTTTACAAGGCAAATATGGAACCTTCTAGAGATGGGCGTCCATCTTGGACTCATGCCCCAAAACCCATGCCTAAGGACACTTGTCTAACATCCCATCCCAATGTGGGTGCCTTGTCCCAAGATAGGCTATGACAGATGCTCTTACGCACCTTACAACTGTCATAGAATCTGTCATAACTGACAACACTTACAGCTGTAAGAGAATCTATCATACACTGACTAAAAATATCGTATTCCTCTTACAACTTGTCATAACCTTCCTTGACCACCCAAAGATGCCTTTCTCTCGTGCAAAGATACTCATGGACACTTGTCATTAAATAAAAGTCAGTTGAGATTTCGGGGACGTTGCCAGCTAGCCCCCACGGGGGCACTGCCCCTCAACCCCGCCCTGTACCGCGACAGGGAGAACGCCAGGGGCGTTGCCCTTAGACCCCGCAAGGGGCTCTGCCCCTTGACCCCGTCTTGGGGGCGCTACCCCCAAACCCCTGTTAATTATTCAAGGGGGAAACCGTGGTTGCCAAAGTCACCAAAATTTATCCTACTGCATGTACACAAGGTGCCGACTATGCCAACTCAACATGGGATAAATAAATACAACATTAGGAATTTGCAAAGGTTGAGACACCTTAATTCCCAATAGCTAGGTTGATATCAATTTAAAACATTCTTTGTTTAGTTATATGTCAAAACGAATTCTATTCAAAACCTAGATTCTTAGTAATCTTTGGAAAACCATTTTATCTAGTTGAGTGATGGGAAACCAAGAATAGATTGGTAAGAGAAATAAGAACCATAGGACAATCTTTATTACCTATTATATTAATCATGATGAGTATAATATTGTTGTAAATCATTATGATGGGAATAGAAAAGTCTAAACTTGAATATTGCATAGTAAGGAAACATATATATATATATATATATATATATATATATATATATATATATATATATATATATATATATATATATATATATATATATATATGTATATATATATATATATGTATATATATATATATGTATATATATATATATGTATATATATATATATATGTATATATATGTATATATATGTATATATACATATACATATACATATATACATTTACATATATATACATATACATATATACATATATGTACATATACATATACATATATACATTTACATATATATATATACATACATCTATATATATACATATACATATATACATATATGTATATATACATATACATATATACATTTACATATATATATGTATATGTATATATATATATGTATATATGTATATGTATGTATATGTATATGTATATGTATATATTCTATAAACTTTGTGATTAACAATGATATCACAATAGGGGAAAAGAAAGGTACTCATACTCCATTGTATAGGAGGTAATATCTTTTCCGGAACTATATTATTCTTAATCTTGATTGAGTAAACCTAGGGGTCATTTTTTTAAACCTTAGTCTCATAGTTATGAGGTAGGATTATTTTAAAATATCGGAATTATTAAAGGTTGCAATGAAAACCCTAGTATAAAATATGGAAACTAATGATTAGTTATATCTATATGAACTCGTCTAAGTCAAGTAGACCATTACCATGAAAGATGTTAAAACTATATACGTAAACATAGTTGGTGAGGATAAAACTGCAAGAATATGATAGTATCCAATTCGAGTTGGGGTGGGTGAATATTTTGACCACGTTCATTATGAACGTTATTGATATTAAAACTTTGGACAAAGTAATGCATTTATTTTCTGCATGCATTGTTGGTTCATTGTATCTGGATTGCATAACCTATCAGAAAATCATACTTAGCTAGAGGGTATCTAGGGTTGTATGGTTGATAGAATTATGTAGGATACAACACTATGTACTCAGAAGGCAAATTACCACTGGTCACCTTTGGTCTATATTCCTCATGAAGGGTAGGGCCACTTCCTATGTGGAATATGTGTGGGAGACCACCGGTTTGTGGATGGAGGTAAAACACTTGAAAGATGCTCTCTCTCTCTTTCCAGCAGAAAACATGCCAAGGCTTGTGATAAAGATGTCAGATATTCAGAAGCAGTGATCTTTCCAAATTTGTTTATGTAATTGAATTACTTATGCAGATACTTGTAATTGAGAAATACAATATGTCATATTTGTTTTATGTAAGAGAATCTTGCAATTTGTTGTTACTTGATTATATGATAAATAAAAGAAAAATTTTCTCTCATTTTTACCTTGTTGAATTTATTCCATGGTAAGTTCTCTATATTATTGTGTTTTTTAGAATGTGGATATTACATATGATATAAGAGCTACCAGGTTCAGCACTAGGGCTTATGAGACCACTATGCTTACCTGTAGTCAACATTATGTGGTTAGCTAATGTTTTAAAAAAAAATTGCTAGGATGGTACGTCTTAAGAAGACAGCGAGAAAGTTTGTTAATGGGAGTAAACGTTTCCTTAAAGCAAAAAGAGAACGTGAAGCCATTATTAAAACTTTTGAGGGAACTAATGATGCGAGTGACATATGGTTAAGTGATACTAAAACCCTTGCGAATGCCTTAACTCGAATCAAGCAAGTGAGAAAGGAAAACATTGAAAGAGTTAAGATCACTACTAAAATCATAGCATATATGTCAGATAAGGATACAACTATGGTTAGGCAAGATTCCCGCATACCCCCATCTGTTGAGATCATAGAAGTTAGGTCTAATAGTGAGTCAAAAGGTTATATACCTCGAGATTATGTATCTGAAAATGAATCTGAAGGATATACTCCTCTTGAGCACGACTTTTGAAGTTATTTCTTGTATAAATAAAGAATGTTCTTTACTCTTGAAATGAAATAAATAAAGAAGAGTTGTTTTTATACCAAACTATTATTTGATTTGAGTTTATTATGTTTTGATTTAATGGGATGCATTATAATCATGAACTAATAGACAACTCAATATTCTCAGGTGTGAGAAAAATGATAAACATGGTTCGGACAAGAACTAACCAAGGAGGAAGTCAAGAGGAAAATGACCTGCCAAATAATAAATTGGACCAGATCATAACCATGCTTGAGGAAACTAAGAAAAGACTGGGTGATTTGGAAAAGAAGGTGGATGACAAAGGGAATTCTGAGGGAGGAGGTGAAAACTCTCGAGGAGAAAGTGGAGAGAATCATGAAGAGCAAAGTAAGAGTATGGAACCTCATAAAGAGGCAAGGGTTAGACTGACCTCAAAAATCTCTAAGGATATGAAGGTCACTCCACCAAAATTTGATGGAAAGGTGACTGGAGATGCAGCGGAAGCTTGGTTGACAGAAATGGAAAAATATTTCGAGATAAGGAATTACTCGAAAGTAACCAAGGCAGTTTGGGGAGCATTCCAACTGGCAGGAGAAGTATCCACGTGGTGGATGAATAAGAGGATGGAATTGAACTTAAGTTCTTTAAGGGTAACTTGGGATGAGTTCATGGAGCTCTTTAGCAAAAGATGTCTACCACAACTTTATTTTGATCAGAAATTGATTGATTTTTAGAATCTCTGACAAGGAGACATGACAGTGGTGGAATATGGAGATTCACCCGACTTCTAAAATGTGTGCCTCAGTATAAAAAAGATGAGAGATTCATAATCAAAAAATCCATCATGGGTTTAAATGCTCAAATCGGTGTAGAGGTGGACGTACATGGTCCCACAACAATGGATCAAGTGTACAAGAAGGTGATCAAGCAAGAACAAAAGCTGAAATCCATCTCAGATTATTGTGATAGAAACTTCAAGAGATTTAATGGAATTCCTACTAACCAACCATTTAAGAGAAGAAATGATAAGAGCTATGAGAACAAGAGAAAAGATAAAGGAACTCAGAAAAATAGGGGTGGACTTGGAAATGAGAAGAAGAATGTTAATTACAAAAGGAATGAGGATAACAATGGAAAGACTTCAGATAAGAGAGGACCCATTGGAGGATGCTTTAGTTGTGGAGGCGACCATTATGCTAATCGTTGCCCAAACAAGAATCAAAATTGTCAACAAAGAGGTAATGCACTACCTACTCAACAAGAAGCTTTCTAGCAAAGGATTCATGCAGCTCTCGACAATCATCAATCAGAGTATCAAATCACACCCATTGAAATGATAGGTACTTTGTTTGGAGTCCCTATATCTATTTTCATTGATACAGGAGCAACTGAAAACTTTGTTTCTCCTAGAATTTTGAATAAGTTTCCTCGAAAAGTTAGGTTCATGTCTAAACCTTGGTCAATAGAATATGCTAACCAATCTAAGGCTCAGGTAGAGCAATGTTTGTTTGAGGCCAAGATTGATCTCCCTAGTTTCTTAATGGAAGTAAATCTGTATGTAGCCCCCTTAGGTTCCTATGATTTAATCCTAGGAATGAGTTGGTTATGGAAGCATAGAGCTAAGGTTGACTATTTTTCAAAAATGGTTGAATGCTTAGATGATTTGGGAAATCAGACCCAAATCCATGGAATTCAAAGAGAAGTTAAGATTAGACCTATCTCTGCTAAGCAATTGAAAAGGGTTAGACGAAAAGGTTGTTAGTTGTTTGTAGTTAAAATGGAACAATTGGAGGAAGGGTTAGAAAACCCTAGTTCATCTTTTGAAGAAAAGTATCCCTTTCTTCAGGATTTTCAGGATGTTTTTCCAGAAGAACTTCCAAGACTGCCTCTCGAGAGGATTTTTGATTTTACAATTGATATTAAACCAGGATCTGAACCTATATCAAAAGCACCCTACCATATGAAAACTATGGAGTTAATGGAATTGAAATCCCAATTACAAGAATTGTTGGCAAAAGGTTTGATTAGACCTAGTGCTTCACCATGGGGTGCTCCAGTTATCTTTGCCAAGAAGAAGGATGGAACTCTTTTTTTATGTATAGATTATCGTATGCTTAATAAAGCAACGATAAAGAACAAATATCCTTTGCCACATATTGATGATCTCTTTGATCAAATGCGTGGAGTTGCAGTATTTTCAAAGATTGATTTGCGATCAGGATATCATCAGTTAAGATTGAAAGATGAGGATATCCATAAGATAGCTTTTAGAACCAGATATAGGCACTATGAGTTCACAGTGTTGCCATTTGGTTTGATGAATGCCCCTGCCGCATTCATGAGCCTCATGAATAGTGTATAAAGAGATTGTTTAGACAAGTTTGTTCTAGTATTTCTAGATGATATACTTATTTACTCTAAGAATGAAGAAGAACATCATCGACATTTACAATTGGTTCTGCAACGGTTAAGAGAACATAAGTTATTCGGAAAATTGCCAAAGTGTTCATTCTTCCAGAAGGAGATTCAATATCTAGGACTTATTATATCTACAAATGGAGTATCTGTTGATCCTGCAAAAATCACAGCTATTCTGGATTGGCTGGTACCCACAAATGTGCATGAAGTGCGTAGTTTCATGGGCCTTGCTGGTTATTATAGAAAGTTTGTTTTAAATTTCTCTAGTATTGCTAGTCCAATCACTTCCTTGCAAAGGAAAGGAAAGTGATTTCAATGGACAGACAAATTTTAGGAGGCTTTTGATCTTTTAAAGGAAAAGTTAACTTCCGCTCTGATTTTGAAGGTTCCTGACCCCAAAGGATAGTTTGAGGTAATTACAGATGCCTCGGGAGAAGGATTAGGAGGAGTGCTCATACAAGATGGGAGAGTGATAGCATATGAGTCCAGAAAATTGAAATCCTATGAGAAAAATTATGCACCACATGATCTTGAATTAGTAGCAGTTACTCATGCATTGCAAATGTGGAGGCACTATTTGTTAGGGAAAACCTTTGTACTTAAGTCGAACCATCAAAGTCTTAGGTATATTTTCTCTCAACCACATCTGAATGCTTGACAAAGGAGATGGTTAGAATTGATATCTAACTATGACTTTGAGATAAACTAGATCAAAGGAAAAGAGAATAGAATAGCTAATGCTTTGAGTTGTAGAAGACATATATCTTCAATTATCACTATTTGTGGAAATTTCAAAGATTTAGTGCTGTAAAATTTGTCTGGTGATGAATATTATGAGCAAGTTAAGCAGGCTTTGGAGTTTAATCCTAGAGACCCAAGGTATGATGGGTTTCTATTTGAGTCAGATGGACTATTGAGGTTCAGAGGTAGAATGTATGTTTCTAATTTAGCTGAATTAAGGAATCTAGTATGTAAAGAAGTTCATACCACACCATACTCTAGACATCTAGGAGTGACCAAACTTCTAGTAGATGTTAAACCTCTTTATTTTTGGAAAGGAATGAAGAATGATGTTGTGAGATTTGTAGCAAGTTGTTTAGAATGCCAGAGGGTTAAAGAAGAACATCAACACCCAACAGGATTGTTGTACCTGCATGATGTACTAGAGTGGAAATGGCAAGTTATAAGTATGGATTTTGTTCAAGACCTTCTTATGTCTAGGAATAGACATGATGCCATTTTAGTTGTGGTTGATAAACTCACAAAGGTAGTACATTTCATACCAGGGAATTTGTCTGATGGGACACCAATGTTAGCCCATAAATTTGTTCATGAAGTGTTTAGATTGCATGGTTTCCCTGAAAAGATTATCTCAAATAGAGATGTGTGTATAACATCAAAGTTTTGGCAAACCTTGCTCTCTATGCTAGGGACTAAACTCAATGTGAGTACATCTTATCATCCTGAAACTGATGGGAAAACTGAGAGAGTTAACTAGGTTTTGGAAGATTTGTTGCGAATGTATTGCATGGATTAGCAATATAAGTGGGAAGAATACTTACCACTTGTGGAATTTTCTTACAACAATTCCTATCATTTTGCTATCAAGATGGCACCATTTGAAGCATTGTATGGAAGAAGATGTCGAACTCCTATAAGATGGGATAAGCTAGAAGATAGGATTAGCATCAGACTAGAAATGCTAGTTGAAATGGAAGAAAAAGTTAAGATGATTAGAAAAAGATTGGTAGAAGCCAATGATAGGCAAAAGAGTTATGCGGATGCCAAGCATGTACCAAGACAATTCTCTGTTGGAGAGAAATTTCTTTTGAGGGTCAAACCTCAGAAAAGTTCTATTAAGTTTGGGAAGTCTTCTAAACTAGCTCCTAGATATGTGGGACCCTTTGAAGTATTCGAAGTGGTCAATCCGATTGCCTAAAGAATTACTCTACCACCAGCTTTGTCTGGAATGCACAATGTTTTTCATGTTTCTTATTTAAAGAAATATATTGCAAGTGATAATCATTTTTTAAATTGGAATTCTTTACAGATGCAGGACCCAGGGGTGGTCACGATCGAGCCACTCAAAGTGTTAGAAACACATAAGCTTCACTTGCATAATAGAGAGGTCTTGCAGTTGAAGGTACAATGGGACCAATATGCTGAGGAAAATGCTACACGGGAGGACTACCATGAATTTTATCAAAAGTTTCGTCATTTATTTAATACTTTTACCAGATGAAAAACAATGAACTTGCTTTTAGTTACATTTTGATACTTTATATCATCAAGGACGATGAATCTTTAGGGGAAGGATATGTTACATCCCCAATTTTTGTCTTGCTAATACTTTTTACTTTTACTTGAACATAAGTAAATCTATTTTGATGTTTAGATTAATATCAAAGAAAAACATAGATTCTATTGTATGGCATTTATGGAATTATGGTAATGCAAATGTTTTATCGATTCAATAATTGTATTATGAGAATTTGGTTTATTGTTTGAATAATGATGCACTGATCATAATCTGTTGATTTCAAGTTTTATACAGGGTTACAGGTTTCGGATGACTCTCAGAGAAAAGAGAGAGAGAGTATCTTTCAAGGAGAGAAATATAGACCTTGGGTTACGAGTGTTCATTTGCCAAAATGAGTTTAAGTGTTTAGCAAAATGTGAACCAATATCGATAGAGGTAAGTCATGTTTTGTCAATATAACTCTTGAGTCTATTCGATAAGTAGTCAATATCTTTTGATTCTTTTCTGGGTTAGTCATATGTGTCGACATTGTTGTTCATAAAAGAAAACAACGTCTTCAGAGTAGAACGATGTCTGTTTATGATTAACATAAATCTTACATCGACATTGTCGTAATAATTTTTATATTAAAACGTCATATGACGATCTTATCAATAAGAGACATCAGATTTCCACAGTCCATGATGATTGTAATTGCATATTTCAGGAATTAACTGTGTGTGAGTTTTTTATCTCAACGTTTCGGATCATACTCTATGATCCATCATCAGGAGTAGCAGGAGAAGAGAAGTAGAAAGATATTTTTGCAGACTAAGACTCTAAATAGGATGGAGGTGCACGGAAACCCAAAGAACAATAAGAAATAAAGAAACAAACAACAAAGCACAATTAAAACAAAAAAGGAAATTAATAAACCAACAAAATAAAAGAGGAAAAGAATAATAATATGCCTAATAAATGTTAAAGAGGAGGTAAAATAACAGAGAGCACTAAGATTAGTATATATATAGAAAACAAACAAATAAGAGTATATGTGTGAATAGAATATATGTAAATGTATGTGTGTGTAATTGTGTAAAAATAAGATCCAAGCAAAAAATAGAAGAAAATTAAGAGGACGACAAGCCAAATAAATGACGAAGTAAAAATATTACGAACCAACCACTACAAAAAACCAAGAACAAGGGGCGAATAAATATCGAGAGAGAGAGAGAGAGAGATCAACCAACCGTACAACACAACCAAGGACACCAAAAGAAAAGAGAAAGAGGACACGACACGAGAGGACAACACCCAGCTAGGAGGGCCTAAAGCGAGGACGAACACAGAGCAGAAGGAGCTAAGGGTTAGGGACCTCAAGTAGCAACCTGAACGAGGGAGAGGAGGGAAGACCCAAAGGGAACAAATCCAAATGAAGGCCACAGAGGGGAAGGGGGAGAGGACAACGGGCTCGGTGCGGGGGAGAAAAAAGGAAAAGAAGGAAGGCATGAAAAAGAGGAGGACTACAAAGGACGGGGAAGAGGCTGAACAACAAGAAAGGTACGGGGTGGGATGGAAAGAGGGGAGGTGGGGCAGGAGAGGGTCAAGAGGAGGGGAGACCAAGGGGAAGAAGAGAAAGAACTCATATTAGGCATATTATTATTCTTTTCCTCTTTTATTTTGTTGGTTTATTAATTTCCTTTTTTGTTTTAATTGTGCTTTGTTGTTTGTTTCTTTATTTCTTATTGTTCTTTGGGTTTCCGTGCACCTCCATCCTATTTAGAGTCTTAGTCTGCAAAAATATCTTTCTACTTCTCTTCTCCTGCTACTCCTGATGATGGATCATAGAGTATGATCCGAAACGTTGAGATAAAAAACTCACACACAGTTAATTCCTGAAATATGCAATTAAGATCTTATCAAGTCAAGTTGACGTGATTTAACAAGAGTCTGTGAAGGGGAGACAAGCTCGACCCTTTCACATTATTCGTAAGCCTTTCAACTTATTATTATTATTATCATTTATTGATCAAAACATAAATGATCAAGTAAGGTAGTTGTCATGATAAACCATTACTTCAATATATATGAATATATATATAAATATTGACTTGAGATTAATATCTCAAGATTATTAATTGCTTGCTCAATCTTGGAGTAGTTGTAGGCATATTCGTAGGAATGTTTTTCTTGTCTCAAGTGATGGATCGAACTATCCAATGTGATCACTAAATGATCAAACAAGTGGTATTAATGCTTGTCGGCCTGTTGAGAGGAATTCGTGGTGTTTTAAACCACATTCTCCATGCTAAGTTGCCACCCTCTCGACATTTGTTAAGCCATACATCTTATGAGGATTTAGTTGTAACTGCAACTTTAGTGGACTGTTCGTGTATACTTATGTTTCTAACTGTTAAATCATGGGAAGTAAGAGGAAACAACTCTTTAGGAGTCGTGGTTGAAAACCTATAAGGAGAACGATTCTATATGAGTCGAGGGGTCGGTGTCATGCTTAAAGTGGTTCACT